>JAESUZ010000053.1:0-710686 GCA_017311185.1 Proteles cristata cristata | reverse complement strand
CCAGGCTCTGAGCTGGCTGTCAGCACAGAGCCCGACGCGGGGCTCAAACCCACGAACCGCGAGATCATGACCCAAGCGAAAGTCGGACGCTTAACCGACTAAGCCACCCAGGCGCCCCTGGTTAATTGTCTTTAAATACTGCTTGCCTGGGGATATAAACCTCTTCAGCAGTACATATATTCGGGAAAAGGCAGGGAACGAGAAATCATTGGATAATATAATAATGACAACATTTATCTGCTGGGCACAAGGCTAAGAACTTCGATGTATTTGATTCATTCGGTTCTTGTAGCAACCCTCGAGGTAGCTTCTACAATTACAACCATTTCTGCAGAAGAGGCCAGTAGCTTTGAGGGTTTAGGTAGCTACTGCACCAGCCAATGAGCATCAGAGCCATAATTTAAGCCCAAACATTGTGAGTCTTGATCCTGATCCCTTCATTGCAACTTGACAAAACATTTTACTGAATTAGCATGGCAAGGGAGTAGACTCACTCTCAGTGTCTGAGAAAAACAGCATGTACCCACCTGCTCAAGTTGGGAGTGTTCCCAGCTCACCCTGAAGGACATGGCTGCTAGAACGAGGTTGACCAAAATCTGGCTCTTGTAAGCAAGGAGTGGCTAGTGGTTATATAACCCTCAGGGTTGCTGACGGCAGCGAATAGCATGGCACCCATTTGTGGAAGGTCACATCTCAGGCATCGCACCTGTTAGATTGGGAAACAACAAAAAACTGGATACCAGATGCTGGGAGGGTGCGCGATGGCTGGGGCCCTTGGACACTGATGGTGGGGATGCACGGTGGGTCCAGCCACTCTCTGAACAGTCTGGCAATTTCCTAGAAAGTGACACTTACCATGACATGCAGGAGTCTCACAACTAAGTGTTTGCCCAAGGTAATGAAAGTGTATGTTAACACAAAAACCCGTGTGTGGACATTTATAGAGCTTTATCCATCCTTACATCCAGTTGGAAACAACACAAAAGTCCTTTGACGGGTGCATGGGTAAATAAGCCACGGTACAGACAGAGAAATATTGGCCCGCAATTTCTGCAAAGGAGTGAACAACCGATATGCACAGCCACAGGTAAGTTTCAGATGTTTTCTGGTAAGTGAAAGAAGCCAGAATCACAGGTGTTATACAATTCCAGCTATATAGCACCCTGGAAATGTCAAAACTATAGAGACAGAAAAGAGATCAGTGGTTCCCAGGGGCTGGCAGTAGGGTGGTCTACAAAGGGGCATAAGGGAATTTTGGGGGTTAGTGGAGCTGTTCTATATCTTGATGGTGGTGGTGGCTACCCAACTACGCATATGTTGAATCTCATAGATTTGTACACAAGAAGGCATGTGCTGCTATACATAAAATACATCTTAACAAACTTGACTAAAGTGAAGTCTCAGGCAGCAGCTGGGACACACGATGAAGGACTGTCTCCTGGGCTGTAATCTGGAGAAGCTGTCCAGTCAAGGACCCTGGGCCGCTAAGGAGAGTGGTAAGGAGGGCTCCATGATGTGCAGCAAGTCTCAGATGCACTCGCCAATCAGATCTTGTGGCATAAAGTCTAATCCCTTCATGAGGTGGGTTGAGACGTGGCCAAGGCTGGTTCAGGAATTGTAGGCCTGTGCCTGCAAGTGGATGGTGTGGAAAATTCCAGGTGACACACTTTGGGGAGGACAGGATCTGGGAGCAGCTGTTCTGATGGAGAGCCTCCATGACTCAGTCTCTCCAGCCTGGATGGATACAACATAAGGAACTGGGTTACATTTGTAGCTCCTGTAAAGGTCTGATTTAAGCAGGACCTCTCCCTGTTGGGGCAATATTTCTACAAGCCAACCAAGTGAGACCGTTTCTAACTAGGAAAATGCCTTCAGATGATGAACCACATCCTTTGCACACCACTCAGTGCCCTTGCTTTACCTTTGCCAGTTAAATGCTCCCAATTTCTCCTTTCCCGGTAACTGACGGGGATCAATTTTCCCTTTATTCCATGTATAAGGAGAGGGATTTGGGAGGCTGAGAGCAGTATTAGTGGGATTTGATGTCGGTATCCCCATGATTCAAGTTCCTGATTTCTGTTCCCATTACTACAGGGCCTCGGGCAAAACTTCTAACCTCGATTCCCCCCAAATGCATAATAAGGAGAAGGGTCTTTACTTATTTATGATGGACTCTGTTACTTGTATGAGAGATGTTCCAATGTAAGTGTTATTACAAGGCCCAATTTACTGTCCAGAAAGAAGCAATCCTGATAGAAATCTTTCATTTAATTAAAATTGATTTTAAAATTGCCTGATCAATAGTGAGTTAAAAATTCATCCTGACTCAGTGGGAGGGGAGAGGTCTCCCAGCAGTCCTGAGTGGAGTGATTTTGGCTCAAGAGTTGGCCTGGGCCTTGCTGGAGCTGCATGGCTGGCCAAAGTCTTATGGCTTCCCTGTGGTCCAGATGGCCCGCCGCTCCCTGAAATAATCATGCAGAAGAATGGCCTCTTATTTCTTGCTCTATGAGCAAGAAAGCCTTCAAAATGCAACGGGCTATGCGAGTTAACCTGGAGCCATGTAATTTGCTAGGAAGGTATCAAAACATCTACTTGCTGGCTTGTTGATGCATTTCCTTGAAAGTCGTCTCCTGCAGGTGGGGGAGGGGCTTTCCCTGTGTACCCCACCGTCCTGCCCCCTGCGCTCCCATATGCAAGGATCCGCTGAGCTGTCAGTTCTAACCCTGCATCTCCTGCCCTTTTCCATCCCCACTGCCCCTGCCCTGGGTCAAGCTCCCTTCACCTCTCACCTGGAACATTTTAATAGCCGTCTCGCCGGCCTCCAGGGCTCCTATTGCCCACCTGTCCAATCCATTCTCCATGCTTGTACTTGAGAGATCTCCTTAAAGCGCAGGTCATCTTGGGTCACTGCTGCTCAAAAATCTTTGATGACTCCCATTTTAATACAGAATTAGGTCCAAATGCCCCAGCAGGCATCCTAAGACCTCCATAATCAGTCTCTCCTTTCTGGCAAGTCATGTCCACTGCATATTTCTCTGATGAGTGTCCACTTGTCTTCCTGTCCTTTCAAACTTTTGTGCTCAGCACCCAAAGCACAAAGCACTCTGGCCTCCACGGCTATGCTCACACTGGTGCCCAGGATTGCATCATGCATTCATGCACTTGGCAAGTACTCATTTGGACTATGCATTGTGCCCTGCTCTGTGCCAGGCAAGGTGGGAGTTGGGGAGAAGTGGTGTGAGGTCCCTGCTTTCCTGAAGCTGATGTTCCGGGGGGTGAGGTAAGCTTTCAAAAAAGCCAACAGATAAACAAATGAAGAAATACAGATTGTGGTATTGTTATGAAATAAATCAATGGAGCCACGTGGTGAAGGTAATGCAGGGTAGGGGCGGGGACGTCCAACTGTGGAGTCAGGTCTGGTCTTCCAGGGGGAGAGCCATTTAAACTGAGATATGAAATATGAGGAGTGGTGGATAGAAGAGGCATAAAAAGAGTGAGCAGAGGGGACAGTGATTCTAAGAAGTGAAGTGGGAGGGCCAGGGGTACTCCAGGCTCCAGGAAAGCCAACTGGGACATAAGAAGGTTTTGTTTTGTTTTGTTTGTTTTGTTTTGTTTTGTTTTGTTTTGTTTTGTTTTGTCTTGTGTTGTCTTGTCTTGTTTTGTTTTGTCTTAATGCTAGGAGATGAAGACGAAATGTGCCAGATCATGTGTGACTACATAGCCGCATGAGATCCGAATTGTATCCCAGGTGTGTTAATTTCCTGCAGCGGCCACAACAAAGCAGCACAAACCGGGTGGCTCCGCACAGTAGAAATGTATTGTCTGACAGTCCTGCAGGCTGCGAGCCTGAAATCGAGGTGTTGGCAGGTCCGCACTGCCTCCAAACCTCTATGGGAGGATCCTTCCTCGTCTCTTTCAGCCTCTGGTGGCATCAGGCGTTCCTTGGCTTACTGTTAGCTTAACTCTGTCTTTCCATGGCTGTCTTCCCTCCATGGCTGTGTCTGTGTCCAATTTTCCTTTTGTTCTAAAGACTTGAGTCATGTTAGACTAAGGCCCACCCTCAGGACCTCATCTTGACTTGATTAAATTTGCAAGGAACCTACCCCCAAATAAGTCGATGCCACATCCACAGGTATTAGGAGTTAGGATTCAACATATCTGGTCTCTGGGGACCCAGTTCAACCCTGAGTGCCTTGGGAAGCTTTTTAAAAGACTTAAGTGATGGACAGCATTGCCTATTTTACTTAAAAAAATAATTCCTTTGCTTTCTGCTGGAAGATGCAGGAGAAGGGGCAGGTAGAAGCAGAGGTCGGCCTTGCAGGTGTGAGGTGATGGTGGCATTGAGTTGGGGGATGAGGGGGGTGCGTCCAGATGTGCTTTGACACAGAAGAGACAGGATTAGCCACCCACAGTCTGAAGGTAATTTACACTCTGCACTCTCCATGCTGATTTGCAAGTCATTCCTTTTCTCTGTGCTTCCATAGCCCTTGGCTTATGCCTTTATTTGGCCAGTATCTGGTTTTGTTTTCCTTAGGATTATATATGGGGAGTGGGGGGACCAGAGGCATGTGATATACAGGAGGGCTTTGGGCTGAATGAGAAAGAGGGAAGAGCCTACACCCATAGCTATAGTGAGGAGTGTGATAGAAAGAGTAGAGATTTTCACAAAGTGACTTCCTGAGCCGGGCCCAAGGGCTCCTACCTGGGCAGCACCGTGGAGAGGGGCCGCAGGCCAGAGCTGGAGGGTCTGAAGCTCTATGACACGCTGAGCACAAGGCCTGGTGATTTGGGCTCAGGGCACACAGTACCACGCAAGGCGGGGATGAGAGATGCCTCTCTGCACTGCCCCCACCCTCCTTGCTTATAGCACAGCCTGCCTCCTACTAATGAGCCATAAAGTCTGGATACTCACTTCCCCTGCTTCCTCTGGAGCCAGGGCCTGGGTGTGTGACTTGAGCCCCACTAATCAGATATTCTGCTTCTAGGACTGAGTGTGTAAAGAAGCTGTGTTTGGCAGGGATGCTGGTGGGATGGCCCTGGAGAATTGCCGCGGGCCAGGCTGCATGATGGCCCTTAAAGACGGCCCAGCAAGTCCCCAGGACCTGTGTGGGGTGGTTGCTTCACCCGGCAAGGTATGTTCTTTGGCTAAGGATCCTGAGAGGGGGTGTTCATCCTGTACCACCCATGTGAGCCCTAGGTGAGGCCAGGGCTTGTATCCTTCTAAGAGGGGGCAGACGGTGCTCGGACAGAGACACGCGTTGGAGAAGGCAGCGTGGCCAGGAGCCAGAGGTTGGAGTGGCCTCGGCTGCAAGCCAAGGGCCTCCTGGAGCCCCACAAGTTGGAAGAGACAAGAAAAATTTCTTCTCAAAATTCTTTGGAAAGAGTGTGGCCTTGTAACTCACCTTGGTTTTGGGTTTCTGGCCTCCAGAACGGTAAGAGGACACACTTGGGTTGTTGAAAGCCATTGAGTGTGTGGCACTTTGTTAACACAGCCCTGGCAAGTGAATACAGCCAGTCTTTCTCTTATTTGTGTTCTGGACCTGTTTCGCCCAAATTTCCTGCAATTCTGGGTCTACCTTTCTCCTCCTCCTCCTCCTTCTTTTTTTGCCTAAGTCAAAGGCAGTTTCTGTTGCTTGCCACAAAAAAAAAACACTGATTGCTAGAGTCAGCCTTTGTTAGGGGAGGGGGTGAGAACATTCAGAGAAAAGTAGCAATGTCCCCCCATCCATGATCTAATTCAGACCCACCGGTTGCTGAGATGTGAAGAAATCCAGATTGCATTTCTTGTAAGGCCTTCACCTGCCACTGATGAGATGCTCCATGCACAGCAGCCCAGGGAGGCCCGGAGTACAGATCCTGGCTTAACTTTAGCCTTCAAGAGAGACATTAATCTTCTCTGATGTGTGTAGAGGGTGGAATGAGGAAGGAAGTTATGGAGAGATTTTGAGGCGGAAGAAGAACAGATTGCAAGGACTCATTCTGTGTGGTTTCAATCTTTCAGAATGCTGAGTAGTTCTGTAGAACAGGAGTGGCATGGGTTTGGACCAGAACGGCAGGTAAGTGGCTCCCATGCAGGATCTCTTACCTGTGCCTGCGGCAGACATGATTAATCGTTTCCTACACCCTTTCTCTCCACCTCACAGACTTCTAAAACAGTGATCAGGACAGCTATTCTCAGTTATTTGGGTGTAGAATGAGATGTAAACTCTACTGGAAGTCTCTGGTTGTAGGCCTGAGGACAGAGGGGCCAAATAGCATTGGGAAAGCAACAGGAGCTGAATGCAGAAATAATTCAACATCTGTGAAGGCCCGAGTGTCAGCCACGTCAGTGCACTGTAGTGAATGGAGTTGGCCCAGAGCTAAGACTTCCTCCAGTATGCTACTGGGCCAGAAACCGAGTCCACGCATGGCCAGTGGGTTTCAGTAAAAGGGTAATGTGAAAGGAAGAAGAGGGGCCTGAATGCTCTTGATCACATTGACCATGAGTCCCCTGGACTTCCAGGGAGTGGACAGAAAGGAAGAATTTAGTTTGGGTTGAATGAGGTCATGATGAGGAAAGGGGCAGGGTTGGTGAAGGAGGGATGAACATGGTAAGAACATGTTGTCAGAACGAACTGTCAGAGGCTGGGCAGGTCCAAGGGATGGCTGAGTCACCATCATGGCAACTCGGAGGACGACAGAGGTGACATGAGGAAAGAAGATGTTGGACATTCGAGGTCAACTTGTCGCGTGAGTTTGCAAGTAGGCACTGAGATGGGGAGGGTTCCATCTCACCTTCCAAAAGTCATCACTGTTATGAAAACATGGACTAGATCACTGGCATGATGTCCTATGCACCAAGTTTTGTGATTCTTTGATTTTGCTTGACCATATCTATTGTGATGGTGGAGGTGTAACTTGGTTAATTTGGTTCTGTTCTTACAGAATTTCCCTCTCCTGCAGCTCCAGGAAGGTATCCTATGCTTCTGCCTGCCCTAGCTTCCCTTATGTTGTTGGATAAAACCAGAAGAGGGCTGGAGGCCTCTCCTAAATCTCTCCTCACACAAAGATTCAGCCTTTTTGACTTCTGTTCCAGGAAGTTATAACTCATCGAGGTGGTGGTGCTACAGGGAGGGCAGGAAGGAGTATTCCTGAGGGTCCTCACAGAAAACAACACACACTGAGTAGATGCTAGAAGGCTCTATACTGCAAAGCTCCTTGCATAGTCCCACAAGTCTTTTAGAGAAGAAACTATGTTTTTAATATTTAAGTTCAACTTTTGCACGATCTTATCAACATGGGGGTTAAGAATCAGAATTCCTTGGAATTCAGGAAAACAAAGTAAGTGTATTTCCCACATGCTCAGGATCCTAGAGTGAAATTCATAATAATTACACTAACACATGAATTCAAATGGAAAAGTAGATCTTACCAGATTGACCATTCAGAAGGAGCCAAGCACAGTGAGATGAAGCCCAACTCCCTCAAGGGGGACACCCTCAGGTGCCTCCTGTATTTGTGAAGAGTCCTCAGGCTTGAGTGCCTCCCGCCCCCCTCCCCCAATAAATGGGAATGGGTTTCTAAGGGGCATGGTCTGCCCCGAGTTTCATTGGACAGAAAGACTATGAGTTATTTGGAGAGGAGAGTGTCCACACTGGGGCCTCAGATCCATCCAGATGCCAGACTATTAGAGACGGAGACTCTGCCATCAGGCTGGTATTTTGGTGAACTGCCTGACATGCTCTTTTTTTTTTTTTTATGTTTTTTATTTATTTATGAGAAAGAGAGAGAGAGAAAGAGAGAGAGACAGTGTGAGCAGGGGAAGGTCAGAGAGAGAGGGAGACACAGAATCCGAAACAGGCTCCAGGCTCTGGCTAGAGCCCACGAACTCTGAGATCATGACCTGAGCCAAAATCAGACGCTTAACTGACTGAGCCACCCAGGCCCCCTCACCTGACATGCTCTTGAAGAGAGGTAATGACAGTCTCACATTCCTGTGCCTCTGGCTAGAAGGTGGATATGGGAGAATGGAGAGCTCAGGGTCAGCCCCTCAAACTGGTCATCTGCTGCGTGGCTTCTGGACTGGGTATGGTGCCCCAGACTTAGATGTGAGTGTGGTTTGAGCATGTGACCAGGAAGATCTGTGGCAGCCGAGAGGGGAGTGGTGGTGCTAGGAAGAACAGGGTTGTGTGAGCAGAGCGTGTGGCCATAACCCTTCCCCCAGCACTCACCAGTGGTGTGGCATTAGGCATGCTGCTTAAGCCTTCTGAGCACGTCCATCTACAGGAGAGAAGTTAAGGGGCTTGTCTGAGCTTACACAGCTAGTAGGTGTGGCAGTCCAACCTGGGTCTGCCTGACTCATTACTCACACATAGAAAACTATTTAGTGAGCAACTACTATGAGCAAGTCATTGTGTCAGATATGGAGGCTCTTTGCTAGTAGGGAGCTATCGGGGAAGAGGCAGTGTATGCAGTCACTGCAGTTATGAAGGAGAAGCAGAGGGTCTATTGGATGCATATAGAAGGGAGAACAATAAGCAGGGATCAAACTGGTTTAATTTTCTAATATAAGACCAATGTATGTTTACATCTATTATTTTTTATTTTGAGGGGGGAGGGACAGGGAAAAAGAGGGAGAAGGGGGGAGAATCCCAAGCAAGGCTCTGTGCAATTAGCGCAGAGCCTGACCTGGGGCCCGATCCCACAAACTGTGAGGTCATGACCTGAGCTGAAATCAAGAGTCAGACGCTTAACCCAGTGTCCCTTTCTATTATTTCTTTTATATTCACACACTTCCTAAATTCCCTAGCAAACCAAGGCAAAAATAATAGATAAAAACTCATGAAGTACTCACCTAAATGTCTATGATCATTTGTGTGGCACTAATGGAGGTACGGCGGAGAACCACCAGGCATGTTCCAGAAGGACCCTACAACCTTCTTGAAACATCCAACTAAGCTTATGCTGCAATAGAAAATAGGATGGTGCTAAAGGATAGTTCAGGCAATTCATGGAGACTTTGAATGAGAACAACTTGCCTTAGATGAGCACTTATTATACGCCAGGTAGTGTTGTAAGTATTTTATATATGTCATCACCTTGTATGGGAACTAACATTAACCCACTATATAGATGTGATCATTGAAGCTGAGGCTCCCAGGGCTCTGCTCTGAGCTAGGTGCAGAGAGAGATGTGTGGCGCCACCCCTGCCCACTGGGGGGTGTCTATGGGATTCAGTGACTGTCTATGGGATTCCTGTCATGAGCCACACGTTGTGTGGCAGCAGTCATGACCTCGCTCTCAGGGATTTGCAGGCCGTGGGCAATATTGGCACTAAATGCTAAACAAAGACATCTGTGAAGAAAAGGAACAATCTCATCTGGGAAAGTGAAACAGCCATAAGCGTGTCAGGAGCATACCCATTGATCAAATGATGAACAGTAAAAAGAAGCCGGACCTGGCTCTGGGGCCATGTTAAAGGCCGACTTTGAACTTGACTGAAGACGTTTGGGTTCCATTCACAGAACCCTTCACAGCAGATGAATATTGTTAATAAGAACTGGAAATTAAAACTCACGCCACCAGGCAAGGTGCTTAGTGTCATCTGAGGCTCTACTTCCCAGTCTTTAAAATGGGGACAACAGCACCTATATGGTGGGGGTGTTGTGTGACCTAGAGGGGACACAGCACAGGAAGAAATTAGCACAACGCTTGTGTGATGTTGTGATTTATAATAAGAAATATATATTTGGTCTTTGATCATGTTCCTGGCACTGAGCTCCTTAAACCCTTGGAATTTCCTGTGATCAAAGTAATAAAAGTGTCTTTTATCATGTTAATGAGGTGACTTTTGGAAAACCCTTAGGTAACCCAAAGAATCAGGCTGGGTGCCAGAGGAACCAATCAAGTTATTACAGGGGTGGAATTTTTGGGACCCCAGTCCCACAGCTCCTGGGAGGGGAGAGGGGCTGGAGGTCGAATCAATCACCAATGGCCAGTGATGTAATCAATTATGCCTATGTAATGAAGCTTCATAGACACCCCAAAGAACTGAGTTCAGAGAACACGTGGAGAGCCTGGGAGTGGGGTGCCTGGAGAGGGCGCTCTTCCCCATTCCTTGCCTCCACAGCTCTTCCTTCCCTCCGGCTGTTCCTGAGTTGTATGTATCCTTTCATAATAAACTGGTGGTCCAGTACGTATAAGGTTTCTGTGAGTTCTGTGAGCCACTCTAGCCAAGTAATCGAGCCCAAGGAGGGGTCTTGGGATTCATAGGTGACAATCTGGGCTTGTGACTGACTCCTGAAGTTAGGGCGGACAGTCTTGTAGGACTGAGCCCCAACCTGTGGAATCTGATGCTATTTCCGGCAGAGAGTGTCAGAACTGAGTTCAATTGAGAAGCACTGGGTTGGTGTCCTAAGAATTGCTTGTTGGTGTGGAGACACCCCCCTCCACCCCCCTGCCCCTGCATTAGAATTCTTACCAGAACCTATTTAGCCTGGCATATAAAAGGTGCTCAGCAAAGTTGGCTGCTCTCTTTGCCTTAGGGATCTATGAGCAGAAAGAAAGGTGAGCTAGAAGGGTGGTGGTATTGTGATGTAATCTGCCATTGCTTTCTTCTTGGCTCTTGTGAACTTGAACTTCTTCCTGTTGGTCTTTGGCTCCTGCTGGGATGATGAAATAGGGCTTCTGTTCCCCCAGAACCAAGGCCGTAGGGAGTTGGTATTCACCAGGAAAAATGTGTGCTGGCCATTATGTTTTATTATTTTTACTGTTATTATGATGTTAATGTTATGTTTGTAAACCCTCATACCCTTCATACATTCTTTGTCCTTCTCATCTCCCAAAGCAGTCTTTGCAAACAAAGGCACACAGATAAACCACAGATTCATAAAGATTGCGGTACCCTGAGCATCATTTTGTGTCCTGGCCTGACTTGAGTAGGAAGATAAAGGGGATCACAGACCTCCCCAGTCATTGTCTGCCTTTTAGGGGGACACCCGGGTCCCGGTTCAGCATGGAGGAGTGAGTGTAAGGCCTGATACAACGGGCCTTCCACGAGACTGTCTAATATGGTTTGATCAAATCAACCGAAAAAAACTTGCATGAAAAAAGACTGGAAAGAAATATAGCGAAGTTATTATCTGTAGTTTATTGTGACTAAGCACTGTTTTATAACATCCCTTATAATTTTGGAGTTTTTCTCTAAAACTTCCTAAAATAAACTTGTATTCTTTTTATAACTTGGGAAGTAACATTTTATGTATAAAATAAACCTTCAGTAATTGAAAGAAAGTATTGTTTCCCACTGCCCCGCAGAAAATGGCGGCGCTTCCTGAAAGCGACAGGTAGAGAGAAGGGAAGGTGCTTGACGTGCCTGATAATTTTTTGCTCTCAGAGCTTCATTTGTTGGTCTAACCTTTTGGGATTGTGGTGTTAACCTCTCCTACCTGAATCTTGGAGCCCCGTTCACCTCTTACCAGCAGAGGCGCCTCAGGGGCAAGTGACAAAGAGGCAGGGTCATGGCCCAAATATAAAAATCTCAAGTATAAACCCCAAGTATCAAAATGTCTTTGGGCTACAGACCCCGTGCAGGTGTCGGAGTGGCTGGACCTCTTCCCACGCCTTCTTTCCTGCTCTCCCCAAAGAAGGTGGGGTGCTGGTTGGCATTCGTCTCTGCTTTTTGCATTCTTTTGGGATCTCTACAGAAAGAATACGCATGTGTCACAGGGACCGGAGCAGGAGACACACTACCCTGGGGGCGTCACCAAGGGGTCAGAGCAAAGCAGCGGAGGAGCCTCAGCTTCTGATAACACATTTCCTATCAGCCCATTTACTGATCCCACGGACGCCCAGGGGACCGCAGGCTTCCCATGAAGCGGGGGGCAGATTCACTCAGTGCCCCCAAACCTCTGTCTGACCCTCTCCTCCCCCAGCCCCGCCACATAATTTCTCATGGTGGAAAAGCAGGTTGTGTTTATTCAGATAAAGATATATGACTATAATAGAATTACTAATTATGTCCAACAACTTTTTCCTTAAACAAAACATTCCTTGGTTGGAGCAGGAAAGCATGAGTAAGAGGAGGAGGAGGAGGAGGGAGCAGGAAGGCGTGTTTTTCTTTCCCTGTGATTGATGATGGCCTGATAATCTTGGCCTGATCACAAGTTGCTCCTTCCCGGGGTAACTGGGTCCTGCTTTGCCAGCTTTAATTTGAAGCAAACTTTGCTCTGACGAACCTTCCCCTCTGCATTAATGTTTATTAAAAGTGGCCACAGCGCACATAAATGCCTCCAGCACTCTGCCCTTCCCCCCCATCGCGGGGCCAATGCCAGGTTACTGCGAGGGACGAGGGACGGGAGCTCCTTCCTGCCGCTGCTTGGCCTCCACAGCGCATGCGTAAAACAGGAGGCGGGCTCCCTAATGAAGTCTGCAGACAATGCTGATTTGGGAGTTGTTGGCAGTGCAGATGTCACATGAGGACACAGCAACCCCAAGCAAGCGTCTTAGAGTCTGAAATTCTTTGGAGGAACGTGAGGGTAACAGACAGATTCCATGAGAGGCAGGAAGCTTTGCAAATCATTGTCAGCTGCCTCCCCGCCCCCCCCCCCACATACCCCTCCACCTTCTCCCCAGCAAGGAAGATTTCTGCTTTCATCTTCCCCTACTCCTTTTAGCCAACTCTCTTAGGTTGGGTTGCCCCGGAAGTAAGCCCTGAGATAAGACTGTGGATTTAAGTAGCTGATTTGGGAAGGGGCTCCCAGGAAGCATGGTTGGGGGAGCAGGGGAGTGAGAAAGAAGAGAAGGAAGTCAATATGGGATCCACTGATGGTTGGATTACTGCGGCCAGCAATGGGTCCATTCTCACTAGAAATCTCTGAGGGGCGGTCCAGTTCATACCTCAGAGCAGCCAGGACTGAGGACTCCATTGTTATTCGTCATCAGTTGAGGGCTCCAGAGGTAGGAATTCCTCAGCACCCCTGTCCTCTCCTGCCCACCAGGACACTTCTGTGGTGGAAAGATGGAGTGTAGGGCACTTGTCCCTATTCTTTTCACTAAGTGCAACTAAGAGTCCTGGACATTTTGCATAAAACAGATACTAAGAATATCTGAAAGGGAAAGTGTAGGTCAGCTGACTAGGACCCGAGGACGGAGGAATATGATATGGTAGTGAATTCCTTTGAACTTCCTTTCTGCCCCATGTATCCCAGACACGGCACTGAAGAAGCAGGCAACCTGGAGACACGGTCCGCTTTCTCAAAACAGAAAACTCAGATAATAGCTGCTCTACTTCAGTCATGCACCACAGAAAAGCTGTGACTACATGCCGACATCCCCAGGAAAGGCTGAGCGGGGGGACTCATATCCGTGGGAGGCTGCCCCATGACCCCGACTAGAGTGATGTCCAGGAAGACCAGTAGGGAGCTCGTACCTTCATCCCTGCCAACCGGTAATGGGTACCGTCCCCTCCCCTGCGATCTCAGTGGAGAACTTGAGGGGAATCCAAACCCCTGGCCCAACTGGCCAGTGAGCAGGGAGCCCTCAATTTCTGCTTCCACCTAGCAGAAGGAAAAAGGCCCAGACAAATATGGCTCACTAGTTTTCTTACACTAAAAATTTTATCAAGATAATTATAGATCCACATTCAGTTGTGAAAACGGTACTGAGAGATCCTTTGTGAAATCTGCCGCTTTCTTCCAATCACAACGTTTGCAAAACTACAGCATAATGTCACAGCCAGGATCTTTCTTTTTTCCAATTTTTTAAAAAATTAACATTTATTCATTTGTGTGAGAAAGACAGAGAGAGAATGAAACAGAGCATGAGTAGGGGAGGAGCAGAGAGAGAGAGAGACACAGAATCTGAAGTGGGTTCCAGGCTCTGAGCTGTCAGCACAGAGCCTGATGCAGGGCTTGAAGTTACAAACTGTGAGATCATGACCTGAACTGAAGTCGGACGTCTCATCGACTGAACCTCACCCAGGTGCCCCACAGCCAGTATCTTGATATTCATACATTATATGAGTCTTGTACAGATTTTCCCAGTTTTATTTACACCTGCTTGTGTTTATGAACATGTGTGTATGTGCATGCATGCGTGTGTGTGTATGTGTGTGTGTGTGTGTGTTAAGTTTTATATACTTTATCACCAGTGAAAGCTCTTGATTCCATTACCACAAATAAGGTATGAAACAGTTCCAATATTACAAGGATTGCTGGTGATATGGTGATGTCTTTAAAAAGTTTCTTTTTAACATTTATTCATTTCTGAGAGTGAGAGAGACAGAGTGTGAGCAGGGAAGGGGCAGAGAGGGAGACACAGAATCCAAAGCAGTCTCCAGGCTCCGAACTGTCAGCACACGAGCCCGATGTGGGGCTCGAATTTACAGAACACGAGATCATGACCTGAGCCAGACGCTTAACCAACTGAGCCACCCAGGCGCCCCATGTGTTCTCATATTCATATCTTGCTCTCTCCTGTTCCCCTGGAACTCCTTCTGGCTCATCCCTAGTCGCTGGCAACCACAAATCTGCCCTCCACTTATAAAATGTCATTAGTTCAATCATGTAAAATAAGTACACGAAGCAGCTTTTTTGGGACGAGTTATTTTCACTCAGCATACTTCCTTGGAGCTGTTATACGTATCAGTAAGTTCAGTCCTTGTTTATGGCCAAGCACTATTCTGTGGCGTGCGTGTATTATATACTTCAACTTCAACTATTCATTGCTGAAGGGTTTCCAGATTTTGACTATTACAAATAAAACTCTTATGGACATTCAGGTACAGCTTTCTGTGTGAACACAAGTCTTCAGGAAAAAGGAAGTGAGAAGTGGCACCAGAGAGGATGCTTGAGTAAAATTATGCTTGACTCTAGATCCCACTGTACGGGAAGCCGTTTATACCCCTTCAAATTTCTTTGTCACTAGGGGGGTTTACATCACTTGTTTACATTACTAAATAGTGCTAACAGATCAGGTGTTAGTAGTGGCTCATTTTTTATGTTTGTGCCCTGAAAACTACAACAAATTACCTTTTTTTAATTAAAAATTTTTAATGTTTATTTATTTTTGAGGGAGAGAGAGAGACAGGGGCAAAGTGTGAGTAAAGGAGGGGCAGAGAGACAGGGAGACATAGAATCTGAAGCAGGCTCCAGGCTCTGAGCCTTTAGCACGGGGTTCAAATCCATGAACTGTGAGATCATGACCGGAGCCAAAGTCGGAGGCTTTCCCAACTGAGCCATCCAGGTACTCCTAACAAATTACTTTTTCAAGAGGCCATCATTACCGAGCTAGAAAGACACAATTCCACTTCAGTATACAGGAGACACTACCCAAGACAGATTAAAATAAGGTGAATCTCAATATTTAAAATAAGTTGGAAAAATGGAAAAATGGGACTACATCAAAATTAAAAACTTCTATGCCTCAAAGGGCACCATCAACAGAACAAAGAGGCAGTCCATGGACTGGGAGAAGATATTTGCAAATCATATAACCAGATTACATAAAGAACAACAACTCAACAACAAATAATCCAAGTAAAAATGGGCAGTGGACGTGAATGGATATGTTTCCAAAGAAGACATACAAATGACCAATAAGCATATGAAAATATGCCCAACATCATTTATCATTAGGAAAGTGCAAATCAAAGCTATAATGCATTACCCCTTCACCCTCCAAAAAACTCCCCCAAGTCCCCAAACAATAAGCATTGGTAAGGATATAAACAATTGGAATTCTCATGCACTGTTGGTGGGAATGCAAAATGATGTGGCTGCTGTATGGAAAACAGTATAGAGTTTCCTCAAAAAATGGAAACAAAGTATTATCATATGATCTAGCCATTCCACTTCTGAGTATATACCCAAATGAACTGAAAGTAGATGCTTGAACAGATGAGACTTGCACACTCATTATTCACAATAGCTAAAAGATGAAATAACCCAAGTGTCCATCAACAGATGAAGGGAAAACAAAATGTGGTCTATCTGTACAATAGTGTTACTCAGTCTTAAAGAAGAAGGAGCTTCTGACCAAGGCTACAACATGATGAGCTTTGAGGACATGATGCTGGGTGAAATAAGCCAGTCACAAGGGGACGGATGTTATGTGATTCTACGTATATGAGGTACATAGAGTAGATAAAGAAACTAGAATGGTGATTGCCAGGGGCTGAGGGGAGGAAGAAATTGGGAGTTACTGCTTAATAGGTACAGACCTGCCTTTTGGGAAGATAAAACAGTTCCGTGGATGGATAGTGAGGATGGTAGTGCAACAGTGTGAAGATGCCACTGGGCTGCCCACCTAAAAATGGCTACAACTTAAATTTGATGTTATATGTGTTTTACTACAATAAGCATATTGATTCGAGAAAGCACATGTTAACATCTCCAGGAAGATCCCACTTCACAAGATAAATCAGAGCACATCCAAAACCAAGTAGCTGCCACCATGACATCTTTCGAAATCTGTCAGAAGAATGAAGAAGAGCTTTGGGCAGCTGTAAAAGGTGCTTTGAAAAAAAAAATTCCAGTCTTTAGGGAAGTCTAAGTCTCCTTTCATGCAGTGCTGAAGGAACGGAAGGCAGAGTGAGTGCACTTTTTAGGAAGAAGAGAAGCATCTTAGGAAACTTTAGAGGAAGTAGGCCAGACCTCTGGGTGGACTCCCGGGCAACATGGGGTGGGGGTGGGGCTGCTCGAGAAGGAGACAGCTTGGCTGTTGGGAGGTCAGAATTCATGAGAAAATAGAGATCGCAGAGACTAAGGATCAAAAAAGAGTTTTGAACACAACGCTGGATGTGGCTGCATTAAAATACTTATTTTAAAACACATGAAGAATAAAAAATGAAATAGGCACTGAGATAACTGAACAGTATTGAATAAATCATGCCCTTAAAAATGAGATGAAAAATCTCTGAGCTGATAGAAGCTTCACTGCAGTTAGAAAAGATGCACAAGCACGCGCACACACACACACAGACACAGACACACACACAGACACACAGACACACACACACACTACTTTCCAAACAAAGCAACAACAACAAAATCAAACAACTAACAAAAACAGAAACCCAACCAGACCCACTATTAGGAAGGTGGTGGAGGGGACAGCTCTGGTGGAAACTTGAACTTCTCTCAGAGAACGACAACCAGGGGAAAATACATTTGATTTAGTGGGAATTTACCCTGTAAGGTAGAAAATAACCCTTCAAAAGCAGGTGACAAAATGAGCAGTGCATGTGGTGAGCTGGACACCTACGAAATACAAGCACAGGTTCTTTCAGGAAAGCTTGAAAGACTCACTGGGTACGTGGAAGCCAGCTTTTTTTTTTTTTTTCCTAGAGAGAAGAGCTCATGGTAATGGGAGATTTGTCGGCTGAAAGACACCTTTATAACTTATGAAAAGAGAATGTGTGCCAGAAAGAAAACTTTTTTTAAAAGTGTATTTATTTATTTTGAGAGAGAGAGAGCAAGCAGTGGAGTAGCTGAGAGAGGGAGAGAGAGAATCCCAAGTCAGCACAGAGCTGGACTTGGGGCTCGATCCCATGAACTGTGAGATCATGACCTGAGCCCAAACCAAGAGCCGGACATGTTACTGACTGTGTCACCCAGGCACCCCGAGATGAAACATTTTTTGAGTAAGCTGTTAAGGTTTTACACAGTCATCTTTTGAAAGTTTTTTAAAGTTTATTCATTTTTGAGAGAGAGAGAGCAGGGAAGAGGCAGAGAGAGAGGGAGACACAGAATCTGAAGCAGCTCCAGGCTCTGAGCTGTCAGTACAGAGCCTGACGTGGGGCTCGAACTCATGAACTGCGAGATCATGACCTGAGCTGAAGTTGAATGCTTAACTGACTGAGCCACCCAGGCGTCCCTGCAAAGCATTCTTATACCCTTGACATTGCAGCTGGCACCTTCGGTAGAGATCAACTAGGGCCACCAGGGAAT
The DNA here is from genome assembly GCA_017311185.1 of Proteles cristata cristata. Taxonomy (NCBI): domain Eukaryota; kingdom Metazoa; phylum Chordata; class Mammalia; order Carnivora; family Hyaenidae; genus Proteles; species Proteles cristata. The sequence goes on along the minus strand of JAESUZ010000053.1, from coordinate 692,759 downwards.
CTTCTGCATGACCAGATCCCAGGAAGGAAGAACTCCAGCCCGAGGTGGGATGGAGATTGAGGGTCTCGTGCCTGATGCAAGACAGATGCTACCTTCTCATATCAGGGCCCCAGGAGAAAGAGCCCTCTATAAGGTCAACTCTATCCTGACATGGAGGTTCTTCTTCAAGAGCACGAGAAAGGTGTCCTGGTGCTTTCGGTTCATCCCTCCCATCCAAACAGAGTACCTAGGCTGGCCCAGGCTCTGGTCTCCCATCTTGTCCCCTTGTCAGACATTAAATGTTCCAGAGGGACCCCTGGGGCCGGCTCCTGAGAAGAGAACGCTCTCTCCTTCCTCCTGTTCTAGGCGAGGAAGAAAACTGCCTAGGGGTCTTCCCACCGAGGGACTCCCCTGGCCCCCCACATTCTCTACGGGCCACAAGAAAAGCATCTGCACCAAACGCTGTCTACACAGCCTGAAAGCAGTCGCGTCACTTCTGAACAGATCCCTCTGTCCACCTTCCACTGATCTCACTGACTTCTGAAAACCCAGAACCACTGAAAGTTGCTTTTCTTTCCCAACTAAAATAATTTTCTTTTTTATTTTTCCTTTTAGTTTTAATGCTATTAAGTAGTCAGGCAGTGGCTCAAGTAGAAACCTGGTAGGATTATAATTCTGGAATAAGGTCCACTGACTGCGGATTATCTGACTGTGACTCATAAGGTAGTCGCTTTCATTGTATCCCATTTGCAAGTGGTTTTATAATAGTCGCCTCGTTGTTCATAAGTCCATTAAAGAAATCCAGGAATACAGCAAAAGTTTTGTCTTTCTTCTACTGTAACTTTTTCCCCTTGGGTTTACTGTTGTTATTTATGGGGTTATACCAGATCTCAGAAGGCTGCTGGACGGGATTCTGACTTTGAGGGTGGTGTTTCCTACATACACATTATATATGTGTGCATCTTGGATGGCAGAAACCTCAGGGGCTGAGCTGCCCCTCTCTGAGGTGTCACCTCCATCCTTAGCTTCTTCCCAGCCACATCCAGTGATGCCAGAGCTGATGACAATGGGCAGGTGAGGAGTCTTTCTTTCTTCAGAGCAAAGGCAGGGGCCCAGGAGGTACGAGGCCCCCACCGAGGCCCAGCCTGTCATGGTTTGACCTGGGGAGCCTGGCTTGTCTGGGGCTCAGCTTCCCCTCACCATGGATGGCCCCTGGCCGAGCTGCCATGAGGCACGACATTGTCCCGGGCATGTGGCTGTCCTTCATTCCCGAGCCTGATGCAGGAGGCAGAGACACAGCTTGGGGAAGCCAAGAGCACTTCCTGTTCCTGCTTTCTCTCTGCTTCCTTTCCTATCCCCCTCTTCCACCCTCTCCCCCACCCCTCCTCCTCCTCACCACCGTTGTCCCTTTCTCATCCCTGCTTCTCTCTGGCTGCACCTACTTCCTTCTTTCTTCCCTCGTGTTTCACTCTTGCCCTGAACGAATGGCAGCCACATCAGCTGGGTGTTCTGGCTGGATGTCTGTCCTGCTGGCTCCGGGGCCAGACCCACTATGGTCTTGTCAGGCCACCGCTCTAGGCCTGGAATTGGGGACCTAAGCCCCAGCGGTGCCTGGTGCCAAGTTTCTGCCCAGATCCAAGCTTTTTTGGTGTCGTTGAGCACGCTGCCCTCATCTGTCCTGAGAGTCTACCATAACTTCCCTCCTTGCCTCGCTGTCGTAGCAGTGAAGCCAGAGTAAATGTCCGGACAGCACCGTGGGGATCATGAGACTCTACTGCTCAGCTCCCCCAACCCCCGCCCGTGCTTCGAAATCACAGTGAGACTCAACCGTAAACTCCCGTGAGGTCCACGAGGATGCGTTTACACTGGTCTTCGCTTGCCTGCCTGCCCGCCTGCAGTCCAGGTGCTGACCTTTCTTCTGTTCCAATGACATGTCAAGCTCAAGCTCACGGCTGCCCTGGAGGCTTGGCATTGCTTATTTCCTATGCCTCCCGTGCTCTGCACCAGGCACATGCATGGCTGCCCCCTTCTTGCCATTTAGATATCTATTTAGGACCTGCCCCTCTAAGGGGCCTTTCCTGACTCTCCCAGCTAAGGGACGCAGCGCCTGCCTTCTCCTCATCCCACGGCACTACTTATGGCTTCCTATCGTTCCTCCCTTCTGAACTCATTTTCTGTCCACATTTTTCCAGTTTATATCATTTAACTCCCTTATCGCATTCAAAGAGGAGGAAACTGGGGTTCCAACAACCTCTGAATCACACAATATAAGGGGGTGGTTAGCAGCTCGGGGCCCTGAGCCAGAGTGCCTGGGAACTGATCTCACCCTTGACACTTCCCAGCTGGGCAACTCTGGACATGTTACCTAATCCTTCAGTGCCTTGACTTTCTCGTCTCTGAAATAGATAAAGGATGCCGTGCGAGTTAAGAAAAACAAATCCTCACATAGTACCGAACCATAGTAAGTCCTCCATATATGTTGCTGTTTTTCTTACCACACTCAAAGCAAATGATGTACGTGACCCTGAATCTGAGGCCTCTGACCCCGAATCCATTGACTTCCCATTCTTTGAAAAACTCTTCTGTCTTTGTTGAACCTGGATTTGTTTAAAGTTTGCTTCTAAATTTGCCTTTGACTTTTTGCTTCTGGGAGATCCCAAGTTAAGGCACAGACTATCTTCTCTGAGCTTTGCCAGGGAAAGCGCACATTTTCCTACAGGACGAGGAATGAAGGTGAGGTGATTTTAGAGCCCCCGGCAAGCTCTGAGAGCATCAACATCTGAGTCTTGACTCCCAGCGAGCCTGGCTATTCCCAGGGAAATCTGATTCAATTCCACAAAACCCTTCTCCTACTCATTAAGACACCTACCACCAAAACATCTGGTCAATTAAATTTAAAACATTAGTCAAACCAGTTGTTGGCATTATATGGTCAAACATCTGGACAAATGAAATTTTAATTGAATGTTTTGATGTCATGCGGTCTCAGTTTCAAAGCCATCCCCGAATAGAAGCTACGTACCTTTACTTTCTCTACCAAATTGTGTGGGTTGGATTTGCCACATTAATTCAGTTTTAGAAAGCTAACTGACATATATGTTATATAGGTACAATGATGGTACTTCTTGGATTTTCCACAGCATTTCTGAGTTTTGGTTTTTTTTTTTTAAGTCCCATCCTCTGCTGGAGAATTGACATGCCCCAGTTTTTTTGTGTTTGTTTGGTTGGGTTTTTTCGGGTTTTTTTTTGTTTTTTTGTTTTTTTGTTTTTGTTTTTGTTTTTTTGTTTTTTTTGGGTAGGCAATATGGTCTGTATTTGCTTTGAGTCCTGAATAGTATATGGGAAGTCTACGCCGAAATTTTGAATCTGGTTTCATTTACCCTAAAATCTCCAGTGACATATTTAACAAGTTTCCCCCCCTCAGGTTTCCCATAGATGAGATGGAAAAGCCACTTCTGCATTCTGTACCACCAGGGGAAGGCATTCTGTGGAAATCTATGGTGTTCTAGCCATACGTGAGCAGCCCACATGGCCGTATACACGCTGATAATGAATCCTCATGAACTCTCAATGTAGATGAAGAGTCCAGTGCCTCAGATCAGGATTCTAGCAGCAGACAGATGGGAAGGTGAGCAGATTCGAGGGAGATGTTCAGGGGCAAAGTTGACGGCACCCGGGAATGCGTGGGCTGAGGGGCGGGGCAGGTGCATTCCCACTGCTACTGAAGGCAACGCTGGAAGGGACCTCTTGGTCCACCATTTCGATCCCGATAGAGCAATCCAGCTGCTTTTAACATCTGTCTAACCCACGCAAGCATTGTTTAAACCCCTCTTACCTTGTCTTGCTTCCTCGCCCCACCAAAACCCTTTTTCCTTGGCCTAAGAAACCTTTGGCAGGCACACATATCATGCCTTAAAAAAAAAAACAAAAACAAAAAACAAAAACAAAAACAACCTTCCCCCACCCCCTCCCTCCCCACCCCCGGACATCTGTTCCGAAGTGGCAGCCAAGAGCAGGGTCTGCGTGGTGCCAGCATGGTGGTGAGGTGCAGGCTGCCGTCCGAATGTGTGTGGTGCTGGCACTAATGACCAGGGCTTCCTGCGGAGGCCCGCGCTGCCAGCCTCCTAATTAGGCCGGGCAGCCAGGCCTCTTCTACTGTCTTGCTTCCTCCCACGCAGCAATTTCGCATTGTGAGCATTTTTTAAATCGTGGGCCATTTTAAAACAAAGGAGGAAGTACAGCGGGCTCCTGCAAAGGTGCTGGACAAAGGGAAGAGCCACCAAAGCCGATGGCCCCACTGACCGCTGATGGGAGAAGTCCCAGCCACCCTCTTTGGAAGGGTGGAGACCTAGTTTAACACCTCATCTGTCAGGGAGAAGACCCTGCCCTGAGGGGGCCCCAGAGACCCAACCACTGCTATGGGAGGCTCAGCCTGGGCTCCTTTTCAGCCCCTTGGTCCCAGAGGGTCGTCAGCAGGAGATGGCTTCTGAGTCTGACCTCTGCTGGTCAGTCAGATGTGACAAACACACACTGATAGAGCTGGGGAGGGATCAGGCCATGGCCTGTCAGGGAGGAAGGTGTTCCTCTGTTTCTCCACCCACACATGGAGAAAATTGGGAGTGTCATGAATTTTCCTTGAGTGTGTTGGGTCTGGTGTGGGCCCTTCGGTGGGGGCTACAGTCTTCCAGAAAAAGAGGCTAGAAGCTGACCTAAGGTAGCGATTGTGTTGGTTTTGTTTCCTGAGGTGGAGCCAGTGCCTGACACACAGCCTGGCACATGGGAGACACTCAACAAAAGTTCATTAGTGACATGGGCACCATCACAGTGGCCACTCTCCAGGGAGCGAGCGCAGTGAGGATTAAATGGGACGGTGGGCAGCTCTGACTCAGCACTGAGCCTGCATATGCCACCACAAATATGACAATGAAGTTAAAGGCCCAGAGAATATGCAGTTTAGGTTTTGCAGGCCATGCAGTCTATTACAGTGATCGAACTTATGTTGTAGCATGAAAGCAGCCATAGATGCTGCTGTGTTCTAATAAAACTTTATTTATAAAGCTAGACTGTGGACTGGGTTAGGCCATGAGATAAAGAAGTTACTGGAAAACTAAAAAGTTACTCTCCACAGGAAGAATACAGATACAAACATACCTAGAATCAAGGGAAGTTCATGTATACCCATGAAGAGCAGCTCCTGCTCCAGTGAACCAGGTTAATTCAAATAAAGTGAACATAGCCCCTCCCCTGGGAGGCTGATGGTATGAGGAACGCACAGAGCACCTCCCAATCTCATCCCGGAGCCCTTGAATTTCTACCCAGAACAGAATCTACACATGGCTAGACTTGACTAAGCCACATGGGTTCTGTGAGCGAAAGGCCTTCTCATCCACCTGCACAGATAGCAGGGGGTGGAATAATTAGAAGCCTGTATTATTCCTTGGGGTTTCCTGACTTGTGTATTCTTATCTCTGACGGTGTTTCAGGACCCAGTTCAGTCTAGTGAAAACTGGAAGATGGGAGTCCTTGAAACGAGATTAGACTCATGTGTATCCACTCCATGGATTTCCTATCTATTAGGTGCCAGCCATTGTGCCCAGTGTTGGAAATCAGGGTATGGACAAGATTTTATCTCAGACTTGGAAGAGCTCTGGGTATAGTTGGGGAGACAGGCATGAACAGGGAATTGTTGCAACAGCAGGCAACTACTGAGGTGCGGGGGAGGGAGTGGCAGTCTGGGCTAGGCTGAGAATGAATCAAGGACTGTTTCCCAGGATGTGAGGTTCAAGTTCCATGATGGAGAGCCATTGCTCTTCCACACACACTGCCTTTAGAATTTAGCTTTTCTCTGCAGGAAGGACACACTCTGGCGAAAAGTGGACAGAGCAGTTTTCTTTGGTTTTCTCCCTGGGGCTTTTTGAAGGGAAAGGAGAAAATGACAAGAAAATAAATGCCTTTTCTGTCAATCCACACTGCTAGTCTGGTTCTGGGTAGGACTTGGTGTGAGCAATGGGTAGGGTGAAATGAAAACTGACGAGTAGAAAGTGACTCTTGTCTCATGGCTTACATGGTCACTTGTAAGTCAATTCTTCCTTGGTGAGAAAGAAATTCAGATGTGAAGCAAAATATGTAGTGTATGAGGCAACTTTAAATTTTTTTGATGTTTATTCATTTTTGAGAGGGAGAGAGGGAGAGAGAGAGAGACAGAGCTCGAGCAAGAGAGGGGCAGAGAGAGAGGGAGACACAGAATCCGAAGCAGGCTCCAGGCTCTGAGCTGTCAGCACAGAGCCCAACGCGGGGCTCAAACCCACAAACCATGAGATCACGACCTGAGCCAAAGTCGGATGCTTAATGTACTGAGCCACCCAGATGCCCCGAGGCATCTTGAAAAATAGGTGCTTGCTTCACGATGGGGAATAAGGGTCTTGTGTTTAAAAGACTACATTTAGAAGGTTTCTCTTCTACCAAGGATAAGCTAAATATTTTTCATGAGTTTTGTCATCTGCTTCCCTCAGCTTCTCATTTAGACCATTTTTAATGTCGCTATTAATGACATTTATTCAAAACCCAAACATGCCATTATCACTCCTTGGCTTAAAACCCCCATCAGGAGCCTCTGTCTACAGGGTAAATCCCCCCAAAGCCCCCATGTGCTCTGCTCTTCCTGCATCTCTAGCCACACTAAACTAGTAAGAGGCACCACCACGTAATGAGTGTCCACCATGGGTCGCATTCTTCTCGGCCACTTGCTTATGTGAGTTATTTGATCTCCACCATAACCCCAGGAAGCTCAATTAACAGTTTTATAGGGGAGGGAGCTTAGGTTCAGGAAGATGGAGTAAGCTCAAGAAAACAGTCATGGAATTAACCCGAAGATCTGCCTAAACTCACCGTCTATACCTCTTCTCCAACATTCTTCTGCCCAGAACATTTCTCATGTTCTCCCCCCAAATACTGAGCTCCTTTAGTTTGAAAATTTCCTCGGCTCTGACACCATTCCCGATTGTCCTGTACCTTCCCTATTGACCATTTGCAGCACCAGGTTTTGGGTAATCATCGCAGTGTTGTTAGCGCTACACCATTCCTAGTTCTGTGCCTATTTCCCATGATGGATGTGAGCGTCCTGAAGACATCTTCAGCATATGACCTACCTTTATATTCCTGGACCCGCTTTAGAGACGGTGCATTGAATATGGATCCAATGAGTAAATGACAGGAACCGGGTATTTGGGGATGCGTGTCTTCAGATCAGACCTTTCAAATGCAGAAACAAGAACCTTTAAAGCCATCTGCTAATGGAGACTGGATGCTGAATGTGGAATGAAGGGAAGAGTCTTCTCTCGTTTGTTATGCAGTCTGAGTGGTGGCTGGAGCAATGGACTGGTTGTGGCTGGTTGTGCCATCCAGCCCCTCGGAAATCTCTGAAGTCCATCCGAAACGCTTAAATGAAGTAAAGTGGTTGGCTTTATAAGTAATAGAAGTCAATTGTGTTTGCAGCCTCTAATGCAGGAGCGGTATTAGATGGTTGAGATGGGGCCAGCGCCAAGAACTGCTGAGTGGGCAGGAGGCCTGATTTTCAGCCTCCCTCTGCATCCATTTGTGATAATCCGGGTCTGGCTTTCAACCAGTCACCTTCCTAACGAGACTTGCACAAGACAGCCTCTGCCCCCAGCACAGACATATCCGGAATCATGAGTTCACTTATACAGACTTTTAAAAACACCCACACATCTACACACACTCACACACATTCTTTCCAAATACATGTTTTATCTTTATTGTTACCAACACTCTCCTAACAGGCAGACAAACATTCAGACAGAAACTGAAATATTTAGATGGATGGGGGCCCCTTCATTCCCCTACAATGTGGCGTTTCAACTGAAAGACAGAGGAAGCAGACACTCTTCTGCCTGGATCCCATGAAATCAGGGCCACCGATAAAAACTTGTCTTTTGGCTTCAGAGTAGAGCATGAGGGCGACAGACAAGCCCGGAATTACATTCATGTTTGTTTTGCCTCTCACAGGAGAGCTCTTACCCTCTCCCAGCAGGAGGCTAGGCACTGCTGGCTCTCAGGATAATGATAATGAAGACACTAGAAATAAAGTAGAACATTTATTATTCCACTACATTGTTCCAAGCATTTACAGCATTATGTAATATTCTCATCATTATAATCCTAATTGATTGGCGCTTTTATCTTCATTTTCAAGATGAAGAAAGGGAGCCACAGAAGGCTCACAGTTTGCTCTGGATCCCAGTTAGGAAAGATCCCAGCCTGGGGCTGGGTTCATACAGATCTGGCCCTGTCCCTAAGCCGGTGTTCTTAAAAGCTGTGTTTTACAGAATAGAGAAACTGGCTCCAATCTATTAAAACGAGATTCTGAGGAACCTCCTGGGAGTGAACTCATTCCATAGAAACAGGATATCAGGTTCATCAGGCTTTGCCCCAGAAACCCCTAGGTGTTGTGAGTGGGGAGCTATTTGAGAGTATAATCCTGGGTGTTCAGGTCTTAGATTTGTCTGCAGGCTCATCTTTCAGCAATCTTGTGCTGAGAACTTATCGTGAGTAAGAATGGAAAGAATTGCTTTACTAGAAAATGCCAGGAGGACACAGGCCAAGTTCCTGTGGGGATCCCTGGAAAGAAGTGGATAATAAAAGGAGAAAGGGAAGGCATTTGCTCCCCCTTTGTAAGCCCTGCCAGCTCCAGGATCCAGGATGTCAATGAAGGATCTCATGGTGTGAGGGATAGTTGGACGCGCCCTAGGGCAGACATTATCGTGTCTGGCAGAAGCGACTGTACTGGTGACAGAAGGATTGTGCTCGGTGGCAAAGAGCAGTCATTGAGGACAGTAAAGACATTATGTGGGGGTGGAGGGGAGGACAGAGTCAGAGAAGAGAATACATTTGCAGAGATCATTAGCCGATGGTGTTCTTTAATTGGCACATGGGACACCCTTTCTTATGAGCCCCCCAAAGTGACTTGGAGGGGCTCTTTTCTCCAGGATACATGGGCTTCATTAGATCAGGCTGCCCTTGTTCCTATATTTTCTCAAATATCTCACCTGCCTCTTGTGGTAGATTGCAAACATAGTTTCCTGCTTCTGAGCCCTTATAATGTGAGGTGGCTGAGAGGTAGGGTCAATTTTCTACCTCTTTAATCTGAGTGTGACTTGTTTTTGCCAATGTCATGTAAGTAAACTTGATTCAGACCGACACTTGAAAGACTTACAAGCCCTTCCACTCAGGCTTGTCATCTAAGACTTACCTACAGATCATGGAGATGTGAGGACCAAAGACAAGGCAAGAAAGTTTTCTGCACGGAGAATACTGAGGCTCACTCTCTCGTGCTTGGAAACCCAAGAGCACCATGTGTGAGTCTAAGCTACACTGCTAAGGAGTGAGGGGCCACTGAAGCGGTCTAGTCAACAGCTTGGTTGAGGTAGGGGCAGACATCGGTGTGAGGCCATCCTAGATCAACCAGCTCCTGGCTTATTCCCAAGCTGACACTGGACCGGGAAGCCCAGCTCAACCAGAGTTATGAAATAAATAAAATAGTTGTTTTAAGCCTATAAGTTGTGGAATGCTTTAATACATGGCAAAAATCAACCAAAACACCCTTATAAGGACGTACAACTCTGCATAATCAAGGAGAGCAAGTATTATAATTTATTATTAAGATGAAAGAATTTAGTATCTCGGGGGACTAAGTGGCTTTCCCTAGGTGCCAGGGCCAGTTGGCGGTAGTATAATGAGTGGAGCTCACAGTGGTTCAAAAGTGGGTTTCTAACTCCATGCAGTGCTTTGAATGAGTTATTCCAACTAATTTCTAGACAATAATCATAAAACAAAATCAGTTCTCACTTCCTACAACTTCAGTGTTGGTAAATAAATAAGTCAAATTCCACAGATAGCCCATCCCAACTTCCTCCCACCTCTACCCCGAACAGCAACGCACATTTGTCTCTTAAGCCCAGTCATCCTCTATGGTTGTGTTTTTGTATGCGTTTCTTGAAAATAGAGAAGAGTAGCCCAGACACGTACTCGGAGCCGATAGTATCTCTAACCTGCTGTCAGACTTCCAGAGAGGGAAATTTAGCCCCTCCATCCAGAAAAACCAATGTAAATATACACTGCCAACATTATCATCTTCGTAACTAGGGTGACTATGTGTAACTATAGATTGAGAAATGTATAGAGAATAAAAGGGCCACTACTTATAGCTACACCAGGAATGTCGAAGCATATTGAATTGCTAGGTAATTTATTTCCTAAGTTTGGTAACTTTATGTAAAATTCCTACATTGTAGTTCACCTTAACATCCTCATTTTGAGGAAGGGAACTTTTATCTTCAGAGATAAAAGGTCCTTGACACTAAGTCAGTTGAATTGGATGGGTCAGAGAATACATGCAAGACAAGGGAGCGGAAAGTCTAAAAGCATCAAATTACAGGTGCTTTCAGAGAAATAGGAGTAAAACAGAGTAGCAGGAGGGATTATTTTCAGTGTGGGTTCCCCACAACTCCAGTGTGCTCCATGATGCGAGTAAATGTTTGGGGACCATTGTTCAAAACCAAGGTCTTTCTCTAGGCTCCTAATCTAGAAAACTGCAGTAAACCTCCCTGCTATAGAGATGTGAACCTTAGAGATAATGCAAAAATGCATTCAGCACAGGAAGCCACACATGGAATAAGAGGACAAATAATGGCAAATATGTATTAGTCATTTGTTACCTTCTAGGCATCCCACAGATGTTGTGCATGGATTAATCTCATTCAGTCTACCCAGTGTCTTGGTGTCAGGTACCGTTCATTATCCCCATTTCATAGATAATGTAATTGAGGCTTAGGGAGGAAAGTTTCTTGCCTAAAGTCTCTCAACCCAAACCCGAAGTGGAAAAGCCACCTAGAGTCTCTACTATTACTTATGGTGCCTTCCTGTCTCCTGTCCAGTGAATGGAAACCATCATTAACTTTATTGTTGTGTTTTCTTTTTTTTTTAATGTCTTTATTTTATTTTGAGAGACAGATAGAGAGCAAGTGGAGGAGGAGCAAAGAGAGAGGAAGACACAGAATCTGAAACAGGCTCCAGGCTCTGAGATGTCAGCACAGAGCCCGACGCGGGGCTCGAACTCACAAACTGCGAGATAATGACCTGAGCCAAAGTCAGACGCTTAACCGACCGAGCCACCCAGGCTCCCCTATTGTTGTGTTTTTACAGGAAATGCTCCTCACTGTATCTGCAGCATTTTTAATTTGAATGGGTCTCAACTTTTTTCAGCCATGTGATCCTTAACCAAATCAAAACTAAATCGTATTTGAACAGCCTACCATCTAAATAAAACAAAGTCAAGGCAGAATTTGTCTGCCTGAATCAGCTACGGGGCCCTGGAGCCCTCCCTTCCTGTGGTAACTGCATCAAACCCTTTGCCCTCTGTTGAGCACAGTTAGCAAATATTGGTCTACAACACAGTTGAGTGGATTTGCTGCCTGGCACGTCTAGTCTTACTGTCTCCAGGGACCCCAGCTTGTTGGTTTCTTACACGATCTGAATGTGTGTTTAAGCGCAGATGAAAAGGCTGCAGGGTGGGACAGGGTGGAGTGGAGAATCATCTCTCTGAGTCTTCGTGAGTAGGGTCCAGGCAATATCCTAGGCTACAGTGGGGTTCCTGGGGCGTCTGTAAGACAGATTTTCAAGAAAACTCACTGTTATGAAGCCAGGACTTCTAAACATAGCGCTGGCTCAATGGCAATGAGGAATGACCTCCTCTTCCCTCCTCTCCCCCCCAACACCAATTAAGTCTTTTTCCTTCTTCTCCACCTGTACCTGGGGTTCTCTCCAGGCTGCAGGCAAATGTGTGCATTAATCACACACGGATCAGCGAGAGCACTGGGAAGGAGCTGATTTATGAAGCAGCCAAAAGTGTGGGGAGGCTGGGAGTGGGCAAGGCAGGCCCAGCTCAGGGAGCAGATGGGGGCCCTTCTCCAGGACCAGATCCATATGCTTCGCTGCGGGTCCGTATGCTGTGTGGGCGGACCCCCCCTCCTTGCCAGTGTCGAGGCTGCTTGTCTGCCTTAAGGAGACTGGGAACTGGGTCTGAAGCAGGCCTTCTGGCATTTGAATGCACCCTCTGCAGCAGCGTGAGACCTTTGGGGTGAGGGCTTGGAGTTCTTTTTACAGACATTACGTTTATGCCCTTGTCAATCTGAGTTATTGTCTTTAGCTTACTTAGGGACCGTCCACAAGAGACAGATGAGGCCGGATTATTTTTTTTGTATCTGCTGGGCAGGGGGTGGGAGGGACTGAGATGTACGAGAAGCAGCAATGTGCTGACTAGTGGCAATAACAGTAAAACACCTACTGTGTGAGCATCAGGGACTGAGCTCTGTTCTAATCGATTTGTATGAACATCAGCCAAAAACACGGAGATGCATCGCCCAAGATGATAGGTTGAGTGTTGGAGGGGAGTGGAGGTCAGAACTGTGGGCCACTATGGTTCCCTTTGAATGTCTGTCTTCAGTCATTTGTCCATTGAGTTTTTACTGAGCTCTTACCCAGGTCAGACCTATATATAGTAGGTGCTCTGGGTATATCTGGGAGTAAAACTCTCAGAAGGTCTGATACTGCTCTTTCAAGGAAGACACATTTTAGTGAGGCAAGACAGACAACGGAAAAAAACAATGTAGGGGCGTTAGGGTGACTCAGTCGACTAAGCATCCAACTCTTGATTTCGGCCCAGGTTAGGATCTCACAGTTTGTGGGATTGAGCCCTGCACCGGGCTCTGACAACTCGGAGGCTGCTTGGGATTCTCTCTCTCTCTCTCTCTCTCTCTCTCTTTCTCTCTCTGCTCCTCCCCCATTTGTGCATGTGTGTGTGTGCAAGCACTCTCTCCATCTCTCTCTCTCACGATATAAATCATCTCAAAACAAAGTTGTAAAAAAAAGAAAAAAATGTAAAGATAATGAAGAAAACATATAGCTACAAACTGCAGGGCCTCAAGTGAAGAAAGTACACCAAGGGCTTGGACGGGTAGCTGGGTACCTATGACACCGAGGGTGGCCAGGGAGATAGATGTAGGAGGAGGGGCTCCCTGCTGAGAGTGCAATGTGTGCAAAGGCCCTGGGGCATGCGTGAGGTAAAAGTCTAGGAAGGATAGAGCCACTTAGGGGTGGCAAACAGTGGAGGAAAAAGGGATGGCAAGGGGTTTTTGGCAGATCATGGCGGGCTTACGGTGGATGCTGAGATGAGCACTGGGGAGTCATCGCGAGCTCTTCAGCAGTTTAACAACACTCACTTATTGTTAATATCGGTGATTAATAGCTTACTCTGCTCACTAGGAGTTAACATGTGACCTGCACATAGGGCACCACCTAGCATCCACTAGTGATTTCCACTTTCCAGATATTTCCCAGAAGCGGCAGCCAGCTCAGGAAACAGTTATTTGAATCGGGAGATGGGCTCACCTCATCTCTCCCCACCTCCTGGAGCAGGTGCTCAGTACCTACCATTGTGTTGGAAGCACAAAAACATTCACGGGACATGGGAACATCCCTAAGTTTACAAACCAATTCTTTCAGACCACAATCGTCTTTTAGTAAGCCTGAAAATGATGTCATTACTCCAACCTATTAGGTTTTACTATACTATTTTAGCATTATATATTTTTTCTTTGCACATCGTTTTTCTTTGAAGACAGCAATGACTTTGGAATAGTTCATTGCTGTCTTTTACCATATTAGAAAAAGTTTATAAACTTCCCATCCCAGGAGGCCTGACCTCTGGGATAAGATCTAGTAGCCTGCAAAGATTAGATTTTATTTAACAAACGTTTACACAGAGATTTATGTGATGAGTGTGGATCTTAGTGCTTTGCAGGAATTAACTCATTTGATCCTATAACAAGCGTTTGTATAAAGGATGGAAACTCTCACTAGCATTTTTATTTTATAGATGGGGAAACTGAAGCACAGAGAGATGAAGTAAAACAGCCTGAGGTCCTACAACTATATAAGCCTGTCCTCAGCCCTTGCGTTCTGGTGTAGAAGCAAACTTCAGAGCTCAAGGCTTGCCTTCTCCTTGCTGACTGAATAGGATTCTGACTTGTATGGGAGCTTCTCTCGTCCTCTGATCCCTAAGGAGCCTCCTTGGGGCAGGGCAGGGTGGGGGCCATGGCAGCTGAGGCGGGAGGAAGGGGCAGAGGGGGTGGGTGGAGCAGGAGAGGAGGGTTCCCGGGTGATGGAGGAGGCTGCAGTGTATGAGGGTGAGGGTGCATGAGGATTAAGGGCCAATTGTCAGAAGTATGGTTGAAAGTTACACGGCCTTCTGATGAGAAGGTGGAGAAGAAGAGACAGAAAGGCTTGCCGGGTTCTGAGGTCTCCCTGTGCGCTGTGCTGCATCGGGGGCTCGGTGTGGCCGCAGGCTGAGCACCGGGGACCCCAGCCTCGCAGCCCCCGGAACAGCAAGCCCGTGGAGCCCAGTGCGGTTTCCCTTTCACTGTCCTCCTCTCCTGCTTCTTTTCTTTCTTTTCCCCGACCTCCCCTTTCCCCCATCTCTCCTCTCCTCCATCCTTCTTTTCTCCCTCTCCAGGTCCATGTCTGGAGCACCCATTCTGTGCTGGAACTTGTCCGTGACCCCCAAGCTTCAGAAGTCTGCCACACTGATAAAACCCACCTGGAGAGAACGTGTCCGTGAGACATATGGCTGTAGCCACGTGAGGGCGTTTGACCTTGGACAGCCTCCTGGGTGGCAGTTACTCTCCCGCCTGGCCCGCCAGCAAAGCAGGGGCTCTGTCACACCCATGGGGACGGGGTGTGGCCCTGTTCACGTGGCATCTCTCTCCTACAGGGTTCTTACTCGCTCCTTCTCCGGACTTGTGTGAAACACAGGCTGAGAAAGGGCTCATGGAAAGTGCTTATGGAGTTTGCGAATGCCTTGGATGTTTGTGTCTGAGCACTGCCAGAGCCTGTATAATGAAGATCAGCAAACTTTCTGTAAAGGATTGGATGTTAACTCTTTTAGGCTTTGCTCATCATTGGATCTCTGTCACAACTACGCACCTTTGCTCCTGTGGCACGCGAACAGACGCCGCTCGAGATAATAGGTGAACACGTGTGTGCTGCGAAGGTCCTATAGAGCCCTGGGGACAGAAGCTGGTGGCGGTGGCTCTGGCCTGCGGGCCCTGGTTTGCAGACCCCTACAGTATGACTTTGATTCTCCTAGGCGCAGACACCGGCCCTGTGGGTGTTCTGTCACAGCACAACTGCAGGGATGATGCATGAGGTAGCCGTGTCTTCGAGCCTCTCGCCAGCAGCGACATGCGGGCGTTGGGAGTCACACGCCTGCCTGGAGACGTTGTGGCTCCAAACAGAGAGGGGCTACAGTCACTCTCATCCCCATGGGCATCCAGTGTTTCCAGGGACCCAAGGAAAGTGTGATACTTAGAAAGGAACTTTGGAACAATGCCCGGTGTGAAAGAGACTTGTGTACAAACTGTTCTTCAAGGCCGGGAGTGTTTTGTGCATCTTGATTGAATAAAACATTGGTGATGGTGATGCTGCCCGATCCTTCTTCGCTTATTCACTTGAAGAGGAAAGGGAGGGAGGGGAAACGGGCAGCCTGGAGAGTGGAGCCGAATGAGACGGGCGGGTGACCATTCAAACAGCAGGTGGGGTCGGCCATGTCTGTCCTGGGAACAGAGATCGCACTGAGCACAGTCCCAGAGGGGCGGCCAATGTGCGTTCACCCAACGTCCATGGCTGCCGTTCGACAGAGCGTGTGTCTCCCGGCATGCTGTCTGTCCTGTCCCCTTCTTACCACCCTGTGGGGTCTGAGTTTGCACTCTGCGCCAGTCCCCCGCCCCTGTCCATCCACCCTCTTCAGTGAGCTTTCCCTCTGATCAGTCGGCACCTGCCCTGGCCCACACTGAGGTGAGTTTGGGGGTCTGGGAATGTGTGCCCTCCAGCTGGCCCTTAACTGGGGACCGAGGGGGTAGAGGACTGAGGTGAGGCAGATAACGCTGAGGGTAACCAACATCCCAGAGTTCTTGGGATGACTGGCTGTGAGGCTTGGCCCGAAATCGCGCCCACGTATGGCTTGTACGGCATCACCCCTTCCCTGTCCTGCCCCCCCGACACCTTCCCAGCTTTCCCTGGGAGTCCTGTCTTCATAAATCACATGTATGCACATCCTCATCTCCAGGTCAGGACACCGGGCCCAAGACTCAGTCCCTGAACTACATGAAGAGCCCAGGGAGAGCTTGAGGCCAGGCACCTGCCAGGGAGAAGAGTGCGTTCCTGAGGGGAAAGGAAAAGGAAAACACCTCAGATTTAGAATTGCAACTCTCCTACCGTTTCTGTCCACGTAGGAAATGTGGTGCCTTTGTGACATGAGGGGTGGCGGCTGGGTGGCTGTGGGCCGATCTCATCAGACCCCTGCTCCAGTCTCCCTTGATTACCCCTCAGCCTATGACCCTGGGGGGCAACTGGTGCCTCCCACCCAGGTACCTGGCTGCCTATTATCCTAAGCTAGAAAGTGCCCTACCGCCTTCTCTTTTCCGTTGGTATTTTCTCTCCTGCTCACTAGGAAACAAGTTGGTTTGCCATCATATTTAGGGGAAGCAGAGGGAACTACATACACATCTAAAAGAGTCACTAAAAAAAGTGACTCTCCTTTTAATGGAGGGAGATAATGACATGCAGATAAATATGTAGTCATATTTTTAACATTGTAGTTTTTGGTTACGGAGCTCATGTTTCATTGGGTCGAAGATATTTGTGTGTTAGAAAACGTTCTGAAATGCTGATCTGGTGCCTCGGATTAAAAGAGAATTTCCCAAATCACATTCTGATGAGCGTGTCATCCCTAAAATAGTTGCCGTGAGGCAGGTGGCAGTCCCCAGAGCGTGGTAGAGCTGGCTTGTACCAGCTCACAGACCCTAGTGTTGAGTTGACAGGGACTGAGCACACGAGTCAATATCAGATTGGTAGCATGGAAATCGTTGGGCTGGGAATGTTTACACCACAGAAATCGGCAAATGTTATGAATCAGGGCACACCTTCCCCATTCGTCCCCGAGACGGCGGACTAGTAGACATTCACCAGGACACGGCTGACAGCGCTGAGCCTTGTGTCTTACCCCCGCTGTCTGCTGGTACCTGGCACGTTGGCTGGGTTACCAGTAGGCTGTCCAGGTATGCACGTGGAGTGCTGCAGAGTGCTTGCTGCACTCTGCCCACCCCTATCCTGCATAAATCACCGTCATGAAGTCTTCTTCTCCTGCTAGCAGGTTCGCTTCTGTATTAGGAAAGGATGGGTCTGGTCATCTCTCTGCGTTTGGAAACTCCTGCCTTACATGTGAATGGCCGTCGTGAGAACACCCTCCTTGCCAGGGCTTGGGCCTTGTGCTATGGTGCAGGTAGCAGTGGGGGCTGGGATTGGGCTCTGAGGAACGTGCCTAGAAAATATAGGCAGACCCAGCAAAGTGGCCTTCAAATCTACTCAACAGGCATTGGGCTTCGCACGTGAGCTAACAGGCCAGTCAGGAGGACTCGAGCATAGGCAACTAATGACAATAAAATAGTTTGGTGGACCCTGTGACTCTGCGTTGCATGCTCAGTGTATGAATGGGGCATAGTGTGGTAGAACGAAGTTGGGTTTTCACTTAAACAGATCTGTGTTTGAATCTCAGGTCCACAGTCCCAAATAACCTCCAGCAGCTCACTGAACTTCAGTTTTGCCATCTGTAAGACGGGGATAGTAATACTCACCTTTCTGAGAGGAATAGGAGTTTTATGGACAAAGGAGTGGCATGAACTCATTCTAGGGAGAGAAAGATGACAAAGCCATGGAGAAATATGATGTAATGGAAACATGAAAATTGTGTAGGTAGCTAAAGGATAGAATATCTGATTTTTTTTTCTTTTCAAATTTTCCATGCCCTCTGAATCTCAAGGCTGCGTGCTGTGAAGAGACAGCTTCTAAGTTCCCTAACCATAAGCTTCTTGGACTTGTCTCCACTCACTGAGACTTCAGCCCTTGGTGCAAAGGAAGGGTGGCTTCCATCATTCTCTCAGGGTTCCCTCACTTTCCACTCCTGTGAAGTCCAGGCAAGAGAACACGAAAATGCCGAGAGAATCTAGAGTCTTCCTCCCCTTGGGCAAATGGTGGTGCTCCCAGAGGCGCAACTGAGCCTTGCAAAGGATTCTTGTCCCGCCATTTACAGCCAGCTCTTGTGTAGAGTGAATGCAGTGATAGAAGGCCACAGATCTGCAGCCCCAAGTGGGAGATGAAGAGGGATGGTGTGATTTAGGGAGTTTTCCCAACTTCAAGAATTAGGCTTTAGAATCTCCTGTGGCTGGAGGGATGGGCCTCTGTGTTTATAACAAGACTTTGTGGGAGAGTCAGATGTAGGCTTCCCTTCCCCTCTACCTCTCCCTTCCTTCTCCCCTCCACTGAACCCCCTAGTGGGGCATGTTCTACAGGGAAACCACACACTGTAGCCTTCAGGGGTATCAGCCAGAAGAAGCAAAGCCTGGGATCATTTTAAAAAATATTTTATGCATGATTTTAAACATCATCCATTCTCCCAAATGTAATATTTTTTCCCCTGGAAAGAAAAACACACAAAAAAGTACTCAAAATAAGCGTTTTCTCCCTGAAAATTGCTCCATTTTTGGTTGAACTCTTCTGTCTTTCATTTTTAAAGCCTTTTATTTACTGTGCAACACCATCATAATGACAATAACAAACCCCCAAATAAAGCTGTTTTCATTTGTCGCGTTTGTTCCAGACGCTGTCCACATGCAGACATTTTTACAGTTTTGCTCATAGTGTGCAGAAAACTTGGTATTCTGCCTTGTTCATTTAACATTATATCGAAACAAATGTTGAACTGCTTTTTCATATTGCTAATTAACATTTTTATTGGCTGTATACTACTCCATCAGGTTGGTATAATTTTATTTGTTTAACCGTTTCTCTGCCGTTGGCTATGTATGCTATTGACAATAGTGTTAAATTATGTATTAAACCGACCCAGAAATAGACACCTTCTGCTTTTACCATTTTTTGATGTTTCTTTCTTTTTTTATGTCTTTATTTTATTTTGAGAGACAGAGACAGAGAGCGAGCAGGGGAGGAGCAGAGAGAGAGGGAGACACAGAATCTGAAGCAGGCTCCAGGCTCCGAGCTGTCAGCACAGAGCCCAAAGTGGGGCTCGAATCCATGGATGGTGAGATCATGACCTGCATCGAAGTCGGACGCTTAACCAGCTGAGCCATCCAAGTGCCCCTTGATGTTTCTTTTAAAAGGATTGTGTTTTTGGAATAAAATCTCAATCTTTGCAAAACTGTATAAAAATAGTTTGTGAGTACAAGTTTACCGTGTGACCAGCAATGTTCAGTGGCTCTTTTTCTAAATGTTTATTTATTTACTTTGAGGGAGGGAGGGAGAGAGAGAAAGAGAGCAAGCAGGGGAGGGGCAGAGAAAGAGAATCCCAAACAAGCTCTGTGCCAGGAGCACGGAGCCTGATGCAAGGCTAGATCTCTTAAAACAGGAGATCATGACCTGAGCCAAAATCAAGAGTCAGATTGAGCCACCCAGGTGCCCCTAGCAGCTTGATCAGACATTTGTCCCTATTCTGTTATGGCTCTCGTGAAGAGGTGCTTTACTAACTGTGACTGAGCCAGGAAGATCTAAGAGGAACGAGGCATGAGCGGAGTGAGGCATATGAACACACACACTGGACTCTCTGGGGCGGAACACAAGTGTCACACTCATGGCAGATTTCTATTAATGGATATGCCAAGCTTGAGGGGAACTTTGGGAAAATCCAGGGGAGCACTGAGGGCCTAACCACCAAGAAGCAGCATGAATGTCTAGACCTGGGAGTTCAAGAGGAAGCTATCCAGAGCATCAGAAGCAAGGCACCCCTGTGCTGCTCAACTCCACGGGGCAACGCTCTGATGCAACACAAGAGAGAGGAAGTACACCCTGGGAGGGCATCCCGGTGTTGAAGAGGGGCTGCGAGGCCCATCAAGGCCATTCCTGTGGGCCAGGCAGAAGCAGGTGAGAGCTGTGGCCACCTTTTGACCACCTCCAGCCCAGCTGGCTTCTCTACACCCTGTCCTCCAGTGCCAAATGGACAAATGATTCCTTCCAAGCCTGGTGAGGTTAAGAAGAAGCTGCTAATTTTCTGCTGGTCTGTGATCCCCATGAATCTGGCCCTTTGAGAGTCAGTGCAGGTGGCTGCACGGTTGGGAGGCTGGAATGGGTTTTATAATTACAGCTCCTCTTGGGAATATCATACCTCCATGTCCTTTCTCCCTGCACTGGCTCCGTCTCCGCTGCTCATACGCACAAGCTGCTCTAACCCTAAACGATTAAAAACAAAATGAACACGTGATTCTGCTCCTCTGCTTCCTTGACTTTACTCTTAAGATGTCAACATTTAGATTAGTTTTTCCAGTTTGTGTTCCATGAGATAGTCTGTGAAAATAAGCAATTAGGATGCTGTTTGACAAAGAAATGGCTAATTAGATAGTAGATAAAACGGCAAATTCTGTTTATTTCTTACAACATAGATCTCAGGCTATTTTTTTCTTCAATATCTTCTCTCCAAAGTCATAGGGGCTCACATGCTATTTTGTCTTTCCCTCTCTAATCTGATGCCTTGTGCTGGTGCACATTAGGATGGATGAGAACATGTATTATTTACTAACTCCTCGCTGCCTCTGCAAGCAGTTCCCCGGCAGAATGTACATTTGTTTTCAAACTGTTTTGTAAATCAATAGGGCATATTTCCTTCCGATCTTTTAAATTTAGGAAATCTAGCCACTCAAAACACTTTCAAACAGAGTGGTTTCTTCACGCCTCTGCATAAAGATAGCAAATTTTTCAGAAAAGTTCTGATTGGACATTGCCCACAATTTTGTTTCAAGAGCTCATTTCATTGGAAAAATATTTGGAAGAAAGTTAGAAAATAACACAAAAGGTCCCATATTCTCTTCACTCAGTTTCTCCTAACATTAACATCTTCCCTCACTGTAGCATACTTATCAAACTGGAAAACTCTCATTGACACGATATTATCAGCTAATCTTTAGACTTTATTTGAATATTAGTAGTTTTTCCACTAATGTCCTTTCTCATGTCCTGAATCATGTCTGTTTTGGGTATGTCTCCAGTCTCCTCCAGTCTGTGATCACTCCTTGGTCTTTCCTAGTCTTTCATGACCTTGAAACTTTGGAAGAGTATTGGTCAATTATATTGTAGAATGCCCCATACTTTGGGATCATCTAATTTTCTTCCTCATGATTGGATTGAGGTTGGACATTTGGGGCATGGATACCACAGAAATGATGTTCTGTCCTACTTCCTGTCAGGATACGTGAGGTCACCATGTCTTACTGCTGGTGATATGGCTTTGATCACTTGGTTAAGATGGTGACGGTCAAGTTTCTTCTTTGTAAATTTACTCTTTTTCCTTTTGTAACTAATACAAGTCTTGGTGGGGCAGATTAGAACCCCATTTCATTCCATTTCCTATTAAATAAGATTAAAATCTCTCCTTTCCCTTGTCTTCTGAATCTTATCTCTGTCCAGGAGATGAATGGATAACTTAAGGGCATACAGAATATTTCGTTAATATTTGGGATGTTTTGTTAAGTCAGGACACAGGCTGTGGGTGATACGTGAAAATTAGCAGCCGTGGCATCTAGAGGCACACCTGGGGAACACCATGGAAGAAATCCAGGAATGAGGAAGGAAACCTTTGTTCCTTCAGTAGTTCTTAGCCTCTCTTAGCATCGATTTCTTTGAGCATAAACTAGGGATAATAATGTTGTCAATAGGAACGTGGGGAAGACAAACATCCAATACTGCCCAGACATTTCTCAGCATAGTGCCTGGCACAAGTTAGTCTCATCCCATAATAATTCTCATTATTATCTTTGGAAGGAAAGTGCTCAGACTCCAGACTCTGCTTCTACTTCCGCTGTGCGTGGGGAACCGTCGCCCCTATCAGCCTCTTGCCAGTTCATGGAAACTACAATGTCAATGACTAAGCGAGGAAGTTGTCGCCTGCCTCATGCAACACGCAGCCTTGATTCGAGCTCTTTTTAAATTCACAGTGGTGAAAGATGGGTTTGCATCCTACTGTGAATTTAAATACTTGCAACCCAGGAATAAATGGATCGCATGGCTCATTTATCTAGCAGCCATTAATTAATGGTGGTTAATTGTAGTTATGAGCTATTGAATTCCAAGCTCTTGCACCCATACATTTTCTTTAATGTATGCAGGAAACCATGGAGGCAGTCAGTTAGGGACTAGAAGAAAGACTGCCCAGAGGGCGAATGCTCACAACCACATCCCTCTCCCTGGTCTTTCCCGAGGGAGCCCATAGCTGTACTGACCTCGTGGGCTGACCCAGAACGGGAGGCTGGGGTTCTCCACTCCCTTAAGTGTTTTATTGTCTGCTACATTCCTGGGAGGGATCTGCTAGCTGAACCTTTTTTCTATTCTTGCACGTGAGAAGTAAACTTGTAAGAAGGAGTAAAGAACTTCCAACAACCTGGCAGCTTGAAAAAGAAACGGTGATGTCATGTAGAATCAGGTCTTCGGCTAGACTGTAAATTACACTATTTGAGTGTTTCTCTTGCATTGTCTGTGGAGGTGGTTGCTGGGGGTGTGGAGAGGAGCCTGGAGTAGATGAATTTAGACTTTCTTGAAAGGAGAAGCTCTCCTGACCACATCTTAGACCCTTACAAGTAAAACTTTTGGAGACATCTCTGGCTTCACAGACCAGCAGTTATCACTGGGTTTAGAGATGTCATAGGCAGAACTCTAAGAAGGTCCCCAAGATTCCTGCTCCCCCAGTGTGTAGACTCTGTATAATATTCTCCCCATGAGTTTGGTGGGCCTACCCTAATCAGGTGATCTTTTTTGAAAAGGATGATACTGCATCCTAAGGGTGCAGGATCAAGGTGAGGAAAACATTAAGTTGTATATTGGGGATTTCATTGATATAGGAGCACCCTCTCATGACAAAGAATTTAGCACCTTGTCAGGGATCCCAGGAGAGGGTCATAACACACTTCTGAGATGGCTTCTAGAGAGTTGGAGAAAAGCACAACCCATTTTTAAGTGAACCAGAAAGGCTAGAATTGCCATGGAAGGTACTTGAAGGAAAGATCAAAGGGCTCAGAGAAGAGGGCATTCTGGAGAAAATATACTAAATAAGGCTGGGAAAGTCTTCAGCAGTCATGTTCCGTGAGAGGACTCCAAAGGAATGACACTCAATTTACCAGAGCAGTAACATGTATGCTGGTGAAGGGGACGCACTGGTGGCTGCTGAGAAGCTCAGTGCTGATGCCTTCTGTGGGTCGGGAATGATGGAAACTTTTATGGTACAGCAGCCGCTGCTAGTGAAGGGTATGATAAGATTCTAAGTCGATTGAAGTCTTACTGAAACGTTTTACACTAAACAACACAGTAGGCACGATTACCATAAAGGGTGGCAAAGCTTGAGGGGAGCCAGGGAAGGCTGCTCTTCAGACAGCTGTAGGGTGCTTAATAGAACACGGTGGCCCTGGTGGCTAAATAGATGGGCAGTCAGCAGGTATAATGTTTCGTCTATACAATCAAAAGATATTAAGACTACAGCTCTGCTAAGAATTTACCCAAGAGACACAGGAGTGCAGATGCATAGGGGCACATATACTCCAATTGGTAATCATAGCACTATCAACAACAGCCAAAGCATGGAAAGAACCTAAATGTCCATCAACTAACAAATGGATAAAGAAGATATGGTTTATATAGTCAATGGAATACAATTTGGCAATGAGAAAGAATGAAATCTGGCTATTTGCAGCAATGTGGATGGATCTGGAAGGTATTATGCTAAGTGGAATAAGTCAGTCAGAGAAAGACAGATACCGTATGTTTTCACTCATATGTGGATCTTGAGAAACTTAGCAGAAGACCATCGGGAGGGGTAGGGGGAATAAAGTTACAGAGAGGGAGGGAGGAAAACCGTAAGAGACTTAAAATACTGAGAACAAACTGAGGGTTGATGGGGGATTGGGGAGAGGGGAAAGTGGGTGATGGGCATTGAGAAGGGCACTTGTTGGGATGACCACTGGGTGTTGTATGGAAGCCAATTTGACAATAAATTATATTTAAAAAAAGAATATACAACAGAGGCACCTGGGTTGCTCAGTCAGTTGAGCATTCAACTCTTAATTTTGCTCAGGTCATGACCTCATGGCTTATGAGTTCTGAGCCCTGCATTGGACTCTGTGCTGACAGTGCAGAACCTGCTTGAGATTCCCTCTCTCCCTCTCTCTTTGTCCCTCTCCTGCTTTCTCTCTCTCTCAAAGCAAATAAATAAGCTTTTTTTAAAAAAAAAAAAAAGTATATACAATGAAGAAGCTGAGGGCAAACACCCCAACTAAAAGTTATGATCACATGCCTGATTTCTGGAAATGAACTGGTTTTAGCCATGAACCCACTGCTTGAGGGCAGGAATCCAGGTGGAATTTCCCTGCAACCTTCTAGCAAGTGTTGATGGTGGATTCCTCTAATGCCACACCAAAGGGACCCCTCTGAATTTAACTGGGTTACTACACATGGTAATGAGGGGACACACAGACATGTCAAAGATACTTGGATACAGGGTGTTCACTGACATTGAGACCAGAGACTCAAAGCGTCGTTGTGCCTGTTAGGGGTGGGGCTTATAGGACCCTAGAAATAAATGGAGGTCTTGTTCAAGTTACACTCACAGGGGGTCCTTAGTGACCACAATCCTATCTGGGGCTCCCTTTTGAGATCTGTGAATGTATCACTGGAATGGACATACTTGGTAGCTGGCAGAACTTAAAGTTTATTTATTTTGAGAAAGAGAGAGGTACAAGTGGGAGAGGGCCGAGAGAGAGGGAGAGACAGAGAACCCCAAGCAGGCTCTGCACCATCAGTGTCAATGCAGGGCTCGAGCCCACAAACCATGAAGTCATGACTTGAGCAGAAACCAAGAACAGTACACTCAACCGACTGAGCCACTCAGGTGCCCCTACAATTGTTTTCTTTTGTTTTCTTCTCAATTTAGCAAATATCCAGTGTGGTCTCTGCTTCAGGAGTAGATTTCTGTGACTCATCACTTACATACAACACCCATTTCCCGTTTGGACAAGTACCTTTCTCAATGTCCATCACCCATTTTCCCGAACCTCCCCCCACCCCCCCGATCAACCCTCAGTTTGTTCTCTGTATTTAAGAGTCTCTTATGGTTTGGCTCCCTCTCTGTTTGTATATTATTTTTCCTTCCTTTCCACTATGATCATCTGTTAGGTTTCTCAAATTCCACATATAAGTGAAATCACATGGTATCTGTCTTTTTCTGACTCATTTATTTCATTAGCGTAATACCCTCCAGTTCCATCCACATTGTTGCAAATGGCAAGATTTCATTCTTTTCATTGACAATTAGTATTCCATTGTATACATACACTACATCTTCTTTATCCATTCATCAGTTGATGGACATTTGGGCTTTTTCTCTAGTGGTGTTATGAACATTGGGGTGCATGTGCCCCTTCAAATCAGCACTCCTGTATCTTTTGGATAAATTCCTAGTAGCGCAATTGCTGGGTCATAAGGTAGTTCTATTTTTAATTTTTTGAGGAACCTCTACTCTGTTTTCCAGAGTGGCTGTACCAGTTTGCATTCCCACCAGCTGTGTAAGAGAGTTCCCCTTTCTCCACATCCTCACCAACATCTGTTGTTTCCCGAGTTGTTAATTTTAACCATTCTGACTGGTGTGAGGTGGTATCTCAGTGTGGTTTTGATTTGTATTTCCCTGATGATGAACTATGTGATGAAAAGACACAACTTCTCATGTGTCTGTTTGCCATCTGGATGTCTTCTTTGGAAAAGTGTCTATTCAAGTCTTCTGCCCATTTCTTCACTGGATTATTTGTTTTCTTGTATTGAGTTTGGTAAGTTCTTTATAGATTTTGATATTAACCCTTTATCTATATGTCATTTGCAAAGATCTTCTCTCAATTCGTTGGTTGCCTTTAGTTTTGTTGATTGCTTCCTTTGCTGTGTAGAAGCCTTTTATCTTGATGAGCTCCCAATACTTCATTTTTGCTTTTATTTCCCTTGCCTTTGGAGACATGTCAAGTAAGAAATTGCTGCAGCTGAGGTCAAAGAGATTGTTGCTTGTTTTCTCCTGTAGGATTTTGATGGTGTCCTATCTCACATTTAGGTCTTTCATCCATTTTAAATTTATTCTTGTGTGTGGTGTAAGAAAGTGGTCCAGTTTCATTCTTCTGTATGTTGCTGTCCAATTCTCCCAGCACCATTTGCTGAAGAGACTTTTTTTTCCCACTAGATACTCTTTCCTGCTTTGTCAAAGATTAAGTTGCCCATATATTTTGGGTCCATTTCTGGGTTCTCTGTTCTATCCTATTAGTCTATGTGTCTGTTTTTGTGCCAGTACCATATGGTCTTGATGATGACAGCTTCGTAATGCAGGCTAAAGTCCAGGATTGCGATGCCTCCAGTTTTGGTTTTCTTCTCAACATCATTTTGGCTATTCGGGGTCTTTTATGGTTCCATACACATTTTAGGATTGTTTGTTCTAGCTCTGAGAAGAATTATGGTGCTCTTTTGATTGGGATTGCATGGAATGTGTAATTGCTTTTATAGTATTGACATTTTAACAATATTTGTCCCTGCTCCTAAATTTTTTAAAAATTTATTTCTGAAAGAGAGACAGTGTGAGCAGGAGAGGGTCAGAGAGAGAGGGAGACACAGAATCTGAAGCAGGCTCCAGGTCTGAGCTAGTTGTCAGCACAGAGCCTGATGTGGGGCTCAAACCCATGAATCATGGAGATCATGACCTGAACCGAAGTCAGACGCTTAACCAACTGAGCCACCCAGGTGCAACCGCCCCCCAGTCCCTATTTTTTTTGAATTAACAACAATTTTTAATTGAAGTAGAGTTGACGTTACTTGTATTAGTTTCAGGTGCACAGCATAGTGATTTGACAATTCTGTGTATTCTTGGCACTGTATTATGTGTTTTACATATTCATTTTCATTTACCTCCCACAGATTCATGAGTCAGGAATTTTGCAGATGAAGAAGCCGATACTCAGAGAAGGTAAGCAACTTTGCACCGGGTCACAGGCTGTTAGTGGTAAGTCTGGAATTCAGACCCGTATCATTTTCTTCGAAGTCATCATCCACCGCCCACCATTCGATTGCTTATCCCACCTTCTCTTCTAGATTAAGAGTCCACGGACAGAGATCCCATGTCTCAGAAGTCCCTCTCCCTCTGCCCCTGCTTTGCTACTGACAGAGAGTCTCATATACTCAAAGGAGGTTTGTGGAGGGAAGCCTGCATGAATGAATTATGCTACAAATACAGAAGTGAAGGGACAATGGACTTCAAAGGAGCTTTATAACTGAAATGTGAGGCAGGCCCAGGAATCAAAGCCCAATAGAACAACGCAAATCTGTACAGACCAGGGCGCAGAGTACAGAAGGAATCAAAGTGAAAACATCCAGCAGCAGGAGAATGGAGTAAAAAGGACAAGCGGACGGGATGTGGAAGGGCAGCTTTTCTGGGGGGAAGGGTGGATGGGGGGGCCAGTGTGCAGGAGGGGAAGGCCAGCCAGGAAGAAGCAGGCACAGCTCAAGGCAGAGGAGCCTACTGAGGCCAAGGCCAGGATAGAGGCATGAGAGGAAGCACTGAGGGGTGTGCAGTGTGACTGGTGTGTAAACATCTCAAGGGAAAACAGATAACCAGACTCCAGGGCATAGAAGCTTTGGGTTTTATCCCAAGGGCAATGGAGCTATTATTGCAGGATTTTAAACACAAAAAGGGCCTGAGCAGGGGCACCTGGGTGGCTCAGTCAGGTGAGCGTTCCACTCTTGATTTCAGCTCAGGTCATGATCCAAGGGTTGTGAGATCCAGCCCTGCATCAGGCTCAGCACTGAACATGGAGCCCGCTTGGGATTCTCAATCTTTCTCTCTATTTCTCTTTCTGTCTGCCCTTTCCCTGCATTCCCTCTCTGTCTCTGTCTCTGTCTCTGTGTCTCTCTGTGTGTCAAAGTAAATAAATAAACATTAAAAGAAAAGGAAACACTTGTTTTATACTCCGCCCCTATTCCAACCTGGGTTTGTATCTGTAGAAGACGAACATGCAGGTTTAACAATTTTCACAGCGACAGGTTTTATGATCACAAGGCCAAACTGGACCCAACCCAAAGGCCTATCCTCATGGAATAAACTATGGTTATGGTAGACAATAGTCACCCCGCATCTGTGCTTAGACTTCTCCGGTTTCTGTTACCTGCGGTCAACCCCAGTCTCAAGCAGGTGGTGCTCCTCCCGATGGAGGGTGAGAAGCTCATTCATAGTCTGACATCGCCTCACGATGCCTAGAACATTCCCCTCACTTCGCCTCATCATGGCAGCCCTTTACCACCTCATATATCACAACAGGGAGGGTGAGTACCGCACAACAAGGTATTTTGAGAGAATAAGAGAGAGAAACCACATTCGCATAACTATTATTACAGTGTATTGTTAGAATCATTCTATTTTATTATGAGTTATTGCTGTTAATCTCTTGCTGTGCCTGATTTATAAATTTTATCACAAGTGTGCATGTGTAGAAATCAACATGGTGTATATGGGGTTCGGTACTATCTGTGTTTTCAGGCATCCGCACCTCTGCAGACAGGTGCTGAGCAGTGGTATACAGACAATGAAACACCGACCATCAACAAGAAATGGAGAGCTGCCTTCCCCCCAACAGCCACATGAAGGTGCCTCACATCTGTAGTGTAGACAGCAGAGATCTCACGCAGAAGAGCGTGTGGCTCCATTAATAGGTGGCTCAGAAAGAGCCACAATGAATCCATGGAGATTAGTTAGACCACCGTTTACCTTGGAGGGGGATATTGGTTGGAAAGTGCAGGAGGGAGGTGCTGGCCAGGCTCACGCCCTGATCCGCGTGGTTGTTACAGGGGTGTAAACATTTGTACCACTTCATCCCGATGTTTGCTACAGGTGTGTGTACGCTGTTGCTGTCTGCGTGTGCGTGTGTAGTGCTTGTGCTGTCTATCGCCCTTCAAAAATACTTATCCCTGTGGAATCTCCTCTATATTTACTACCAGGCACGATGGCATTGTAGAAAACAGAAAACTATATTGGTAACCCAAAACCATATAGAATTTCCCCTGGTTTGTTCTTAATCTATGCATGGCAATGCTCAGTTTAAAAGCAAATTTAGCATTTAGTGTAACTGACTCAGAACGCTAAATGCATCTGCCAGCTTTTACTACTTCCCTGGAAAAGCTTGCTATGATCTGTGTGTGTGTGTGTGTGTGTGTGTGTGTGTGTGTGTGTGTGTGCATGGGCATGTGTGTGCATGTGCGCACGTGGTGTGCACCACCATGCACATGTTTGCGATACCTCCTTTGAGCTCCTCTCAAAGTTCTAAGAAGGCAGGACCTTTTTGCAGCTGGGCATGCCGCAGATTATGGCCCAGAATCTGAGTTTCTAGGCGCTGCCCCAGCTGAAAATTCATGCCCGGTTTTCTGACCCCACTCTGCCTGGCTCTCCCTACCCAATGCCTGGTGGGCCCTCTGCTCAGACGGAGTGAGTACCTAGCTCCCCAGAGGGAGAGCAGCATCTTGCTGCGACGCAAATCTAATTGTTTCTAGATTGAGTATTTCCCTGGGACAGCGGTCCCAGCCGGTGTTCCTGGAATTAACATGCTCACTGAAGGATTGAAGATGGTGATTAGGCTCGACAGCATCAGTTTCGGCGGGACAGTCTCAGTGCCACAGAGCTGCACGGGACGGCGAGGAGATTTATTTGTGTGGAATGGAGACATATGGCCAGAATCATCCGCTCCCTTTCCTCTGTAATTAAAACATCTGGGAGCACCAAAGGGCTGGGAAATGAGAAGTGAACAGCGAACAACGCATCCTGCCCAACCCCGAATAATTTTGCTGGTGGGACTGTGACATCAGAGGGTCCAGACCACCTGGTCTGGGCTGATCCGGGAATTGCCAACAATCCAAAGGCCCATTAGCTTGTGAACACGACTTTGGGGTCTGGT
Source organism: Proteles cristata cristata (assembly GCA_017311185.1). NCBI lineage: Eukaryota > Metazoa > Chordata > Mammalia > Carnivora > Hyaenidae > Proteles > Proteles cristata. The sequence continues at coordinate 662,637 of JAESUZ010000053.1, read as the reverse complement.
CTTTGGTGGTTTGTTTTACTTAACTTTTTTTTGGAAAGAGCACATAAGGAGTTTCTTTTTGAAGCTGGTTTTTAAGGTGTTTTGTTTTTTTTTTTCAATGGTTAAATAACAGAGAAAATATAGAGCTCAGTTTTGGGGGCTGGTATAAGCTATGACTTATTTTTTTGTCATGTGGTGAGTTTTATTTGGGGCCGTGGAAGTTGTCTTCCACTGAAATGGTTGGACACCTTGGTTTTCCTTGGTTCCTAGTAGCCAGGACAGCCTTCATTTAATGTTTACAATGGAATGGATCCCATCAGCCTGGTTTCGGGGTCCTTGACTAATATGTCAATTTGGAAGAACTGGTGTCTGAGGAAGTCCTCTGCTTTACTTAGAAGGGACTGAGGGGTGACAAATTCTTAGGAAGACTGGATGAACCAGAACCAGAGGCCACTTCCTTCTCTGGGGATTGACTTAATTACTTATCATACCTACCAGCCCACTCATAACTCCATCTACCCATCCATTCAAGCAGGGAGACTCTATTGAGCATGTCTACACATTAGGCTCTGGGAAACAGAAATAAGACCCCTCAAACAGTTCACCTGGTTCTGAAGGAGACATTTATGGACATGAAACAATTCGACACGGCACTTGAGAAGTAACCTCGTATGGGGCGCCTGGGTGGCTTAGTCGGTTAAACATCCGACTTTCGCTTAGGTCATGATCTCGTGGTTCGTGGGTTCGAGTCCCGTGTCGGGCTCTGTGCTGACTGCCAGTTCAAAGCCTGGAGCCTGTTTCGGAGTCTGTGACTCCCTCTTTCTCTGACCCTCCCCTGCTCATGCTGTCTCTCTCTCTCTCCTAGAAATAAATAAAACATTAAAAAAATTTAAAAAAAAAAAAAAAGAGAAGTAACCTCATAAGGCCACCAGCATCTGAGCTCTTCATCTTCCTTCCTGAATCCAGTGATGCCCATTACCTCCTCTGTGTCAAATCAGCCAGTGCCATAGGCTGGAAAGAAAAGAGGCCCACATTTACTGAGTGCTTACTGTGTGCCTAGCATTTTACATACTTGATTCATTAACCCTCAGAGTAACTCTTTGGGGGTGGGTATCATTCTGTCCATTGTATAGGCCAGGCAACCAAGATGCTAAGTTAGTAAGTGGCCAGTGGGCATTTGGACCCTCTGTGCTTAAGTCAAATGCATATGATTTCTTATTTTGCTGAGCTGCCTGCCTCGAGGCCTTCACACTCACTGCTGTGAAATAAGAAGCCTTCTGTGAGCCCCGGGACAACCAAAAGCCCTGCCAAGTGTTTCCTGCCCAGGGCATTGGCCCACTAACTTGCCCCACGCATGGCCTTGAGACCTTTCTCAAAAGCCAGTTTCCTGCACTCCACCTGGCTCTTGTCAGCCTCACCCTCTGCTGGGCAGGGTTCTTTTTCCTCTGTTCAGGCTCCCCTGGACTGAGTGGATCGAAGTCATGAGTTTGTCTTCTGAATCTCTTACTCTTCCAACGCTATGTATCACGGCTGAGCACAGGTCTGGGCTGATACATGGATTTACTTCCTGGGGTCATTGCCAGGATTGGGTGACAGGGTACACACGAAATACCTCCAGCAGTGCCTGGCCTGTTGGCAGAATCCACCGGGTGGGCACACTTACCACAGGTAATGTGCACAACAGGCCTGTGGGGAAGGGAGAGGGAGGCTGTAGATAATAATGGCATGTCCAAGGGCTGCAAAACACAAGCGCTGAGATCTGAACCTACATGCCTGGGTCCAGAGTCTGAGTTCTTGATGGATCCACTGCACTTGGACCTCAGTGAGCGTCTGTCCTCAATGGTCCATGAACCCAGACTCATGAGGGTGCTACAGCAGTAAAAGCCGGCTACTCCCTGGGTTATTCCCACCATAGCCCGTCACCCTCAGTCTATTTATTGATCAAACACACATCGTGGGGCCATTCTGTTCCAGGCAGTGGAGCAGACAGACAAGGACAGAATGAGGGTGTGCAGGACACAGCCCCTGTCTTTATGGAGATTACAGCCCTGGGCCTGCTTGATGTGTGCAATGCCTTTGGGAAGCCGACCCTAGACTGGTGACCTTCCTTCCATCTGATCCTACAAAGCGTGTAAGTCTCCTCCTCCAAAGCGATCACTTGCCAACATAGCTAAGTTTCTGGCACCCCTTTGGAGTGGACCTACCTGCTCATATAGCCAAGTGTCCTGGGGTTAGTCCAACGGAGCATAGCTCGCAAGTCACAAAAAGCCACACAATCGACGCCGAGTCTAAATTTGTCCCCGAGATTCAATTAAAACCAATCCAGTTCCTGATTAAAGAATCTGACATCCATCCAGGCATAAATATTTATGTCTGATAGGCTTTCTCTTTAACAGCAAAACAATGTGCACTGACAACGTTAGAAATATGAATACATTCCTGCCGAAGTCTCCATTATCAGTACTAATAATAACTTAACAGTTTCAGCAGGTGTCATGATGAGGTGTATGCAAATGGAGGGCTCGTCTGTCAGAAGCACTTGGAAGTGGACCGGCAGGTCTGTCACATGCCTGGGCTGCAGCCGGGGAGACCTCATTTTGCAAACAACGGGGCCACGTGCTCATTTACCGGTGTGATGCTCTGTGCTCGCGCACCGCTCTTCACTCGGAGATCACAAATCGGCTTGGCACTCTCCCGTGAAGCCCAAACATCTGGATGAGGAGTGAAAAATCCAGTCTTTCAGCAAGTCAGCCAGCCAGACGCTTTTCACCATGTATTTGTTTAGTGCCTACTGTTTTAGAAGGATGTTTCATCTACACGCTGTCAAACATGCAGATGAAAGACGGATTCCTTTTCATAATTCATCTAGAACTTCGGGTACCGGTGAAGCACAATGCTTCGCCTGACATCTGCAACATCTGTTATTTGTCAAAAGGTTTTGGTTTTCCTGTGGGCACTTTTCCTTAGAACCAGGCTAAGCTTGTGCCAGAAGGTCGGCGATGTCTGGTTTCTGTCCCCGTGTGTCTAACCTCTGAGATTTCTAAAGGTATGGGTAACCAAGGGTGATGCATCATTTTCCTAAATTGCAGTCCCCCGAACTATAATGATTAAGTCTAAATTGGGATCTATGGATAAATGACATTGTGAGCATGAGTAGCTTTACCACAGTATCCATAGTCCTAGTACTTACCAGCAAGAGGTAATGACAAATTGTATGTCGGTAGTGGAAAAGAGGATATGGTGCCATTTATACGTTGCAAGGATCAGAGTTCCTGCCAGATATAGCTCAGAGGAGAATGGATTGATGGATAAACCTTCCCAAGTGGTTGCCTCCCCCCATGTAAAGCACGAGGTAGTCTAAGCAGGACGTGGAAAAGAAGCTGGCAGAATGGCATTATCAATCAACAGGGATGATTGGAAGGGAAGACCGCGGGTATTTTGGGAGGCACATCTGGGCCCCACAAATTACTCTGGGTGGTCATGGCAGGCATTACGAACTTATTCTTGGCAAGGAGGCTGGACAAAGAACATTGCTACCGCCAGGGTCACACCCAGCTCTGCAACTGTGCCCGGCAAAGGGGGCGGCTGCTGTGTAATGAACAAATAAAGGAGAGGGACTCTTCAGCCTAATGCTGAAATGATGAAACGTGTCTAACTTGGGCCCCATTTTTCTGCTTGTCCTAGTCTGCAGGGGTTTTGAACTGGCAATGTTAAAGAAAGCAAATCTACACAGTTCTCTGTTGAAAAGAGATAAGGATCTATGCCACCGTTGAAGTCTGTCTCAGCTCCAAATCTTCTTCTCAGGGTGAGCAAAGAAGGAACATTCTGTGAGCGTATAAGGGGACAAGGCATGTTGAAAGAAGGGGACCTCTTTGAAAAACGAAAGCAAACATCGTCATGTTAAATAGTTGGAAGAAACGTTCAGAAAAGCTAGAAGGGGCATCTTCAGCAACAGTCAGCAGGATAATATGCCTAAAATGTGTGAGGAAGCAGAAAACAACATAAAGAATGGATGCTGGTGAAACATACAATGGCTGAATTAAAAACTACAATCGATCATTAGCTGGCTCAGGAGATCCTCAGAGCATTGTCCAAAAGATATTTCTGCAATGGTGACAATCTTCTATATCAAAGGGCAGAAAACTTTTTACATAAAGGTCCAGATAGTACACAGTTCAGTCTTTGAAGGTCACATAGAGTCTCTTGCATATGCTTTAGTTTTTAAAGACAAATCTTTACTAAGAAAATTTCTTGGCTCATGGGATGCACAAAAGCAGTCCATGACTACCACCTCACATCCACGGGGACGGCGACAATTAAAAAAAGAACAAAAGGAAACTAACAAACGTGGGCAGGGATAGGGAGAAACTGAGCCTCCCACGCATTACTGGTGTGGTTGTAGAATGGTGTGGCCTCTGTGGAACAAGGTCTGGCCCTCTCTCAAGAACTTAGATGTAGAATTCTCACATGACCCAGCAGTTCCACTCCTTGGTATGTTGTCGCCATAATTGGAAACAGGTGGTCAAAACATCTCGTACATAAGTGTTCCCAGCAGCTCTCTGCACACCAGCCAGAAGGTAAAAACAACCCAAGTGTCCAGCAACAAATGAATGGGTAAACAAAAGGTGATATAGCCACATAATGGAATATTTTTCAGCCAGAAAAAGGATGCCCTAACATGGATGAAACTTGAAATCATTCTCAGTGAAAGAAGCCAGACACCAAAGGCTGGCTTCCATTCATATGGCTAGCCAAATCATAGAGAAAGAGGGCAGGCTAGTGGCTTCTAGGGGCTGGGGCGTGGGGGAGGGGGGCATGGAGGGTGACTGTTTCATGGATTTCCATTAGTTTCCTTTAGTTCTGGTGCTGGACACTGGTGATACTTGTACCACACTGTGAATGCACTAAATGCCATTGAACTATATACCTTAAAATGGTGAAAATGGCAAATGTTATGTTATGTATATTTTGCCATAGTTAAACTAAACGATTAAAGAGAAAACCTAATTTTTGAAAAAGCTACGAGCTTGGGGCACCTGGATGGCTCAGCCAGGTAAGCATTTGACTCTTGATTTCTGCTCAAGTCATGATCTCACAGTTTGTGAGTTCGAGCCCCACATAGGGCTCTGCATTGACAGAGCCTGCTTGGGATTCTCTGTCCCTCTCTCTCTGCCCCTCCCCTGCGCTTTCTCTCTGTGTATGTATCTCAACAATAAATAAATAAAAACTTTTAAACAATTAAGCTGGATCAGACCCGTGGGCTACAGTCTGTTTCCTGTAGTTCTATGCATAATACTTTCCACCGATAGCCACTAGCCCCATGTGATGGTTGAGTCCTTGCAAAAGAGCAACTAAATTTCCTATTTGATTTCATTTAAGTTAACTTAAGCTTAAATTTCAATAGCTACATGGGACCAGTGACTACTGGACCGGACAGCATGCCTTCAAAAAGCTGAAGAACTGAAAGAGAAGGAAAGTTTGAGACATTCGCCTAGAATTTAGAGGAAAGACAAATTTTAAAAAATAGTGATGAGATCAAAGAGGACAGATCCAGGGGAAATCCTACAAGGATAGAAGGGGAAGAGAGAGGAGACACAAAATTAAAGAAGAACAAACTTTTTAGGTCTGAAGAAATGGCTTTGTTAGTTGGATCAACTCACCATGCAGCTATTATCAAAAAATAATGAAAGACAGCAACGTTGAGACACAGCCCAGTGAAGTTATTTTGAATTTGAAGACTAAAATAAGTTTTGCTAGAAGCATCCATGCATGGGAATAAATAGATTATTTAGAGAATGAGCAACAGAATGATCTCAGATCTTTTGGAGGATTCTAAATGTTTTAGGCAATGGTTATAATGCTCTGAGGAAGAAAATTCTTTGTTTAGTGAAGATGGGTGGGGCTGTTCAAGAGCAAAAGGAAGCCATTTTCAGAAAGACAGACCTAAAGAAAGTCAATACTCTCTTAAAAGGAAAATTCTCATGTGAATAACCTGGTAGAGAAGAGTCAATACAGCAACACCAAACCACACCAAACAAAGCACCATGCACGGTAAATCATGGCGATAAAGAAGTGGAAGAGAGCAACGAAAACTATAAACTACAAAGTTTGGTAGAAATAATTCTAGTTACTAAGATTATAATGTAATGTACGTGCAAAATTAAGGAAGTGAATAATGTAAAATTGTTTTGTTAATTTAAAACTCTAAGATTACATCAATCAGATTTGGATAAGACTGAGAAGCAATGAAAGTAAGCTTGTCCAGACTATCTCAAACATGTACATGTTTGATGTGGACTTATTTAGGTCACAAGAAGCCATTTCTGCAGTGCAATATTTTATGATATGCTCCTGATTGAGGCTTCCTCCACACACAAGCCTTTCACGCCAATCACCTGGTGGTGTCAGAGGCAACCTTATGAGGAGATGCCAGCAGAGGTGGCAGCTTTCTCCTTGAATTTGGGGATATTTATTCTAGAAGGTCTCTGTCTTTTCATCATGTTTCTGGTTTCTAGTGACTGTTGTCACACCCTCATAAACCAAAGCATTCTGATCTTATGAGGCCCTTCAGTAGCAATTATATGGCTTTGATCACTTCTCATGCCCAACACTAGTAGATCTGTTTAATTCTAAAATTATATATATTTTTATATGTCGTCAGGGGAAAGTTAAGACAAATAAACTTCACTTATTAATGGGTGGTCCATTCAATGGATAAATAAAGCCCATGTAAACAGAGAGGAGACCTCAAACTTTGTCTAACCCGAAGATTGAAGGAAGAGAAATTTTAACCATAGCAGATTTATCATGGTATAAGCTGGACACCAGGCACAGCTCTGCAATTTTATTTATTTCATTTTTCAGCTTTTCCAACAGAAACAGAAAGCATTCAAAGAGAGTGAAAGTAGATGTATCAGTTATTAACAATAAATGCAAATGGTTTAAATCCTTTTATTAAAAGATAAATTGAGTTAAAGAGTAATCTAACTTTGTGCAGCTTAAGGTTCTCTGGTAAACATTTAAAACTAAAAGTATTAAAGGGGCACCTGGGTGGCTCAGTTGGTTGGGCTTGTGACTTCGGCTCAGGTCACGAACTCACGTTAATGAGTTCGAACCCCACATCAGCCTCTGTGCTGACAGCTCAGAGTCTGGAGGCTACTTCAGAATCTGTGTCTCTATCTCTTTCTATCCCTCTCCAACTCGTGCTCTGTCTCTCTCTGTCTCTGCCTCTGTCTCATTTTCTCTCAAAAATAAATGAACATTAAAAATTTTTTAAAAAGCCTAAAAGTATTAGAAAAGATATTCCAGGCATATGTATGCAAATAAATAGAAAGCAGAGGTAGAGAATTAATATCACCCACAGTATAATTTTAAACACAATAAGGTAAATAGGATAAAGAGTAGTTTATCTTGATAAAATGAATAATTCTAAGTGATGATGTAATAGCCTTCATTCATTATATTTCATATATATTATTATCAAATGATGCAAAGAAAAATGCTAAAATAAATTGGGAAATTCTAAATATAATTACATGGAAGATGAAACAAAACACCTGCATTCTTTCATAGCTCATGAAGTCACAACTTTGATATGAGATTTTGTGTTAAAATTCATTAGGTTGACTATGTGAATATTTAACATTAGCTTCCATAAGCTAAGGAAAAAAATTCTTTCCAATATTCATAGAAATTTCCTAAAGTTTGCCATATTCTTGGCCATAAAGAAATCCTCAATAAATGCTAATGAGTAGAAATTAAGCAGCTCATACTGTTTAACCAGAGTACAATGAATTCAAGAAGTTGAAATCATAGCTTTCAATAAAAACTACTTGGAAATTGTGGGTATGAAACATCTCTTTTGTCAATCATATGAATATTAAAAACTAACATTAACTATTTAGAAAATAATGGACCTAGTGCATATCAAATCTCATGAGATAGGGTCAAAACTATAGCAAGCAACAAAATCATAGGATTGGTATTCAATAATGAAGAATTAAAGTCAAGTATTCAACTCGAGAAGTTATCTAAAGATTAGCAAAATTAGCATAAAGATAGCACACGAAAAGAAATGAAAAGAATTCTGAAAAAGCAAATCCAAGAAACAAAAACGTTTTAGACTGTCTAAGCCCAATCAAGAGGAGTCAAATGCAGGGGCACCTGGGGAGCTCAGTTGGTTGAGTGTACGACTTCAGCTCAGGTCATGATCTCACAGTTTGTGACTTCAAGCTCTGCATCAGGCTCAGCTCAGAGCCTGCTTGGGATTTTCTCTTTGCCTCTCTCTGTGCCCCTCTCACTGCTTGCACTTGCTCTCTCAAAAATAAACATTTAAGAAGAGTCCAACACAAACATGTGAAATCATGACTGAGGTTTAAAGAATAGGGCAGCTACACATGGATTTTTTAAATCTATATTCGGTTTCTGAATAATTTTAGTCTTATTTAAAATTAAAAAAAAAACGGCGGGGATAGGGATAGTGATAATGACAGAAGAATGGATACATATCCAGCAGCAAGATAAAAAGTGTTTTCAGGGGCACCTGGGTGGCTCAGTCCGTTAAGCGTCTGACTTCAGCTCAGGTCATGATCTCACGGTTCATGGGTTTGAGCCTCGCATAGGGCTCTGTGCTGACCACTAGCTCAGAGCCTGGAGCCTGCTTCTGATTCTGTGTCTCCCTCTCTCTCTGACCCTCCCCTGCTCATGCTGTCTCTCTCTCAGAAATAAATAAAACATTTTTAAAAATGTTTTCAAAGTAAGGCCCTTGGCCCAGACTGGATTATGGGTGAGGTCTTTCATGCTCGTTATGGTGTTGCAATTAATCTCTTGAAATGTGAGTTCTTTTTAGATGTGAAACTTGAGCTGGGCTTGGCAAAAAGTAGCCTCTCAGTAACTACTGTTGAATGAATAAACCAGTCGGTGGAGACCCACCGTGATCAACTTTATTTCAGCAAAAAGTTGTTGGACAGCTGTGGTCAATCTTTGTACCAATAGCCTTGCACTTTCTTATAAGTGCCTCCTTTCTTTGTTCATGCGATTCCTTTTGCCTGCACAGAAGGCAGAAGGTAAGTTCTGCTTGTCCGGGACAACTGACTTCAGGCATCACTTCTGTCCAAAAAGGTCCCTCTACCACCCTCCCCCACATAAGCCCAGCCAGATGTTCTACATTCCCACAATGCTCACTGTGTTACACAGACACTTTTGTGCATCTACCTGTTTCTCCAACAAGATGGTACATTCCCAGAGCACCGTGACTATGTCCTATTAATCTCCAAATTCCTAGCATCAAAGATGAAATCTGGAAATTTGGAAGGGTTAAAAAAATCACGAACTCCATGAACATGGTGGGCCCAATGTGTTATGACAAGCACTCCCTTTCTACTGTGTTTTGCAAAATACTGTATACAGTGAGAAACCACATTTATAATGGAACAGTAATCATGCTCTTCATTTTTATTAACTGTTTCTTTTCCTCCTCTACCCCTCCTCCAGATTCCTTCCTCAGTTCTTATGGAGTCTCGCAGCCCCATCCCTCTGGCTTTCTTTGTTCAACATTCAACCAGGAGATGTTTAGTAAGTATTAACTCTGTCCCAAGCAGGATGAAAATTCTCATGCTCCTGGTCCCCTGCAGCTCATCTTTTCTCTGAAAAGACACATCACACTCACCTCCCTTGGCTCAATGTTGCTTGGTGCCTGTTTAAAAAACTGTCAGAAACTCTGGCTTCAGCAGTGGAGTATCTCAAGAGCAGGGAAGGGAGATGAAAAAGAGAAACGTCTATTCTTAGACATACTAGGGTTGGATTACTACACACCATCTATCCGATAGCCTGCTAGGGAGCAGACATATGGAAATGAGATGAGGTAGTCAAGTGCCATGCCCTTAGCAAGTTCCATTCTACTGGGAGAAACAGACGTGAAATTAGTTAACAGATTAATAAAAAAAAAAAAAGGTAGTGTCCAAACTGTGAAACATACAAAAGGCTGAAAGAGTATAAAAGGGATCAGACTGCAATCTGGTTTTCTTAACAATGGTTCATAGCGGCAAAAATCTGGCCAGGTGCAAATATTTACTTTTCAGACCTCCAGACTGGAGAAGAGTTGACAAACATGATTGGTGACCTCTGGCATTTTTTAAAAATTTAAAATAAAAAAAATTTACTTTGGAGTAATTTTAGATGTGCAGAAAAATAGCAAAGACAAAGGGCAGAGAATTGCTATATGCCCTTTGCTCAATGTCCCCTCATGTTAATATCTCACAAAAACATGGTTTCTTTTGTCAAGGAAACTAACATTGGTATCTTACTAGTAACTAAACTCCCCACTTCCTTTGGATGTCCCCAGCTTTTCCACTCTTGTCCATTTTTCCATTCCAAGATTCAATCAGGGACACCGCATTGAATTTAGTCTAGCATCTTTTGGATCCTTAAGTATTCATGCCTCCGTGAATTTATTTAGCACACAGATATAAAGCAGACACCGAGGGCAAAGTGTTGCTTGTGTAGGTAGTCTGCATATGCACAAATTATCAAAGAAATCTTTAGGAAACTGGGGAGCCATCCCTGCCCCAGTCACTGATGTCAGCCAAGCTTTTTGCATTTTTTGGCGCATCTCCCATGAGCTTCTGGGACAGATTCTGCATTCCCACAGAAGTCCCTCTCCAAATTAAATACTTTAACCATAACGAGACCTAGGATGCAACATTTATAAATTACCTATGAGGGTCTGTAAACATCAGATCGCTTTTTTTAAAAAATTTATTTAATTGCCCTTTAGAATTTTTAATTCAAAGACAGGACTGGGGTGGTGGTGGGCGGGGGGTGGGGGGGGTCATGCAGGAAGTGTAGAGGCCGACTCCAGAACTGTTTCTTGTCTGTCAAATGGACAACCCGCCCAGAAAGATTAACCCAGATTCCCCCAAAGAAATCTGTGTCAAATTGATGCTGAGTTGGTCTGGCATCCAAGGAGAATCTTGACTTGACAAGATTAACCCTCTCAGTGCCCCAGGGCTCTGGGAGAAAGACTTTCAAAGGTTTACCTGTGCCTAATTCAGTCCAAGGCAAAATAGTAGTGAGTTCTCTGCATCAGGCTTGTGGCTCAGGAGGAAGTGGGAATGAACGATGGGGAGGTGTTATTACTCAGGGGGGATTTCCCACTTGACTGCACTGGATTTGTCACTGACATTTTATCACACTGTGTGCTCGCTGTGAACTTGAGGCAGAGGAAAGGTCCTGCTGTCTGGCTACAGACGTTGCCGTCCACAGTGGTCAGCTCCTACACTCACCGGCCACCAGACAGTGATCCAGTGTTCCCACCAGACAGTGATCCAGTGTTCCCGATCCACAGCCTGGAGGAGGCTTTTATTTGATGCTAATGAACCTCTTTCCCTCCCGGACTTCTGAGTCTCGATTTATGCCCCTGGGAGCGTTTTCCCTCCAGTGACTGACCTCCTCTCCTCATTCTTACTGAACAAGTAAGATCTTCCTCTAGTTTTTTGTTGTTAACTGACTCCCTCTTCTCCAGGCCAAATGGGCTGGCTTATCTCCTTAGGGTTTCTCTAGAAGTAAAATCAATGAGATCAACTGTTTGCTACTAAACAAAGTCTCCGGAAGATGTGAGACAGACAGACACACAGAGAACATGGCCAAGGGCCCAGGATTCACTAGGTTTTGGCTGTAGAACCAAAGTTCTCACGCGGCCCCCTTTAACAGCAAGGTAGGTGCTGAAAGTCCAGGACACGGGGCCGGATCTCGGCCAGGAAAAGCAGCTCTAGGACCCCGTTCTGATGTTGCAGTGACAAATGTAGTCCTGGCTCAGGCCACTCCACTGAGCTTTGTTTGTTTGTTTGAGTCAGATTTATGGTTTGCACAGAACTGGAATGGCCTTCAGCCACTTACTCATTTGTCAGTCTCCATATGCGATAAAATCTCTCTGCCAGTTCCTGCCAAGCGAAAAGTAGATAGCGAAGTCAATTTTGAGCTGAACATCAGGCTTGAGGAAAAATCTGGCATCTTTAGCGGTCATTGCAACTGTGATTTGCATTTTGGCAATTCACGGTTAAGGGTGTCATCCATGAAGAGGGAGCATCGGGGACTGCCCTGCATTACAAGCGGGGCTCCCAGGGACCGTCTCTGAGCTCTGGATGCGCTTAGTCTGGCCACACACAGTGAACATGAATGGCTTTGGATGGGACACATATTCCCCGGGAGGCCCGTCTGTGCCTCTCTCCATGGTCTTAATGCCTAATTGGCTTCATATATTGGCCTCCTGTGTAGTGGGTTGAATAGTGGCTCCCCAAACACATATGGACATCTTACCTTCTGGAACTTGGGTATGAAAACTTATTGGGAAAGTGGGTCTTTGAAGATGTAATTAATTACACCTGAGGATCTGAGATGAGCTCACCTAGATTTAGTGTAGACCCCAAATCTGATGGTGGGTGTCTTCAGAGGGGATTTGAGACACAGACCCACAGAGAATAAGGCCTTGTAAAGGTGGAGACGGGGACTGGAGGGGCACGGCCGTCACAAGCCAAGGAAGGCCTGGGGCTACCGGAAGCTGGAAGAGGCAAGGAAGGATGGTCCCCTCGAGCCCTTGGACGGATTTTGGATTCCCGGCCTCCAGAACTGTGAAAGAATACATTGCTGGTGTTTCAAGCCATGAAGTTTGTGCTAATGTATGATGGCGGCTGTAGGAGAGTAACACATCCCTGTGCTTTTGGTTGTTTTTGGCGTCTGTGTGTTTGTATAGGTGTGTGTGTGTATGTGTGTCTCTGGATATTTGTACATGTGTGTATATGTCTGTGTGTGTGTGTATGTGTGTGTAGGATCCGTGTATGTGTTTAAGGGCCTTTGAAATTCACTCAACTGCAGGCAATATCCTCCTGTTCTCTTACCTCTCTCTCTGCCTCTCTCACTGTAGCCTTTCCTAAATCCCTGTGGCGTCTACAGTTTTTGTCCATCTCTCACCCTTCTCCCATCTTCTGGTGACAGCAGCCACCACTCCGACAACAGGGGACACCTGACCAGGCTGCATCCATCACAGCCCCATAGTGATCATTTCAAAGCGACATGTGGCTCACCGTCAGTCATCCCCCAGACATTTCCAATGCGCCCGGGGAGAACCTCTCCTCTCCAGCCACGGAGGTTGGCTTGTGAACGCGGAGGTGCTCGTGGACATATGAAGGAGACTGTCTGGGAGAAGGAACAAAGCAAGCGATGGGTAGGCAGAGAGATACGGAAATGAGTGACAAGGAGAGGTAGCTTTTTGTTGTTGCTCTTCTAGTTCAGATTGGGTTCCTCTGGTCCCTTATAACTGAAAACCCTTTACATAATATGTCCCTCTCCTTCATCCCCATCCCAAATATCTGGGCACACAAGGTTTACTCTTTGGCCCTTTTTTTTTCCTCAACTGGAGAAAGTGAAGGAATATCTCTTCTTGAGTTATTGTTTTAATATTTATTTATTTTTGAGATAGAGAAAGAGAGACAGAGCATGAGTAGGGGAGGGGCAGAGAGAGAGACAGACACAGAATCTGAAGCAGGCTCCAGGTCCTGAGCTAGCTGTCAGCACAGAGCCCAACGTGGGGCTTGAACCCACGAACCGTGAGATCGTGACCTGAGCCTAAGTCGGACGCTTAACCGACGGAGCCCCACAGGAGCCCTTCCTGAGTGATTTTCTTCTGGATCTCACCTCTGAGCTTCACGTACACACGCATCTGCCTACTGCCTGCCCTCTTCTGACCAAACATGAGCAAAGCTGAATGTGTCCTGTCTTCCTCCCCATTTTGCATGGTTGCCTCTGTTGGTAAATGGCGCCAGCAGCTACAATTTCCATTTTTTTTCACTACTTCTTTGCCTGCATCCACTTTTGCCCTATACATTTCAAATTGTCTTTCAAGCCTCAGCTCGAAACTCCTCTGCTCCAAGAGCTCCAAGTGCTTTCCATGGGACACTTACCACACTCTCGCATTCTGGTATAAATGCTACTCAGCAATGTTTCCATAAAATGTGTGTTTTTCTATCTTAAATTCACGTAACCGGTTTTCTTGGTGCGGGGGAGTGTCTGCCTGCTAGAAAAGATTCATGGAGGCATTCTGTTGTCATGACCGCCTCTTGCCTTGAGTAATGGATTAATTCAGCCACAAAGACTTTTTGAGCATGACTACATGTCCCATGCTCTGCTAGTGAGTGTGGATGCAGTGGTGAGCAAAACCAGACACAATTTTTATCCTCGGTGGCTTATCCTCCCTCGGAGGGGTGGTAGACCACCCAGAAATACAGCATCCATATTCTTCCAAGAAAGGAGAGGAGTGTAGTCAGCAGAGGACCTCGAGCTGAGGGTCTGCCTCAGCCTCAGGGAGCTCTCTCATCTAAGGTCATGCCCTTCCCAGGCAGCCTGGCCCCAGACCGAACACTCTTTGCTCTCACTGCTCCCGGCAGCACTGGCAGAGGTTTTATGCGGCCACGTCACAATTTGACTTCTTGCTCTGACCAAGCTTGTTTCTTCCCTCTCCCTCCGCAGTAGGGAGGAAGCAAGCTTGGTCCTTGATCCTTACTCTGTAATCAACATCCTGTACTCCAAATGCCACTTCAGTATATGCTCTCAGAGAATCCAACCTGAACTATGGGTCAGAGAGTAATCAAAGCAACAATCATATAAAGAAATGTGAAATTGTTACGGTTGCTCCAAAGGGGAGTTCCCTGGAGTCTCGTTCCCAGACCTGTACTCGACAAGTGTGCTTCTATCTCCCACCTGGATGCTGGTCTAAATGTGGGGCTTAACTCCTTCCTTTTGTCTGCATGCACCCTTATAACCTAGACATGCAGACAGAGCCACTTACATTCCCCAAACTCTCTTGAACCAGATCTCACACAGGTAAGAGGTTCTTTTGAAGAAAGATGGCAAATGGAAGAGCTGTACAATGAGAAAATGTACTTAAATGGTTTACATGGGATCTAAGATATCCCACTTCTTTGAAAAGTTTGCCCGTGATTTCCTCCAGCTGGGGCTCAGCCTCCACCTGTGTCCCGGGTGCTCTTTGATTCTGTGGCATTGACACTGTGCGTTATTATGCGGGGCAGAATCACTTTTCCTGCCTCCAGTTTCCTACTCCAGCCCTTTATGACTGCATCTCTTCTTCTGGTTCCACAGCTGTATGCTTTTGAAGAAAATACATTGAAATATACCCTTAAGATCTGCACATTTACCTTATGTAAATTCTGCCTCCATGATAAAGGAACTGTCCCTTCAGGCCCATAGATAAGAAGTAACAGTCCTGTCTACTGAAAACCTCACCACCCTTTGCTCTACACTGGTCTAGCAAGGCTTTTGAGGTGATATTTTGTTAGTTGGTCTCTGATTACACTCTTGGGAAAGGTAGAATTCGCCTCCCTCAGTCGGTTCTTGATGGGGTGAGGTGGGTTGGTTCCTTCGGTAATATCCACTTCCTACAGAGCATCTTTGCCTAGCCTCAGGTGACTTCCTTGAGGGTCGAAGTGGTGCTCAGTAGTCTCTGTAACGCTGACACCTGGCATCAAGCCTGAACCAGAGAAAGGGTTCCATGGATGCTGATGATAAACAGAAGAATGAATACATGGATGAAAAATGTAGTCTTAAAAACATGTGCGAGGGGCACCTGGGTGGCTCAGTTGGTTAAGCGTCTGACTTCAGCTTAGGTCGTGATCTCTCAGTCTGTGAGTTTGAGCCTGGCGTCAGGCTCTGTGCTGGGAGCTCAGAGCCTGGATCCTGCTTCAGATTCTGTGTCTCCCTCTCTCTCTGCCCTTCCACTGCTCAAGTTCTGTCTCTCTGTCTCGAAAATAAACAAACACTAAACAACTTTTTAAAACAAACAAAAAAACATGTGCGAGTCCCAGGACCACAAATGGAGACATAACTGGGGATTCTTACAGCCATGGCCTGAGTTTTGGATGCTGTCAGGTCCAGATGCATAGATCAGGGCACAAGACACCCAGAGAAAGTCTCAGAGTCTGACCCTTATCACCTGGTCTTCTGAGGGTGCCTTTTGGTGCCATATGTGGCCTACAGCCCAAAGAGTCACCCTCGTGCTCAGAGATCTTCTTTGCCCACTTCATAATTTCTGTACAGATTAACATTCCAGAAACATTCAGTCCCTCATTTGCTTATTCACTCCTTCATAAACGTTTATGAAGCGTCAACATGTTAAGAACTTTAGGGATGTGGTGCCTTTGTTTACGTTTTGTCCTTGATGCAAAATACCCTTGTCCTGCATACTGCCTACAGAGAGTCATTTCAAAGGACCTGGGTGTTGACATTTTGTAGATCTAGGTTAAAGTTCTAACTCTGCCACGTATGAGCTGAGTGACCTGGAGCAAATCACTTAACCTGTCTGAACCTCAAATCCCTCATCTGTAAAGGGGTGATGTCATGAATGATAACTATTTCACCAGGGGATTGCATCCAGCTATGGATTTAAACATATTTCAGGTGCCTGGTACCAGGTGTGTGTGAGTTCAGGTTTCCGAGAGTGAGCACCTCACTCAGTTTTGTATCCTAGGCACCACACCCTGGACCAGACCCTGCCTGGCACATAATAGTTGCCAATATGTATCAATTTTATTTCCTTGTTCATTAAGGTCCACTCAGTTTCTCTCCTTTCCGTGCTCTCCAGCCAGAATAATCACTACAAATTCTATTATTAGTAGTATAGACCAGGGATCGACAAACTTGGCCAAAGAGCCAAGTTCAGCCCACCGTCCCGATGTGTAAGCAGAGTTTTTATTGGAACACAGCTAAGGCCACTCACCTCCGTGTTTTCTATGACGGCTTTTGTGTGACAACATCACTGGGTACTTGCAACAGAGACTGTGAAGCTCCCAAAGCCTAAAATATTGACTATCTAGCTCTTTACAGAAAAAACTTGCCAACCCCAGTCTACAGCAGCCCCTCTGAAAGCAAGAATCCTTTCAATTCTCCCTTTTCAATGCTTCCTTCATTTAACACCTCACCCCACTAAACAGACACTGTGGAAGTGTTTGTTGAGTCATGAAGTTTGCTGCTTTGTGCTGCGTACTATTCTGGTCTCCTGGCTTCTGGGCCTAGCTCTGACTACAGATGCTTCTTTTTATTCTGTTCCGGAAAGTCTGAAGTACCTGTAATGTTGCTGAAGTTGACCGTATTCTGGGATACATTTATGCTCCTTTGATCCTTTGTGTTACATGTTGGCATGGGCTTCCAGTCTAGCAACCACTCAGGTCGAGTCACTGGCCTTGTTTTTTGGGTCTCTTCCTATGGACTTTGCTTGAGTTAGTACTTTTAAGCCACAATCAGGATGCAACGAGGGGAGCAATAATGCAGGATCTGATGCAGTGGAGACAAACAGAAGAGCAGAAATAAGAGAGGCCTTCTCATTGCGGTCACTGATGCGCACCTTCATGCTTCCTTTGCAGGAATCGCTCCTGCGCTTCCTGTTTCATGATGCGATACAGATCTCACAGACTCTCCAAAGCCTTGTGCTGTCGCTTATACTGTAAGGCAGAATTTGTCCATGCTGAGCTTTGTATAACCTGCAGAGTTGAGCTTGGCTGTAGGTAGATGGTGGTTGTCACAGGGCTTCATCAGACCTGTTGGGAGAATCGGTGAGTTCATGGGCCCAAGATCTGGAGCTTCTTACAAGATATTGACTTGCTGCATTTTGCTTGGAATTCACAAAAATGTCAAAAAAATGAATCAGTCTAAGTTGCCATCTACTTATGAGCCAAGGGAAAATCTGAACATTTCCTTCCTTTCCTGGTCTTCTTTAGGTCTTTTATAATTTTGTTTGTGTTCATTAAGTATTAAATGATTTAGTAAAAACTAGAAGGACTGGATCCATAGAGGAGGGTCTGAGAGCCTTTTTCCTTGTGTCTGGGGCTGCCAGTAGATAGTTGCTTCTTTTTTTAAATATTTTTTTAATTTTTACTTATTTTTTTTAAATGTTTTATTTATTTCTAGGAGAGAGAGAGAGAAACAGTGTGAGCAGGGGAGGGTCACAGAGAGAGGGAGTCACAGACTGAAACAGGCTCCAGGCTCTGAGCTGGCAGTCAGCACAGAGCCCGACATGGGGCTCGAACCCACGAACCGTGAGATCATGATCTAAGCGAAAGTCGGACGCTTAACCGACTAAGCCATCCAGGCGCCCCAAATTTTTACTTATTTTTGAGAGACAGAGACAGAGCATGAGCAGGGGAAGGGCAGAGAAAGATAAGGAGATACAGAACCCCAAGCAGGCTCCAGGCTCTGGGCTGTCAGCAAAGAGCCCGACGCAGGGCTCAAACCCATAAACCATGAGATCATGACCTGAGCGGAAGTCAGACATTCAACTGACTGAGCCACCCAGGTGCCCTGATATTCACTTCTTAGGCTGGAGACAGAACAACAATTTCTCACTTGACCATATTTCAGGAAGCCTGTGACCCAACAAACAAGATGAACTAATCTTGAGTCCAGGGGATCAAAGCGATTGGGAGTAACCTTTAAGCCACCTGCAATTACACCTGAATACGTATTTTAACTCATATTCATTCCATTTGTCAAGGAATCTACTCGAGAACCTCAAATTCTCTAGCTACGTGCTCTTCAGTGTGGTCTGTGAACCAACTACGTTGGCATCATCTGGGGAACGTGTTAAACAAGCAGATTCCAGAGACCCACTCCCAGCACATCAGAATCCTGAGGTGGAGGGAGGGGAAAGATGCTGAAGAAGCAACAGAATTCTGCAGGTTAAACAGGATGTCCAGGTGATCTTTCTACTTCTGTTTGAGAACCAGAGTTGGGTAAGACACACTTTCTTTGGTCGTTCACAGTGCAATATCTAAAGAGAAGACATGCAGAGTGCAATAGTCCAAGACCCCATAAGACAGTGTGAAAAGACAGAAGCTGGACCACTGGGGTAATTCATTTGTTGTCTTACTAGAGTCGGCTGAACGGACCGAAGGTCCATGTGGATAAGACTTTACTGGTGGAAGGTTGAGAGCAGTTGAAGTGGCTTGAGTTCAATGGCCCATCACTGAATTGGATTACACTTCACAAGGAACCTTCAGGAGTTGATACAAGAAGGAAAAAGGAGCCCGCGGACACCTCTCTCACAAGGAATACAATAACTCATGCCGGCCTTTGCCAGACTTTCATTTTACCTCAAATGGGCCCAGTGCCTCTCTAGAAGCTGCAAACTAGTGCTTATGTACATTAGACAATGTTTTGCCCATCAGGAGCATTCATTTCAGCTACATAAGAAAACTAATTGCGACTTATAAGACTTTAAAAAGATTTTTTTAATGTGTATTTATTTTTGAGAGAGAGACAAAGACAGGGCACAAGTGGGGGAAGGGCAGAGAGAGGGAGACATAGAATCCGAAGTAGGCTCCAGGCTCTGAGCCTGACGCAGGGGTCGAACTCATGACCTGAGCCGAAGTTGGAGGTTTAACTGACTGAGCCACCCAGGTGCCCCTCAACTTAGAAGACTTTTTATATGTCAGTCAATGCAAAATGTCAGATGAGTAGACTAGACCATGAATTTAGAGGCCTAGGACCAGTGATGTTTTTTCCTTCCCAGAAGATGAGAAATTGTAGAAAAAAGGACACGGGGCAGGTGGATTTAGAGATATTTTTTGTTAATCCATGTTCTCCAGGGCAGCAGAATAGCACAGGGAGAGATATTTATTTTAAGGAATCAGCTCGCATAATTTTGGAAGGCTGACATCCCAAATCTTCAAGATAGGTTGACCCAGGGTAGAGTGGTGATTTTAGTCCAAAACCAGTCTGATGGAAGAATTCCTCTTCTTTCCAGATTTTTCTTTTCTTAAGGCCTTCCTCTGATTAGATAAGGCCCACCCACATCATGGAGGGCAAACTTTTATTCAAAGACTACTGATGTAAATATTAATCCTATCAAAAAATACTTGCACAAAAACACTAGAATAGGATTTGACTAAATATCTGGGTACCAAGTCCAGTCAGTTGACACATAAAATGAACCAAGGCTCCTCAGGCCACACTTTGAGTCACAAGGCTCTCTGTGCTACTTTTTTGCTTACTTTACTCACTCTGGCATCTGACAACTTCTTCTAGAGGTTGATAAGAGAGAATGGAATTGGTGTCTCTCTTGTGTTTTCTTTAGACATCACCTCTCTGAAAGTTTCTATAGTAATGTATTGTCTCCTCTGGAGATCTGACCATCTCCCTAAAGCATGTAGCTCTAATAAAAGAACAGTTGGATTAGGCTCTTAAGATCCTATGTGTTACTTCCAGAAAAATTGTTCCATGCTTAAGGTCTAAGGAGAAATGTGAGATGTTAAGCTTTTACCTTGTTTTGATACAGATTTCACAGCATGTGGCTAGTGTGCCTCATAGTTTACAGTTTGGGGTTATAGCTATTTTCTTGATTCAGTGAAAATGACATTTGTGTTCAAAATAGTAGTCCTCACAGATGGTAAATCTATCTCTATCACTTGAGGCTTTCTTCTCCAAGACTGACCATGACACTGGACTGTAAAAGACCTCGCTTGATCATACATTCTGCTATTTACTCAGCTTCATACACCCACTATTCATTTAATAAACACCACTTTGAGTCTTCTGTACACCAAAAACTATTTAGGCGCTGGGGATACAGTGGTGAAAAAGGCCAGTGAGGTCCCTGCTCTCCCAGAGCCATATATGAGAACGTGGTGAAGCCAATTCTTTAGAAGTCTGTTTGTGCTGAAATCTGACTGAGGAGTCCAGTGGGGGAAGTTCAAGACCAAGGAAGAGAGAGGCAGGAATAACAAGCATGACTCAAACCCCAAATCTAGTCACCAAAATGGAAAGGAAAATTCTGAATAGAGCTCAGCATTGATACTTTTTACCTCTTGGGTCGGCCTCTTGTGGGGAGGAGTCTCTGCTTTAATAAAACTCTAAATGACTGGTTCTAGATACTTATTCTGTTAGGATACGATTATTATTGCTCTGAGGCCCATTCATTAATGCATAATTACACAGAGGAAGGACGGAGGCATGTTCTGCTCACATTCCTAGAAACTCTTGTCGACTTCTGTGTGTTGAGAATATGGAGTCATTCTGAGATCTTGGGTTGACAAGGTCTCATTCGTGGCAGGGTTGGTGATTGGTAGGAGATGCAGGTATCTAAGGAAGTGACAGAAGTGTCAAGGAGAATGCCTGGCAGTAGGTAATGGTTTCTGATGGGCGCCATCTTGGTTCAGCCAGAGCAGCTGTTGTAACTGAGAAACCATCAAATCTTGATGATTTACAGCAATAGAAGTTCATCTCTCTCTTAAGGAAATGGATATTTCTGACCTGAAGGAGGCCTTCCATTTGGCCAAATGTTGAGATCTAGGCTTCTTCCATCTTGGGTCTCAGACTCATCTGCATTCAGCCAGTGGAAGAGGAGAGTTTTCACAGAATCATGTGTGTGGTGTGTCCAGGACTGAAATAGGCACACATCACCTCTGCTCACTTTCTGTTGTCTGGACCTCATCTACATGGCCACACTGGATGAGGGAGTGTAGTCTAGTTCTTTCCCCAGAGAAAAGAAGAGGCAAACTCAGTGGTCAACTGGCAATTTCTGCCACAGAAGAAAATATTGCCTTGAGTACACAATGTAACTTTGGGCCGAGGCAAAAACAAGAGACAGATCAGGAAAGGTCAAAAAGAGCTGAAACCCTGCCATGGCCAGGAATGCCTGGGAAACACTACATGGTGACTCCCAGAGATAGTTGTGGGCAGTTTGAAGGAACCAAGTGGTCCAACATGCAGGGTCAGAAGCCATAACAGTGCTTAAAATGGACCTGAGCATCCTCATTTCTCCCTATGTTACAAATTAAGTTCTGCAGAAGCAGATGGTAGGACACATACTATGTGGAATATTGCTTGGGCCTCATTATCTATGGATGAGAAAGAACGGAAGTAGGTCCAACAAAAGGGAAGAGTCAATGTAATGCATTCACAAAGCCGTGGCCAGCTCCCCCATGGACTTTTGTACCATATAAGTCTTGCTACCATTGGCTGAACGGATGCCTCCTACAATTATTCAGAGGCTGGGCACCGCCCCAGGAAGAGTGTGCCTTGCTGGGGACAGCTTTCTGCAGCTGGGGCGAAGCCCGAAGGAGTGGGGTGCTCTGAGGATCTCAGTTTCCTGTCTCCTCCTTGTACTTTTAGTCCACTGCTCTACTGTCTTGAGTCGCCCAAAACATATCTCCTCCATGTTGCCGAGGACCGGCCCCCAAGTATTTCATTTATACCTGCTCCTGAGGGCCATGCATACACCTTCTGCCTCATTTGAACATATCCCACCAGTTCCTCGTGGAAAGACTTTCTGGCCCCTTTGTGTGTTGTTTGTATGGGCCTCTGATGGTGAGCATTGGGACAGGTCTGACGGGACCTCTCCCTCTAAACCCAAAGACAAGTGTCCCTTGGATAGGACTCGGGCATCATGGGGACCTTTGCCTTTTAAATTAGGCTGACACCAAGCTCAGGAAGTACAAGTCCTCTCTTCTCCTGCCTCTGTTTATCATTAATATGTTGAACTTCCCAGCTGGCAAAGAATAAAATACTTGATAGCAAATGCATTAGATATCAATTAATTTCTAAAGCAAATCTAATGGGCATTTAAGAAGAGAATTTAATGTCTCATTTACTCTCTATAGCTATCTTGTTAAATGCCAATTAAGTATCTAAATATTTCCTACAAGCTTAATGAATTATAATAAGTAATAAGTGATTACCACTTTTTCCTAAGATCCTGGCACTCTCGACTTCTAGTACAACGATACTAGATTTTTTTTCTGGTCCTGTTTATGGAACGGATAAGATAGACTCAAACCTTCTTAATGAGCACTGGTTACCTTATTTAGCAATAGAGAATTAGATTTATAGGCAATTCTGAACAAAAAATCGAAACATATACATCTAGAGAATATGTGAGTAATAAGGACTTTTACTTGAACATAAAGTGATCACTATTACAACGTTATTTATAATAAATGCCTGGTGTTTTATCCTCACAGTACCTATGGCATCCCAGCTCCCTCCTTGCAAACCATTTTTAAACACTGAGGCAGGATGCGTATTAACAGACTCAAACCATGAACTGATGGGGCATGTGGTTGTGACTGTGTGATACACAAAAACCCAAAGCCAGGCTGGGCAGGACCCTGATCCCCAACGGATATGAGGAAGATGGAAGAGGTTGGGCCTGGAGTCTAGCCCCTCAGATTTTGTCTGCTACTCACAGAACTCCTGGGCAGTCGTTATCTACATGTCATATATTATGAATGTATGGATCAGGCCCTGATGTGAGTGGCCCTGGACCCAAGGTGAAGGGGATGGAATCTAGGATCACATGCATCTGAGCTCGAGGTCCGACTTGCCGCATACTTGTTATGGGAACCTAGACAAGTGATGGTCTCCCGGTCTGTTTCCTTATTTGTAAGACAGGGATCGTCTCTCCCTCTTGAGTTCCTTACAAAGATGAAATTAGAGGATTTATTTAAAGGGGCGCCTGGGTGGCTCAGTCGGTTGAATGTCCAACTTCGGCTTAGGTCATGATCTCACTGTTCATGGGTTTGAACCCCACATCAGGCTCTGTGCTGACAGCTCTGAGCTGGGAGCCTGCTTCAGATTCTGTGTCTCCCTCTCTCTGTCCCTCCCCCACTCACGCTCTCTCTCTCTCTCTCTCTCTCAAAAATAAGCAAACATTAAAAAAATTAAAGCATGCAATATGGTGCTTGCCAAATGGTACACATTCAGTAAGTGCTATTATTATTAGGGTAAATTATAATGATAATAAAAATTAATGGTGACGAGGTTGCCTCATTTGTGCTTTTGAGAATGTGTCTGGTTTGGGATGACCTGTCTGACAATTTTTCCTTCTTTTTTTTATTTTTAAAAATTTTTTATTTTTATTTTCATTTTTTAGAGAGGGGTGGGAGAGGGGCAGAGGGTGAGGGAAAGAGAGAGTCTCTCCTTTGGGGCTTGGGGTCATATCCCACGGGATCATGAGCTGAGCTGAAATAGAGTTGGATACTCTCCCGACTGAGCCACCCGGGGGCTGCACAACTTTTCCTTCCTAATGGAGGTTAGTTCAGTCAGAATCGTACTAGTCCCATGCAAAAGTCCCATGTGCCTTTTCTGACCCCAGGGACACTATGCACGATTTCATGTGACCCTCAGAGAGGAAAAAGTCCATTTAGTTCTCCTGGAGAATGCAGGGAGGGGCCAGTAATTGGTGCATGGCAATTGCTACTTCTTCCTCAACACCCTGTTTAGGAAATAACCTTGCTCCAAATACACACTGCAAGGCTGGAGAGGACTCTCCCTGGTGGGCACAGGGTGCAAGTGCCCCCTTGACAATCAAAGACAGCCCTCCTCTTCTGTTTGGCTGTTCGTCCTGGGCCTGCACAATTACTGTCACCTACACTAACAGCTGTGAGGCGTTAGGATGATAAATCATAGGTGGTCATTCAAGTCATGTTTTGGGAAAATCTCCTTGATTACAGGAAAATGCTCATGTTGTAGCATTAAAACAGGTTGAAAAAAACCAGGAAGTGAATCAGAAGCAGCAGAGACAATAGCCAACATAGACCCCTGAGTAAAACTAAGCCTCCTTCTCTCACCTCAGCTAGATATCTAGGGGAAGAACAAAGAGGTCTGGCTAACCCGGAAGCATTGACAGGTGGTGTGGCCTTCCAGTGCCTTCTCTGTGATACCAGGGAAGGGTTCTGCTGCTCATCATAGGGGGACATTCCTAACAGCTTTCCCTTCAACCCCTTCCTCCCAGAACCCAGCAACCTCCAGCCAGTGACTACTGTACTCCTCCCGCTCGGGTCTCTCTTTGCCTTTAAAAATTTGAATTCGTGCTTGTTTTTCCACCAGTGCCAATGTTTACATTGTGGCTAACCTCCTCCATTCCTTCTCCTCTCCATCTCCCCTCTCCTCCTCTCCGTCATCTCCACATCTGGCTGTGCCGCGTCACTTCGTGTCAGCCTGACTGCACGCCTGGGTGTGTCTGTGAGAGTGTTTCTGGGTGGGACCAAGGTTTGAATCCACCATGTGGATGTGAGGAGCCTCATTAGAACAAAAGAGTGGCGAAAGGAGGGATTTGTTCCTTTCCGAAAGCCTGCTTGAGTTGGGAATTTCCATCTCATCTCTGACCGTTGGACTGGGATTTCAGCCAATGGCTCCCCTTTTTCTTAGGCTTTCAGACCCCGACTGAATGACATCATCCACTTTCCAAGGTCTTCAGCCTGTAGAAGGCCCATCACAAGACTTCTCAGCCTCCATGAGAAGGCTGTTCTTCATAATATTATTATTCATAATAAATCTCCTTTTAAATATACATCCCATTGGCTCTGTGTCTCAAGAGCTCTTGACTTGCCCTGTGCATAAAAAATGAAACTTTTTGAGCCACAGAGCCAGAGTCTGGGTCCTGCCTTTGAAATTGCCTACCTGTCTGATCTTGGGTGAGTTTCTGAATCTCTGTGACTCAGTTCCACCCCTTTGAGATGGCAATGATAACAGTGACAGCCTCAGAGGGTTGTCTTAGTCTGCTATATAATAAAATACTACAAACTGGGTGGCTTATAAACAGTAGGAATGTATTGTTTGCCCTTCTAGAGACTGGGAAGTCCAAGATCAAGGCGCTGGCAGATTCAATGGCTGGTGAGGATCCACTTCCTGGTTCACAGAAACTCTGTCTGTGTCCTTGTATGGTGGAAGGGGCCACACATCTCTGGAGGGCCTCTTCTAAAAGATCCCTTACCCCATCGATGACGTCTCTACTTTCGTGACTGATGTACCTTTCAAAACATCATAGCATTATCTTGGGGGTTAGGATTTCAACGTATGAATTTTGGGGGAAACACAAACATTCATACTGTGGTGGGGTTATTTTAAGGACTAAATAAGTGAATATGGGGAGCCTGGGTGACTTAGTCGGTTAGGCATCTGACTCTTGATTTCAGCTCAAGTCGTGATCTCATGGTTCATGGGATCAAGCTCGATGTCAGGCCCTGTGCTGACAGCCTCAAGCCTGCTTGGGATTCTCTCTCTCCTTCTCTCTCTGCCTCTCCCCCGCTCATGCATGCACACTCTTTCTTCCTCTCTCTCTCAAAATAAATACACAAACTTAAAAAAATTCAAATGAAGGATATATATGAATTACATGAAACGTTGTTTGGTTTAATAACTGAATAAATGTGAACCTTTATTATTCTTGCTATCATTCTTGGCAGGTGTTATTATCATGTGGATTAACTGACCTCCCAGTTTCTTCCACCTTCCTCTCTACCTATAAAAATGACTATTCTCTTATAAGGAAGAGGAGGGAGGGTTTGCAAATCATTCTGATTTACTGTGTATCTAAATATTGTCATACTACATAGAAGAAAAACATCTAGAAAAAAACACCTGTGTGGGAGGCAGAATAATGGTCCCCAGAAATGTCCACATTGTAATTCCTGGAATCTGCAAATATACGAGTTTATGTGGAAAAAGGAACTTTGCAGGTGTGATTAAGTTAAGGATCTCAAGTTGGGAGATTATCCTGGATTATCCGGAAGGGCACAATTCATCACAGGAGTCCTTAGAAGTGAAGGAAAAGGAGACAATAGCCTTCAGCAGGAGGTGTTCAGAGGAGAAAGTAGAAGTTGGCATGCCATCCTTGCTGGAAAGGGACCATCTACCAGGGAATAGGGAGCGTCCTGAGGCTAAAAAAGGCGAGATTCTTCCCAGAAGGGACTCAGCTCTGTCAGCACCTTGACTTTAGCCCCATACGGTTCCTTTTCAAACTTCTGACCTCCAGACTGTAAGATAAGAAATCAGTATGCTACGGTAATTTGTTCCAGCGGCAATAAAAAAGTAATGAAGCACCAAAACTTTAGCTTAAAAAGATGATCAGTACATCCTGGATTTGTGGGAGTTTTTAGTTTCTTTTTTAAACTGTGTCTGTTTTCTGAAATAAGAAGAAAAGTATGTGTTTAGCGAAGAAATAATCAATTACAGATACCTACCCCATGCCTGTTCAGTTCTTACGCTGCTGGTGAAAGGACCCACCCATGTGGATCGGAGTTACCTCGAATGCATGGTCCTTGCCCATCACTGAGCTACCGTGACTCCTGCCTATCATGGCTTCCACCAACCCTCATGCTGGACCTTCTCTGTCTGCTCAAGTGCTTTCTGACACCACCGCGTGTTTATACGGTGTGTATAAAGCACAGGGGAGCTCTTGTCAAAATGCAGATTCTCCTGACATCCACTATTGATCAGGAAAATGCAAATTAAAACCCCAAAGCGATAACACCCCCACCACTGGAATAACTAAAATTAAAGAGACTAATAATACTGAAGTGTTGTTGAGGGTGTGGTACAACCTGAATTCACATATTCTGCTGGTGGCAGTGTAGAATGGTAAAACCACTTGGAAAGACTGGCATGTTCTTAAAAAATTGCACACACACACACAGCATATGATGCAGCCATTCCACACTCAGGTATTTACCCCACAGAGATATCTTCACAGAGACTTCCATAGGCGTGCTCACGGCAGCTTTATTCACGGTAGATATCAGCCGGCGAATGGAGAAACGGAGGTAGTAGGTACACACAATGCAATGCACAGAAAAGAATGAGCTACTGATCTACCCAGCAGCGTGGCTGAGTCACCAAAGCATTATTCAGAGTCAGAGGCCAGACTCAGAGAAGAGCCCCCTAGAGGATTTCATGGCTATAACACGTGAACTAATCTAGGTAACCGAAAGCAGATCTGGTACCGGGGAAGGGGGATAAAATGATGGCAAAGGGGCGCGATCTTTTGGGGTGATGGAACTTCTCACGTTTTGATCATCATGGTGGGTTCTTGGGTGTAGACTACTGCCAAAATTCATCAAGGTCTACCCCCTAAATGGATGTGGCTTATTATATAAAGATTATCCTTCAATTATTTGGTAGGGCAATAAAGAGCAGATTCTGACTCTGAGGTCTGGACTAGGCGAGCCAGCCTCCATGTCTTGTAAGCTCCCGGTTGCTGCTGGTACTGGGAACGCACTTGGAGGAGGAGGGCTCTAGAATACCTCTCTTTACCTCTGCCACTTGCCAGAAACAAACTGGCATCCTTCTATGCTAAGAAAAGGAAGATGCTCCTCAAGAAATTTCCCTTCATTGCCCATCTCCTATCACCCGTGTACTCTTGACTGTGTGTGACAACTCGAATAAGCAAAGGGTAAAGTATCCCAAGAGGCATTTCTGCTGCCGTTAGCAGTATGTTAACGGGTCACCCACTAGCCGTCCCTTTCCAGCCCTGGCTTGAGCTCTAAATGGAAGCACACATGATGAGCAACAAAACGTGCATTGGGATTATTGCACTATCATTCTAAATATTTGAATAGATTTCTAACCTTCACTTAAAACATCCATTTTTCAGGTGTTCCAGATCAGAGGAATGAACAAGCAGGTAGAAGGCTTGAAAATGGTATGGTTAATACTTTTTGACCTACAAAGGATTAGATATCATTCAAGACCAAACAGAAAGGCTGTTGGCCATGTTGGACTCTTGCTCAGCGACAGTCATCTGCCCACAGGTCAGGCTTTGGGTGTCTCTCTAGGTTCCAAGGAATTTGCATGTAACACAATCCCTTGATATTAACACAAAACCTTCACCGATCTTCCGTACTTAACACTGTGAACAAAAAAGCTTTGCGGAGAGCCAGTTTCTGGGTAGTCATTGAGGCTGCCTCTCTAGCAACAGAACTTGCTTCTTCCTCTCATACCAGCCACACCATGTGCAATCCAAGCCCTATCTCAACAAAATAACTAAAATAGTTTAGGGAGCTCAGAATAATCGTAAGTCGTTGGAACAGATGCTGTATGGAAACTTTGCAAATGCCTTGTATACAAAACAAATGAACAAAAACTGGAGAAAGTGTTGGGTAGAGCTGTTCTATTTTCTTTTCAAGTTTTTTTTTTTCACATTTATTTATTATTGAGAAACAGAGATGGAACATGAGCAGGGGCAGAGAGAAGGGGAGACACAGAGTCCAAAGCAAGCTCCAGGCTCTGACCTGTCAGCACAGAGCACGATGCGGGGCTTGAACCCATCAACTATGAGATCATGACCTGAGCTGAAGTCAGACGCTTAACCAACTGAGCTACTCAGGCACCCCAGAGCTGTCTTATTTTGTAGATTTTATGAATTTCAACCTCTTTATACCAATATCTCTTTAAGACTTTGGTAAAGTATTGAGAAAGAGGTATTAATTATTGTCTTTCTATCGACATTTACTCAAAACTTACACACACACACACACACACACACACACACACACACACACACACACACACATTCTGCTTCAAGTATCCAGATTGCTTCAAACTGTGTATCTGTCCTTCTAAGTGTTTATGCTCTCTGGTGTTGTAATTTCATAAATTCATGGCTACATGGAAAACACAGGAGTTATGGCCCTTCTCCAGAACAATCAGTCCTAGATCCATATTACTGAGTGCTTAGCCCACAGTAGCTATTCAAAAAGTGTTTGATTTTTTTTTTTTAAATAAAATAATAGTTTGGCTTTCAAAGGTTCTAAAAACAGCCTTTTAAATCTGGTACAAGGTTGAGCAGGAAAGATTGCCAAGGCTTAGCTGGTTCAGAAGTAGAATGACTAAAACAACCTTTCTGTGTATGTCAGACAGAATTTTGTCTTCCTGCCTGGAAAACAAAAACAAAAATAAAGTAAAAGCAGGGTCACCTGGCTAAATGGTTTCCTAAGTGTCCCCCTCTCCCCAGGTCCTCATGACATTATGAAACAAGCGACAACAAACCCCTCTAAAGCTAAACCAACGTGAAATAACCCAGGGCTTGAACTTGTCGCATGACGTGGTTTTAAATTTTAATGCGAACTCGGGAATAGATTTGTGAACAGCAAGGTAAAGCAAAGGCCATGAAATATTGATTCTGTACATTTTTGTATGCATTTTTATTCTCCAATTTAGTAAATTTTTCATCTTGCCTGCACTTAGAGTTTCCCTATGAAGTCGTTACTACCAATTGTATTAGCTGTTGTAAATAAATAATCGTCGCTTGAGCTGTTTGCCTGACAAGAGGCGGACAGGACCCCACCTCCCAGCACTGACTTTCCACAGCCCAGCACATGGAGGATGAAGAGGGACAGTCACAATTCTCCACACAGCAGAGTCACGGCCACTCGCGAGAGGAAAGAGAGCTTTAAACAAGGCAACAAGGAGGAACTGAAACGTTTTGCCTAAAATTATACCATCATCTGACAATTGCCCACTTTGGTCTAAGAGATGGTAGAATTGATTTTTGTTTGCCTATTTTTAAAACCAAAAAATCAGGATTGAAGCATAAGAACATGCTTCTTGGATATACCCTAACGTTAGAGAAAAGAGAAGTGCAGGACTTCTTCCCCACTCCTAATCCTTGTATATACACCAAGAGTCTTATTTTATCAATCACAGGAGGCAAACCCATTAGACATTTCTCACTGTCTTTATTCCATAGTGTATTTCTCTTTCTTAGAAAATACACCTGCCCCTCTACTTTCACTGTCGTATGGGAGGTGAGAACCAAAAGAGAGGTGGAAAGCAGTTCTGACAGCAAATGGAGTGTCCCTTGGTCCTTCGTAATTAACACATGGGAGAGGCTGGTATGGTTCCGCCTCTTGTGGGAATCACTACGGTTCTTTGTACAATTTTATGCATTAATTGATTAACTTCTCCGTCATTAAGTCAGATTGGCCATTTATTCAGGTTCCTGGTCATGCTGACCAAAGGTTTATAGTGGATTATTCCAACTGGGTCCCAAATTTCTCATTCTGTGTTGCCAGAACACAGCGAGAACACAGCAAAAAGGTGGGATAACATCAGGCTGGTTATTTAGCTTTGGAATAGATGAAAATGTGTCTCCTTTTTATTTGATCAGCAGTACGATAATCCTGTTAGGTGAGCAATAGGGTCCTTCATTCTGATTCCTGCCTACCCTGTTTTTATAGTTATTAAGGTTATATGTGCTTGCTTATTGAATAAAAACTTCAGTCTCCAAAACAATGAAGATTAGTTTAACTAATGCTCCCCCATGACAATTCTTCACCTGTCTCCAAAACAAACACACAAACACACACACACACACACACACACACACACCCCAAATAAAAGCAAACCACCATCGCCACCAACAAAAAACCACATCTAGAGGGAGAGTAAAAGCTCTTCAATACTAGATCATCTAAGGTTTTACTTCGGTGTACATTCTACCACTTTTTATGTAGTCTGTTAATAGCCCTAAACCTTTTCAAAGCATCCTTGCTTTCTCTGTTTCCATTAAAATCCTCAAATACTTGACTCATATACTATCTCAACTTCAGGAAAAGAAGGAAATTTAATTACCTAGATAGGGTCCAAGTGGGAATTCCCCCCCTCACCCCCCGCCAAGTTTGCTAACTCTTGTATTTGTTTAATACATATGCATGTTGGGAAACAATCCTAAATATGTCCATGTGCACACGTGTGAAGAGTGCTGACTGGGGTCACCCACTCCTCTGCAACTACTGTTACCTTAAGATGAATATGGTGCAAGCACAGGGCAGCAAGAGGTTGTCAGGAAATCCAAGTGCCCATGTTTGGATTCAGCATCATAGACAACTCTCTCCTCTTAGACTTCTTCAAAACTTCTCCACGACACCCCTAGCTGCATCCCCATTGGAAAGATGACAAAGAGAAAGAAGGGAAGGGGAAGGCGACTGAAACTGGGGGAAGACGCCAATAATATGATGGAGACAGAAGGTTTCAGTAGGCATGAGGAAGATGCCAAGGATACAACTTAACAACTCTTTCCTGCCAATGAGCTTCAGCATCAGGATAAAAGTACAGGTGCTCTACTGAAATCTTACGCACTTCTCTGGGTTGGGGGGTGAGACCCAGGGCATGGCTAGGCCGTGTGGCAGATGGTGACCTCACAATCTGGGCTTCCAAGGATCAGTACCCTTTGTGACAGCAGCACTCTGGGAGTCCAGGATTACTGCGGTGGCCACATGGAGAAGAGAGGGGTCAAAATAGTGAGGATATGTACATTATGGAAAGAATGTGGAGGATACCCTGGGGGTGGGGAGTCATTAAGTTTTCCTAATTAGGTGGAGGATGTGTTGAAGGTGAGGGAGGCTCCCACACTTGATGCGTGGGCTCTGCAGCCTCTGCGACAAAGACAGGGAGCTTTTGAAAGCAGAGGCCTGAGAAGACCTTAGGATTCACGTAGCTGCCACATCAAAGAAAAGCCGATCAGGGTTATAGAGGCATTTCCTCCAAGTGTGAAACAGTAGCCCCAGGAAAGAGCCTGGGTATAGCCAAAGTTTATACTTTAGTAGAGGCTGTGCCAAATTAAAAGTGAACATGAGCCCTGCGCCGGGAAGAACAACAGCTTCGCCATGCATGGAAAGTATTGCCACAGAGATAAATATTCCTGTGAACACCACTCATTGCTCAGGCTTCCTCTCAACTCCCCACCGGCTCCTCAATAACAATGAGAGTGTTATAAATTTTCACTGAAGAAGCCCTCCAGTTCGAGATCTGAGAAGCCAAGAACAACCAAAGGGAACCAGAAGGGGAAGCAAAGACAATTTACTCCAAATGTTTA
Organism: Proteles cristata cristata; assembly: GCA_017311185.1. Lineage (NCBI taxonomy): Eukaryota > Metazoa > Chordata > Mammalia > Carnivora > Hyaenidae > Proteles > Proteles cristata. Next base: position 630,008 of record JAESUZ010000053.1, on the reverse strand, counting down.
TGGAAAAACACCAGCCCCGCTCACACATCACATCGCTTAAAGATGAATGACCAGAGCAGCAGTGACATCGGCTCTAGGACAAATTTCAGCTTATAACCCATTGAGGAAATGCGTGCAATGGGCAAAGGATGGAAGAAACAAAGACACCATCCAGAAGGTCTTCTTGTGCCTTCCATTCGAGTAGAGAAATCAGGGGCTCTGTGAAACCGGAGATAAGAAGTACAATAATAAGATTTAGGGGGAAAGTGGGGTTGGCAATGATCAGGCAGGTTTTTTAAAAAAATATTTTATTTATTTCTGAGAGAGAAACAGCATGAGCAGGGGAGGGGCAGAGAGAAAAGGAGACACAGAATCTGAAACAGGTTCCAGGGGCTCGAACCGATGTGGGGCTCGAACCCACGAACCGTGAGATCATGACCTGAGCTGAATTTGGACCCTTAACTGATTGAGCCACTCAGGCACCCTTGATCAAGCAGTTTTCAAACAGGAAACGAAGGTGGGTTAAGAAAGCAGGATGTGAGGACAGAATTCAGCTCTAAAACCAAGAGGCACCACAGCAGGGGTCCACCAAGAACAAATCACCAAGAGTGCCCAGGGCAGAGAAAGAAGGGTCAGATCCGAGATTCTGATGGGAAACAGGAGACAGCAGTGGGGACAGAAGAGATTTCTGAGAAATCTCTCAGAAAGGTTTCTGAGAAAGATCCCAGGGACAAAGAAGGAAGAGCAATCGGAGATATAATGGAACTCACGTTCTGGAACCAAAAAATCATTTGATTCCTTGGGAAGGCTGAGGCGGATTACAGAGCTTCACCTGAAGTAGAACTTCATGACTTTGTTTGAATCTTGAGGAAACAGAAAGAAAGAAGGTGGCAAACAGAAAGAGGAGGGAGTTGCTAAACAGAAGGAAAGGAATGCATCTAGTTCCAGAAATGTTAGAAAAACACGGAGCCGTGTTTATGGAACGTTGATAGTTAAAAAACAATGATGGAAGCATTCAAAACTTAGTCTGGATTCTGTTCATATATAAAAACAAGAAAAGAAAAAAGAGAGGGGGAGCAGGAAGGGAGAGGGAAGGGGAGGAGGAGATTCCAAACAATTTTCTGGTACCATTTCTCTGTATCTTCAACCCGGTCTTTTCAAAGTGGCCAGATTGATGTTAAAATGTCTGTCAGGTGATGTCGTTTCTCTTCTCCCTGCCCCTCAATGCTAAGAAGCAGGAACAAAACTCAAAAACACATCAAAATACTAATAAAGACCTGCTTTTGACTACCGATCAGGATTCACCCCAGGCTACAGTCCCCCTTGCTCTCTGGCTGCCAGGACCCCCCCCTCATTCTCAAATGTGCCAAACTCTGCTTCACCTTTGTGTTTCCATGGATGTTTGTTCTGTCCAAACCTGTGGCCCCTTCCACTCTTCCCCTTGCTGACTTCTACTCACCCCTCACATTTCAGATCCATGTCCCTGAGGGGCATTTCCTGGTTTCAATTAGGTCACTCAGTGCTCATCCACCATATAGGACGTTTTCACCACCCCAAAAGGAAATGCCATATCCATCGACCAGTTACTCCAGATCCTGGCAACCACCAGTCTACATTCTGTCTTTACGGATTTGCCTATTCCAGATGTTTCATTTAAATGGGATCATATGACATGTGGCCTTCTGTGACTGGCTTCTTTTACTTGGCGTGATGTTTTCTGGTTCATTCAGGTTGTAGCATGTATCAGTCCTTAATTCCTTTTGAAGGCTGAATAAGATTTCACTGTGTATATATGCCATGATTTATCATTCACCCAATGGTGTACATTTGGGTTCTTTCCCACTTTTTTGCTCTTATAAATAGTGCTACTATGGGGGTTCCTGGGTGGCTCAGTTGGTTAAGCATCCAACTTCGACTCATGTCATGATCTTGCGGTCCATGGGATCAAGCCCTGCCTCGGGCTCTGTGCGGATACCACTAAGCCTGGAGCCTGCTTCTGATTCTGTGTCTCCCTCTGTCTCTGCCCCTCCCCTGCTCTCTCTCTTTCTCTCTCTCTCTCAAAAATAAACATTAAATTTTTTTTAAAATAATGCTACTATGAACATTCCCATATGAGTATCCTGAGTCTGTTAGTGATAAGATGCTGGTGTCCCACCCAAAATTCATATATTGAAGCTCTACTCCTCAGTGTGATATTAGGAGATGGGGCCTTGCGGGGGGTGGGGGGGAGGGGGCATCAGGTTTAGATAGGATCATAAGGGTGTTGTTCCCATGATGAAAATAGTGCTCCTATAAAGAAAGAGGAAAGAACAGGACTTCCTATCTGTGATGGGTGAGGACAGAGAGAGAAGGTTTCCATCTGCAGGCCAGGAGGAGAGACCTTGGCAGAGCTGGACCATGCAGGCATTGTGATCTCAGAATTCCAGCTTCTAGAACTTTGAGAAATACATGTCTGTTGGTGAAGCCACCCTGTCGATGGAATTTTATTATAGTAGCCAGAGTAGCTAAGACTGATTCTCTGCTTTCAGTTCTTCGGGGGGCATTGTGCTCTTTTAGCTCATTGCACACATCCCCATTTCTGGTGTGACATTTGTGTGTATGGATCTTCACTTATGGACAGTGTCTGCCCTTTCAGACTGTGCCCTGAGCTCTCTGGTTGCAAGGGACATTTGTTTTATTCACTGCTATAGATCCTGTCATGATGCTGAACCACAACAGGCACTTGGTAAATGAATGAATGAGTGTGTGAATGAAGGAATGAGTGACTGAAGAAAATGATTGCCCAGACTGGTGCCTGAGACCCCAGAACTTGAGAGTGAACTTTGGAGGCCTCTGGAAAGAGACCAGGCAAGATTTTTTTTTCCTGTGGCTCAAAAACAACGTCTCACTGTCGTTAAAAAGTCAGCCCTCTTCAGTCACCAGGCATCAACATATCTGGCACGTTTCAAGCTCTGAAAAGCCCAGATGTCCCAAGTTTAGGGAAAGAAAGCTTTGCTGATACTATACCTATTCCTCAACTTGGTGCTGCCGATGGCAAAGACACAGTCTTGCCAAGATTTCTAAAGGCGCCTCAGCCGGGCAGGGTAGAGCAATTCGGCATTTCCAAGCTTTTCTCTCTGGATCTTTTTTGAGAGGCAGGACCAGATAAATGTGAGGGTCACATTCAGGGTCACTGAGGACCCTGATATTCAGGGTCAGTGAGGCCTGTTTTTAAGATCCTGGTGGCTGAAGTTGAGTTTGGTTTCCATTTGTTTTTTGAAGTCTTTCCTAAGCTTCCATGTGCCAACACTGTCCATTGGTAATGCCCGTCCTATTTACAGAGTCCCAGAGAGGCAGCGTGCTGTGTGGGGCCCGGGGAGACGGCACTTGAACTTTTCCACCATTTACTCATCATCTCTGATGTTGTCCTTCTCGGTCCACTCTGTCCATCTCCCTCCATCTATGAGTGTGTGTGTCTCTTACTGAGAGCTTCCCTCTCTCGACTCTGACCTTGCTCTACCTCTGTGTTCTCTTTCTATTGTTCTCTGCCCTGTGTCTCTGCCCTTCATCCTGCTCTCTCTACCTCCCCCTGTCCTTCTGTGTCTCTCCAGAGGAAGAGAGCCATGTGCTCCATGAACCATGTGTGTGTATTGCTCTATCTCCTCAGGGCCACTATTTTCCCTTTCAATAAACTCCTTCCTGTCTCCAAGTGGCGATCCTATCTCCTCTACAATCAGGGGAGACCGGAACTGGCTGCAATGAATGTAAGGAAGTCTTTATAATGAACAGGATCTCGCTGCTGTTTACACAAACACTTTCAACTACCCAGGGAGCCAACAGACCATTCTGCACGTCTGATGAGTATGTAGTTAAACGTGGGGGAGTGAGTAGAGAAGAAGGGGCAGAAGGGGGCGAAGTGATAGGACTCAGTGGTGTTGGAAGGCTCCAGATTCACGTGGTGGGGGGAGACTTAGTATTTCACCAGGCTCTATAATTACACAGTGACCACTGCTAGGTACTGGACCCGGAGCAAGGCTCTGGAGACAACTGTTTGTGACATGGCCACTGCCCTGTGAGAATTTAGTCTCACCAAGTTGTACCCAAGTGCGGTAGAAGGGCAGACAGTGGGTGGTGGAAGGTGCAAGCAGGAGATGGAGGAGATGGAGATGTTAAAGGTGAAGTGCTGTGTGAGATGAGCCCAGAAGGAAGAAAACCATGTGGTAGAGAGAAAAGTTGGAGCAACAGCAATGCGCTGAGCCAAAGCCGAGTCAGGAAAGTCACAGATGCTCAAAGCAGGCTGAGGGACTGTCCTGATTGTAACCTATACGTCCAGGCGTGTGAGGGGCCCTGGGTGTCCCAGAGAGTGTTTGGCTCTCTCTCCCCGGGGGATAGGAGATGCTTTGAGTGGCTGTGACACTGTCTGGTAGACCTCCTCTGTGATGGGAGGGAGGTATGTGACATGGCAGCCGTAGGTGGCTATTTCAGGCAACAGCTCCTGAAATCAGTGGCCAATGTGATGGAAAGCTGAATTTCTATTTTTTTAATTTTAATTAATTAAAATATACATTTAAAAGGTGCTGATAGCTAGTGGCTACTGTATCAGCAGAGCTGAGAAGTCACAGCCACCATCTCTTGAGAGATGCCGTGACCATGTTTTTAGAGGACGGGTCTGACAACAGTGTGATAAGACAATTAATTGGAAGGGGAGTTACTTTGGGAGGGATAATGAGGTCGCTAATGTGACAGTGTAGGGGAAGCAGGTGGGGACCGGGGAGGATGGCACACTGAGGGGCCACTCTGGGGCTTGGGACCTGGGGGGGGCGGTCAGGAGCCAGAGGTAAACTGCAGCCTGTCCCCACATCCAGGGGTAACCACATCAGCCTGGAGTATCAGTGGAGTTGTGACAACAAGACAGAGATCTCTGATGGTAACTTGGCTGTGAGTCTAGGAATATCTGAATCCTGCCTCTGACAAGCTGCTCCTTCCCTTCAGGTCTCTAAGAGGAGACTGTGCAGAGGAAGCGCAGGAGGTGAAAGGAAATTTTGCCTCCAATGTCTTGGCTCTCAAAGATGCTGTAGGGTCTCTCCTGTTCTTTTTCCTTAAGGCACATTGTACCCTTTGTTGCGATGGGCTCAATGTAAAGCAAAGAAGATTCAACAAAATCAGAACAGGTTTTTGTTTCTTTTGTTTTGCAAAACTTGACGGAACTCGATCCTAAGATATTTATGGAAAAATGAAGGGCCAGAGCTAGCGAAGTTACTCGTGAAGAAGAAGGAGAAGAATCTTGCTCTTTAACACAGTCAGTTTATTTTAAAGACAAGGTAATTGGAGTGGTGTAAATGTACTGCAGAGATGGACAGAGCATCAAAGGAACAGCACAGAAAGGGTGAAAAAGGCCCTTAAACACACATAGACACTAGGTTAGCAACAAGGGTGGTGAGGAGGAATGTTTTATTCCATATTGTGATGTGGGGGAGACGGCTATCTTTAAAGAAAAAAAGAGAACATTTCACCCCTATTTTAGACTATATACAAACATCAGATCTGGAGGGAATAAATACCAAAAATAATAGAACTTTTCAGAGTTCTATTACTCTATCGATCTTGGGGTAGAGAAATTGTTGTTTTTAAAGACAGTGAACAAAGGACACAGAAGAGAATAGATTGATACATTTGACTACATGAAATAAAGTCTTTCTTATGACAACAGACATTTGTATAAATAACTGACAAAAGGTTACTACCTAGAATAGATGACATGCTCCTATAAATCAATAATATAAAGACAAATCGTCTGCTGGGGAAAACATGGACAAAGGATACAAACAGAGGAAGAACAGAATATGAAAATCAAGCAACCAATACTTACATAGAGAAAACTGCTCAACCACGTTAACAAGTCACAGATATGCAAGTTAAAACGGGGCATCTTTTGGGGCACCTGGGTGGCTCAGCCAGGTAAGCATTGGACTTCGGCTCAGGTCATGATCTGGTGGTTCATGGGTTCGAGCCCCACATAGGGCTCATGCTGACGGCTTGGAGCCTGGAACCTGCTGCGGATTCTGTGTCTCCTTTCTCATCCCCTCCCCCACTGGTGCTCTGTCTCTCTGTCTCTGAAAAATAAGTAAACATTAAAAAAAATGGGACACCTTTTCCCACCCATTATATGATGCCAGTTTTTGCTGAGTACGTGGAGAAAGCTACACTCGCATGCTGCCAGAGTGAGTGTAAATGGTGTGACTCATTTGGAGATCCATTTAGCAATCACAAATAAAATTGAAGATGTGCACACATTATGACTTAGCACTTCGACTGCTTGGGTATTTACCTTCAATAATCTTTCATGCATGCGCACAAACACTCCTCAAGATGCTACTTGGGAATAAGGGAAATGCATGTGGCAATGGTAACAATGACATATATCGATGGTGTCCTATCAATACATCAATACAGATCAATACCTTAATGACAATAGCGGGGGATGGAGAAATAACTTGTAATCAGAGAAGAGAAGCTAAGCATCCAGGTTCAGGTCACTGTGTGGGCAACATCTGTCAAGAGATGGGGTCACTGCCTAATAAAGGCGTTTGCACACGTTTGTGGTTCTTCCTTTTCTTCTGGCTTCCATGTTCACCTGTCTTGTCTGTGAAACACTGACAGGCATTATCTACTGACAGACAAAGCCTTGAGAAGGGACATGTCGCCCCCATCGAGTCTGTTCTCAAAAGGGCCATAAATTCCACATATGGCTCTAAAATACGACTCCAAAAATAGTTGAAACATCGGCAGCCCCGTTGAGGAGTGTAGCTTCCTGTAGGGGCTATTTCTGAGAAGATAACTTCATTTGGACAGATGCGCATTGGTGTGTCTGCTAACGACATGGTCTCCTCGATTCACAGACTTCTCAAGGCTTTCCCAAGGCTTGGGGAGATGTTTGCACAAACTCGCTTCCCAAGATAGATCCCAAGGCACGTAGCCAGAGCCTGGCATCAAATTGAAAGACAGTGCAAAGGGAGCCCATTAAAACCTTGCCAGTGGGATCTCAGAGAACCAGACGTTTCAAATGGAATCAATACAATAGAAGCTTCACAGGGCCGAGACATGCTGCCTGTTTCGTTCACTGCTGTATCCCCAAACCTCACTCCTGACATGCAGGATGTGATTAGTAAATATTTGTGGAATGAATGAGCTGAATTCAATTTATCCGGTACTCGTTGAACTGCTGTTCTGTGCTGAGTCGGGAGCTGGATTTCTAAAGTTGCTCCCAGCCTGGCAGAGGAAAAAAATTCAGAAGTGGATCATCATGATGGAATGCATTAAGGGCTATAATCGAAAGGTGTAAAATTGCTGAGGGAAAAGTGACCAGGACATAATTAATTGTGCTCATAGTGGAAGGAGTGGCCACAGAAAGGCAGGGAAAGGAGGGCTTTTAAGGGTAAGTAGGAGTCCTGCAGACAGGGGAAGGAGCAGAGGGTATTTGGAGGGCTGGAGGAGAGGGGGAATCACTGGGAAAGGATGGAGGTGTAAAACCGAGTGGCATATTAGGTACCATCTTGTGGCGTTAAAGAGGCAGCTGTCAAAATGCAGGCCAGAGCAGGCTTTGCCCTCCAACGACATCCAAAGCCACCAAATGAAAAACGAAAAGAACATCTACTAAGTTCCAGGCACCACATTTAGGGCTAGATTTACAAAAGCACATGACATGGATGTGCTCTTGGCGGCTAGACTCATCTGCAGTGGGATGATGCCAAGGTGTCCTCTTATCTGTCTTTGTATTTGCAAGGCTTACAATACACTTGGGCACAGAGCATCTTGGTACCTGGTGTATGAACAAATGAAGGAAGAGTTGAGAGAAGTTCTACTAAATCAAGATGATAAATAAAATAAAAGGGAAACTCTGGTTATACCTTTATGCAGAGCAAGGAAGCAGTGAAAGAGAGACAGTGTGTAGACTTAGAGGTTAACTGACCTAGATTCAAATACTGGTCCCACCCTATGTAGATGAGCCATGATGAAAGGCCTGAAATCCGTGACCCTCAGTGTCCTCATCTGTGATACATAGATCATCAAGGCCAGCCCCGCCACGCCACGTATATAAGCATCGACCTACCTAATCTCTTTTTAGGACCACGTGCTCCACAGGGTGGTTTTAGCACCCTGAAACAGCTCAGTGCTTAGGATCATCTTTGGAGATAAACAGATCCAGTTTGGAGTGATGCCCCGCTACTGCCTGGCTGGTTGGCATTGGGAAAGCTAGTGAACATCTTTGTAGCTCTGTGTCCTCAACTATGAAATGAAGATAGTAATTGCATCTATCCCATAGCACTGGTGGTGGGGGGGAGGATTAGAGGATTAGAGAATGTAAAGCCAGTGCCGAGGAGCTATTAAGCTCTCTTCATAAATGGAGTTTAAGTTATAGTTGATTCTAGGTGGGCCTGATACCTCAACTGCTAAGTTGTCATGCTCCTACAACAGTGTAAAGTACACGTGCATTGTGTTGGTTCTGTACTGTTAGGTATCAAACACCACAGCTCAGTGATTTGGAAAGATACAGATACACAATTATTATCTTAACAGCTCTTATGAGCCCAGCAAGGCTTCACTGGGTCCCTTACAAGGCTGCAGTCAAGGTGGCGGCCAGGGCAAGGGTCTCCTTCGAGGCTCGCCAGGGGAAGGATCTCTTTGTATAGTTGTTGGCAGAGTTCAGTTTCTAGCTCGTTGCTGGCCAGAGGCTGCCTTCAGTTTCCTGTCATGTGGCTGGTGTCCACAAGCTCTACCAAGTTCAGTTAATAGCTCTCCTTCCTTGGGGTCTAATCAGGAGTTGACGCTGTCCCACAACTCATCACATGGGCATGCTTCATATACATGAGGCAAATACTTCCTTTAATAAAACAAAATAAAAATATATGCATAAAAAGGGGAGGGGGAAACATAATACAAATAAAAGAAAGTCACCTGAGTTGGGTTTCCAGGAGATGGGTGAAGCCAGTCGTTGAGCAGGTTGAGGGGAGGATGGAGTTCTGAGCCAGAGTTATGGGTTTGGTTGTGGGATCCTGCTCTGCATAAAACTTAATTGAATTTGGGTTGTCATTGGAACTACCCAGAGGCTTTTAAGGACTGGTAGCATCTAAGCTTTTGGGAAAAATCAGTCTTTTCCTGACGTTGACATGTGCTTGCTAGTGACATGGCCTCATTTTGCCTCCCAGTGGCTGCGACTTGAAGGGGGCGTTGCTTAGCGGGTGAAATGACTTAGGCAGCCAGACCCCAGAGCCTCAAAGAGTAACAGAGGCTGAAAACACCATATATGTCCACTCTGAGTGCTCCCAAAGTGCAGACAGCGGCAGGCAGGGCCCACTGACGTCTTAGACCACTCATGTGCTCCCAACGACCTTGGGGAACAGGTTTTCACGGGAGAGGCAACGTCAATGCTTGGGTAGAAGAAGTCGATTGAAATCAATGAGAATTGATTTGGAGTGCAGGGGCCACTGTGTTAAACTCTCCTACCTCTTGATAGAGCTTCATGAATATTAACCAGCTGAGGATCAATAAGGAGCTGATTTTTAGACACAACCTGACTTCTTCATGTGTAGATTAAAGGAACGGAATGACGATGTTTCTTTCTGAATGCTCTCCATCCTCGCCTCCCGGTGCTGGGTGTACCTAAAATCCCGAAACACAAACAAAAACTGCAAGGTGCAGGTCTCATCAGAGATGTTCGCATTCAAGTTTGTTGGACAGTTTTCCTCCCTGGGCTTTGATGTGAGAATGTTCTGTGCCCGAGGCATGTATGCAAAGGTAGGTGTGTATTTATGTGCACTTATTCATTTCTTGATTCATGAGTCTTGTTTCCATGTCTTCCCCACCACTACTCTTGATCTTCTTCATTTCTCATTGTGACTGTCGCCATGGCTTCATGATTTCTCCTTGCTTTCGGTTCATCCTATAGAACACCGCCCAAGTGATTGATCCCAAAGTCTGCTTCAAACAAGTCTCTCCTCGGTCTAAAATCTGTTGAATCTTCCCTATTGCCTCCAGGATGGTGTCCTACTTCTTTAGTGCAATGTTCAAGACATGTCATGGGTTAATCCATGTGTCCCCTACAAATGTCAGACATTTCAGCTGAGCTCTGGAAGGCAGGATGAGCCAGTTGTGAGCAAATGTGGAGGAAGAACATGCTAGTAAATCTAAAGGCCCTGAGGTATAACAGATCATGGTGTGTTCAAAGAACGAAAGAAAGCCAGTAGGGTTGGAGGGGGGCGAGGGGTGTCTAACAGTCAACCAGTTATGAATCACACTTCCTTATTTGGGTCTGATCTGGACGCTAACCCAGGAGAGATTAGGAAGGGAGATTGCAGGCATTCTGTGGGGTGTATTAATCCATGCAGTCATTGTAATGCATGCATGTCTCCACATCAGGACCAGATATGTTTACAGCACAACTATGTTCCCCCGGTGCAGAGACAACTTGGGCAGAAGTGAGGAACCCCCCTCAGCTCACTGGACATGGAGGCAAGATTTCTGAGAGCCACTTTCCACCCTGGCACAGACTGTCAGATTTCTTTCTCAAAGCTGCTGTGGGATGTGGGTGAGGACACATCGACTTCTGCTGGCCCATCGGGGCCCCGGTGCTCGCTAGGACAGAAGCTCCTCCCCTGCACTGAGGAGGCACCTTCTCTGGGGCCTTTGAGTGAGGTCAACCTCTTCTCGGAATACCACTTATCGGGAATCTGTCCTGCCCTGAGCACAGGCTGGGTCACGTTCACTTAGCCGCCTTCCATTACCAACTAACCCTGTATCTTCCACTGAGATTTATTAGGGCTTCATAGACAGAGTGGTGACCTGGGCCCTGACACTTCAGGACACGCCCAGCCTGTCTCTGTCACTCCTAGCTCTCTCCCCTCTGCTGTGGTCTTTTTTGCTTCTCTCACAGCCACAGATGGCGCAGGATACGTGCTATTATCCTTCTTTAGTGGATGTTGAAACTGAGGCCTAAACACAGTCAGTGGTGCCCCCAGCTTCACTGTGAGGGGCAGAGGGAGCCCGAGAGCTGGACTTCTCTGCCAAATTAACCCTCCCGTAACTGTAAACCAATGTAACTGTGACCGTTTATATGAATATAAATTAATATCCCCAAACTCAGGCTGGACCTTAATGCCTCCCTGCCATCATACAGCAGTTTGGCCCACATTCCCAGTCTTACCAAGAACCATGGCAAACCTTTTCCACTTTCTCCGGATCTTGGGTCCTCGGAGCTCCTTGGCCCCCATCAGCACATGTGTGCAGGTGGAAGAGGCAGCATTAGTTAAGCTCTGCTCACCACCCAGCTGGAGAACATGCACCCGCAGCTGCCACCCCATCCCCGCCTCCGTCTCCCACAGCACAGCCACATGTAGCCCACCGTGCGTGCCTGCCAAGGTGGGTCACAATCCGATGCTGCTCCTGCCTGCCCTTCCCTCCACCCCCCATGGCCAGACTGATCCACTGAGAGGCTTCTGACTTCTCTCTGGCCTGTGTTTCTACCTAAGTCACTCCCCTTCCCACCTCCAGCCTCCCCTTCTTTTACCTTATACTTTAACAATGCACCAGCCTCACCTGGACAGCCTTGCCCGTCACCCCGGGGCTCTCATACTTCTCTTTCTCTTTCTCCCTTCCCTTGCTCCTCAGAGTTATCTATCTATCTGTCCATCTGTCTGTCTGTCAATCTACTGATCTACCCACCTGCCCATCTGAGGTGCCAAGCTGGTCATAGGCGAACTTATCAATCTCACCTACTCTTTCTGGACATGCACAGGATATGTAATTGTCTTTTATTTTTTATTTTTTTTATTTTTTATTTTTATTTATTTCTAGGAGAGAGAGAGACAGCATGAGCAGGGGAGGGTCAGAGAGAGAGGGAGTGACAGACTGAAACAGGCTCCAGGCTCTGAGCTGGCAGTCAGCACAGAGCCCGACGTGGGGCTCGAACCCATGAACCGCGAGATCATGACCTAAGCGAAAGTCGGACGCTTAACCAGGCGCCCCTGTAATTGTTTTAAACTGAATCATGGAGATACTACATTTTCAGCTTCCAAGCATTCAACCGATACAAAGCAGGAGGTGCTCCTTCCCTCCTCCACTAGTAAGCTCACTTCTCTCTCCAGACGTGACCCACTCACCAATTTTTATGCACCTGTGTAAAGCAAAGAACATAATATACACGTATACGCTTGTTATATAATACATTGTACATATTGCTCTGCTCCTTCGTTCACTTAACAGTCTAGGTTCACAGAGTGCAGTAGCACTGGCATGTGAGGGCCAAGCGTGGGCTCACTTTCCCGCATTCAGAAGGATTGTGCTGGCAGCTCGAAACTGGCCAGAGTGGAGGCATTTGTACCATGTCAAGTAGCAAGTTTATTTATTTTGAGAAGGAAAGAGGAAGAGGCAGATGGAGAGGGGAGAGAGAATCTCAAGCAGGCTTCATGCTATCAGCTCAAAGCCCAAGGCAGGGCTTGATCCCATGCGCTGTGAGATCACGACCTGAACCAAAATCAAGAGTCAGATCCTTAAATGACTGAGCCACCCAGGTGCCTCTGACCTCTGGAGTCTTTTCATTTTGGGGACACGTCTGTGAATATTTTTCTCAGAGTTACTAAGCAGTAGTAGTGTGGGGTTGAAGCAATGTAAATATGGGCTTTATATGACAATAGACAAGGCTAAGTTGTCCTTCAAAATAATCACAAATTTACACGCTCAATAGTATGTGTGAGTACCTATGTGATGCTCTCCTTCTTTCTCATGACTGCACACGGCTGATCACCAAACTGGCAACTTCCCCAGGCAACTAAAAGGAAAACTGCTCTTGTGTTGAAACGTGATTATTAATAAGCATGTAATGATAATAGTAACGGCGATGGTGATAATGATAAAATGGTTTCAAATCCAGTCACAGTTAATTGTACTTCCACGTATGGCTGCCAGCGGTCTAAGAAATGGTATTTCCAGTTTGCGTCTTCTTATTACGAGGGATGTGGGTCCTAAAAGTCATTGAAAGAATTAATTGAGGGTTAGGGCTTGACCCAGCACCCTGGCTGATCAAAACTATTCTCTCACTGATTCTAATTTTTGGATCCAAAAAAAATGTTAACTATAACTTTTCGTACAGGACATTTAATTTAATCACGGTGACCTAAAATCATAGTCTCTCCCTGTAATGGTTTTAAAGTACCGTTTCCAGCCACTCAAGATGAAGTGCTCAGGAATAATTCAGGTGCCTCATCTAATGCCCTCACTTGCAGACCTCCGGTAGAAAATGGGGATTCTGCAGTTTGTTTTTACTGGTGGTATTGATCTGATCTGCAGAATTTCTTTCCTCTACAGCTAAATCAGTAAATCCCACACTTAGCTGGCATTTTGCTCTGGTACTTTTAAGAAGAGTTGAATTTGGAGTCATGAAACGATATATTGTTACTGTTACTGAACCTGGCACATTGCTATTAAGGGGAGTCTATAAAATTCTTGCCTGTGTATGGAAAATCACTATTGCCAAACATCAGGGATGAGATAATCCTTTTGAAAATAAGATATACCTCCTTATATTCTGTTGTACATCTCTTCAGTAGCCTTCGGTGTGAGCTGTGTTATCAGGAGCGTGTGGATTTTTCAAAGTTTAAGGAGCCCAGACAGACTTTTTCTTCAGAGATCAACCTTATGTCAACTTCCTTTCCAGAATCAAGAGTTACTAATATAAAACGGGCTTTTAAAAAAACCTTTTTTTATGTTTATTTATTTTTGAGAGAGACAGAACATGAGTGGAGGAGGGGCAGAGAGAGAGAGAGAGAGAGAAACACAAATCAGAAGCAGGCCCCAGACTTTGAGTTGTCAGCACAGAGCCTGACATGGGGCTCAGACCCACAAACTTGTAAGATCAAGACCTGAGCTGAAGTCAGATGCTAACAAACTGAGCCACCTGGGTGCCCCTATAATACCTTTTTAAAAATTTATTTATTTAGAGAAAGAGAGAAAGAGCACATGAACCAGGTAGAGGCAGAGAGAGAGGAAGAGAGAGAAACCCAAACAGACTCTGCACTGTCAGCACAGAGCCCGATGCGGGGCTGGAACTCACAAACCATGATGTTTTGAGCTGTGCTGAAACCAAGAGTCGGATGCTTAACTGACTGAGCCACCTAGGCGCCCCTAAAATGTGCTTTCTGTCACCCAGATTGAACTTTCCTGAGCTTATTCCTGTGTGCCGTGGTGTGTGCTAGGTGCTTTCTAGTCATCATCTGGATTAATCCTTCCTCCTTCCTTGTGGAATGGATACTATTATTACTCCCAATTTATAAAAGATGAAATGAGTTTAGTGGATTAATAGTCACACAGCTGGTAAATGACAGCTCTCAGAGTCAAACCCAGGGCACTTCACATAAAGACCCAGCCCCTTCCAAGTTTAATTTTCCTTTGGGCCTTGACTGGTGGACAGATTCTTTGAAGTGCAGCCCTTGAGTGATGGAGAGTGAAAGCTGGAAATGAGGGAGTGCAGGCCCTGGGATGGTTTCTTCCTGGATATTTTAGGTAAGAGACCCTGCAAGGCAGGTAACTCCTCACCCCTTCCGAGACTGAGCAGGAAACTAGTTCTCTGATCATTTCTGCTTTTTCACCTTATGTAGGCAAAAAGAAACCTTAAAAAAGGAAAAAAAAAATGAAAGAGAAGACACACACACACATCCCTCCTAAGTATTAAAAAATAGAATCTCAGGGAACAAAGAAAATGCTTGATTCCACAGGCGTTCCTGCTTAAAAGGGATCTTGTTAAGTTAGAGCTTGTGTTAAACAAAGGGCTGGGCTTTCCTGGATCTGATGTTTTTCTCTGGCGGAGCGATACCATTCAAACTAATCAAAGTTTTACTGGGTTCAGAAATGCCAAACCAGCACATTTTGTATTCCTAGTCCCCAAAACCACTGTCTGTAAGTGAAAAACATCTGCATCTAAAACAAGACAATTAACAAGGAGACAGGCGCAATGCTAATGCTGCGGGTCTATTTTTGGGCAGCAGCTAAAGGAGGAGCTTCTAGAAGCAGGGAAGGGGAGCCTGCCTTCCTGTTTTCTTTCTTCTTCTTTTTTTCCCCCATTTATTTACATTTTGTAAGCTGTGGTAAAATATATGACATAAAATTTACCATTTTAACTACTTTTTAAAATCTAAAGTGCGTTAAGTACGCTCATACCGCTGGGTGATGGCCACCACTAGCTGTCTTTAAAACTTCATTTTCTCCAACTGAAACTCCACGCCCGTCAAAGCCCCCGTTCCTCTCTCTTCCCAAAACCACTGACACCCACTGTTCTACTTTGTCTCTGTGAATTTGACTGCATTAGGTACATCACATAAGCAAAATCATAGTGTCTGTCCTTTCGTGAACAGTTCATTTCACTTAGCACGAGGTCTTCCAAGTACATGCCATAGCCTGTGTCGGGACTTCCTTTCTAGGGCTGAATAATATTCCATCCTAGGGATAGGCCACATTGTTTCCCTGTTCATCTGCCCATGAACTTGGGTTGCTTCCACCTTTTGGTTATTATGAATAAGGCTGCTGTGTGCCATGGGTGTGTAAATATCCATGCGAGTCTCTGATTTCAATTTGTTGTGTGTATGCCCAGAAGTAGAATTGCTGGATGACATGGTGATTCTATGTTTAATGGTTCTGAGAAACTTCCCTGTGTGATGAGCATCCTTCCCTTAACCTTTCCTGAGCCTCTCCTCTGATAAGCTCAGATCTCAGGGGGTGGGGCCAGAGGGACTACCGCTGGTGTTCCTGGGACAGGATAGCCAGGGGGCCACTCTGAGGGGTCTGCTAGGGGAAAGTGCTCAGTGGGTCTGCCATCACCCAGCTGGAGGAAAAGATTCCCCAAATAATGAATGTGGCTGCCCCCTGGGCTCAGAGAGTGAATGGCAATTGAAATCACAGAGAGGGGGCATTTCTGGAAGCCTCTAAATACTAATGCCAAGGATGTTAAGTAGGTTGGAAGAAAACTATGCATAAGACAAAAGTGATTGTGTTCAACTCAGAGAGAGAAAGAGTTTTTCTTTAGGAGACTCAAGGATGCTGACTTGGTGAAAGAGTACGTGTACTTCGCTCAGGTCTCTGGGCATAGCTTGGATGGGTGGGGGTAACTTTTTATCCTTCCACAGGCCACCTGGGAGGAAAGGGGGGCGATGTGAGGAAGACAGTCCAGGAAGAGTCAGTTGGTTAAGGTCTCTGGAGAGAAAGCAGACCAGGGTCAGGGGCAGCCAAGGAACATTTGGTTGTTGGTACAACTAACATTCCCCTTGGGGTTTTTGGTGTTCTGCACTGTGTCATCTTTCACTGTCACTACAAACCTTCTACCAATATCTGCCTCCCCAAAGAGTGACATTTTCTTAACACCATCTGGGTAGGAATTAAGGAAGGCGTGAGTGGTGCAGGTGGGGTTCTCCAGGAGTATCCGCTGACACAAGACCTTCAGTGGAGTCACTTATCTGGGAGTGGAAAGGTGAGATCAGAAAGGGCAGGGAGGCCATTCAGGTTGAGTCAGTGAACAAGTTAGCTCTGCGCATGGTCCCAGCAGAGCTTGTGGGACACTGGAGAGCAAGACTCAGATTCATCCCTCTGGCAAGGAATTGCGGTCAAGAATTATTTGACGTTGGTTCTCTTTGTTTTTCAGGAGGCCAAATATTGATACTCCAATGGATAAGTTGGAGAGACTTCTCAAGCAGTTAGGAAGGGTAGATGTTGCCAGAAAGGAAGGGTGAGGACAATCAATGGTGCAGTTTTCCTGAAGACCCACCTGGCCACCATGGGGATGAGCTTTCCTGCTTGGCTGCTTGAGCTTCCAACCAGGGGATAGATGGGCAGGAGTGGGACACAGGAACACAACAGTAAAAGTTTGATTTAACTCTTCTCCCCAAGAAGTATTTTCTACAAGATAGGATACGTGCTCTTGGCATTTCTTTAAGACTTCTCTTTATCAAGTGACTATCTGATTCATTATTCAGTGTACCTTTCTGTCGGCTATGGAAATGGTGTCATAATAATGATTTTAAACACCTCCAAACGAATCATAGGTAACTCGTCTCCTCTCTCCATCCCAAATAAGCATTTAGTTTCTGTGCACTCCTTCCAGCCCTACGCCTGTAGATAAGTTTTGCATTATAATAATCATGGCCTGAATGGAGTTTTGTATTGTACTCTCACTGATTATATTTTATCATTTATATTTCAGTTTGATTTTCTTCCCAGTCTGCATAATAAACATTTATGCAAGAAAGGATTCCATTAAATGAATGGACAATAAAATATTTGATTAGTTCCCCATTCCTAAACATGGAGGACAGTCCCCGGTTGGGTTCCACTGGATGTGAGCAGTGCAAAAGGTTGATTGTGGAGTGTCCTTGAGAGACAACAGTCATGGAAAGCAGGGATAGAAAGCAGGGCTGGGCAGAGGGAGAAATTGAGCTGTCATACCTTGGCAATGAACCACTGAGCTGACTCCAGGAAGAGTTTTGAGGCTGAGGTAGTCTTACAGAGTTATCTCAAGGTGGGGCATAAAGACAGGGCATTTGTTTAGTGTTCATTTATTTTTGAAAGAGAGAGAGACAGATACAGCATGAGTGGAGGAGGGGCAGAGAGAGAGAGGGAGACACAGAATCCGAAGCAGGTTCCAAGCCCTGAGCTGTCAGCACAAAGCCTGAAGCGGAGCTCGAACCCACAAACTACGAGATCATGACCTGAGCAGAAGTCGTATGCTTAACCAACTGAGCCATCCAAACGCCCCAAGACAGGGCATTTTTACTACCATATGGTTTAGTCAGTGGCTGTGGGCTGTACCCTCTGGCAAGTCAGTTTTCTTCAGGCGAGGAATTTCCAAAGAGGGGAGGGCCATCTTCTACAGAGCCATCTGGTTAGGGCATCACAGATGTAGCTCAAGGGCATTTTCCAATTTTTCTAATTTAGATTCCACAGCAATGAACATCTTTGGACATAGTGCATTTTCCACTCTACTTTCTGGAGAATGTGGAACACAATCGTGAGTTGGAGCTTACAAATTCCCAGCCCTGAAATTATATAGAAGTTTGCCTCAAAAACATTTTTCTGGCAAGTTTGTCAGCTCTCTTTTGTTTACTTAATTTCCAGAATGGTGACACTAACTCATCAGAAATGTAGTGGGAAGAAAAGTTACATTATGTGCATGAAGTGTTTTGAATATTCCAACAGTTTTCTCCAAACTTGCATTGGATTGTGGTTACAAAATACAGATTCTTGGGGTTATTCCCCAGACATTGCAATTAACCAAGTCTGAGGAACCTGTATGATGAACAGTACACCACCTATTTTTCATTCCTAGAAAAATATGAGGACAACTGCTTTAGAATATAAAATTTTTATATGAATCCAGAATGTGCTTTGTTATTATTTGCTACACACTTTGATGGAAAACAATTTGCATCCTGTTTCTTTTGCTTTTATCCAAACTTCCACCCTTCCCCAATTCCCCACTCTAGTTTCAGCACATGCTTTTATCTTGTCACTTAGAACTCTTATAGAAATAATTCCGATCTGAATTACAAATGTATTTACTTCTGAGCTCCCACATTTCTGGGACATCCTGCTGGACATTGACTGAGACCCCCAAAATGTGGAGGTCACTGTGTTAGGCATTCTCTAACATGGTCTATCATTGAATTCTTAAAGCAACCCCTAAGGTTGATTAGATCATTCCCAATGCATGGGAATAGAATGCCCCATGGGTAGAATTAAGTACCCAAAGCCTTGATGAGCTCTTATTCACTCCAAGGTGTTAGATTTGGCAGTAGCTCTTCAAAGTGGTATCCAAGTATCCAAATCCGATATGTGTTTACACAGGTATTCATAACTGAATACTCTTTCAGTTGTAAGTTACAGAAAATCCAATCCAAACTGGCTTAAGCCAAAAGGGAATTTATTGACTCATATAACTGAAAAGTCCATGAGTAATCAGCCTTCAGATGTGGCTTGATACAGGGGGCCGAATGATGTCATCAATATATTTTTTCCATCTCAACTTGCATAAATGTGTTTTCTGTTTGGTTTCCATTCCCAAGTGGACTCTCCTCCTCTTGTAAAGTGGTGGCTGGAAGCTCCTTCCAGATTTACCTCCAATGGAAAAGTGTTCTAGGTGGTCATTGCCATATGGTCTGAAGAGCTGGGGATCAGATAGACTTAGGAGATGTGCCCATCCTTCACTACGACCTGGAAAGAGGAGACTTTGGGTTACATGCTCCACGTCCTGCTTTTCTCAAAATTTGAAGACTGAGGATGGCAAGGTCTCTTTAATGGAATTAGAGCTGTTAATAGTGGAGACTAGATGTTTGGGAACCCACTGGTAAATATCTGTTACTACACTGCCAATTGCTTCTTTATTCTTCTTTGGTATTAAATCTTGTTAAATATCTACACACAGCCTGCTAGAGAATTCAAGAACCATTCCAAACACTTCATACACTAGCTCAGTTAATTTTCTCAAAAACTCTCAAAGATAGGGGATATTATTTTCTCCACTTCACAGATGAGGAAACTGAGTGATAGGCAGGTTAAGGGACCCGTCAGAGCCTGTGTTAAAGGTGGGATTGGAACCCGGACAGACTGGATCCTGAATCCATTCTCTTTCCCATCATGCTCTGGCCTTTCAAAGTTGTGCCTCTTCATGGTGCCATGTTAGTAGCATGCCACCAGCTTTCCGTGACTTTCTGAACTAACCCCAGGTTGTATCCAGCCTCAGGTCTTTTCCTCCATTGCACTGTATCTAACCGCACATCTTCCCAAGGACCATCCAAATGTTCTCACATCCACACTGCACTTGTAGACACCAGTCTGGTTTTGTTTTAGACACTTGGGAGCTGGGGTGGGGACTATAGTGGTCAGGAGGACACAACTCATTCCTTCTCACAGACAGAACACCTGGATGTATAAACAAGCGGTTTTGAAAAGAATTCACAAGCCTTTCCATGTCACCTGGGATTAAAGACCTCAAATGAATAAAATACACATAGATTGTGAACTTTGAGTGTCTCCCCCTTAGTGTTATTCATATACCTTACCGTGGGCTGGCTGAGGGACTCAGAGGCAGTCTTTATTCTAGATAGCTTATGTATCCTAGTTCTCAGCCCCAAAGTTCTGGCTTAGACCATCTTGTGAGCTTGAGGACTGTGAATTGAAAGCATGATGGTTTCCCCAAGTAGTCCCTCAGACCTACTAGGGCCTCTCAAAGGTATATAGCTTTGGTCTTCACCTAGGGGGTCCCACTGCAGTTATGAGAGTGAAGACATGTACAGTATGTCTTAAGGGTCAGGTGTTGCCTGGCAGCTGGTTCTGGAAACAGAGCAGTCCCACACTTCACAGTGGGAAGACCCAGACCAGGGATCAGGAGGTCAGCATCACAGCTCTGCGATTACCATATCTCTGGCTGGTCTTCTGAAAAATCTCTTGTCTTTTCTACACCTCTGACTTCTCCTTTACAGAGTGAAGGGATTGAAATAGACAAATATGGAAGGATATTATCTACTGTACCATGACTGGAGAACAAAGAGATACTGGAGGGCATGTCCACAGTCCTTAGAAAAGTCAAATTCTGCTCAGGGCATAGGATGTCACTGTGGAATGATGCTGGACATGTGCACAGAAAGACATCAAGACAAGAGCCAGCTCTAGGAGCCAAGAGTTCAGAATGGACTCGGTGCCCATGTCGTAGGACTGATGAGGGAAGAGAAGAGGTTGCTGAGACTGGTCATGGCATTGGAGTGTGGCCAGAAGCCATATACATCTTTGTGGAGCTGAATCCCAAGGTTAATTCTTCCAAGTCAAGCCCGTGGTCTCTTCCTCCATGAAGCAGGGATGCCCTGCAGCACAGTGTTGCCACAGGCAGTTGATCTAAGTGCAGAGAGGAGAAATTCTTCTCTGTGTTAGAAAGACAGAGAACTCTCAGATGTGGCAAATGATAGACACACTTGCTGCTCTCATCCTACTCCCTGGTCTGTGGAAACATCACTAATCAATTACTGCCTCTTTCCCACTGGGCCTGGACATAGCTTCAGAGTCTTCAGCACAGCCTTCCAAGCAGCCAGTGCCAATCCATTAAAGATGTCCCTTAAGGTGAAATTGATTTCCCACACTAGCTTCTGGCTTGTCCCATCTAGAGTCCATCTTAGAGTGTAACCTTCGCATTCTACTCTGGCAGATGATGTGATTTGAGGCTCGATTCTTAGACTGAGTGTGAAATAACATGAGCTGCAGACAGAGGCAGACATAAAAATTTAGGCACATGCCTGCAGAAGAATTTGCTAGTAGCGCCTGTTTAAAGCTGTTGCTTTGGGTCAGACGGTGAACACTGGGAGCTCATCAGACAGGGCCAGGGAGTCCCCCACTTGGATCTGTCTGGGCTGAGTATAAATGGACTACCGCATGTCTCCTAGGGTGTCTGGGGTATCATTTCAGCTCCTTGGCTTTCATTCAGATTAGATCTTAGGTACAGACAGGATCTTGTCTACCCATCCCTGTTCAGCTTCCAAGTCTCGTTATAATCAGCCAGTGTATTAAGAATTAATAGGTAATGGGCTGGCCCTGTTTTCAGCCCTCTTCAGCCATGTTTTAGTAATGGGAATTTCCAGGGAAAGGATCACAAGTGAGTGGGCTCACTTCCACAATCACCTTCACATTCATATTTAATCAGATGCTAAAAGGTCCATGGGCAGGATCTCGGAGTTGCCAGGGGAAATCTACAGAAACTATGGGGTCTTGACTCTTAAAGGGACAGTCTTATTGTTGGAAGTACAATAATAACAGTAAGCTCAAGAAAAGAGGATAGAGCAAAGACATTTACCTGGTGTCCTCGTAGACATCTTGCCTAAGTAGAAAGCAACCCTGACTTCAGACTCCACTGTGAGCTTCATCCTTTCACATATGTTTGAAACAACATGGAAAGTGTGAGCCTTAACAGAGAAGGCTGTGTTGTCATGTGGCTGCACCTTACTAGGAGTAGGCTGTTAATTACTCTTATTAAAGAGACAGGGTGGTGCAGTGGGAAAAGATTTGGAGTCTGACATAACCCTGGGGTTGGAAGTCAGTTCCATCACTTATAATATATGTGAATTTAAAGACATTGACTTACCTCTCCTGTGGCTGTTTCTTTTCCCCTATAGGAATTGGAACAAATTGTATTATTTGAACTGTTGAAATAACATTTCTGTCACAATATGAAGGAACCAGGGACCATCATGTTGGAAGAGAAATGTAGGAGATGTTGTGCTCTGCTAACAGGAGCTCAGATAGGATACTTAAGGCCTATTTTGAAATCAGCTAAAAGATCTGAACCTGGGGACTAGATATTATCAAGATACTTACAGCTAGGTTATTTCCACCACAGGACAACTGACTCTTGGTGATCTCCCCAAGGGGAGGTTAAGCAGCATAAAGAGAATGGTCCTGCACTAATAAGTGCTGCCCTAGAGTTTGGTCCAGAGATGCACCCATATGCTGGCCAACCTATCTCAACTGTTTTCCAATAATAATCATATTTTTGAGTCATTGATGTAAAACCATTCCTAAGAAGTCCAGGACCACTGCTGGATGCAAAATCTTACACTTTATATCCAAAGTAAATCATTTTAAAGGGCTGTTGAATGGACCAAATGGGCAGACATAGGATTCTAAGCCTAGACATTGCAGATCCCAGGAGCTGGGACCTTGCTCAGAGATGTTCACACATAAGGGGCTCAGGGGAAGGAAGATAGTCACTCTTTCCATATGAGTTCTTCTTCCTCCCTTTGGTGGACATGAGAGCCAGGTAGGCCATCTGTGCTCCTTTTCTCTCCCACTTGGCTACTAGAAAGCTTAGAGGAAAATTATGCCTGGCTTCCTTGCTTTACTCAGCCTTGCCTTTTGGGAAATAATTTTCCCTTCATTGTTATTTATGGTTATATCCCAGGCTAATGGCCCAGGTTTATTGGATTCATGATTTTACTTTAAGGTGCCACTCATTCATTCATTGATCCATTCACTCATTCATTCATCGGCTGTAGTAATAAACAAAGATTGTGGAGTCTGAGGTGGGTAGGCTCAGATACCCATTTTGCCATACTGCAATTGTGAGAGTTTAAGAGCAGTTACTCAAGATTCCTGTCTTCATCGGTGAACTGGGGAAATAATAGAGGCTAACACCGAGTCACTGTGAGGATTCAATGAGATGTAGAATAGAGTGCCTATCACAGAGCCTGGTACTTGGCAGGCCCTCCAATCATTTCATGTCTTATCCATTTACAGGTTGGGGTGCTGGTGAAGGAGACAAGCACAAGTAGTCACTTACAACATGAGAATGGCAATTATAGCTCTTGTTGGCCTATCCAGCTGAGTTCAAAGCTGGGATTAACTTAAATAAATAAATATATATATATAAATATATATATATAAATATATATAATATATTTATATATAAATTATAATATCTATATATATTATAGAATATAAAATATAATATATATCTATAAATTATGTTATATATATAAATATATATATAATAAATATATATACACACACACATACACACACACACACATACGCACGTATATATCCACTTTATGCCATGGGTTTTTTATGCTCTGTATTTCCAACCCTGAGAAATATCCCAGGCCATAGAGATCTATCCATAAACACTGGGAACTCCCAGGTTATCTGTCTTGAGCTCCATAGAACAGCACCATAGACCAGCCAATGCCAGAGAGTGTCCCCACGCAGAGAAATCTCACCCATTCCCCCTTGTGAGCAGTGATTGCCCTTGTATTGCCAGTTCTGCCTTTTTCTTTCTTTGAAAAATATTTATTATTTATTTTGAGAGCGAGAGATTGAGAGCCAGACAGAGAGAGAGAGAGAGAGAGAAAGAGAGAGAGGATCCCAAGCAGGCTCCTCACTGTCAGAGCAGAGCCTGACTCGGGGCTCAATCTCATGAACCGTTAGATCATGACCTGAGCCAATATCAAGAGTCAGATATTTAACTGCTTAACCGACTGAGGCGCCCGAGCACCCCAGCCAATTCAGCTTTTTCCTACGTATCCAGTGCTCCACTCTTTCTGGTGATTCTTGTGAGACCAGCAATGAACATGGCTTCAATGGAAAATGTTGTTTACGTGAAGATGCTATTACCACAGCTCTAGAAAGACGGCTGCTTCCAACCTGCTGGGGAAGCCAGAGCAGCACACAGAGCCTGAGTGGTTGGTCCCAATCCCACAATCTCAGGGCTGCGAGGCACTTGAAAGTCATCGGGTCCAACCCACACATGATGTCTGGGTTCCTCTGTACTGCGGCCTTTCATCCTCTGCTCCAATGACTTCAAGGGAAGGAGTCTGTTATGAGTCATAATTGCTGATGTGGCTTCTTCCATCTCTGGACAAATCCATTCCTCATAATTTTTTTTCCTGGCATTGGCCTCAAATTTGCTTTTTCAGAATGTCCTCTCACTGATGCTAATTCAGACCCATGTGACTCTAGGGTACAAATAAAATCTCTCTTGCCCACGATAGCTTTGCAGATCCCTAGAGGATCTGCCACAGTTGTGGCTCCAGGGTGACCCCTCTCCTTGTTGGTTAAACATCCAGTTCTTCCCAGTATTTCTCAGGTGACCTGACTACCTGACCTTTATTATTGCAAACTATCCCAGCCCCACGCTGGACTAGCTGCATGACTTTAAGGGAGCCACTTATCCTTTCCCAAACCTCACTTTCCTCGTGTGTATAATGGGTAATGCATCCTTATATATTTATTTAAAACAGTATATGGCTTGGACAGATGTGAGGTTTAAATAAGGTAAATTAGAAGGCACTTGACACAGTGCTGGGCATATAGTACTTAATAAATATTAATGATCATTAGTATTGTGTTAGCAATCAACTTTGAGCACGGCCTCCTCGAAGTGCCCTGACTAACCCAGAGACGATCAAAAAAACTTACCAGGGCCTGGGAACTATGGAATCATCTAAGGCATTGCCTACCCTTCCTCCCTCACTTCCTGCTGGTTGGCTGGTTCTTGCCTTCTTGGGCCATGCCCCATCCATGCTGGCCTCCTTGCCTTTCTTTGCATATGCTAAGGTGTCTCCTGCCCTGGGGACTTTGCTCCTGCTCTCCACCCTTCCTGCTCACCTGCCGGCATACACTTTTTATCATTGCTTTTCTCAACTTCCTGTCTAGCTTGCTTTCTGAACATGACTTCCCCAAAGAGGTTTTCTACGACCACCTGTGAATACAAGTTTCCCCACTATATTCCTCACACTGGACTCTATCTTTGTTCCTTATGACCATCAACAAAACCTGCAATTGTATGTTTATCTGTGTATTTATCTTGTTTGCCCTTCTTCACTGCCAGAATATCACCAACATGCATACAAGAGTCTGTTTATTTTAAAATATTTTTCTCAACATGTTATAACAGAAAATGTAAACCTACCAAAAAGTGAAAGAATTGAAGAAAGGACTTCCACTCTATACAAACAGCATTTTGCTGTGTTATCTTTATTACATATTTATCCATCTACCATCTCTCTATCCCTCCCTCCTTCATCCCTCTTATTTCTTGATGTATTTCAAACTGAGCTGAAGACATTGGTACACTTCACCCCTAAGCATGTCAGTATGCACCTTGTTATTCACCACAGTTCAATATTCATTCATGATTCTTTTTTCTTTCCTTTTCAAGAAATTTTTTTTAGGGGCGTCCGACTTTCACTTAGGTCATGATCTCGCGGTTTGTGGGTTTGAGCCCCGCGTCGGGCTCTGTGCTGACTGCCAGCTCAGAGCCTGGAGCCTGTTTCAGTCTGTGACTCCCTCTCTCTCTGACCCTCCCCTGCTCACGCTGTCTCTCTCTCTCCTAGAAATAAATAAAACATTAAAAAATTAAAAAAAAAAAAGAAAAATTTTTAAAGAGTTTATTGTCAAGTTGGTTTCCATATAACACCCAGTGCCATCCCCACAAGTGCCCTCCTCCATGCCCATCACCCCCTTCCCTCCCCCCACCCCCATCAGCCCTCAGTTTGTTCTCAGCATTCAAGAGTCTTTCATGGTTTAATGTTTATTTATTTTTGAAAGAGAGAGACAGAGCAGGAGCAGGGAAGGCACAGAGAGAGGGAGACACAGAATCTGAAGCAGGCTTCAGTCTCCAAGCTGTCAGCACAGAGCCTGATGCAGGGCTCAAACTCACCAACTGTGAGATCATGACCCGAGACAAAGTCAGATGCCTAGCTGACTGAGCCACCCAGGTGTCCCCTTTCTTTCTTTTTTTTTTTTTTAAGTTTATTTATTGAGAGAGAGAGTGGGTAAGAGGCAGGGAGAAAGGGGGAGAGAGAGAATCCCAAGCAGGCTCTGTACTGCGAGTGCAGAGCCTGATGTGAGGCTCAAACTCATGAACCATGAGATCATGACCTGAGCCAAGATCAAGAGTTGGAGTCTTAACTGACTGAGCCACCTAGGCAGCCCACCCTTGATGTAAGATGCTTATATAGCAAAATGTACAAGTGTGATGTATATGATTTTATGAGTTTTGCAAAAGCACACACCTGTCTAATCAAAACCCCCACCAAAATACAAAACATTAATGTCACTATAAAGGTTTCCTTATGCCTCTTGTTAGTGAAACCCCAATTCCATTCACCCTTAAGGCAACTACCATTCTGACCCTTCTCAACATCGATTAGTTTTTCTTTTCCTAGAATTTCATGACTGGACTCATGGAGCATGTACCGTTTTTCGTAAGACTTCTTTCCCTCAACATACTGGCTTTGAGATTCTTCCAAATTGTGACATATGTCAACAGTTTATTCTTTTTGTTGCTGAGTAGTGTTCCTATGTTCAGTTACACCACAGTTTGTGTGTTCTTCTGGGGATGAACACCTGGACTATTTTCTATTTGGGGCCGTTATTAACAAAGAAGTCATGAACATTATACTACATTCATATATCTTGTTCTTTGGTTTGTATGATTAAGAGGCCATGAGTATTCTGTTACATTTTATTATATTCGTTTATCTTAGGTAAATATCTCGGGGTGAATTTGCTGGGCCATAAAGTATAAGTTTAGTTTTATAAAACATGATTGGACTTTTTCCCAGAGTAGCTGTAGGAAGAATCTGTTTTGTTTACTAATATCAACCAGTTAGCAAGTGAGTTTGGCACAAAGTAAGTGCCTAATAAATATGTGTTAAGTTAATGAATAGAGAAGATAAATATAGGTATAGTGAATGTTCTAATCCTATCTTACTATTTGCCAGTGAAGTGTGGCCCTCTTCGAATCAGTTAAGTTCCCTGAACTTGAATTTTACTTTATATCTCATGTGAAATAGTCTAAGGTGCCTTAAGACAGTTACGGAAAGGGGCAGAGCTACAGGGCCAACTGTATGGTGGAGATTGTCAGAGGCGAGTGACGCCTTTTATTTGCTATGATTGTGCCCTTCCTTTTGTCCCTCCCCTCGCCTTCCCCCTCCCCAACACATAGGGTGGAGGCATTGGCCTGCAGAAGCCAGGGAATGTGCCAAGGCTTAGGCACGGAAGGGTGAGGGAAAGCGAGAGAGCAAGAAGCCCTTGGATCAACCATTCATCCCTCTCCAGGGAGGATTAGTATTTCCTTCTAAAGTTGGCATTTATATACTTGACTCCTTCTACATTTCCTCCCCTTCAGATTTAATGTCTAGGTTTGTCTGATTTTTAAACTGGGTTATTTGAATGTCAAACTTTCGATAACACTTTAATAGAGGTGTCCATTAACCCGTGCTAAATTAGAGCCCAGCGTCTCTGGAAATACATGTGACATCCACATGAATACCAAATGCCTTCATTAGGCGCGGCGCTTACACGATGAATACCAAATGCAGAGCCCAACTCAGGGGCACAGACTTCGCTCCTGGGAGTTGCCAACACATCTTTGTGTTTCCTCAGAGGCACCGGTCAGTCCCGTTTGCTGTTTATTTCCAGGTGATAAGACATGGCAATGGTAGCTTTGGTGGAAATAAATAAACGGCATCCCAATCCCCAGATTCAGAGACGGTGAAGCAAGGAGGCTGGGGCAGATCACTCAGGAGCTGGTAAGAGGACACCCACTTAGTATGCAAGACGAATTCCAAACACTTCATAAAAGGCGATAACTTTCTTTGACCAATGAATATATTATTTATAAGTGATTCCAATGCCTTCTTCTCTCCTTCCTTCCCAACCAGTAACCCTGCCCCCCATCTTCACAGTACGCTGTAGCAGTTGTTCAATGATGAAGCCCCTCGCGATAAATAATTTATAAAGCAATTTACAAGTACATTATTTTTAGCAATAAGATAAGACCTGGAAGAAAGTGTTTTACTGATACACACACACATACACACACACACACACGCACGCACACACATGCACACATGCGCACATATGCACACATACACACAGCATGGCTTCTAAGTAGCAAGATATCAGGACACTAGAAAGTGGGGGGAATGGGGGGCACAAAGGTGGCCCTCAGAGCTGAGCCCTTATCCATGAGCCATGTGAAGTATATGAAGCACATTTGCATAATCAGCAAGAGAAAACCCACTGAAAAGAATCTTTCCTATTAATTCTTGGTACATGGTTGCTGAGGCCTTTCACAGGGTGTGGTTCTAAATGAAGACATTTTTCCTAGAACCCGTAATTTGTCTTGAGCACACCCACTGATCCAGGCACAGTGTTAGTTCTCCGTGAATTATCTCGTGTTTTTCTCCACCATGTCTAGGAGCTGTGTGTTCTCATTACCTCCCAACGCATGAGGTGAGAACCGAGGTGTCCCCTGGGCTTCAAGTTTTCTTCCCTCTTAAAACTCCCCATCCGGTTAAAGCCACTCATCCTGAGGTTCATTCAGTCACTAATATTGGACAGGTATTTGTTAAGCTCCTATTCTGTGTCTGGGTTTGTGCTGGGGCCGGGAGGTGGAGCTGGATAGCACATCCACAACAGTGCTTTCTAACAGAACTAGGACATAAGCCACACAGACAATGTCCCATTTTCTAGCAGTCAAGCAAAAGGCGACGTTACTTTTTTTTTTTTTTAATTTTTTTTTATGTTTTATTTATTTCTAGGAGAGAGAGAGAGACAGCGTGAGCAGGGGAGGGTCAGAGAGAGAGGGAGTCACAGATTCTGAAACAGGCTCCAGGCTCCGAGCTGGCAGTCAGCACAGAGCCCGACGCGGGGCTCGAACCCACGAACCGCAAGATCATGACCTAAGCGAAAGTCGGACGCTTAACCGACTAAGCCACCCAGGCACCCCAAGGCGACGTTACTTTTAATGATATATTTTATTTCAACCAATATATTCTTTTTAAAAATGGTTATTTATTGAGAGAGAGAGAAAGAGAGAGAATGAGTAGGGGAGAGGCAGAGAGAAGGAGACAGAAAATCCAAACAGGCTCCGCACTGGCAGCACAGAGCCTGACGTGGGGCTCGAACTCATGAACTGTGAGATCACCACCTGAGCTGAAACCAAGAGTCAGACGCTTAGCCGACTAAGCCACCCAGGCAGCCCCTAAGCCAGTATATTCTGAACAGTCTCATTTTAACATGTAATCAATATAAATATTATTTGATGAGATGTTCTAAATTATTTTTGTTTTTTTGCACTGTCTTCTAAACCCAGCGCGTATTCTACACGTTTGACCCATCTCCATTAGGATTAGCTACACATCCAGTGCTTGGTAGCTGCATGTGCCTTGGGGCTTTTAAATTGCATGGCGTAGGGTCTAGAGAACAACACAGGAGGCTGACGCACAGGATAAAAATATCACTATGGTGCAATGTTCGCTCTCACATCAGCACAGGGTGGGTCAAGGGGCGGTAAGTCAAGGCCAGGAAGGAGGAAGTCACCAGGTTGGAAGGTAGGTACCGACGGGCTCGGTGCCCCCTAACTTCTGTTATTGCCCACCGCCACCCTCGCTTATCTGATTTCTCAGCCTGTTTGTACATGTCCTGCTGTCTGTTTTTACTATTTTCTTCCAATTGAGTTACCTTTAAACTGTAACAAATTCAGCCAGCCATGGAACTTCTGGATGCTACCATTAATGGAAAACAGAATTGATTGTTATAAATAAATTAGCCATAAAATAAATAGAAAGCAAACAAAGTTATTAAGTTCCAGCTCCATGTTCTTGCTTTGGGGGGTCTGCCTTATCTTTGCTTAGAAAAGCGGAGGAGTGCTTGGGTGGCTCAGTAGAAAGAGCATGCTACTTCTGACCTCAGGAGCGTAAGTTCAAGCCCCACACTGGGCATAGAGGTTACGTACATTCATATGCACACATGTACATAAATGGAATATAAGGAGAGGAAAGTTCTGGCTTAGTGCAGGATGGAGGATGAGGGATTGTGTTTATGCTCCCACTAAAACAATTGAAAAACCAACAAAATACACACAGTAATAGTTTTCAGGATCTGGACAAGAGGTCACAAAGGATGGTGATCTCTGAGAGGTGGTTAAAGAAAAAATTGAAGTGAGCCCTGAGATTGCCCGGCTTCCTGTCTGGTGAATAATCTTCCCTATAGTGAGTGCCGCTCTAGCCAATCTTAAACACAGAACTCAAAGGACCCAACTGATGCCAAATAATTTAACCTCATCTGAGAACAAAGCTAAAAAAAAAAAAAAAACTTTCAGGAACATAAAAATCACCAGCCGAGGGGCGCCTGGGTGGCTTAGTCGGTTAAGCGTCCGACTTTCGCTTAGGTCATGATCTCGCGGTTCGTGGGTTTGAGCCCCGTGTCGGGCTCTGTGCTGACTGCCAGCTCAGAGCCTGGAGCCTGTTTCAGTCTGTGATTCCCTCTGTCTCTGACCCTCCCCTGCTCATGCTGTCTCTCTCTCTCTCCTAGAAATAAATAAAACATTAAAAAAAATTTTTTTTTTAAATCACCAGGATGAGGTACAGGGTAGAGAAGACAAGGGGGAGCCTGGGAGCTGGGGAGACTGAGCTGAGAGTCAGGGGGAAGAAGGCAGCTGGAATTCCTGGGACGGGGGCCTGGAGAGGGCAGAGCTGCACACAGATCTCTGCAGAGAACCCCTCTCCCCAAGCATTCAGCTAAGGAATGACCTGGAGCCCTCATGAAAGAAAGGGATTAAAGAGTGCCCTCTGCTCACACAGGCTGGGAACAGTGCCTACTCCCATGAGTGAGCCTGGAAAAGCTCATAACTCCTGGAACATGGGGGTAAAGTCCACAAGAGTCCTTCCTCAGTACTAGAGAATGATGAACCTTGCTTTAAAAAAAAGTTTATTTTATGTATTTTTAATTTTTTAAATGTTTTTATTTATTTTTGAAAGTGAGAGAGTGTGAGCAGGGGAGGGGCAGAGAAAGAGAAACACACAGAATCCAAACCAGGCTCCAGGATCTGAGCTGTCAGTACAGAGCCTGACGTGGGGCTTGAACCCATGAACCTCAAGATCATAACCTGAGCCAGAGTCAGCCGCTTAACTAAGGCACCCAGGCACCCTGCTACATGGTTTTTATCCTTATTTGTTTTCTTTTAATGTTTATTTACTTTTGAGAGCAAGAGAGTATGCACATGAGTGGAGGAGGGGCAGAAAGGGAGAGAGAATCCCAAGCAGGCTCCACACTGTCAGCGCAGAGCCCAATGTGGGGCTCAATCCCACAAACCATGAGATCATGAGCCGAAATCAAGAGCTGGATGCTCAACTGCCTAAGCCACCCAGGCACCCCAATGAGCCCTAAAGTGAGAACTTCTCTGATCCCACCTAAACATATTAGAAGCAATATCCAGGAGCCTTAAACTTTTTTCCAAGCAACAGCCTCCAGGAACAAGCTAAAGGAATTTGGAGGAAGATAAAAATCTCCTTCACCCAACAAGGGAAAATTGACAATGTCTTGCATACAATCAGAGCTCACTGAGCATGCAAAGAAGTAGCAAATTACGATCCACGATGAAGAGAAAAGTCAATTGAAACCGAAAACCGACACAGATGTTAAAACGTGTAAGAACATTTAAAAAGCTATGAGAACCGTATGCCAACTATATCTCGGTAAATCATTTTTTTTTTAAAGATTTTTTTTTAATATTTTTATTTATTTCTAGGAGAGAGAGACAGAGAGACAGCGTGAGCAGGGGAGAGTCAGAGACAGAGGGAGTGACAGACTCTGAAACAGGCTCCAGGCTCTGAGCTGGCAGTCAGCACAGAGCCCGATGCGGGGCTCGAATCCACGAACCGCGAGATCATGACCTAAGCGAAAGTCGGACGCTTAACCGACTAAGCCACCCAGGCGCCCCTCGGTAAATCATTTTTATTTATTTATTTATTTATTTATTTATTTATTTATTTTAAATACATTTTTTTAATGTTTTTTATTTATTTCTAGGAGAGAGAGAGAGACAGCATGAGCAGGGGAGGGTCAGAGAGAGAGGGGGTCACAGACTCTGAAACAGGTTCCAGGCTCTGGGCTGGCAGTCAGCACAGAGCCCGACGCGGGGCTCGAACCCACGAACCGCGAGATCATGACCTAAGCGAAAGTCGGACGCTTAACCGACTAAGCCACCCAGGCGCCCCTGACGGTCCCCTTTCCAATCCTCCTCATTGTCCCTCCCACCACACACAGCAGGCCTGAGGGCTCCCTGCCTTCCCCAGCAGCCTCATCCTACTTCTATTTTTTTTACCATTTATTTATTTATTTATTTTGAGAGAGAGAGAGAATGCACATGAGTGGGGGCGGGACAGAGATAGAGGGGGAGAGAGAATCCCAAGCAGGCTCCACACTGTTAATGCAGATCTCAATGTGAGACTTGATCTCACAAATCATGAGATCATGACCTGAGCCAAAATCGAGTCGGATGCTTAAATGACTGAGCTACCAGGTGCCTCAGCCTCCTCCTACTTCAGAGGCATTCCCTGCACTGAATCCCATGCACATCAGGTTCTGCCTTCTCAGAGAAGGATTCACATGTGTGGCACCAGGCAGTAAGATGGGCTTGGGGACAGTCTCACTCACCATTCAGCTGGCAAACATCATGTCGTCCTGGAGTTGTGTGGGGGCACAGAGATGGTCCCTGGTATCTCTCTGTATGTCCAAATTTTCTCCCTTTGCAAGGATACCACTCAGACTGGACTAAGGTCTACTCTAAAAAAAACTCATTTTAACTTATTTATCTTTTTTTTTTAATGTATTTATTTATAGGAGAGAGAGAGAGAGAAAGACAGCATGAGAAGGGGAGGGTCAGAGAGAGAGGGAGTGACAGACTGAAACAGGCTCCAGGCTCTGAGCTGGCAGTCAGCACAGAGCCCGACACGAGGCTCGAACCCACGAACCGCGAGAT
Organism: Proteles cristata cristata; assembly: GCA_017311185.1. Lineage (NCBI taxonomy): Eukaryota > Metazoa > Chordata > Mammalia > Carnivora > Hyaenidae > Proteles > Proteles cristata. The sequence continues at coordinate 596,704 of JAESUZ010000053.1, read as the reverse complement.
CATGACCCAAGCGAAAGTCGGACGCTCAACCGACTAAGCCACCCAGGCGCCCCATCTTATTTATCTTTTTAAAGAACTTATCTCCAAATATGGTTACATTAAGAGGTACTAGAGGTCAGGACTTCAACACATGGATTTGGGGTAACACAATTAAACCCATCACACAGTTATCATGTACTTTGTGCAGGCAGAGAAGCAGCCCAGGGTGAGAACATTTCTAGATTCCCTGAGGCAGTGGCCTGGCCCTCTGGTCAGAAGCCTGGAGGGAAAAAGACAGGAAAGTCTGAGACCAAGATTCTGGAGTAGAGGCATGCGATGGGCCTATGAGAGTGAGAAGAAAGGGTAGGCACTTTTGCATCATACCTCAATCCCCCTGGAAAGCATCAACCATGAAAGAGGCACTGAATAACCAAGTAGGCAAAATGACTGAATAGTGGACCATAGCCAGCTTTCATTATCTGTCACTCTAGAACTGATACAATGAGCAAACACAACAGTCACAGTGGCAGAAATAGAAGCTACTCTGTGCCCAACAGCATGAATTTCTAGATTCACAGGCCATTCTTGTTGCTACTTCCCTGGGTATCTGACTTGCCAGCAACAGTAACCAGCACTGAGCCCCCAACACGGCACTCTGTCTTGAGGAGACCAAGCAACCATTTTGTAGCAAGGAGGCTTCACATGGCCCCTTCCATCTTGGAAGAGTGAGCAGAGAGACATCTATCTACTCTGAGTATGGGTTTGCCTCTCCTTACCGCTGAGCTTCAGTCAGCACCATTGTGCAGGGGTTTATGGAATGTCTGATCTGAAGGCATGGCATCACATACAACATGGCATCTGACCGAGATCCCCGCTTCCCACCGGAGGAAGTTCTGGAATGTGCTCTTATCTTTCCAATCTGCTGGCTTGGGTGCACTTTTCTTGGAACTACTCAGCAGTCTGAGACTTTTATGACAGAATCTTCCTTTCTTCCTCCAATCCTTCTCAGAGGTCAGACTTGCAGTGAGATCTAAAAGCTCTTTGGCCTTCTCTAGCTTACTCTTCTTTTACTACAAATAAAGCTCTTGCATTTCTGATCCTGCTTCAGCAGCTGATTTCTGAGCACCTGAGCGAACATGAATCCTTTCTCAGGGAAGAAATGCTCTTTCCCTATCACCTCTGTGTGGTCAGCTTCCATAAGCCGATCGATTTGATCTGCATCCTTTTATCACCCTAAATGACTGTACTTATGAGTTCTTAATTTAACTATGACTATTCCAAATGTATTAGTAGTTTTAATCAGCTTTTCTTATGAAAAAAATCAAATTTTGGCTCAAATCATCGGACCACAGTAAAAAAAATCACAGAACTCTTCTGTTAATGCATTATACATAATTATATTTGAACTTTCTGTCCTGGGAGGAAATTAATATTTTGTGCTAATGGATACATTCAAATTATTTCTAAAAACTTATCTTTTGGCATAGTAGCAGTTAGAATCTTAGACATTAATCTTCCATGACATCATATTTCATGGATTCTGTAATGTGTTCCAAATGTATCTTAAGTTTTAGTAGTGACTAAGATGATTTTCTCATTCAGGAAAACCAGAATACCGAAGTTTCCACTTACTTAACTTTCTGGGTTTTCAAGATATTTCTCTTTTAGGATAATATACACTCAGAAGTGGAAAACAACAATCGATGGGTACCCAGAACATATGAATAACTGGTTAATTTGCTCTACTTGCTAGCTTTTAATGAATTTAAATTTAGCTACAAATTTTGAGGGTTTTCAAAGTATAGTATTTTTCCCCCAATTTCCATGGGAAACAACTGACTTTTTTTCCAATTTAAAAATTACTCTTGGTTTCCTTAAAAATCCTTTCAAAGCATTTCCACATCTGTAGTCTATAACAAAACAGTGATAAAAATATAAAAAGATAAGATTTCATTTTTCTAAGCATTCCTGAAAGCATAATCTACTAAATTCCTATATTTCTTCTGTAATTCTTGAGGGTTCCAGAAAACTGTAAGATTCTTGGGACAGAAGCTATATCATTTTTCTTGTGTTTCTGTGTTCACCAGGAAAGCAGTGGGCAGGTAGGTGGTTCTCAATAAATGTTTCCTATTTCTCTCTCAGATTCTCCCTTCCCCATTTTGAGAAAGATTGTGCTCTGAGGAGCAAGGAGTAGTAGAAACAGACTGTTTCCTGCATGGATGGAGCTTTTTCAAATAAAGAATGAGAAAAATTAGAAAGTGTTTAAAAAAAAAGTCTCCAAGCTTTTGGCTTTCCAAAAATTCTCATTGTTTTCCAACTAAAGCCCAGTGTTCAGAAAGTCATGATGCTTTCTCTATTATATTCTCTGTAGAGTTCCCTTTTGATCAAAATTATGCTAAAAGGTCACTCCCATGATCTGTTTAGCATCAGGATAAGGTCAGGCATTAATTAATGTTGAATTACGAAGAATTCCTATGGAAATGCATATGACATCTATATTATAACCATGATTAGCTAATTAACCAATCAATTACAATGATTAATGTGATCATAATGAATGTATGGCAAATGGTTATTAATTCCTGGAGTTTCCAAAGTGAATGCATTAATTACAGTTGAGTCCGTGGTACAGTATAACCTGGGTGCCTAATTGTCTTTTTGAACTCTGGGTGTGATGTAATAACTTACATCAGCTTAGAACTTCTGCAGTCTAATAAATACTTGGCTGCATGTTATCTTTTTTCCCCTTCTGACAACTTGTAAAGCAGCAGAAGGAAAGTGCTATTATTGCTGATGTTTTGTTTCCATTTCACAGGTGGCAAAACTAAGTTTCAGAGAAGCTGGATGATCTTTCCAATATCACACCTTTTTGTATTTCCTCTTTAAAACAGGTCTTCCAACAATCTTAGCTGGTATTTGCAGTCCTGGCCGTGAACATTTATGCTAAGCTTTCCCCATAATTTCCCAGACCTTTTATTACATAATACTGTCTGGTGTTTACTTAAAAAATTAATGAGCTTGTCATCATAAAATAGATATAAATGGAGAGAGAATTTCACCACTGAGTGAAAGAAATCCTGAGTCGTCTGGGAGAAGAGAAGGGATGTTGGGGCTGGGAGCCCAGTGCTTCTAGTGTGTGGCAGTGTAGAGTGGAAAGGTCAAGAAACCTTGCATTATTTCCACTTATTTTCCTCCCTTGCAAATCTTGTGATGCCCAGCTCCATTTCAAGCACATAGTAACAATTAACCAGCTGCTTGCTGAACCTGACATACTTAACTGGATGAAGAATAAAATCAAGACCAACCAAAACAAAGGGGGGCAAAGCAAAAGACCCCAAAATACTGAAGGGTGCTTTGGAATCAGACATGGAGCCCTGGAATGCAAAGAGATACCTATTCTTCAGCGTTATTCAATTATTCTTTGATTTTTCTCTGGGACGTTTGGTAACTATTGAATACATGGTCACTATCAATGTGGACTCAGCCAATAAGGGAGTGTCCGAGGAGATAGACATGGAGTGATGCTCAAGCACAGGCTTGGAATGGAAGGAAGAAGATGGAGGTCATTCTAGATCAAAGCAATAGCCTCTGTTCAGGGGAAAAGTGGGAGACAATATAGGTCGTGCAGAAGTTAGGTGAGCAACAAGAAGCAGCGGGAGACAGGGTGCAACAGGAGGGCCAGTTGAGGGAGAGTTCATGATGGAGGCACCAGAAGACCAAAATGGGGGTGGAAGCACCATGTGGTGGAAGAAAGACCCAGACCTGCTGCAGCGAAGATCACCATTAATATCAGTCCACCAGAAATGCTTTCACATTACAGGGTGTCAGAGTAGTGGATGAACTTTTTGAGGTCTTGCTCTATTTCAAAGCCATTTACTCTAAAATCATCACAGACGTTAGAAACTGACTCTGAACTTGCTGCAAGCTTTGGCAAGAATCTTGATCACTAATATCAGCAGGATAAGTGCCATCCATTTGGAACTGGGAGAGGCTGCCCAGAAGAGGATCAGCAAATCAGGATGGCCACGTTCACCTCTGCCATAGCTGGCAAGGGAGTGGAGGTCCTGCTCATCGAGGAAGAACTAGCCGTTCATCAGATTTGTGGGTGTACTTGAGAGAGCCTGCAGTTAGACTGAATGTAGTTTTGTTTTGTTTTGTTTTGTTTTGTTTTTTGTAATCCACAGTTAATTTTCAAGTAATTACTATGTTGTGGGCATGGACACCAAAGTTAAAGTTTACATTAATTCATTGTTCAGTTCCTTTCTCAAGCATTTCTTTATTAAAGGAATTTTTAAATGTTTATTTTTAAGAGAGAGAGGAGAGAGAGTATGAGCAGGGAGGAGCAGAAAGAGAGGGAGACACAAAATCTGAAGCAGGCTTCAGGCTCTGAGTGGTCAGCACAGAGCCCAATGTGGAGCTTGAACTCATGAACCGTGAGATCGTGACCTGAGCTGAAGTCGGATGCTTAGCTGACTGAGCCACCCAGGTGCTCCCGAAGCATTTTTATAGTACCTGTTACACAACGGTGGACGTCAAGAAGACAAGGAAGAGTTTAACAGGTTTGTCCCTCCAGGACCTCTCAGTAGGTCAGGCAGACTTCTCAGTAAATAGGTGCCTTGTGGAGGCGGTTCTACCTGGCAAATTGGTTCTGGTTAAAGTGTGCAGAGTGTATAAGGCAGAGATCTCTGCCTTACAGTCTGAGCTTAATGAGGTTGAATCAGACCTATGTGCTTTCGATAATGTAAGCATGCTGGAAGAGGTTTTACCAATAGTTCTCACCATTTGGTAAATGGGATCGTGTGTGGTGGTTAGGAACATCCTGGTCTCGCCCCCTAACACTTATTGGGTGGGTTGCCTTGGATAAGTTAACCCTGTGATCATCAATTTCCTTTCTTATAAAAGGCCATACTGATACTTATTTTAGATGGACAGCCGGGGAATAGTAAAATATCGAGTATGAAGTACACAAAGAAGTGCCTAGCAATTAGTATCTTAGTCTCGTTACTCTAGAACAGAATTCCAGATGAAGTGCTAAATGCTTTACTGGAAGGTGTGATCCCAGGGCTGTAAGAGTGAGACTGGGAAGGATGAGGTAAATACCTTTGGAGCCACGGTTTTGTGAACCAAAAGCAGCCAGAAGCAGCCATTCAGCCGCTACAGAGAACTCTGTTCAGAAACACCGTGCTCGAGAACAGTCCGAAAGAGAGGCATGGAGAAGGGCTTTATCTACCAGATCGTGCTCTTCTTCTGCCGCCCATCAGAGTTTACCAGTCTGGTCTCAGAAATGTTGCATGTTGAGGCAGTCGTTGGGGGGCGGGGTGGTATTGTTCACAGAGCCCCCAGACTGGGCTGGCCTTCGGAATATCTGCTGTAGAATCACCGTGTTGTACGACTCCAGCCTGGGGTATCTTGTTTTCGCCTGATGCCTGGTTTTGATTAAAGGCATATGTCGTGTTCAAAGGGCCCTGCTCAGATCAGCCTCTGAGTGCCCCTTATGTAATTAGTTTGTTTAAACAGTGTCTCCATTTATGTCAGGTCTTGACTGTGGCCCTAAGTACAAGAGTGTAATAGGATATACCTATTAAACAAATGTTGAACCTTAATGGATATGTTTTGAACAATCAATCGGAATTAAACTTTCAATAACTACTGTAGAACAAGAAAATGTACCTCATTACATTAAGCAGAGCAATATGGCCTCTTACTGATTCTTGAGAGCTATGGCTTCCCCAGATGGGATGAGTATCAGAATCCATGAGAGGACATTTTAAAATTCAAATTTTTAGGCTCCCATTCACCAACAGATTTTGATTCATGGGTCTGGGGTAGAACTTGGGCATCTGAATGTTTTAAGGGTCCCTTGACAATTATGATGTGGAGACAACCTTGGAGGCCCTGAGCCTAGACATAATCAGAAGGTGATCCATTATAGACAATCTATTGTTTGTTACTAGACACCAATGTTTTTGTTCATTTATTTATTTTTCATCCATTCAATCATACAATGATTGATTGATTGATTGATCAACTGATTCATTCATTCTTCCTCACTTTATTACCTTCTGAGTGCCCAATAAGCACAAGTTGCTGGACTGGGCTCTGTTGGGATATAAAATGTATTTACCTAACACTTGCTTCTGCTCTAAAGAGTGTCTTCAGTTTAACTGAGGGTTGGGAGGCCACATGTTCATGCAGTCTGTTTCTGGCACATACTATCTGCTTTTACAGTTGGTGTCGTATAATAGACCTAAAGAAGAGCCAGTATTATTCCCATTTTATGGGTAAGGACACTGAGTTCACATAGTTTAAGTAACATATCTCCGTTAGTAAATGCCAGCCGTGAGGGGACATGATGTGTGCAAAGAAAATAAACATAGAGAAGTTGATAAATCTTGTAAAGGAGTCAAGATAACGCGTAGAGTGGTTAATAAAAGGGAGGGGCCTCTTCCAGTATGACTGGGCAGAGGGGAGAAAACAACTGCCCGAGCCTGGAAGAACACAGGGAAAGACATTTCAGTCAAACTGGACATTTAAGGCAGGCGTTTTCCAACCAGGCAGGAAACCTAAATCACCTGGAGCTTTAAAAACGATTCTGCCAAGATATGGAAGCAGCTCAAAGTGTCCATTGACTAATGAATGGATAAAGAGGAAGTGGTAGAGATACACAATGGAATACTATTCACCAGCAAAAATAAATATATACATCAATCCTGCCATTTGTAAGGACATGGATGGAATGGGAAAGTATTCTGCTAAGCGAAATAAGCCAGAGGAAGACAAATATCATATCATTTCACTCATATGTGGAATTTAAGAAACACAATAAACAAACAAAAGGAAAAAATAATAGAGAGAGAGAGGGAAATCAAGACACCGACTCTTATCTACAAATAACACACCGATGGTGACCAGAGGGGAGGTAGGTGGGGGATGGGGGAAGTAGGTGATGGGGATAAGGAATGCACTGGTCACGATGAGCACTGGCTGTCGTACGGAAGTGTTCATTCACTCTAGTGTACACCTGCAACTAACAGAACACTGTTAACTAACAGGAATTAAACAAACCAACAAACAAGCCAATTCTGATTCAGTGGGTGTCAGGTGAGGCCTTGGAATCTGTATTATGATGAAAAGCAACCGAGGTGATTCTGAATTCTCGGTCGGGTTTGGGAATGAGCTACTTGTGTACAGGATGGATAAAGGCAGCAAAGTGCTTTCAGGAACTTATTTAATATACAACTTAACTCCGAATGAAATCCAGTCATTCAGGAGTAATCTGGGTTTGATTTCTCAGCAACCTTTACCCTCCCTGCACCCAGGTTCTCAGTCTGATTCCGCTCGCTCTTCTCCAACTCCCTGGCTCCGGTTTGGCCTCAACTATCTCCCTCCTGGTTTCAAAACCTCTAATCTTTGCCTCTTTGTTATATGCAGCCTCCACTCGTGACTGCTTTAACTCTCTAAAATTCAGCTGATCATGGTATAAGATGGCCATAAAACCCAGTTAAAAACTGTCCACACTGTCAGTTGCTGGATTCCTCAGAATGGCCGTTAAGGCATTTTCAGACTGATGCCAGATCACGTTTCCATTTATGTGTTCATTAATTTACAAAATAATGGATTTAATACTTAATGCCTATGATGTGCAAACCCTGTGCTAGATGGTGGCATTCCAGTGGTGAAAAAGGCAGTCTCATGGTTCATGAGCTCACACAGCACCATAAACACTAAAGAGGTAAACTCGGGCCTTCGGCAAAACAACACTTAAGAGGAGCTTACAAGCTGATCTCTAGGACTTGGGGAGGGCTTCCCGGAGAACAGGGCTTCCCCGACAGACAGACGGGTCAGGGAAGTTGACCTGGTAGAAAGGGCAGAGCATTTAATAGGACACGGGAGGACCAAGGGCGTGGCGGTAAGAGGGAACCTAATTGGTTTAGAAAACTTTCGACAGTTCTGCATAAATAGTGTAAAAACTCCCTTGAGCCAAAAGGTGAGGGGTTTGCAAATGAGGACATACCAACCATTGTTTGATCTCAAACTCTATTCTGGTAAAAGGTCAGGGGTTGAGCAACCTAGCTCCTCCTGGCTGCAGCAAGCCCCTGAGATGTAAATCTTTAATTAACATTGTGATTAGAATGGTCAAATGTGTTCTTCAAGTGACTGTTAAGCCACCCCCCCACCTCTAACCGCCAAATTCTTGCTTCTGTACACTGGCTTCGCCCCTCTCCCTATATAAACCATGAGCTATGGCTTGATGGCGCGCTATTCCGAGGACTCTTTGGGTACTTGGGAGAGGTTGTCCGTCCGGACTAAAATAAACCTGAATAACCAACTCCTTTTGTGTTTGTGGGCTTTGTCCTCGGTGAATCTCCTTTGGGAAAGGTGGTCTAACAATAGTAGTGGGAGGGGTTGAGTATTGAGAATTTATTAAGCACAAATATCAACATAATCCTAAGGCGGATTTTAGGAAGAGCGGGTGCAATGCCCAGATCCAAACCTAACTGAGTAGATTGAAATAAATAGACACAGTTTGCATTTTTTAAAATTTTTATTCCTTTCTTTTTTTCTTTTTTTTAAATGTTTTATTTCTTTTTGAGAGAGAGACAGCATCAGCAGGGGAGGGTCAGAGAGAGAAAGAAACACAGAATCCGAAGACAGACTCTAGGTTCTGAGCTAGCTGTCAACACAGAGCCTGACGCAGGGCTCAAACACACAAACCGTGAGATCATGACCTGAGCCAAAGCCGGATGCTCTGAGAGACAGAGAGAGAGACAGAGGCAGAGCACGAGAGGGGGAGGGGCAGAGAGAGAAGGAGACACAGAATCCGAAGCAGGACCAGGTTCTGAGCTGTCAGCACAGAGCCAGACTTGGAGCTGTAACTCACAAATCGCGAGATCATGATCTGAGCCGAAGTCGAATGTTCAACCAACTGAGCCACCCAGACGCTCCACTTGACATTTTAAATGCAAAAGTTCATACATTGACCTAAAACCCAAGTACGCTCTCACAGGCTGGGAGGATGTGCCCGGAGTTCCGAGGCGCATATGCAAAATGTTCAGGAGGAAATCTAGGAGGATCTCTGCTTCTTCCAGAGATTCTTAAGCAGCTCATTATCCAGAGAGCTGCCTTGTAGAGGAGGAACCAACCTCTAGGGGGCAGGGCTGAGTCCAAAGGGCAGTGATCACAGGTGCACAAATCTCTGAAATGTAAGAACTTCCTTAGGAAAGCAATTGTCTTCTCAAGGTGTGATAAAGGAGAGCGATGAATTGGATAAGGGATAATATGCAGCAGAATTTCCTTATCAATTTTTAATACCCACTTTATTGAGGTGTATAATTGGCGTGTACAAATCTGTACATATTTAATGTATAAAACTCAGTGAGTCTGGGGACAAGCATGCAACCTTGAAACCATCCCCACCATCAAGACCGTGAACATATCCATCACCTCAGAGTTTCCTCCTCTTATATTATTATTTTTCTGGTAAACATGCTTTACATAAGATCTTCCCTCTTAGCAAATTTGAAGTATGTGGCACAATACTGCTTACTGTAGCACTATGCTGTGTAGTAAATCTCCAGAACTCACTCACCTTCTTTACCTGGAAATCTGTGCCCTTTGACTATTGTTTCCCCATCTCCCCCCTCTCCTTAGCCCCCCGGAACCACCATTCTGCTATTAAAGTCTATGAGTTTGACTGTTTTAGGTACTATGTATAAGTGAGATTATACAGTTCTATCTTTCTGTATCTGGCTTCTTTCACTTAGCCCGCTATCCCCCAGGCCCTTCCATTGTTGCAAATGGAAGGTTTTCTTCCATTTTTTTAAATGGCTAAGTAATATTCTAGTGCATCTATGTGCCGTGGTTTGATTGCCTATTTATTCAACAAAGGCCATTTTGGCTGTTTCCATATCTTGACTATTGTGAATAATGCTGCAATGAACATGAGGGTGTAGATAGATTTTTGGAGTCCTGACTTCAGTAGATATATACCTGGAAGTGGGATTTATAGCAATTCTTGCACCTGCCAGGTCTGAGTCTCTGATCAGAGAAGCCATTTTCTAGTAAAGGAAGGGTTGAGTAATATTTAAAGTAATCAAAAAAGTTAGGAAGATATTTTCTGGAAAAGACCAGATACATACTCTCAGTTCTGTGGGCTGCTTGCTCTCTATAGTGGCTACACAGCTCTTCCTTGGTAACTGGGAAATAGCCACAGACAATAGGTAAAAGGAGGCAGCTGTGTGCCAAGTTTTTTGGGGGGCCAGTAGTCTGCACACAGGTGGGATCTGGCTCTCCTCTGTTAGCGGATGGCAGGAGCCCCACCTCCGAAGCTATTTGGGCAGCTTGAAGGGTATGCGCTAAAATGATGTTTGTAAGAGAAGATAACAATGAATGCAGGCAATCTCAGAAGAGAACTTAGAACTCATAGAGAGAATAACTTAGATCAATTCTCCTTCTCCAGACAAGGAAAATGAAGCTCCCAAAAGAAAGGGATTCACCCCAAAACACAGAACTGGTAGAGGCATTTGCTGTACTGCAAGCGATCTAATAATGTGTTATTCATTTTCTTTATATCTGCATATTCAAGAGATAGGGGGGAGAAACTCATTTTTTACAGTTTGTAACAAAAGTCTTCAAACTTGCATGCCTTTGATTAAAGCCTTCTCTGGTTCTGGAGCCTTCCTGGGGTGGGTGAGCCTGCTCTCTCCAGTAGATTAACATGCGCATTATGAATTCACTGTCAATGTCAGCCAGCGAGCTTTTCCAGTTTTATGAACGTCTTTTCTTTCAGGAGCTGGAAATGTTCTCAAAACTGTCCTGAAAGCAAGTAATGCTTTCGGTCGTTGTCACCTTCGTGAAGAACAAGCAGCAACTTTGCTTTCTGACTTCATTCTCCCGGTGACATTTTTCACACAGGCTCTGACAGAGACAGCAATTATAAAGACATCCAGGTTGGCATTCAAGGATTCTTGAAGTTAACAAATTGTCCGGGGATAAATGACAATGAAGTTGGCAGACTACAGGTTCCTCCATGAAAATGCACACACAAGGGGGACCAGAATCAAGCCTGGGGAAAAGGCCAGCCCCTACCCCCGCGTTCATGGTGGGGTGTGCCAGGGTTACCCTCCGGGACTTACCTCCTCTGGGGGCAACGTGGCTCAGGCTGGCCGGGCTGTGGGCACCTAACCGGCTCTGAAAGTCTGAAAGATTTCGGGGGAAAACAGTGAAAAAATACATACCTAAGCAAATTCAGCATAGCTTCTGGATTTGCGGACAACACTCAAGGATGAAAACGTTGTTTATGCAGATCTAACTCCCTCCTGAATAAATCCGCCATTCGTTGGTCCCTCACTGCCCGAGGTGTGTCGTCCCTGTGTGGCCTGACCACACCAGCATTCTAGCACTTTGGCTTCGTTCTGCTGCTTCCCTTTCGAGTGTCCTCTTTTCCAGGTGCTCAGTATCGTGGTTCCATCCGCCTGGGATTACCTCCTCACCTTCCCATGGACCATTTCAGCTCCCAGTCCCGCCCTTTCTGGGAAGCCTGTTCTTTTCATTCCCAGGAGGGCCGTCTTCATTCAGGACAGAGACGTGATTGGGGAGACTCACGGGAAGGCCTCGGGAGGCCTGGGATTGTGTACGGAAGCTTCACCTGACAATAGAGACAGAGCTTCCATAGAACGTGGACTCCCAGTGAGTCTGCCGTGAAGCAGGGAGCACATATATGCACATCTATTAACTGGAGCAAACCCAGGAACTTAGTGGTGCTCAGTGCTTAGTGCTTATTGTGGGGGGAAGTACTGCTCCCAGAATCTTCAGTTTCGCATCTCTGAGATGTGTGCTCTTATGTGAGCCTGGTTTTATATAGGAGTAAATGGAAAAATAGGTTTAGAACTTCTCCAAGGCCTCACAACTAGTACATGTGATAAATAAGCCAAGATTATCCAAGGCTGCAGGTGCTCAAGGAGAAGGGAGGTTGGACAGGGGGTTGGAGGGGACAGACTGAGGAACCCCTAAACCTCTGTGTTCATCACCTCTGTCCACTTGCTCTGAAAATTTAAGAGGTAGCCCTCTCTAGACCTTCTTCCAAGGGTGGTAGCTGGAGTTAGTTAGGGTTCTTTTCTAGAAATTTTCTAACTCTTAACCCCTCAACCTTTCTCCTGAGTGCAGAAGGACTCACACTGCTCCTTCTTCCGGAGCACCCAGAAGTGCTTATGGGGTCACATGGTTAACAGGCTTCATCCTTATCACCACCCCCACTTTGCCCATGAGGAGGGTCAAGCAGAGAGCCATGGCGTCCAAGGCTGCATAGCAAACAAGAGGCAGGGCCAGGATTCAAACCTAGCTCTTCACCTATCTGCTCTGCTCTGTTCCCCAGAGAATGTGCAGCTCAGCAGCCCAGGCCAGGCTAGGGGAAGGCCCCGGGGGTGGGGGCAGTTCTCATTTTCAACATCTTTTCTGGAAATCGGTGCTGCTTTGTGACAGTAAGCCTTCGGAAGGCATTGTGGAGTCCAATCTGGGTAGGAGATGTAGTTTACTCCAGGCCAGTTCTGTCTTGGTAGGAGAGAAAGACTAGTCATGCTGTTGGTGAGTAACGTAGCCGTGTGGGTCCCCCAAATAACCAACACAGGGCCGGTCACCATGGAGATACACAGTCAATGGTTATTGAACACAAATGGAAGGGAGTCACGAAGAACACATGAAAACATGTGTCTGGCGCTGACCTCTGACCTTCCTGCTTTAGGTAAATCCCTCTCCAAACCTTGGCGAGGACTCCAATACCAGACTCTTTCTCTTATGTCTCAGGGCACCCATTCCTCCCCTGGTCTAAATGCCGCTCAGCCGAGGTGTACCTAGGTTGACATTTCTACCATCTCCCTACCATTGCCGTCTGGCTCCTTGCCCACCCACCCTCTTAATCTCCAGTTTACCACCAGCTCAGCCATTTTCTCTCTCCACTCCTTCCCTGGGTCTCTAAGTCCCCGTGAGGAAAACTTGCAGATATGGAAAGTGATCCTCTTTATGAAGGTGTGATTCCAATCTCCCCAGATTCCTGGACTTTGAAGTTATTTTACCTCTTTCCCATCACCCACCGCAGGTTTTGGGGGGTGTGAAGGTAAGAGGAGGGAAGATGATACGGTGTACTTGGCGTTTGTCAGTCTTAAGTTTTAATGTTTTGTATTGATGAGCAGAAAGAGTTTTTACTGTCCCCCACACTGAACAGACCCTTAAGTCCTGTTTTACAGCATATTTTATGTGCTTTGGATAGTCATCACGTTTATGACACTTGACAGCTGCTTTTCCCTGGCTGCTAGGTGAGATGGGACAGCACCACATTTCGCTCAAAGCTACGTTTACGTCTTCTGCCTGAGCATTCTAAAATGTCCTATGTCCCTAAAACACATTTCGCATCCTCTAGTCTCAAATCTGCTTGATTACATTTAAGAGCTCCCCTCCTCACTCTTGGCTTATGGACTTGCATCTTCGCACATACCATCAGCTAGCACAGTTCTCAAACTTAGGTGTGTGTGAAAATCACAGAAAGGTTTGTTCACCCACGGAATGCCATGTTCCATCTCTAGGGGTTCTGATTCACTAGGTTTGGGATGGATAAAGAATTTGCATTTGTAAAGAATTCATGGGAGAAGCCAGGGCTGCTGGCCTAGGGAGCCCACTCTGAGAATGACTTCTGTAAGCTCTTCCTGGCCTCCTTGACTTGGATCCCAGGTAAAATGGCGTCCCCTCCACTTTCTGTGGCTAGTCTCTCCTGCTGGGGACCCTAATCATTTCCTCCCCAAGTAGGTGTAGAACACTCCCTAGGAATCGGGTCGTGGAGCTCTATCTCATTAATTCAGTGGCAAACCAGGCTGAGTTGGACCCTGCCCTCCCGGAAACTGCACTCCAGGTGGGAAGAGAAGCATCCTTGGGGGTGAGAAGAAATGTGATTAACTCTGAACGGGTGAAAGTGTTGCTTTCACCAAACTGACGATGAGGAAAGTACGACAGACTCCGTCTACAGGATGGCGAATCCAGATAGATGCTGATGTTGTCAGATAAACAATCGAATGATTCCCCAAACACTGGGGCAACCCAAGGGGAGCTTGACTTGTTCCAACGAGAGGCATTCCAGCAAAGAATGTTGTTTTCCCCCTGCAGACCGATCCACGAGGTCCGTTATGTGTCAGCTTGTTGTTTGCCAAATGGAGTCATTTACTCCTCGCTTTCACATCTTTTGCAGGGTATTTCAGTAGGACACAACAAGATTGCAAAAAATATCCATATCCATACACAGACACACCGGAGGTTGGTAGGGAGATACAGCAGAGACCTTTAAGGCAACTCTTAAATCATTTGATGTTTTGGAGGCTTTTGCTCCTTTGGGAAGCTCAGAACTCTGCAGTCATGTCCCCAGTGGAGGAGGGTTGAGGTGGGGGAAGCACAAAACCACCATGCGAGGTTCCCCCTCCCCACCAGTGGCCCAGAAAGCACTTGTGAATGTGGCAGGAAATGAGGTCTTCAGTCGGTGTATAAAACAATCAAATCCATCACAGCCTTGGAATGGCCCCTCATAACTCAGGGACTGTCGCAGCATTCTGTGCGTACAGAGGCACCCGTGGAAGGAGTGACAAACCGAGCTAGGAGTCTGCTAAATCCATTCTGGCAGCCAGAGGAATATATTTCCAAAGCCAAGTCACATCATTTTCCTTGAGCTCATTTGACTGCAGGCTAAGAAGCTGTTGCAGAAAACAAAGGGATGGTGATGGGGGCGAGGAGATAATGAATATTAATGAACTTAATTCTCCGGTTTGTGGTTGGTCTAGGATTGGAGGGATGTGAAGGTGGGTAAAGAAGAACAAATTCAAACTGATGTTTCAAAATGGATGGATGGATGGAGTTGGCCCCCCATCTGGGCACCTCATACAAGGTTGTCGTGTGCCGTCTTCGTGCCCGCTCCCTGGGCTTGGCAAAATGGTCACCTGCCCTCCTTCCCCAGGGACCTCGCAGTCTGTTGGAGACATGGATGTGCAAGTAATCATGACAGTTCAGGGCTTTGCTTTGCATTATTGAAAACACACAAAGTGGAGGGGAAGTCAGGGAGAGCACCCCAGAAGATGCGACTGCTTAACCAAGCCCCTACTTCCAGCAGACGTGTCGACTGACCCTCCTTGAGGGATGAACTTGAGATTTGGTTAAAGTTGGCACTGTAAAGGTATAATAACCAGACCTCCAGCTTTCCCAGCAAAGTCTTGGTTATACCCATTCCTCCCGATGCCCTATGTCGTGGGTTGAATTGAGTCCCACAAAAAGAGATGCCCAAGTCCTAACCTCCAATACCCATGAATGTGATGTCCTTTGGAAATAGGGTCTGCGTAGATGTAATCAAATACTAATTTGGAGGGGCAATCATAAATCCAGTGACTGGTATCTTTATAAGGAAGCCATGGGAAACCATAATGGTATAGAGATCCCACCACAGAGGGGAGGAGACTGTGAAGATGAAGATAGACATTGGAGAGATGAAGCAACCGGAGAAAGTATGCCAGATTGCTGGCAAGAGCAGAAGCCAAGAGAGGTAAGGAAGGATTTCTCTCTGGAGCCTTCAGACTCTTCTCTGCCAATACCTTGATTTCAGGCTTTTTGCTTCCTGAACTGGGAGAGGATAAATTTCTCTCATTTGAAGCCACCCAGTTTGTGGCTCTTTGTTACAGCATCCCTATGTTTACATTTTGATTCAGAACGTGTGTCTATATTTTAGCCTTCACTAGGATCTAAAATGAGGCTGGGAAGATAGCTCACGGGGTTCTTTCTTGCCCTTCCCATTTCCCGCTGAACCTTTCCTGACTCCAGTCTTGGGTTAGGAAGTTGGCTCCTACCTCCACTTGGTGTGGGCACCCCACTGGCCAGGCATCTTCAGTCTCTCTCTCGGAGGCTGTGGAGGGGCCCTGGTCCTATGCAGTCAGGACTCGCCAAACATCTGTTGACTGGATTTGATTTAAGGTGGACTCCAAGTAGAGTCACAGTAGGAATGTTTCATTCCTCCTGAAAATGTACTGACTTCTCTGCTTTGGAGGAGGCCAGAATCTCCTGGCAGGTATGTTCAAAACTACCAAAGAGAACAATTTGTATAACTGTGGACCCTCAGTTTAGGACAGCTCTCTCAGATGACTGCCATTTGCAGATTATATTAGCATATCCTTTTGGGAAACCATTTTGTATCTTTACCAACCTCTATAAAATTTTTGGATTCTTTGATTCAATAATTCCACTTTCGGGAATCTATCCTGAAAACAACCCCAAAATGCAGTTGTTACCGCACTAATGTCATCATGGTAAAAGAATTGAAATCAATCAAAATGTCCAACAATAGAGGAATGGCTTAATAAACCATTATAATGTATTCACTTAAAAAAGAATATTATACAGCTGCTTAAAAGGATGACTCTGAACATTGGATAGCAACATTGAAATGATTGCAGTGTAATGTTAACTGAAAGGAATGAGTTTAAAAAATTGTGTACCATGCTGATAATTATGTTAAGTATCCACCGAAATCTGCCAAAATGGTAATTTTATTTGCATTTGCTCTTAAGAGATCTCTTTTCTCATCTCTGCTTTTGAATTTTTCTGTAATGGGTTTTTGTTTTTGAAATTTTAAATACAAAGGAATAGACCAGGAGGATAGTTTATTTATGTGTTTAAAATTGATGGACAATAGCAAATCATTTTTATCTGTTCATTAATTAAACACTAGTTGCTATTTCATGTGCACACATAAAATAATCTTGCCTATTTCTACCGCATATTCTATAGAGAAATTACCTTCCTTTAAACTATGACCTCTGGCCACCAAACCCAGCCCACTGCTTGTTTTTGTAAGAGTTCATAGGAACATAACTACATCATTTATTTAAAGCTACATTATAAGAGCAGCACTGAGTAAATCATATGGCCCACAAAGCCTAAAATATTTAATCTCTGGCTCTTTACAGAATGGTTTTTGACCTCTGCTTTAAAATATTCTTCTACTCTGACTTCAAGTAACTCCACTTGGTCTTCTCCACTTACATTCCTGATAGAAAAATCTGTTTGATCTTTTGGAGTATGCAACTGACATTAGCTGAATCCATGAACCCAGGCCTTCATGTCTTTTACACTGTCATTTATGAAAGGACTTATTTTGGATGTGGTTGGAGAGATACTGGAAATCATTGGAGAATTCCAAGTTTGTTTCTTAAATTCTTATAGTGTGTAATATATTGAGTGTATGTTCTTATTCATGCTTCTGAACACATCCCTCCCATCCCAGCCAAATAGGTTCTGGATAACTAACTCCCATTCCCATGCTAAATCCATTCCATGTCGTTAAAACAAAGGTCCAGGGTACTGGTATGATTGTTATTATCTACTTCAACAGATACAATTGAATTCGATTAGCAATATAACGGGAAGGTTGCTCCTCCAATGACTACATAGTCTTACCCAAAAGCAGTTCAAGTTCATTAAAATCACGATTATCTGACTCTCAATTAAGTGCGATGATAATTTAATTAACAATGCCCACTTAATTGTTGATGGCAGGAAACTGAGACAGGCAGGCTCCATTCACGGTGGCTAAAGGCAGCTTTACCATAAAGTGCAGGAGATGGTTTCTGAACCAGCCAGCTCAGTGAACTCTGTGCACTTCTTTGGCAAGGGAAAGACCTGAAATAAACAAACTTGAATCTGCTTTAGAAAATCGAATTCTGACCTGGGATGGTGATGCCGAGGATTTCCGCTAGGGTGTTCAAAATGAAGATCCTAAATCAGCAACCTGAATGCTTTTTGTTAATTTCTTTCATTTATTCATTCATTCATCCATTCATTGACGTTTTTTTCTCTTGTTCTCTCTGTCTCTCCCTTCCAACATCTATTAAAACTTGAAACTTGTTCTACTAAATACTAGGTACTTTGTAGGATACCAGAATGAGCAAGGAGCCACCTTTCTGACTAGAAGAGGCCAGTGTGGTCTGAACTTCAAGGACAGGAATGATAACGTTGATGAGCACAGTTTATTGAGCCCATATCATATACCAGGCACTATGCTAAGTGCTTCAATCTCATTATCTTATTTTATGTTCACAAAACCCCATGAGTTTGGTAGTAATGTTTGCATTTCACCAACGAAAGGAAGCTGGGGCTTCAGGAATCTAGTAACATCTCTAGGGTCACGAGGCTAAGAAAGGGCAGGACCCAGATACAGCACTGATTTATTGGATGCCTTTGTTCTCAAAAACTGATAAATGCTTCCTCTTTCCTGCTCTGAACCCCATGAAATGGCACAGGCTACCACTGTCCCCAGGGCACCTCTACTTAGTAGACACAAATTGTCATGCATCCTGAGAAAGGTATAACCCTCAGCTCAGGGGAACCAGGTTCCTGCCTTTTGTTAAACGTCCTCCTTTCTTGCTGCTCAAGGCTTCTTTTGTGGGAAGTCAAGTACCCAGGACAAGGTTTAGAAGAGCAAGACTCAGGGCAATGGGGTTCTGTGTCACAGGGACATCGCCCGGTGACCTGGGCATTGTTTGGTTTCTCCTGATACTGCAATCTTCCACCTAGATCACCTCCTCTCACCGAGACAAAGGACCAGGCTTCAGTACAGTCCATCAACCCCCAAAATTGTTCAAAATCTGGTAAAAAATGCACATGTGGCTTTTTCCAAAATACTGCCATAGCTTCAGCAGAATCTCCAAGAAGTCTACACAAGGTTAATAAAAATGTATCCAGCCTCTTCAAAGGTAGTTCTCAGATCAGGCCACCGAAGACATCTTGTCAATGGTACAAATTCCTGGGCTCTAGCTTGAAGTGGCTCTCTGGCAAGGGCCGCCCATGAATCTGCATATTTGAACAAATACCCTTCTCAAGAAATCACGATCTTCCAAGCTGTGGTGTCATTTGGAGTCCTGGACTGAAGTCTTTCCATGACCTTGCTGGGATCTGGGTCTGGAGGAAAGCCAGGGTCCCGCTGGGGGCTGGAGGGGCTGGAGGGGCTGGAGGGGAGGGGCCCATCATTTGCAGGTGCAAACAGGATTGGGTTTCTCAGCAGCCTTCTCCCTGGGGCTTTATTCTGTCCATTGTTCCCAGAGACCGTGACTGCAGCCAGCATGTGGCGCTTCAAACTTGCTTCAAACTGTGTGACCAGTTTTTGTTTAGAGCAGCCCCTGGGGCTCTGTTTGCGAGGCACACTGGAGGCCTTTGAGGCCAGGGTTAGAGTTTCCTCTGTTTGGGGGCAGAAAGAGCACAAGTTGACCTTTCCCTGGCTTTCTGTGGCCTTGTTCATATTGGAGTTTGCATGTTTGCTAGTTCTTTATGATCCCCCTTCCCCCCAGACCCTCAGGTACACAGCTCAGGGGGCTCAGGGCTCTGAGGTCCTGGGCAGGAAGCCCTCACTCTGGCTTTTCTGCTGGCTGGGCGGGGGTCAAAGCTGGTCTGGCGGATGCCACAGTGTGTATAGCTTCGGGGGTGACCTCCTCCTTGTCTCAGGTCACAGAAGGGTTAGTGACACTAGACCCACCTCTGACAGCCAGCCTAATGGCTCAGGTTCTGGGGCTCCTCTGTGCCTAGTGGAGAAGAGGTCACCTCTCATGACGGGCCACTGGCCACTTTGGTTTTCTTCCCAGCTTCCCTCTCTGTACCTTTGGGCCAGAAAATGGCGTGAAAGCCAAAAAATACCAGGAAATCCTCCTGAGTCCTAGTTATTGAGAGCCAACTTTCTAGAACTTTGTCCCCAAGTTTCTGAAGTTCAAAACCAGTCATATAGAAGCCAGTTATTGATAATTTAGCGAGTATTTATTGATGAGGGAGCATAAGGCAAACTGAGGGCAAAGCACGAGCCAGCACCCCCATCCCCCCGCCCCCACATCCAGATGGGACATGTGTGATCTTCCTCAGGCACTCCTGGCTGCCCAAGAACAAAGGAAAAGAAAGAGAACATGGCTATTTGATGGAATTCACAGTCCTTCAGGTCCTGAGTCTTCATCAGTTTACAAATACCTTAGTAAATGAAAAGAAAAAGGTAACCTTTTTTTTTAATTTTTTTTTAATGTTTTATTTATTTCTAGGAGAGAGAGAGAGAGACAGCGTGAGCAGGGGAGGGTCAGAGAGAGAGGGAGTCACAGACTGAGACAAGCTCCAGGCTCTGAGCTGGCAGTCAGCACAGAGCCCGACGCGGGGCCCGAACCCACGAACCGCGAGATCATGACCTAAGCGAAAGTCGGATGCTTAACCGACTAAGCCACCCAGGCACCCCGAAAAGAAAAAGGTAACCTTATCAATAGCTGAATCTCTAGAAACCTGTAGACTCAGTTTCCTGGAGCCCTGACATCACCCTCCATGGTGATGTGGGGCACAAAGGCAAGAAGGAAGGGGGAGGTAAATTAGATTTTCTTATAACCTGCTGTCCATTGACAAATACTGGAGGCAAATACAGAGTAAAACATTTCTCCAGGAACCCCTACCTTCCTGATGTTAAAGCCTTACTAGAGGAAAAACACCTTAGCTTGACCATAGCAGGGCCTCAGGTATCTTAGGAGTCTTCTTTAGCATAGCAAAGTCCTTCTGGAACCCTCCCTTTTGACTTTACCTCCCCAACTCCATAGTATATAACCCAGTCATTCTTCACCGCCTCAATGCAGCTCTTTCAGTCTACGGGGCCCTGTTCCCTTGATTTAATAAAATCACTTTTTTTGCACCAGAGACATCTCAGGAATTCTTTCTTGACCCTCAGCTCCAAACCCCCACCATTCCCAAACCTCATCATTTATGGTGGGTGGAAGGTAAACAACATTTCCTGGAGATTATGCCCTTCCCTTTTTTTTCACCCCAATCCATGATCCTTCCTTTGAAGAAGTTTCTTGGCCCCTCAACTAGTCAGGAACCCTGTTCAGCGCTCATAGCACTTTATGGCATTTATCTGTCTATACTTACACATTTTTTACACAATTCTTTTTTCTTTTTAAGTTTAAAAGTTTTTAAAATGTTTACTTATTTTTGAGAGACAGAGCCTGAGCCAGGGCGAGGAGGGGACAAAAAGAGAGGGAGACAGAAAATCCAAAGCAGGCTCCAGGCTCTGAGCTGTCAGCACAGAGCCCAATGCGGGGCTCAAACCCATGAATCGTGAGATCATGACCTGAGCCAAAGTCCGATGCTTAACCCACTGGGCCACCCAGGTGCCCCAATATGACTAATTAATGCCTGTCTTGGGGCGCCTGGGTGGCTTAGTCGGTTAAGCGTCCGACTTTAGCTCGGGTCATGATCTCGCAGTTCGTGGGTTCAGGCCCCGCGTCGGGCTCTGTGCTGACTGCCAGCTCAGAGCCTGGAGCCTGTTTCAGTCTGTGACTCCCTCTCTCTCTGACCCTCCCCTGCTCAAGCTGTGTGTCTCTCTCTCTCTCCTAGAAATAAATAAAAACCTTAAAAAAAATTAAAAAAAAATTAATGCCTGTCTTTTACTGGGAGCCCCTGGAGGGCAAGGACCCTGCTTAGTTTTCTGTCTTCCTTTTGGCTCGGATGCTCATCACTATCCCAGGTCCACACATGGCCGCAGCCTTCTCTTTCTACTGAAGGAACGTAAGGAATGAAGAAGAGAGTAACCTCCTTCATGAAAGCAGTATGCTGCCTGCATTGAAAACACTGAAATCCACTCTCCAACTCTTATCAAGCAACTCCTAGCTGATAAGGGAGCTTGGGTATGCGGGGAGGGGGGCAAAGGGCAGGCTAACGCCTCCCCCCCCCCCAGGGGATATGTGTGATATTCCTTGGACACTCCTGGCTACTCAAGTACAAAGAAAAGGGTTTGTACTCAGTGTTTGCCTGTGGTGATGTGGGAAACTAAGGCAAATGAAAACTCAAATTCCCTGACTGCCTACAGCCCATTGACAAGTCCTTGAGGCCAGCAGAGTGACCTCAGCTGCCTCCATGATGACACTTTGCTCCAGGCAAAGGGGAATCTTAGTTTAAGATTATCCTAATCCCCTAAGGATTCTATGCATCCAGTTTAACATATGAAAATTCCTTTGGAAACTTCTTTTATCTCAACTCCCCCAGGATATACTCCAAGCTTTAAGGCCCCTGATATGCACATGAAATGTCTCCTGACTGAGGTCTTACTAAACGGTAATAAATGGATTTCCCTAATAGCAACTTGTCCCTCAAGGTCCTGGAAATCTTGCTTCCAAAATTCCTTAGAGACTTACTCTATCTCTAACCCCCTCCCAACCTGAGCGTATATAATCCATTACTCTTCACAACCCCAGTGCAGCTTTTTCTGTCCAAGGGTCCGGTCCCTGTGCTTTAATAAAATCACCTTTTTGCACCAAAAACGTCTTCAACAATTTCTTCTTCGCCATCAGCGCTGAACCCCACCCACCATCACCCCAAAACTTCATCACTCGTGACGTGGGAAACAAAGGCAGAAGGAAATGGCAGATACAATTAAATTTCCTTATAACCCACAGCCCACTGACAAGACACTTGAGGTAGGCAGAGTAAAACGTTTCCCCAGGAACCCCCTTCTGTCTTGAAGTTAATGCTTTGCCAGAGGGAAAAACAACTTCAGCCGGACAATAGGCGGTCGTTCAGGACCCTGGGAGTCTTCTTTAGCATATGAAAGTCTTATTGGAAACTTCCCATCGCCTTTACCTCTCCCAACTCCCAAGTATATAATCAGTTTCTCTTTATGTCCTGGGATAGCGCTTTCGGCCCTTAGGCCCTCCGGTCTTTTCCCTGTGCTTTAATAAAAAGTACCTTTTTTTGTACCAAAGACGTCTCAAGAATTCTTCTTCAGCCGTCAGCTCTGAACCCCCACCGCTCCTAAACCCCATCACTGGCATTTGTGTGACAAAAACCCATGCAAGGCTCCAATCCGCCCTGGGGACATTGTGAGGCCTCTAGGTCACCAAGAGCACAGGGCTTGGGCTCTGAAACAATTAGCCTGACTTGGGCTGCATTGGATTTTGTTAAAATGTGTGCCGATTGCTGCGGAAACTGTTTGCATGTAATCAATCTTCAGCCACAGAGAGCCGACTGGTGGGGGCACCGTGTCAGGCCGGCTGCTCCAGGCCCTGAACCTCGGCTGAGGACGCTCCCCCACACTGCAGAGACGGCAAACCCTGCGCGAGCCCGTTCCCAAGTGGTCCCCTGTGCGAGTTATTCTCCCTTCGCTCTCTCAAAACCCACTGGGTCTCTATGGGGACCCGGGTAAGAGAGGGATGTGAAGCATGCAGGGAAGGAGCCAGGTTAACAACTGGACAATCTGGGGTGGCGGCCGGGACATGCGAAGGGGCCACTGGGCTTGCTTCTTGGGGACACCACGCGTCCCTAGCGCGGCGAGCTCTGTACAGCCGTGCGAGGGTCTGCGGTCCGCCTGGCTCTGCGCTGCTTTACGCCGGTCTCTTCCTCTGTGACCTGTGGTGGGCGTGGTTCCTACGTCATCAGCTGATTGGAAGGATCCACAGGAACGGTCCAATCAGAGCAGCCGGAACAGTGCCCGGCAGGCAGCGGCCACCGACTAGGACTAGCGGGCGTCTTTGGTACAAGGTCTTCAGGGGCTCTTGAGGCCCCACTGCGGGTTCTGCTGCTCATGTTCATGGTTATCAGCCCAGGCAGGTATCAAATCACCTGGGGAGCTGTTTACAAATATGAATTCTCTGGCCTCGCCGAATCACAATTACCTGGGAGATTGCAGTATGGACCTCTGTATATACGTATATACGACCTTCACTGATTTTTGACTCAAAAGCACAGTTGGGGAGGGGGCTTCTGGGGGGTTGAGTTGGTTAAGTGTCAGACTCTTTATTTTGGCTCAGGTCATGATATCACCTGAGATCAAGCCCCATATCAGGCTGCTCACTGGCAGTGGGGAGCCTGCTTGGGCTTCTCTCTCTCCATCTCTCCGCCCATCCCCTGCTTGAGCTCTTTCTCTCAAAATAAATCAATTAAAAACAAAAACAAAAAACAAAAACAAAACAAAATAAGATGAGAGCACAGTCAAAGCCATCTGCAAATCTCATGGGTTGCCTCGGTTCCTCCTCCTTTACCTGATCCCACCCGTGGCTCTGTCACTATTTTATATCAGGTCAAGGTAGAAACTTGATAACTTCAGTGCTTAACCTAAAGTTAAGTTCATGTGCATTCCTTGAATAAATGTATTCTCATTAGCCAAACAATACACCTTTCATCTCTGAGTAGTCTCTTTGTGCCTTTGTCCACATACAAGAATATACTGGAAATATAATGTGTGCATGACTGCATATCCATTAATTTAGTTCCCAGTTTTATGAACATGTGTCTGTGTTTCCATTTTAGTGAGAAAATGTTAATTGTTGAATACGGCTCCAGTGACTATGTACATAAAACTAAATTAAATTGCATTAACCATAGCCCTATTTTTGGATACTTAGGCTGCTTATGAGTTTTTTTCACTGTTATAAATAATGCTGGAATCTGTATCTTCAAACACATAGGCTTTCTATATTTAGGAATTTTACTTTACATTCCCAGAGTGATCACCGCACAAACTCTTTTTATTGTTCTAGAAATCTATTGCGAAGTTTTTTTTTTCCTGAAAAAGTGGTGCCAATATATATCTGACAACTAGTTACTAGTGCCTATTTCACCACCTTCCTGACAGCATGGAACATGGAGCATAAACACTTTATTTTGGATTTTTACAAATTTACTAATTAAATGTGGTGCTTCATAGTTGCTTTATTTGCATTTTAAAGTGTATTTTAGACATATAAACACCTTGCTGCTACAAGATCCTCACCTGTGACAGTATTATCACCAATGTGATACATGCAGATTTCTGTTCTTTGGATTAACTTTGTAGGGTTTATGTCAGGAATCACCTCTGGTAAGAATACCACCTTTGTTCTCTCCTTAGCCAGCTGGGGAGTGGGAAGGGTGAGGTCATCATCCTGAGGAAGCTGATGAAACCAGGGGAGTTGATCAGACAGGCTCCTCTCCTCCCCTGGAGCCTGGGTTCGGCCCTGGGACATTTACCTCTTAACTTTAATGGCTGGCAGGCCCATGCTTCAGCCTCTTTGCCTTTCGACACCTGCTCAACCCTCTCTTTGGTAAGGGGAGCCTTGCTCACTTCCCTCATTAGTTAGTTACTAATTCCTTTAAACAACAAGTATTTCTTGAACACTTATCATAAGCCAGGCAATGTGCTGGGGTAGAGGGTATAATATTGAAGGGGAAAAAATAAGCAACCCAACAGAACTTGCCTGCATGGATCTGATAGCCCATGAGAAGAAGATGTTTATTAAGTTATCACATGCAACCACGTGTGACTCATTCTGCCCTACCTCCCTGCTCCATGCCTGGGTGGTCAGTGGTCTTTTCCCACACTATTTCCCCTCTGCCTCAGAGCATCTGTGCATGCTGAGCCCCCTGCCAGCTGGGAGCCTCCCTCCCCAGCATCCCCTCCCTGCCCCTGCACTCTCTCCAGCTGTGCTCAGATGTCACCTTTGCAGGGAAAACTCTGAGGACCCTCCAGGCTCCCCTGCTCAGCCATGCTGCCTGTCCCTGTAGTACTTTTCTCCATAGTCTTCATCACCATTGAACATTTACTGTGTATGTGTTTGCTTCCTGCCTCTTCCCTTCACTACGGGTAAGATCTCGAAGGCAGGGTTTCTGTCTGCCTCCTTCACTCCTAGGAACAGTGCCTGGCATGGAAGAGCCACCTAATAAATATTCCTTGAATGAAACAGTGAATGAATGAAGGACTTTTTTTTTTATTTCCACTTAGGGAATCTGTATGGACCTGTGTTAGCTGCAGTGGGCCTGCGGAGAAGGGTGGGGTGGACAGCGAGGGGGAGAAGGAAGTCAAAACTTCATGTCCACTTTGGGGAGCTGTCTGAACACCTGACTGCTATGAAATCATCTGATTTGGCTCCTAGCTGACTAGCGACAATGAAAACAACAGCACAGCACAGGGTTTCCCAGGACCCAGGCCTCCGTCCTGGTCCTCGAAGCAGGACTAGCAAGAGAACCAAGAACTAAGGCTTTTGGTCTTCACAAGACAGGACCCAGGGCTCCCCGCAGGGGTTCAGACATTTTCACATGACAGGCAGGGACCGCCATTGATTTCTGGAGATGCTGAAGAATGGCTTTGAGGAGGCAGAGCCCAAGTCAGCCAGGAAGGTTGTGATTTCCTGTCTGCACAATTAACATCATTATGGAGGTGTAATCTCTCTAATTAGTTTATTTCATCAAGATTTGATTGAAGGCTTTTCTCATCTGCCTCTGTGGCCTCCTTCTACCTAAGGCTCATGAATAATAGGAAGCAAGATGTTACATCAGACTCAGCTCCCTCCTAAAGAGACCAGCCCATAAATAAAACATCTGGGTCTTACTGGGGAGGGACGGCGAGAGGGGCTCTGAGTGGAAGCCCACTGATTGATGGAGACAGGTAAGTGTTTTCTTAAGTGAGGCAAGCGGTGATTTCGTCTCTGGACCTGGGCCACAGAGCCTGGCTTCCCTGTGAGAGCAGCCAGCCTGGACGTGGGCACCGATCAATGGGTCAGGCATGAACTGGGTGCCTGTAGCACCAGCTCACAGCCTCACTCTCTTTTCTTGTTTGCTTTTTCTATTTCCTAACTAGACTTCTCTTAGAAGAGAGGGTAATTTATGTCTCTAGTAGTATTTTCCTAACAGATTCTAAGAGATCTTCGTGTTGTCATGTAGTTAACTGACAATTTCAAGGCTTTCTTTCAGCGACATACAGAAAGAATGGGTCTGGTTCTGTCCTGGACTGGACCAGGTTTCGGCGACCTGTCTGTATTGTGGAGGTTGGACGAAACATCGGATGGTACCTGTCCCCTTGCCAGCAGCAGACATTGACACTCGATCGTAGCTGCTGACTCATCAGTGCGCCTTCTCATCATAACACCCATACGGCTCTTTTCTGTCGATGAGAGTTGGTCTAGGAGAACAGAAACCTGTTCCTCATCCCTGGAATCCATGATCCTTTAAGAAAAGCCTGAAGCTTTTCTCTGGTCATGGCTGGGAAAAACACAAAACAAAAACACAGGCGTGCCTGGATGGTTTGGTCGTTAAGCATCAGACTCTTGGTTTCAGCTCAGGTCATGATCTCATGGTTTGTGGGATCGAACCCTGAGTGGGACTCCACGTTGAAAGCACAGAGCATGCTTGGGATTCCCTCTCTCCCTCTCTCTCTGCCCTTCCCCCACTCATGCACTTGCATGCACGTGCGTGTACACACACACACACACACACACACACACACCACACTTTCTCTGTCTCTCAGTCTCTCAAAAAACAAAAAGAGAAAGAAAGAAAGAAAGAAAGAAAGAAAGAAAGAAAGAAAGAAAGAAAGAAAGAAAGAAAGAAAGAAAGAAAAAGAAAAAGAAAAATCAAACCCACAAACATATCCAAGTGCACTCTCACCCCTTGGAGGTAAGAGACCACCTGTAAACCACAACAGCCATCACGACCCAGAACCTGAAGGGGAAGTCTTTGTCAGGATGGCACTGCCTTGACCATATGGACAGGGGGTGCAGGTGTTAAGAAATGCCTAATGATCACACCAGGCAAAACTGTGAAGGCACAAAATATGCATCAAGCCAATCAAAAATATTTGGGGTGGCGAGTGCCCATCAGCAGGAAACAGGGAAATTTTACTATTGACACAGCAGTGTTCTATTTAAACAATGGACTGTCCCACTGCAGCAGGGACTGTCTACGACCACATGCACAGATGAGGATGGAGTGGAGAACGGAGACGAGGTTAAGCAAAAGAAGACAAACAAGAGGGCGCATTAGGGGGTTCCACTGATACCAAGCATGACAGCAGTAAGACTGTTCTGTGTTGTTAGATGTCAGGTTGGTGTCAGTCTGGGGCAGGGTAGTGACTGGGAAAGAATGTAAGAAAGCCTTCTGGGAGGAGGTAATGTCTGTTTTCTGATTGGGTTCTGGTTTATGGGTGTATTCAGTTTGGGGAGAATTCATCCTGCTGCACATTTATAATGAAAGCACTTCAATAAAGCATTGAAAAAAGCCTTGGGGCCTGAGAGGCACGCTTGCCAGTGGGAATTCCCATTCTCCTGGGTCCTGGCCTCTGCTCACCTTGGCTTGTGCCTTTGTCTTCCTGGCTCATCATAACCCCCTGTGACCTCCAATGGGTGTTCCTCCTGGCCAGACTTGGCCCCATGATGGAGAAAAGAATTGGAAGAGGAGTCAAAACACCTGGACTAGATTCCATTTTTGCCACACGTGGGATGCGTGGCCTCATGCACCTGTGAGCCTCTGTTCCCTCTCTGGGTCTGGGAAGTGGGATTTGGTAACATGTCCCTTTAGCTGTGCTCGGGTGACCTCCCCCTTGCCTCTTTCCTCTTGTCAGTTTGTTGCACAAAAGGGTATCAGGGTGGGGGCCATAAGCTGGTAGTATCAGGTGGCTGTGGAGAATGGAGTCTTGAGCGATGATTCCAGAGTCCTCTGGTCTCTAATGGAGACTGACTATAAAGTCACAGCCAACCCAGATCTCTTATTTAAGTCCCCAAACAAATGAGACAATTACTTGGGGAGGTCTCCCAAGGCAGACTCGTCCCTAGTAAAACTGGCCAACTTATGAAAAACAGAGACATCTTCTTAGCAATGTGAAGTCTTCAGGGGCATCCCCAGAGCTCTTGGGGGATCATGTGCTATTTCAAAACTCATTGATACTTTCCACATCACCAATCTATTTAAAGTATGGTCGCAGGAGACGTTAGGAAAAAAAAACAATTGAAATTGAGGGGGAGGGGAATCTCTCCATCCCAGAAACCCAAGGGGTTAATCCTCTCCTGTGGCTGAGGAAACGCCAACAAGCCTTTGGCAACCTTCCTCCTCCTTTATATAACGGCACTTCCAAGAGCTGATGCTAGGACCGCCCAGTAATGCTTTTAATTTGTGTGCAGTTGGGAAGAGGCCAGGATTTAATCGAATTCGTTAGGCTGCCTTTGCGTGGAGTAGCTGAGTGCTTGCAGTGCAGCTGGACGGCATGGTAGCGCTGGAATCATTAAAAGAAATACCTAAGGTCGTCACTGTCACATGAGCTATTCCAGATACCAGGCTTCAGAGTAAAAATGGTGGAATTAAATAGTGCTTTTGTAGCCGAAATAAAGTTGGTGCACAGTTACTTTCCTATTACACTCCAATTTTCTCTCTTTCCATCCACCTAATATAAGGAGCTGGGGTTCCGTGTTTGTTTAATGGGGGCGAGGGACGGACCCTGGGAACTGCCTGTTCCTCAGCCAGCCCAGGTGTTCAAGGTTCTTATTCTTAGTCCCCTCTGCACTGTGGGTGGTCTGAATGGGCTCACCCTCCTGAATTACACGTGGTACGCAGCTGCACAGAGAACGTTCCGCTCGCCCAACCTTCCCAGGGTAGTCCTACCCGCATGAGTCCTATCTGTGGGCAAAATGGGGGGGAAAAAGGCACAAACCTGCCCTCATTCCCATTCTCTTTCTAAGGGGAGTCACGGGTCCCAAAGCCCCCAGACAACATATGGTCAAGATTAGGAATCATGTCCCTGAAAGTCTGAATAATTCAGGTGAAAAAAGAGCACATCTGTGAAGTGGATATATTCACCTGACTTATTTATATATTGTAAACACTTACAAGTGTCACAGGGGACCAAGCATATGCCATGCCACTTATTCATTCAATCAACAAGGGTTCATTTACATCTCCACACCATCCATTCCTTCTTTTCCCCAATTCTGTAAAGCCTTGTGCTAAGTTCTATTGTGAAGATGAGAGGACAGGGTAAGGCTTCTGACCACTGGCGAGAGACAGGTCTCACACACGGAAGAGTTCATATTGGTGTTTGTACGATTCACTTAGGCCAGTAGGGCATCTCTCTTTCTCTGAGACAATGTGTCACCCATGGTATCAAGGGCAAAGGCTTTAATAGACACTCAACACACACTGGGGTCCAACTCTATTTCGGTTTTCAATCTTAGTTCTTCGGGAAAGCAAGGTCACTGCTGTCATTCAGTGGCAAGAGGAGGACCGTGATGGTGGGGACAGGGGTGACCACAGAAGTCAGGCACATGGCTCTTTCCTCTCAGTAAATGTCCTCATTATAAAGAAGCAAACAAACAAATAAAACTCTGACCTAGGTGCTACACTGATTTCCATTTTACAGGCCAGAACACTGCATTTAGAGAATTTAAACAATTATCCTAAGCTCACTCAGACACGTGATAGAACTGAAGCTCCTCCCCAGGGCTGCCTGAGCCCACATTCAAGACCTTCAAGGTGAGGACAAAACAGCGAGTTAGCCAATGAGTCAGTAGCTTGGAGAAGTCAAGAAATGATTTGAGGAGAACTGCTAGATCTATTTGAAGAGTAGAAAATCCTTGAAGGCAGGGGGATCCACAAAGGAGAAGACACTGAAGGTGCTGGTCCTAGAGCAGGGGGTGGATGATAGAATCATGAGTGCCAGTCACCTTGGCCAAGAAAGACATCTCCTCCTTGAAGTGCAGGGAAGATGGGTGAAGCTCTGGGATACATTTTAAAGAAGGGGGGCCACATGTGGGAAAGGGGGGAGGTAAGATGGGAAGTTCTTGCCATTGTAACTTTGAGTTTGAGAAAGTATCAATTATCTCCTGCTGTGGAACAAGACACTCCACAAAACAGTGGCTTACAACAAGTCATTATTTCTTCTCCTCCAGCTGTGCTCAGCAGATAGGTCGGCTGGGAAAGCTACAAAGGCTGGGTCTCTCTAGGCACTGTCTTTCATCACGGGCTTCTTCAGAATATGGTGGCCTAATGGTACCAAGAGGGTAAGAGTAGAAGCTGCACGACTTCTTAAGGCCAAAGCCTTGGAATGCACACAAAGTCACTTCTGACACACTGTAAAGGTCAAGTCAAATCACAAGGTTGAGCCCAGGTCCATGGAGGTAGAGAAATGAGCTCCACCTCTAAATGGGAGGAGCTACAAGTCCCACTGCACAGGGCGAGGGTAGAGGAAGCCTAATTTGTTGGTGCCATTATTTTCACCATCTATCGTGAGTCAGAGGCCAAGAGGAACAGGTGTGGTTGAAGTTGAGGTTCGAGGAGGTGAAGGTAGAAAATATCAGAAGAAGTTGTAAGAGGACTCCATGGGAGGACCAAGTAAGGGCATGCCTGTTTCCTCATAGAGCTCAGAGGCAGTTGCATTAATTTGGAGCAGCGTCCCACTTCTGAGGGTCAAGTCTGGACTCCTGCATGTTAACACATAAGCCATGACCTAGCCATGGCTGGAGATGCTACACAGTAGGCACTCAGGAAATGCTGAGGACTGGACACCAGCTTCCATTTCCTGTCTGTGTCTTTTAACTCCAGGGTGGGACATAGGAAGTGACATTTTCAGACTGCCATGGGAAAAGCAGTGAGCATGAGATTCCTCTCTTAATCTGAGGGTCCTCTCCTTGCTCAAATCCAGCCACAGCCAGGCTTTCCCCCACTGGATGTCCCTCCTGTGGGTTGTCAGAGCTTGTGGCTAAATGATTGATCTCCACAATCCAATCAAGTTGGTTTTTCAGGAGGATATACTCATCTGGGCAACTAAATACCAATAAAGTCCATTGGGTCCAAGTGTAGGAGGTTGACTTTTTTTTTTTTTAATGCTTATTTATTTATTTTGAGAGAGAGACAGAGTGACCAGGGAGAGGGGCAGAGGGAGAGAGAGACAGAATCCCAAGCAGTCTTCCATGCTCAGTGCTGAGACTGATGGGGGGTTCATTCTCACAATCATGAGATTGCGACCTCAGCTGAAATCAAGAGTCGCACACCTTACCGACTGAGCCATCCAGGCACCTCTAGGATGTTGACTCTTAATTAACGGAGAAGGTAAAACTTCAAGGAAATGCAGCAGCATGGCTCAGTAGGGAAACATGGAGGCAAAGGGAAGTATTTCCCTTTGAATCAAAGATTAGAGGCACTGGATTTCACTAAGGAGGTTGAAGCCCACATCCCAGCAAGCGGCAGTCCCTTCCAGCTGACCTGCCGGAAGCAGAGACTTTCTACTCGCTGTTATCATTTCTATCTGCAGAGGAGCCTAACTACAGTTTCTTCACAGGTCACGTTTGATCTGGCTGTGCATTAGCTTATGTGCTATTTTACACACACAGACATGCACAGACACACACACACACACACACACACACACACACACAAACACACCATTAGGGGATACACCCTAATACTAACACTGAATTCTCAACACGTTTGCTTTGTCCACACATCACTTTTGAAGCCATCCTCCTAGCACCCTACGTGCACCTCGGACTCCATGTGCGAAAATGTTCTTGGATTCCCTCAGCTCCTGCTTGCTGGCCTGTCTCCTATTTTCAACCTCGCCCGCAGTAGCAGTCCTTATCAGTGCCCTCTCTACCTCTTCCGTAAGTCTTAGAAAGCCAAGCCTTCCACCTGTCAGCACGGGCCCACCTTTGCCTGGGGCGTCGCCGCTAGTGCCTCCCCCACGCCACCTGCCCGGCCTGCAAGACCTTTCCACAGCCCTAACCCACCCTCCGGAGTCTACTGTTCCTCTTCTACTGCGAATACAGCGCCCAACTTCCCTCTCTGCTCTCCTCTCCGCCTCTTGATAAGCATTCACATCAAAATCTAGGTCTGGTGCTTCCCTAAGGAACAAAGGCCGTGTTCCTTTAGCCAGCAGGGTGGGAAATGGCTGAACACAGCTCGGAGTTTAAGGGATTCCTTCCAGTTGGCCTTGCTTTGCCCTGCGCATGCGCCCTTTATCTCCACAGCACACTTGCCTTGGGTTGCACCTGCAAGCATGTGGCAGCTCACACTCTAATGCTGTCTGCCCCTCTTCCCACCCCCCACCCCCCCAGCAGGTAATAAAGGACCCACAGCACCCACGGAGCTCTGCATTTCCAACCCAAGGGCCCGCCACTTTTGGTTTGTGTCAGCTGAGTCTTCTCCCTTCCCGTGATGGGCCTTGTCCTCTGTTTTCCCCGAAATGAAAGGATGAAGTTGTTTCCCACACTTGGGCCAACTCTTTTGTCAGCAGCGGCAAACAACTTCATTCTTCTTCTACAAGGCAGGGCTGGAGCTGGTTCAAGCACTCCACCGATGGCCAGCAGGAGAACAAAAAAAAAAAATCATTAGAAAATCAATTTCTGCTTAATTGAAGATTCTCCTTCCGAACAGGAACAAAGTGGGATTTATCACCTCGGCGGCCTCGCAGCCTGGGTAATGACCGCCTTTTTGCCTGCCTGGCTTTCCCTTGGCAGATGAGATGTAACCAGGCTTAGCAGCAGCACGCGAGCTGACTTCTGGGGGTCAGAGGGTGCTCAGGGCGGCAGGAACCTGGGTGATGGGTCCACTCAGGATGTGGGCAAGAGATGCCGCGTCAGCGCGCGATGAGAAATAATGCTCCGACATGGGAGACATGAGGGAGATTGACCTGCTGGTCTCTCTCTTCCTGCAGACAATTGAAAGTAAACTCCCTAGGTGCTGTTTCTATCTCTTCAGCGTCTGCACAGAGACTCCTAGGAAAGGCTCAGCCAAGGTCCCAGCATCTGCTGGGACAAACCTGGGGTGCCAGTAGTCATGGGCACCGCACTGGGGCCCTGAGCCTCCAGGAGTGATGAGCAGAATCGTGCCTCCGCCAAGAACCCCGGTATCTGAGGAGCAATTGGAGGAATCGAGGGCATTTTGTTTTGAGAAAGGGGAGTCGCGGGGAGAGCTGTCCGCACACCTGTGAGAGGGATGGCCTTGCTCGGAGCTGCTGTCATGGGCAGAGCCAAGGTGCTCCCTGCTGGGAGACGGATAACTGTCTAAGTGATGAAGGTACTGGGGCTGCTTAGGATTGGTTTAGGAAGCCTGGGCCTGAGGAAAGTAACATTTTTGAGGTCCTGAACTCTCCATTGCTTACCCTCTCCAACACAAGT
Source organism: Proteles cristata cristata (assembly GCA_017311185.1). Lineage (NCBI taxonomy): Eukaryota > Metazoa > Chordata > Mammalia > Carnivora > Hyaenidae > Proteles > Proteles cristata. The sequence goes on along the minus strand of JAESUZ010000053.1, from coordinate 562,787 downwards.
TTCTCTCTCTCTCTCTTTCTTTCTTTCTTTCTTTCTTTCTTTCTTTCTTTCTTTCTTTCTTTCTCTGTTTCTTTCTTCTTTCTCTCGCTCTTTCTTTTTCTCTCTTTCTTTCTTTTTCTTCCTTTTCTTCTTTTCTTCCATCCTTTTTATCTCCCTCCCTCCTTCCTTTCTTCTCCCCTCTTTCCTTCTTCCTTCCTTCTTTCCTCCTTCCCACCTCTCTCTTTTCTGTCTACTTCCTTCCCTCTCTCCTCCCCCTTCCCCTCACTCCATCCTCGCTCCCTTCCCTCCTTCCTTCTTTCCTTCCTTCCTTCCTTCCTTCCTTCCTTCCTTCCTTCCTTCCTTCCTTCCTGGCTGCCTTCCTTCCTTCCCTCCCTCCCTTCTTTCTTTCATCTATCTATCTATCTATCTATCTATCTATCTATCTATCTATATCTATCTATCTATCTATCTATCTATCTATCTATCTATCTATCTATCATCTATTATCATGTATCTTTATATAGTGATTGAAGAGTAATCTCAATTCAACAGGCATTTTAATAAGACATAGCCCCTGGAGAAATCAGACCCTGCTAGCATTGATTGAACTTTAGGTACCCTGTTTTCTTTAGGTACATGCAAGCATCTTCCTTTACATGGAAGGGAATGCAGTGTCCTTCACAGTCTGGCTCCTCACTGTCCTCTGTTTTGTGTCTTTCCCTCCTCTCTCCTACAAGACTTCTCCGTGATGCAGATGCAGTGACACACAGTCGTCCCCCATGAATGCTGCGCCTCCTCTCTGCTCACCTCTGCTACCCCTGTCCCTTGTGGATGCCCTTTCTCCCATTTTTGGGGGGAAATACCCATTCATCCTTCCAGACTCAGAAGTTGTGGGCCTGGTCTTTCTGTCCCTGGGACACACCTGTGATGTTCTTCAGAATACCGTACTGCGAACCTTTGTTTATGCATTCAACACATAGACTAAGACAATTCCAGGATAATTATTATATCTTACTATTTGTTTGGAAACGTCTCCACAAGCCTTGTTGGAAGGGGCAGGTGTTGCTTGTAGAATGTTCATGCCCAGAAAGGCATGGGTTCACATCATGAGTTACACCCTGGGGAGTAAAACAGGGTGGAGCTAAATACCAAGAGCAAGTGTTTAAAAGGACTTTAGATTTGCCCATGGGGCATCAAGTGGGGTTTCCATGGCAGACAAAGAGCTATGAAGGAGCGCTGAGTGCCTTGCGAAGGCTGGGAGATAAAAATAACAAATAGTAGCTATCATTTAATTAAGAAAACTGTGGTGACAGCTACCCAATTAGGCGCTTCTGCAGATATTGCCTTATTACTTACAATACAATGAGAGAGAACTCTTATCCCTGTTTTATGAAGGAGAAGATGAAGACCTGCAGAGTTTACTTTTACATCCACACAGCTCTTAGGGTGTCGGTACTTGAGTTTAAGCTCAGATGAGATGGGACACACCATTTTCTTCAGCACTATGTAATCATATCTCCCTGGATCAACTCAGGTGGCTTCAGAAACCTGCCTCTTGGATTGACCTGCATATTATCTATTTCTGCACAAAGAAATGTCTTGAAACAAGAAACACTTGTTAGCTCACAGCTTCTGTGGGGCAGGTAACTGGGTCTGGTCCGGGTCTCTCGTGACATTGCAGGAATGCTAGGTCCTGAACTATGGTTTCTTCTGAAGCTCACCTGCACGGCTGCTGGCAGAAGGCATCAGTTCTTGGTCGTGTGGGCCCTCTCCACAGGGCAGTTCATGACGCAGAAGCTGGGTCCCCTCAGAGTGATCAGCGGAGAGATTGAGAACAAGGAAAGGTGAGCAAGACAGAAGTCATAGTCTTTGTGTAATCTCATCTCAGAAATGACATCCTGCCACTTCTGTTACAAGTGAACCTTGAGGTCTACCACGCTCAAAGGGGAGGATGATACAAGGAGGTGGAGGTCACAGGAGCCTTGTTGCGGTGTTTTAGAACAGGTAGGGTATTTGGGGTTGGGGATGTGAAAGCGAGGCTGCTCGTCACCGAGGGCCTGGGAGGCATGGGCCTCCCACAGTACAGGAAAGATTTTTCTCAACTTCCCAGCCACTTTTGTGAAGACCTCTGCTTCACAAGAACTCTCAGGGGCAGGCAAGACAGGGGTGGCCTGTCCATTTTCAGGGGTGCAAACTCAGGCTCAAGCAGGCGAAGGTACAGGATTTGGCTCTCCGGGACAGAGGACACTGTCAGATGAAATGCTGCCCAGAAGTGTGGTGACCATCGAAGGCAGAGGAAGACAGACACACCATTCTTAGGCTGCACCCAAGAGAAGGCCAGCGGGAATGCGGCACATGACTAGCCCTGACCTTATCAACTTCCTCTGCTTCTGTACCATGTTCCTCGCTTGGCCTTTGTCCCCAGGCTGTTTGGAGCCAGCTTTCTCAAGGTTTGGGTGAATCAGAATCGGGGTCCATTCATCACGGTGTTTCAACATGGGGGTTCGCTCAATTTTAGTCACCAACAGCCCTGACCACTGCCATAGGCCACTCCCAGCCTGGCTAGACTCTCAGTCGTCCACAGATGTCTGAGGAGGAGAAATACATGGTGAAGGACACGTATGCGCATTTCCTGGAAATGATTCAGGATGGAATTTGTGGCTACCTGTGAATATTCTTTGGTCCCCTCTAACTTTCCTCCTTACTGGGGTCGCCTACAAATGGCCATTCTGGATGCGCCCATACCCCTGCAAGATAACCATTGCTGATGGTTCCAGGTCCAGAGTGTTCCAAAGTCTGTTTGCTCTCTAACCAACTGGTCGAGGAGATTTAGTCTGAAATAAGAAAGGGAATGGATCATCGGGATAAAGCAGATCTGGGTGAACTTATCAAAGTTCAATAAACATAAAAGTGATGAATTTTGAAGTCACATAATTAACTCAGGATTACATGAGCAATAACTGAGTAATTACACCTTTAATAATGCATTGAACTTGTCAGGAATACTTACTCATTCTGCTCAGATTTTTTAACAAGATAGCCTATAGCAAGTGACTGTAATTAGATACTGCCTCTGAAAACATCGACAGCAGCTAATTGATACCTTTTATTATAAAGCTAGATGCCAAACATTGCTGTTGGGTGGATTAAGGAATAATATTAGATGTGTTAGGATCATAATACCTACTTGCAAGAATCTAATGCAAGTGGGAAAAAAAAATTCCCCTTCGACCCATCAATCACCCACATAAAGTTGATTCAAGTTTGCACTGGTTTGCTTTAAATTATAGGCTGACAGCAATTGCTACTGTCTGGGTTGTCAGGAAAGGAAATCGGGGGCGGAGGGGTGGGGACTGAGACAGGGCTCCCCTCGATCCCCTGGCTACCAGGTGGATGGCGAGAGAGGGGTCTGGAAGGATGAGGCTGGCAGAAGGGCTCCGTGTGGCAGGGGGGCCAGAGGAGAATGTATACGTTTTTTTTTTTACTTTTGAGGACAGATTATTTTTTATCACTTCAAGGTTGATTTTATCTATTGTTTTATATTTCTCTACAGTATTTGAGACAGGGTTCTAATGTTTATAAAGGTGAGAGAGAGAGAGGCTGCTGTTTGGGGGTGCCAGGAAGGTTCCCTGAGCCTCTGCTCCAGCCCTGGGATATCTTCTCTAAGCATATTTTTTCCCCGGACCTACAATTCCTGCTAACAAGGAAGCCTTGAGAACCTTCTCAAGGGTGTGGGTGTTTTAACTGGATCAGGGAGCGTGTGCACTCTCTCCAAACAGCAAGCAGTCCAAAGGCCCGGGATAGGCAGACTCTCGGTGGGTAAGAGCCTCGCCTCTGCATTGTTCGGATTCAGCTGTGGGGTGTCAGACAAATACTCTGTCTGCCCCATGCCTCAGTGTTCCGGTCTGTAATACAGGTTTACACTCTAGACCCTTGATGTTTGCTGGGCTGAGACATGGGTACAAATAGAGACTGTCATACTAGTGACGAAATATTTAAAAGCTGTCCATCAGCCTAGTGAACTCTTAGAGCAAATATTTTCTATTCTCCTACTTTGATAAATACCCCTTCAAAATGAAAATGTGCGAGCTATGGTGTTTATAGGACTAAAAGACATCAAAATATAAAGGATAGCTGAATTTAATTGTTATCGGTCTGGGTGTGTTGTTATGGAACAGAGATGGTTGGGTGAGTAATACAGGCATACGTGATCCATAAATTATTTTATGTTTATTCCATAAAATGTATTTATTCTTTCAATTTCTCTGCAAAATCACTAATGATGTTGTTATAATCAGATTTCACATAATTTTTGTTCTATTGGCAATAACGACCTAAACAGTGTAACGTTGTATTCAAAGTGCATATATGTTTTCATACATTCATATTTTATATTCATCAAAAACACAAACGAAAGTCAATGTTGAAAATGTAGATATCAATGTAGAGAATAAAAAGTAAAAGTAAAATATACGTTTTTTAATGTTTAAAAAATGTTGGTATTCTCAAATATTGAAAAGTACTTATCAAAAACAAAAGGCAAAATAAAAAGTCCATTTTAAAAAGGCAAAAGGCAAGGGGTGCCTGGGTGGCTCAGTCGGTTAAATGTCCGACTACGGCTCAGGTCGGGATCTGGCGATTTGTGAGTTTGAACCTCACATCAAGCTCTCTCTGTTGTCAGCGTAGAGCCCACTTTGGATTCTTTACCCCCTCTCTCTCTACCTCCACCTCCCCCTCTCAAAAATAAATATTTTAAAGATTTTATAGAAAAGCAAAAGGCAAACAAAATTAAAATGAATATGCATCAATAATTTAATAACACTCGAATAAAACTGCATTGTAATTTATCGAGAATTTAATCAAAATTTTGCAGGAAATTTAAAAAAAAATCACCACTTTGGGATTTAATATTCATCTAGCTGTCTGAGTAACAAAGTGGTATCATGCTTCATGCGTGTTATGTCTAGACTTACGTATATTCAAATTTCAGAGAAATATGAATTGCTTAACATTGCAAAATATTCCATAGCTGCTCTGTGCACTGTTTTGAATACTGCGCTGATTTGTGAATAACCGGAGAACTCTAAATTGGAACACGAAAAGAAGCAAGGAAATGGATGCTTGTCACCACCAGAAAAATCATACTTTGTTATAGAAGAATCCATTGCATTCCTGCCCAGAGGGAAGGTTTGACAAGCTAATTAATGTATCTTTTCTCTCCTCTCGAATCGTCCCCAACTCCAGAGCAGTGTCCATCTCTGAAGTCACACACATACCCATACACCTCGTGGCGTTCAAACATAGTCTCTCCTTTGGGCAAGAGCAGTGACACACTTTTCCCTGGAATCTTTTTTTTTTTTTTAATGTTTATTTTATTTATGAGACGGTGAGAGAGAGAACAAGTGGGGAAAGGAGCAGAGAGAGAGAGAGAGAATCCTAAGCAGGTTCCTCACTGACAGCAGCAAGCCTGATGCGAGGCTCAAACTCCCAAAAGTGAGATCATGACCTGAGCTTATAAGTCCGATGCTCAAATGACTGAACCACCCAGGCGCCCCTCCCTGGGATCTGAACAGTGTTAATCACGAGAGTGCATATATAGGGCACTGGTTCTCATGGGATAGAGGCACTGGGGGGTATTTAAAAAAAATTTAAATAAACTTTTCATTTTAGAATGGTTTTATATTTATAGAAAAATTGTGTACACACTGCATAAACTTCCTAGACATCCAGTTTGCCCGATTTTTAACATCTTATATTAATATGGTATCTTTGTTACAATTGAACCAATATTGATACACTGTAATTAGCTAAAGTCCATACTTTATTTACACTTTTCTCAGTCCCAACCTCCCCCCATCCCCGCCCAGTATCCTATTTCTATTCCAGTGTCCCATCCAGAAGATCATATTATATTTAATTAATCTTGTCTCCTTAGGGTCCTTCTCAGACTTCCCTTGTGTGTTTCTCTGGAGAAATTTGAGAGGTGAATTTTGAAATGAAATTGGGATTTGTCTTACATTTTACTGGGCTTATAGGTTTTGGAAAAAGGACCACAGAGGTGAAGTGCAGTGCATGCTATCAATGGGACTTAGCACTGTTGACGTTGACCTTGGTCACCTGGCTGAGGGAGTGTTTATCACGTTTCTCCCATGTAAAGTTACTCACCCCCTGCTTTCATACTGTGCTCTCTGGAAGGAAGCCACCGTAAGTAGCCTGCACTTGAGGTGTGGGAGTTACGTCTCATCTCTTGGAAGGTGAAGTATCTACACAAATTATTTGGAATTCTTCCTTATGGGAGGTTTGTCTCTTCACTTCCATTTGAAGTGATTTTTTATATCAATGTGGACTCATGGATATTTGTCTTATATTTTGGGTTACAATCCAATACTATTTGAAACAATGTTTTGCCTGAATTATTCCAGCTTTGGCCATCAGGGGTCCTTTCCATTGGCTCCTGAGTCTCTTAGGTGGACTTCTGTCTTCTTTTTTGTTTTGTTTTATTTTGGCTTTTTGAGCACATCCCTGGTTACTGGCACTACAGGAGGCTACAGGCTCATCATGTGTACTTTCTGCCTTTATCCTAGGATCAGCCATTTCCTCCAAGGAGTCCATGAGATTTTAATAAAACTACTTTGTGTATATGTTTGTGGAATGCAATGCCCAAAACACAGAGTCCGGGAGATGGTCCTTTCTTGCAGGTCTGAGAGCAATACCGTTCACCTTCCCTTCATCACGGACTTGAAGGGGCAGTTAAAAGAGTTAATGTGTACACAGTACTTGAAGTGGTTCCTGGCACATAGTAAAAACTCAATAAATATTAGCTACTATATAATTGGGTGCAATATAGACTCCCCCAACTCTTGCCAGCCAGTCCTGCTAAAAGTGGTAGCAAGAGCACTAGCAATGAGAGCGAATATTTGAAATGACACGCTACAATGTAAAAGCACCCAGGGGCTGGTTACATCCAGAGATGATTTCTGCTGCTCACTCTCTGTGGCAAATCTTTGCAACCTGGATGCAGGTGGGCTGTCCTGTAAGTAAAGATAAATCTTCTGACACCCGTTCCCTCTGGGATGAGCTGGCCAGTGCCTTTCATTATAATCCCTCCTTACATCCAATGTCTTATGCGGTGTCCTATTCTATTCGACTTGCACGGTTCTTACTTTTCCTTGCCTACACCCTGTACATTTCATACTTCAGTGGCGGCTTTATGCTGAAGCTGTTCCTTTCCCAACATTCACCTCGGTGAGGAAACCCCTGCTTTCTGGCTAGAAAAATTCTAAGTATTTGGGAAAGAAGAAAAGCCCCTGGTGGAGGCTGAGGCAAAACATGAGGCCATGACAGCTCCCCGGGACTGCAGCAGGGGACGTGTGTGACTAGGGCTTTCTGGGACCACTGGAACCCTCACGTGAGCACCCCCACATGTTGAGTACTTGGACATGTATGTAACACCTTCCTGCTGGGCCCAGGCCTGACTCACAAAGTATCGTTATGCTGCTGTAAGAAAATATAAAGCTTTGGAGGAGTTGGGTAACTGTAATAGCAGGCTTTATACAGGAGCTGTCAAATTACTGCGAGGGACAAAACTTCTGGAGGAGGCTGGGCAGGAGAGGGGACAGAAGAGAGGCTACAAGTACTTACTGAGTATAATCTCAGGGCTGCAAGGGTGTGGGTGCCGGGGCTGGACCATCCGGGCTCCAATCCCGGCTCTGCCACTGGTAAGTCATAGGACCTCGGGGAGGCGATTCAGCCTTGCGGGGCTTCCGTTCCTCCTCGTCAAATGGGCATCATGATATAACCTGCATCAGAGGTTTGAGCATAAAACAAGTTAATGTCCTTAAAACAGATCCCGCACCATGGGATGAGGTGACCCCAAACCGTCCAGGGTTACGGTCTGCCTTTTATTTATTTATTTTTTTACCTACTGGGTGACATTGGAAGTATAACCTCAGGGCCTTGAGCTTCAACTTTCTCATCTGTACAATGGAGATAAAGTGACCTACCTCCCTGGTTTATTGTATGTTTAAGTGCACTTACATGTAGAAAATCATTTATCTTTATACATGTTAACTAAAAGCATTGATCCATGTACATCTTTGTCCATGTTACAAGCATCTCTCTGGCTCATATCATGTCTCTTCAATTCTGGGCGTCTGGTATTTGCCTCTCCCACCATCAATTTAACAGCAGGTGTTTAGAGGCCAAAGAAATACTGCCGCTTTAAATGTAAATGTTACATTTAAAAATGAATCCTTATTACAGAAATGATCAAATATAAAATGAGAGTCCTTCTAAGAATGGAGAAATGGAGCACCGGCCTCCCATCGAGTGCCCCTTCCTCTCTCCCCTGTCTCTTCTGGTAAACTCTCCTTCTAAATGACAGACCTACTCTTGGGGCCTAAGCCACAGCCCTGGGCTTTGCCCAAAGTCCACCTGTGACTCCGAAGGCGCAGCCCGCAGCAGGGAGAGGGTGGGATGGGAGGTGGGGGGTGGTCTCCAGTCTCACAACAGTGCTGCAGAGGACTGCAACCTCTAGGGAGGGAGAAACCGCCTTAGGGGGCTGCACAAATTCCTCGGCTTTGAAGAACTTCAGAGTTAAACATCATTAAATCATTGAACAGTCCACCCAAGGGGAGTTAATACACAGAGAAGCAAAGCTAATTTGGGCTCTCAGGTGACTAACTCAGAATTGCCCACTTAAACTCTGACCCTTTAATTCATATAAATATGTCCCAGAATTGTATTTCTCCAGGGGAGACTGCTCTTCCCCTAATTCAAAGTCTGGTCCTCCCTGCTAGCCAAGGTAGAGGGCTGAGGCAGCCTCCCTGGAGCTGGCCTCACCATCCAGAAAATCTCCATTAATAATCTGTAGAACAGAGGGCTCTCTTGGTGAGAGTGCAAATTATCAGCTACCTCGGGGGACTCCTCACCAGCCTCCAACTGTAATGGATTTCAGACGCAGCTCTCTCTTGCCGGGACACCCTGAAATAAGACTAAATCGACGCTTCCCAACTTGGGTGGAGGGTGGAGGTGGATTTTGCTCCCCTGTTCTGCCCAAAGGGACATCTGGAAAAATCTGGAGGTAGTTTGGGTGGTCTCTAGACTCGGGGTGGGTGGTGGGTGCTACTGGCAGCTGGTGTGGTAGAGGTTGGGAGCGCTCAGGCCAGCCAGGACCAGAGAACGATCTGGCCCCAAATGTCTACAGTACTGACACAGAGGAACCCCAGGTTAACTGCCAGAAGGTGACTTCTCATGGGGCCGGTCTTCCCGAAGGCCGAGGGACATGGACGGGACCCACTTCCTTTGCCTCCAATGTCTGCTCCGGAGAAGAGGTGGAGAAGTGGTATCTGGGTTCTGGACTTGAAACTCCGTTCTGTGACTCAGTAGTTACGTGACTCTCGAAAAGCCCCTTTGCATGTTTAAGCCTCAGTTTCCTCGTCTGTGAAATGGGGGTAAGGATAGTCACCACTGAGTTGTTGTGCTGCATTTACTCCTCATGTAGTAACAAGCGCTGGATGAACATTCCCCGTTATGCCTGTGCCGGACTGAAGCACCCTTGTTTCAGGAGAATTGGGGTTTCATACACTATACTTGGTACTGTAGATACACAGTCGACCTGAATATACTTTCCAATTGACATAGACTTTTCGCAAGGTCATGGGCTTTTAACCCCGGGCTCCTTTCCCCATCACTGAGCCTGCCATGCTTCCTCGGGCTTCATCTCCTTCCACCATGACCGTGGCAATAGGCTGGCTCTCCAGCCTTCCCGGTTTAATCAGAATTTCTGCCAGAGTGAGCTATTGGAAGTGACAGTCTGAACAGATTACTCTCATGCGGAGCCTGGCCCCAGGGCCCCAGTGCCCGCCTACGGAGTAAAATCCCTATTTCTTCCCATGCCCCCAAGGCCCCGCACCCTCACCCACACTATTTGCTTTGTCCCGCCGCCAGCCCTACTCACCTGATGCTGTTTCCCTAATGTACCTGTCCGCGCCTTTGCTTCTGACATTTCCTCTGTCTGGAGCGCGCCATCAAATTTTCCCATCAAACGCTTATTTTCCAAGATTTGGGCCAGGGGTCACTCAGCTGGGAATCCTTCCCCAAAGCCCCATCTCTCCAGGCATCCTTCCCTTGCACGCCCATGGCAGGGAGGGCATGCTCTTAGCTCCCCAAACTCTGCTTAATGCCGGATTCGGGGTAGGGGGGGAATGACATTTCACTCACTGATCTTTTCAGAAAAACATTGTCCTAGAAAGAAACCACGGCCGCCAGACTGTCCTCGCTCTCCAATTTTGTCAGGGCCAGTCACCACCACAGGGTGTCCTAGATCTCCAGCCTCATTGCCCTGGGGTCCAGAAGCCCAACCCTGCTCTGCTCCTTCCTAGCTCTGTAACCTGAGGGAGTTACCTAACCTCTCTGGGCCTCGGTTTGTTTCTCGGTCAAAGGGGAGTAGTAGTAATAGCAGCTGCCTAGGGAGTCCGTGCAGCTGGAAAGAGAGGGTGACGCGAGGAGGTCATGCGCAGTGAGTGACTGCTGCTCAGGGCGTGGCTTCCGTCTGCCTTGAAGGGAACGGTAGACCAGGCAGTCATCTGGGAGGCCCGGGGAGCCCAGGGATCTGGAGGCTGTACTCAAAAAATACCCTTGTTAATGGGGCACCTGGGTGGCTCAGTCGGTTGAGCCTCCAACTCCGGCTCAAGTCATAATCTCCCAGTTCGCAAGTTCGAACCCCACATGCTCATGCTTCTGTCCACACAGAGTCTGCCTTGGATCCTCTGTCCCCTTCTTTCTGCCCCTGCTTGAGCTCTCTCTCTCTCTGTCTCAAAAATATCTAAAAAATGAAAAAAAAAATACCTTGTTAGACTCCGGCCAGGAGTAGCTGAACTGCCTGCACCCCGGAGTGCGTGCGTGTGCACATCCATGCCTACACATGTGCCTGTGTGTGTCTGCGCAAGTGACGAGGGGCTCACTGGTGGATAGCACAGTTCAGGTCCAGAAACGCATTCTGCTCCGACAAGCACCGGTGAGCCATCGCTCTTGTTCTGAAAAGCTCTGAACACATCCAGGCCAGGACTGAAGTCTCGAAAGTCAGGAGTGATGATGGGGTGCGGGCTCCCCCTCCGGGGCTGGGTCAGGCCACGGGGCAGCACGAGAAGACCATCATCAAGCAGCTGCGGAGCATCAAGGCCATTTGGGGATGAGCCCCAGGAAGGAAAGGGAGAGGGTAAGTAGAGTCTGAATTTCCTCGGAGCCATATGAATTTGTCTCAGGGAAGAAGGGAGGTTTTGTGTCATCAAACTCTCCCCGAAGACATATCCTGACCTCCAACCTCAGTCTGTAAGGGCTTGAAGGACATGAGGCTCTGAATGGGTCAGCCATTCAGCCTCTGTCCAGAGCTCAGCCACTGTTCAGTGTGACCTTGGGGAGGTGTCCCTTCCCCTCTCTGGTCTCGGTGTCTCCATCTCCACAATGTCACAACCAAGTGACACATTCTGTGGATCTGATTCCAGTTGTTTCCACCTTTGCCTCGTGGCATCTGGGTCAGGACTGGTACTGCCTTGGCCTTGTCAGGGAAGGGCTTCTCTTCTCCAGGCCCGTGGCTCTCCCCTTGCTTTCTGTACTTTCTGTCCTTTAAAGGAGCCATTCAAGGCCCGGCATCCCCATCACTTTGCTTCTGTCACTCTTGCTCTCCTTGCCCCCTGTGAACCTGCTCCCAGCTTGTGCCAGGAACACATCAATTTAAGGAAGTGGATAAATGTGCAAACATTGGGGTCAGCCACGTAGAGTTCTTGTGGGGTGTCCTTAGGCAAAGAATTCAGCTTCTGGAAGTTGAAAATCTTTAGTTATCAGGTGGGGACAATAACAGCCTTCCCTCCATAAGGCGGACGCAATAATCAGTGGTGACAATGCAGGAGCAGCGCGGAGCTTCCTACCTGGCTCATTGCAGGTGCCCAGCGATGGGCTGTTTCATAAGTGACCGTGTCTGGCGTAGCCCTTTCCATAACCGCTGTCCCTGGATGCTGGAGTGCCAGGCTGCTCTCTTCATCCTCCACTGGCTGGTAAGGTCTCGTGGGTGCCCCATGCTCAGCCATGTCCCTCCCTCCTCCTTGCACACAGACACATGAGCCTTAACCAGCCACCCTGGGTGCTGTGGACCAAGATGCCAGCAGCCCCCCGGGAGGCAGGAAGGACATGGCATGGTCATCTCACTCCATGGAGAAAGGACGTCCACACCTCTTCCACCTCTGTGTGTGTGAGGCCCCATCCAGTCATTCCACCAGCTTCCAGAACATGTTCCTCTGAGTCCCCTCAAAGTTCCAGGAAGCATGTCACGTGGTGGGACACGGAGACTGTGGCTGAGATCCTGGGGCACACCGATTCCTGACACCTTGGTGGTGCTGCACACACCCCAGGGAGAGTTGGGGGGAGAGACAGTGGGCACCCCCCCCCCAATGGAGTGAAAATGGGAGGAAGGTGGCGGCAGAGTGGCTGTGGGTCTCAGATTCAAAGGACAGAGCTCAGATGTCACAAACACTAGTGCCACTTGGTCAGTTTGGGTCGGTGGAGAAATAGACACCAAGAGGAGACTAGACATGTGAGAGGTTCATTGTTCAGGAGCGTCTGTGTGGGATAAAGAGGCAGAATGTAAACTCAGGCCCGGGGTCTTCGGGCCACGTGTGGGTGAGACCCTTGGAAAGGATAGAGGTGGGGAGGGAGGGGCGGGACGACTCTGCGTGGACTCAGGCTGCAGTATGGCTCTGACAAAGGTCCAGCCAGGCCCATCGATGGGGCATTTCGGCTCCAAAGTTGTCCCTTAACGGTGCCCGGGAGGCCCCCTCTGCTGCTCCTGGTCCTCCGTCCTCAACTGAGAGCGGGGCAGGAGTTTGGCCTGACACTAGCCACGGGGGAGGCTCGGAGGTGTGACAGCCAGAAGCCCTCGATCAGCCGTGCACCCTGCAGCAGGTGCCGGACAGGGGGGATCTGAGCCGGCAGGAAGCTCCATGGCTGCCACAACAGAGACCAGTTTCTTTTTAGAAGCCTTGATCTTTGAAAGGGACTGTGACAAAGCCAACGGCTGTCCTTTCCAATGGACACCCACACACGTCTCCTTGCTATGCACGCATGAGTACAGAGCAAGCACGGTGCACACCCAGATCCATGGACACACACACACACCTCCTCGCTATGCACGCACGAGTACAGAGAGAGAATGATGCACACACAGACCCATCTATGTCTGGTGTGTCATGCAGTACACACCGAGCCTGGCTGTGGTGTGGCCGCGACACGACACATAAACTTGAAAGACATTCCCTCTCTGCGAACTTCATTTTCTCAACTACAAAATTAGAGGCGCCATTCTTTTGATGCTAATATTGTAGGAGTTCATGGATCACTCCTTTTACCCCAAAGCAGGAGAGAGAGGGACTATCAGGAAACAGTTTGCTCAAAGAAGAATCATTCATTCATTTACCTCACATGTACTGAGGACCCAGGAAGGCTGGTGAACAGATGACACGGTTCTTGTCTCCTAGAGCAATATTCAAGTGGAGACACGGAAGGGGGGGTGGGGTGGGAAAGAAACAGGGAATGCACAGTGCCGGACACTTGACGGGGATAAATAAGATTCAGTGCTGTAGAGCAGCCCAGAAAGAGGTCTGCTGGGATACTCCATGCACTGTCCATTCGTCCCCCGGGACAGGTGATTTATCCGGTCCACACATATTTATGGGTCATTTGCGGCGTGCCAAGCTTGGTGCTATCTGTTCGGTTAAGTGAGTCCTTAGTCAAGACCATGGACAAAGGCCTTCCTTCCGGACATTTTTCCAGACCCGCCTGGCTCTCTGTTAAAAGGGTGCCTGTCAGAAACTGGCCGACACTTCTGTTAACGAGAGCATCCCACAGCCCAAGCTCTTTATGTTCTATTTTCTTCTGTGGAGAAAAAGGCAAGGTGAAGTGGCCAGAGGACGGGTCTTGGGCAGAAGGTCAGGGGCCGCTGCTTGCCCCTCTCTGTCGTGTGTAGGGGCAGCTCACGCAGGCTCACTTCCTGCTCTGGGGGATGGGGTGGTGGCCCAGCCAAGGTGTCTTCCAGATCCCTGGGGGACTGCGCCAAAATGTTGACTTTTCTGTAGGATTCAGGCAAGTCTTTTTGTTGCATCCATTCTTGAGTTTATGTGTTACCATTCATGAGGGCATTTTTGCTTCCTCCGATAAGGACCTCCTATTTATTACCCTAAGACTGGGACACTTAGGTGGTTCCTCTCTGAATGTCCCTATGCTTCCATTAATTTAAATAATTCACAGTCAGCCTTTCCCCCTACAATCAGTGCTCTATAAGATTCCATGTGTATGTAAAGATTCTAACTCAATAAAGTGGTATCATGGTGCAATGAGGAAAGAAAAACTGGAATTTTTTTTTAAACAACAGCAAGTGTAATGAGCCCTGACCTCCTCCTCCCATGGAATTATTTAAAGAATATATATTAATGTTTATTTATTTTTTGAGAGACTGAGAGATGAGCGTGAGTTGGGGAGGGAGACATAGAGTCTGAAGCAGGCTCCAGGCTCCGAGCTGTCAGCACAGAGCTTGACGTAGGGCTTGAATTCATGAACCGCGAGATCATGACTTGAGAACACGTGGGATGCTTGACCAATTGAGCCACCCAGGCACCCCCACCCATGGAATTCTTTTTAAACACAATGTATTTTCAGTTCTTCACTACCCCTTTTTAGCTATGTGGCCTTGGCCACTTTACCTACCTCCTCGGAGCCTCATTGTCCTCACTGGGAAGATCCTTTCAGGCCATACCTTTCCTTCTGGCAAAACCTTCTTTCTGGGTTTTGTCTCGTTTGGGGACCCCAAGGAGAGGCCCTGACAAGAGCCAGCCAGCCCCTCTATCCCTGGGTGCTGATGGAAGGGGTAGCTGCCGCATCAGGCATCCTTTTCTCGCCGTGGCATCTTAAGACCTCGAGGTTGCGGGGAAATTGGGTGACTTTTGTCAAACGGCTGCACGCGGCATTGTGTTGGAGGTCACGGTGCTCCGTCAGAGGCGGTGGTAATGTATTTATTTATCACTGCCGACCATCCACGCCTCCGCCTTCCCTGTTTGTTCTGCCCAAGGCCGTTGGGGTCCGACAGAGGTCAACAGTGTTTCTACCGAGATGAAGCAGCTCGTCCAAACCTGAATTAGATGTTAAATCTTTTTGAAGTGGGGAGGAGGTAAAGGAGGGAGGAATCATATTGTGCTAAGAATTTATCCTGTGTTGTTTCCTGGGAGATAATGTCCCCAGAAAGATTTGTTACCCAGCGAGTTGCAAACTGCTGTTTCAGGCTGATAGGTACTGCCAATTCATTTTGATGAATTCTGCCAGTCAGAAGAGTATGTTTCACTCCTTTTTGTCGCTGGGGCTGGTTGGAAATGGATGATGGTTTTAAGAGCAGGGACAGCATTCGCTGTCATGCCTGGGATGCGTGGAGTCAAAGATGCTTGGGAATGTTGTTGGTGCTGCAAAAAAGTGCCCAAGACTGCCGGGCTGAGCATTGCCCTCAACCGCCAGTGTGTGTTTCAAGAGGCCTCCTTACCCAGTCACTGGCTATCCTCCTGTTGATCGCCCCCCGTTGGATCCCCCCTACCCTGCACAGCTTGCAGATTTTAGACAGCCCTAATACCCCGTCCCTGCTAGGCTGGGAGGAAGCATAGCGAACCCGACTCTGGACTCTGGCAGATCTGAGCACAAATTCTGGTTCCATCCCTGACGGGCTGACTGGGACAAATTACCCGGTGTCTGTGACCATCAGTTTCCCCAGCTGCGCCCTGGAGATAAACATGCTGAGGTCTACCTCACTATGGAACTTCACTGCTGACTATTTACTCCCCAAATAGGGGAACTGAACAGATTCAGATAGCTCTTTTTTTTTTTTTTCATTTTTAAAGTTTATTTATTTCGCAAGACGGAGAGAGCAAAGGAGGGGCAGAGAGAGAGGGAGAATCCCAGGCAAGCCTGAACCCATGAACTGTGAGATCGTGACCTGACCCGAAACCAAGAGTTGGATGCTTAACCTACTGCGCTACCCAGGCAGCCCTGCCTTTTTTTTTTTTTTTGTTAAACCAAATTGCTTGCTAGGTGTACTCTTGCTATTCATGCCCTCACACTCAGGAACAAAACAGAGATGTCACTGTGAACAGGCTCCTTGTCTGCTTCACACTCCGGCCCCCCCCATTTCTGGACCTTCCATATCTCTTTTCCTTGTGTCCAGCTTCCCCCTCTTGGCTTTGCAGCATTGAATCAATAATTTCTGGAATTTGCTTTGGTTCTCCCCAAGGAAGCATCTTCCGGATCTCCTTCCTTGGCCATCTGCACAGGGGTGCTGCCTGGAGTGTCACCTTCGGTCACCGCCAGCAGAGCGCACCAGTGCTATCTGGGCCTGCAGTGTGCTGAGAGCGGCCCAGCATTGTGTTCTTAGGTCTGTGATACTCCTGTAGAAACACTCTTGCAGACAGGTGCATCTTCTGGGATCTTTCTTGATTTTAGCTGCAAGATTCACGTCAGTCTCTATTCTCTCTGGGCCTCAGTTTCCTCCTCCATCCAAGGAGGTGGGGAGTCCTCAGGATACCTTTGCATTTTTCCAAGGCCTCTGTCATCTTCTGGGATTACTTTTTGGGGATCCCTCCTGGAGAGGTGGGGGAGGGTGGGAGGAAGGCCTTAGGAAGGGCTTCCAGTTCTAGTAGGTTATAGGGTGAACGAGGGGCTTCAGAAGCTTTCACTCTCCTCAGGCAATACCACCCCAATTCACTCTCCTCTGCCCTCAACAAGGAGTAAGGCAGTCCCACACCCCCATCCAAGTTCCCAGCCTCCCTCTCCTCCCCAAACTACTCAGTTCTCAGAAGCTACATTTCCGCAGAGACACTTAGGCTGAGCTGGAAGGTTCCTAAACAAATTGTTAGTGAGGCAGTGACTAGTAATAAACATCACCAGAAGGCACCTTGGGGACCTACAAGGGGAGTATAGACAGAGATCATTGTTTGCACAGCCCCGGAGTCCAGGGAGCTGAGTAGAAATGACCTGGAGCCCAGTGGCATATGAATGTGACCCCCAAGGATGCTGTCCATCACCTGGACGGGGCAAGGGGACACCTCCTTGGGACTCTGTTGAACACTCTCACATAGGAATTTTCCAGAGACCTTGTTCCCTCAGTCTGAGACTCTGCCATGATGGCTATAGGACATTTACTGGAACAAATGGATATTCTTTGTGGACAGATGCTTACTTATGTGGGTTGAAAGTGTCTGTCCCCTTCTTCAGAGTTCTGCTTGGTTATAAAGCAGCTTGGGAACCAAGCTTAAGTCCCAGGTATATGGCATCAACCACTCCCCATTGAGTGGGGAGATAAAGGAGGAAAAGAATCACCTGCCCCAAGTCAGATTCCACCTTTCTGGGAGGGTCCCAGGCATATGGGTTTTAAAAAGCTACCCAAGCCATTCTTAATTCAGAGTGAAAGAGAAAAAAAAAAAAAGAAAGACATAGATAACTTCGGTATTTCACTTACTTGTCATTTATGAGCAACTCCAACAAAGGAGACAACTTAACATAATGGTCAAGTTCTTGGACTCCTGCGTTTGAATGTCAGGTGCGCTTGCCAGGGTGTGAGTTTGGGAAGAGCACTTTATGCCTTGAGTCTTCCCAACCTTGGTTCCCCCTCTATGAAATGGGGATGCTGATAGCAGTGCCCAACCCATGGGGTTGTTGAGGAGTAACTAGTTTATATACAGAACACTTAGGAGAGTGGAACATCATAAGTGACACATTGAAAGAAACTATGAACAGATCCAGCGCAGAAATACTTTGCCAGTGGCCTTGTTGGGGTGATGGACAGAAGGGTCTCTAGTGCAGCAGCATGAGGGCTCCTGGTGGGCTTCTTGGTCTGGGAAATGAACGAAAGCCTCTGTCTACCTTATGGGTCCACAGCACCAGTGGGGGCTAGGGTGAGGCTGTACCGGCAAGAAGGTCCACTCCATAGTCGCCCTGACTTGCCCTTCTCGGTGGACATTCAGCTGCTTTTCACCTCCTGGACTATGCAGAAACTTCGGGATTTCTGCTACACACCAGGGGAGCCAAGGTCTGGAGTGCCAACCGAAGCCTTCCCTTCACTCACCCATACTTTTCTGTGATATTAATTCTGAATCAGCCACCTTCATGCTGTTGTGGGGACAGCCTCTAAGGACACCTCCTGTGAGTGTCCCAAGTGAGTTTTTTAACTTCCTAAGTTCCCCAGTTAGGCCTTGTGCAGAGAGGAAAAGGAAAACCCCCACCTCTCCCTGTCCATTACCCTTCTGTCTTCCACAGTCCTCCAGGGTCAAAGGGGAAGCTCTCCTCTGTCTTGACCTCTAATCCCCAAGAAATGAATGAGCTGGCTTCCCTTTCTTCTTTCTTCTGGAGTGAGATTCCCCTTCCTCTTTCCAAAAAGGTATCTTTTGTTCCTTTTCCTGTAGTTACAATGATAGACAAAGTTGAGAGAGAGAGAGAGAGAGAGAGAGAGAGAGAGAGAGAGAGGGAGAGAGGGAGAGAGAGGAAAATCATATATAAGAGAGCACACAAACACAGGTATTTCAAACATATTATATTAGACATACATAAATGATGTCCAATAAATTGAATTGCACAGTATGTTTGAAAGAATATGGACTCAGAATTCAAGCTGGTCTGTTTCAAATCTTGGCTTTGTCGCTCATTAACTGTATGAAGTCAAGACCTGCACAATGGCCACGGGCAGGAATGAAACTGTTTGTGCCACATCACCGTGGTGATTTAAGCAGATCTTATTCACTGTGCTCTCTGCAGGCATGAACTTAAGATTTTGTTTTACAAGCTGATGATTATGTTCGCTGTCAACGGAGCTTAAATCCTGGCATCCCGGAACTCACTTAAATACTTGCTTAAAGAATCTCTGGGTCAGAAATATTCCCCTTTTCCTTCTTGAACTGTTAAAATTCTATAGGAAAGTGACCTGTTCAAAGATGAACTCTATTTTATAAAGATGTTTTCAGTGGGCCCTGGGTAAAAAATATTTCATAAACCAGAGGAAGCCACTAAATCAAGGAGTGGAAAAAGAAATCGACTTGCTAGAGCAGTACCATTTTGGTGTGGGAAGGCGATATATGCAACATTTTTTACTATATTTGGCTGCAAACTCTAGACAGTTTTTGCCTTGATCTATGACTGAGATTCTGTGGCAGGGCACCATCTGAACTAGCCTTCCTCAGGGCTTTCTGCTGCAACAAGGAGACCATAAATGATGATGATTGGGTGAATATTTTGAAAAGAGGAGCAGGAGGCAGTTTCAAGTAGAAAGTTCTTGGTGGATTCGTGGAGCTACTGAATATGCTGATGGGGCCACAGGGAAGTCTGCAAGTGGAACGTGGGCCATCAGTGGTAGAAGACATCGGCGTGTCTAAAGTGGCTTCTGAAAGGGGGTGTCTCTGTTGCCATCTCTGTTCCCTCGGATGTGGACTGAGACACAGTTTAGTGAGTGAGGGGTTTACTGACAAGGCTTTCAGGACCCATACCTGTGGACAGGAGGTGAGGGAAGCAGAAGTGGGAATATGGAAAAGTCCAGTTGTGATGCAGTTCCAGAGACAAACTTGGGTGACCGCAAGGGGGATCTGGAGCTAGAATTGTCCCCAGTTGGGCTAGGGAGCTGGGTTTTTCTACTATGGCACCAAGCCACCACTGGATTCAGGGTGAGCTTGGGAGAGTCCCTCAATGGGACTGTTGAGGCAGCTGCAGAAGGGGCTGACAGGTGAAGGGTGTGGCCAACAGCCTTCCCCATGGCTGAATGACAAGGCCTTCATTGAAACACAATTTGGGTGGCTCGTCAGTGTCTGCTGTGTTCTTACGTGGGGGCTGGGAATGTCAGGTCTGTGCATGGTTGGCTGCAGGTTGAGCGGGGTAATATCTTAGCTTTCTCTAAATAAGTTTTAATTACTAACTGATTTGATAACCCCTTGCTATACCGGAGATTGGGGTGAGAGTAAGCACACAGCTATCCCTGCCAGAAATCGATTCTGCTATGCCCCCCCTTTCTGCAAGCATGAGGAGAGAGCAGTGCCACTACGGTCGACGTGAGCTTTGGAACTGGACTAACTGATTTTCAAGCTTGGCTAAGCCCTTTCCCAGCTTCCCAACCTTAGAATGGTGGCTCGACTTCTCTGAGTCAATTTCCTCCCTTGCCAAATGGAAATAATTACTGTACACACCTTGGATGTTGTTATAAAGGTCTTTCTCAGAACACACAGCCATCAAAATCTCTGTTGTTACTTGCATGATCAGTGGGTGTGTCAGAGAAGGGAGTCCTCTCATTTACCTTTTCCAATCCAAGGAAATGGCAGCAGAAGTCTTAACCGGGCTTTGTGGGCAAAGGTCTTGTCAGGGTCATACCTTGTGGTCAGTAGAGTCTGGGGTCAACTCCTCTCAAAACCTAGAGTTGACAGGAGCCATGAAATTAGTCTCCAGTTTGCCTCAGCAATGGTGTCCTATCTGATTGAAACTGAAGGGAATCATGGATCACCTCACTGTCAGGAAATGTCAATGTCAGGCCCTGGAGTTTCAGCTGTGCGCGTGCGGAGAAATGCACATGGAGACATGCAGGTGTGTCTGGATATTGAACACCACTGGCTCTTAACGTGGGTCCCTGTACCAGGAGAGGCAGCATCAATGGACAATTTGATAACAGTGCAAATTGTTGGGCCTCACACCCTAGACCTACAGAAACTCTGGGGGAGGAGCCTAGGATTTGTATATTAATAAGACCTCCAGGTGATTCTTATGTTTATGTTTGAAAATCAGTGGCAAAGATAAGAGGTCAACAAATGCTTTTCTGTAAGAAGCCAGACAGTAAATATTTTAGGCTTTGCAGCCTTTGCATTCGGTCTGTCAAAATGACTCAACCCTACCATTGCGATGCAAAAGCAGCCATAGACAACATATAAATGAATGCATGTGGCTGCACCAATAACGCTGTATTTCATAACAGGCAGGCTATAGGCTTTCAGTCTCTGGTGTAGGCACGTGCAGGATCACTGTTTCCTAGCTGAACGTGACTTCCCTCCTCCACTATTAGACGTTCATTCCTTTATTTATGCATTCTATAACTCATTTTATTTCTCTATTGTATTATGGACCTCTGCATTCTAGGAACTTTAAAGATAAGAGATGCAACAGTAAGTAAGAGACACACTTCATCACAGAACTTAAAGTGTAACGAGAGACATAAAAAAGCCATTCACAAATAACTATTAAGATAAATACAGGACACAAAGGAAAGAGAATTAAAAGGGTTTGAGGGTGACCTAATCTAGTCAGAGGAAGGTGAAAAAGGCCTTTCTAAGGAGCTGTCTTTCAAGGTGGAATCCTAATGATAGTAACTAGGTGTCTGGTCCATTTTTGGTAAGGGCTTTGTGCTCACAGCTCATTTCATCCCCCAATAATCCATTGAGGTAGGTACCATTTTTTAAAAAAATTTTTTATTTATTTCTAGGAGAGAGAGAGAGACAGCGTGAGCAGGGGAGGGTCAGAGAGAGAGGGAGATAGAGACTCTGAAACAGGCTCCAGGCTCTGGGCTGGCAGTCAGCACAGAGCCTGACGCGGGGCTCGAACCCACGAACCGCGAGATCATGACCTAAGTGAAAGTCGGACGCTTAACCAACTAAGCCACCTAGGCGCCCCGGTAGGTACCATTTTTATTCCTGGCTGGCAGAAGAAGAGAGTGAGGCCCAAGAAGGATGAATAGTGTGTCCGCAGATTTGAGCCAAGGCAGTTTGGGTCTAGAGGCTGGGTTCCCAGCCACAGCTCCGTATTAACTAGGTAACGGAAAAAAGAAGAACATTCTAGGCAAAGACAGTAGTTTACAGCCTAGTGGGGTGAACAGTCCTTCCTTTAATAATTTTATTTTGAGGAGTCTATTATAATCTAGACATCATGTTAGACATCAAGAATGCAGCTGAAAAGAAGCCAGGAAGGCCTTCACAGAGCTTACAGATGAGTGCAGGAGACGGACATCTCTGAAAACTAAACTGGAAAGGAGCAGAAGAGTAAGTGGGGCAGGTAAAAGTGCACACAGGAGTTTAGGGGATGGGCCGAGGGTTTATTTAATACTGAACAAAGGGCTGGGAGATTAAGATGTAATCACTCTTCTAGACTTTTGTGTCTGGTGACACATCTAACACTCTGTTGGTTAAATGCAATTTCTGAACACAGATATTTACATGGCTACACACACACACACACACACACACACACAAGTATTTTGTCATGTAGGGAAGGGAAAGATAAGTTACTAGCTCCTATGGGGTTACTGGATTAATGATTTGTTAGTGAAACAAAGTAAATGCTCACCTAACACCCTATCCCCAAATACTAGATTCTAGATGAATTAAACAATTGTATTTTATAACAAAATTCTATCCTTGTATAAATAACACAAACATTTTAATATATTTAAATTGAAAATCCCAAAGTGTTGTTCTGCCAGAATATATATTCAGAGGACAAGAAGCAAAATAAAAATAATACCACGCGGAGGCAAATTTGCATTAAGTATGGCAGAAAGGGAATGACTATCTATGCTATGAAAGGAATTCCTACAAATAGCAAAGGAAGAAAGTCCATCATTCCAGAAGTTCAATATAAACATAATTTCAAAAGTCATGGGACAGGACCTAGAGTTCATGACATCAAAAATAAAATTGGCTAATAAATGTAGAGAATATTTAGTCTCTGTGATCATCAAAGAAATTTAAGTACAGAATCAGTGTGATATAGTTTGTCAAATAAATCAGCAAAATCTATAAAGCAATCATAGTCTGGGGATATTATGATGAAACGAATACTCTCACAGTTAATGGAGTCCAAAATCAGCCTAAAAGTGGAGCAATTTTGCAACCTGGCAGTAGGTATCAAGAACATTAAAGATATTCACACCTTTTGACCAAGGGTTTGTGTTTCTGGGAGTGTTTCTAAAGAGACCGTGTTTGTTTCCTAGAGCTTCTGTAATGAGGTACCACAGACGGGGCATCTCAGGACAGAACAGAGATGTATTGTCCCACATCTGGATGGTATGGGCGCCATTGGCTTCTTCTGGGGGCTGGGATGGAGAGTCCGCTCCATGCCTCTCTCTTAGCACCTGGTAATTTGCTGGTGATCTCTGGCATTCCTACCATCACCCCGAATTTTGTCTCCATTTACATGTGGTGTTTCACCCATATGCATGTCCGTCTCTGTCCAGACTTCCCCTTTCCCCCAGTCCTATTAGATTTGGGTTCACCTAATGACCTCATCTTTTTTAATCATGTTCAAAGGTCCTAATTGGGCAGCCTCTTCTATAGGGACCTCATAAGTAGTGGATGTTCTAACCTCAGCCATTCCTAACCCTCCAACCTCCAGCTTAGGGATCTAAGCTGGTCCTGTCTGTTTATTCTTCTACCAACAACGTCCTTCTGGAATATCAAACCAGTTCCTATTCGCTCCTAATTCTTTCTTTTCTTAGTTGAATTCTATCTACTCAACTACACGTTCTTCTACTTGTGTTCGTTCGTTGGCTTACAAAATTTATTTTTCCTGGAAGGTTTATGAGTGCTGGGTAATTTTATTATGGGATTGTGGAATTATAGAACTTAGTTCCAGAGTGATTTCTAAAAAGATACTTTGTCCAAATAAGGATTATCTCCCTCTTCTTTGTGATAATATTATTATTTTCATATTTCATATTGATTATAACATCTTTTAGCGTCATCAGATGCCATTTTGGCAATGTGTATGTATACAGCTGGAGCCAAAGTTTTGCACCTGTTGTTAACACTCCCTCAGGACATATTGCAGCAGCTAAAAGATTCTTAGGTGTCCTGAGAGAGAACTATGTCAGTTCTCCATGACGATTCCCATTTGCACCAAGAAAAACAAAATTATCACTGACATCACCATTGTCTTCTGAGAAAGGGTGCTTCTGTTAAATGAGAAGTTGCTTCATGAGCCGATTGTCTTCATACATTTAGCAAACAGATCAACAAGGAAGAGCCAGCAGGTGCAGAAACGGCTCATGAAGGTGTACGGTGAGTAATCTGACATCTTCTGGGAAATCAAGGCGGCTGAGGTGAGGAAGAGTCTAGGAGCAGGGCAGCGGGAAGAAGATAGGAGGCACACCCTGTGCAGGGATGACCCGGGTGGGTGGGTCCTGTATGGCAGGCAGGAAAGCCTATGACTTTGGAGTTCCTATTGTACGATCTCTTGGTGAAAACTCCAGCTCAGTATGAAGTTCACTACATTTAAAAATGCCATGTGTGTGGAATACTGCATGGCAATGAGAAACAATGAAATCTGGCCATGTGTAGCAACATGGATGGACCTTGAGGTGTTATGCTGAGCAAAATAAGTCAGGCAGAGAAGGACAAATATCATATGTGTTCACGTATAGGAGGATTAGGAGGAACTTAACAGAGGACCAAGGGGGAGAAGAAGGGCGGAAATGGTGGGGAAAGGGAGAGAGGCAAACCATGAGAGACTCTTGAATGCTGACAAAAACTGAGGACTGGTGGATGTGGGGGGGAGGAGGGGTGGGCATGGAGGAGGGCACTTGTGGGGATGAGCACTGGGTGTTATGTGGAAACTAATTTGACAATAAACTATTTGTAAAAAAAGAAAGACAAGAAAAAAAAATAAAAATAAAAATGCCATGTGTGTGAGTGGTTTCCGTTGTATATTTTATTTGTTAATATGGATGGTGCTTTACTTGGTGAAAAGCTTGGTATTCATCCTACAATGAGGCAAGCAGGCACCCCAGAGGTAGAGGAAACAGTGAGATTGTAAGGATTCTAAGCACCCTGCCTGGACTCTGGAGAAATCTGGGCGGGGGCGGGGGGTGGGAGGGGCGGTGGCACAGGCTAGTGAGTGGGCTCAAGAAAATTGTGGCTGCATCTAAATGGCTAGAGGCCATGCCTGGGTGGCTTAGTCGGTTAAGCGTCCGACTTTCGCTTGGGTCATGATCTCGCGGTTCGTGGGTTCGAGCCCCGCGTCGGGCTCTGTGCTGACTGCCAGCTCAGAGCCTGGAGCCTGTTTCAGTCTGTGACTCCCTCTCTCTCTGACCCTCCCCTGCTCATGCTGTCTCTCTCTCTCTCCTAGAAATAAATAAAACATAAAAAAAAAAATAATAAAAAATAAATGGCTAGAGGCTATAGCAACCTGCGGATTACAGGAGCATGACCGGCCTCTCGCTCTGGTAGGAACGGACCCTGGAATGCCTCTCCGCCAATCTCCCTTCCTCTTGGGCTGCAGCTGTCCCACCCCTGTCCCTGGACCTCTTTTAACTGGAAGGAAGCAAAGCCTCCAACCTACACATTGTAAAGGACTTTCTTTTTTTCTTTTTAATTGAGGAAAGTTTGCACAATGCAAATGAACAATGGGTCTCATTTCCAGCCTCCCCCCGAAAGGGACCAATCCTTGATTGGTGCAGGAAGGAATTCAAGGCTAGACTTTCCAGACACCAGTGCTAGAATGAGGGGACCAGCTTGAGATATGATGCAGAAGAGGAAAGCCAAAATTATTTTCCAGAGCTGATCCAGAGCTTTCCAATTTCAAGCCCCTTATGGGAATTGGTATTTTAGGGGATAAACAAGGCAGCTTTGAGGCTACTTAGAGAAACATAAACCATCTGAGCATTTTAGACACTGGGCTTCTCTTTGGATGAAGAGAGAAGGAATAAACATTCACTGCACACCTGCTGTGTGGTAGGCTCTGTGATAGCCACTTCACAAGTGTTTTCTCATATGACATCACATGACAGCATCCCTAGGAAACATATGCAATTATCCCACTGTTCAGATGATGGATCTGAGGCTCAGTTCAGTGACTGTCCAATGCCACTCGGCCAGTACATGTGCCAAACACTGCTGACGTGACCTGCAAGTGACTGGTCTCGGAGGATGATCTAGCTGGCAGCTACTGTCCTGAACAATGCAGAGATAGAACCTCCCCATCACTGCAGAAAGTTCTACCCTAGAGAGGATAGAACAGATTGAAATAGTCCCAGGCAATAGGAAAGGGTATTTATGAAAGTAAGGGAGTTAGTAGGAATGAAGCAGAGTATGACCAGGACTCCAGGGACGAGGGGGAGATCCCTCGCTCAGGCTCTGTAAAGAGTAGATACAGAGGGTTCAAAGCTGCGGTGGAGCAGATGACCCCTCTCTGAGGCTCGGGTGAGAAGATTGGAGGACATTACATGAATAGTGCAGCTCAGTGGGCAGGGTGGCAGACAGACTTTAGATCACATCTGCTCCTTGAAGGTGGTCATGGAGGACATCACATAGAGTCATCTTTGTCCCCAGCTGGATAAGGGGTTGGTGTGGTGAAACTGCACTGATTAATAGGGCACAGCTGTGGCAGGTGGAGGCTTGGCAACAAAAACCTTCAGTCCATTTTATGCTCACATGCAGACTCTGTGTGTGTGTGTGTGTGTGTGTGTGTGTGTGTGTGTGTGTGTGTGTGTGTGTGTGTGTGTGTGTGCATGAGCACACATGCATGTTGGGAGGGCAGTTAAGCGCACATGTGAATCCTTGATGGAGCAGCTAATTTTCTCACATATCCCGGATTCCAATTTGAGTCTCCTGAGAGCACATGAGATTGGAAGTGGAATCTGGGAGATGTTTCAGCGCCCAAACAGCTTTCTCTCTCCCCTCCATCTGTGAAGACCTCTTTTCAACGCCTGTCCACTTTGAGCGTTTTCCCCGTAGTCTTAGGAGATGAGTCAGCTCTGGCTGAAAGGAGCTTTCTCTTCATGTGTGTGTTAGAAATATCCATCTAGCTCATTCATAATTATGCACACTAGTCTGGACTAAATAGAAAAAAACCTGACTGATGTAAAGGACTTGCATTCCAGCAAGGTCTGTATTTGCTCAGCAATAGAGTAGAAATGTCTTCGTCAGCTCAGTCTCTTTGCGATCAGATTCAGGTCCTGAGATATCTCTAAGCAGTTGACCATCACTGATGCTAGTGTTTCCCCCAGTATAATTGCGTATAGAATACTTGTCCTAGATGCTTCTGGTGGGAGGCGTTGGGAGGTCTCTGTTAAAATCTTGCATACTCTGTGTTCATGCTGGAGATTTGCAGTGCACTAAACAAAGGCTCTGAGAAGTCCTGCAGTGAAGAAACCTTTTAAATTCTTTTTCAGCCAGAATTTCCCAAGCTACTTTGGAAAACCAGCCTCCTTCTCTCTCTCTCTCTCTCTCGCTCTTGCTCTCGCTCTCTCCTTTTTCCATGAGGCATCTGTAGAATAAGGTTCTATAGGACATAATTTGGCAAACACTAGCATAAATACAACTGCATCATGGAGATGTGCATGTGTCTGTTTGTGTTTGTGTGTGTGTGCTGCCTTTCACTCTCAGGGAATCTGAAACAATGATGGTATTTGAAGGAGGTTGTGATTTCTGTGGACCTGTCCTGACAAGTCTGGGGATAACCTTCACAACTCTGTAGCCCTTTTTAAGCCATTACCTGCATTTCACTGTTGAGTGCAAGTTCTACATAACTGTTTATTTATTGGTTCAGTTTCAAATATTCCAACTCCATGAGCACCACAGGCAAAACATTGCCTTGTTGGTGCAATCTTCAGAGATACTGTATCTAATCCTTTGATAAAAACTATGGTGGCCTGATGTGGTTTGATGGGCCATTAGTCTCTTAGCATCTCTTATGTGGTATGTTACATGTCCTCCTGGCCTACTTCCCTTTGTCACAATATCACTTGAGCTCTCTCCTTTGTTCCCTCTATTTCACGTGACACACATTATCACACAAAAGGTTCTCTTACTTAGACCACATCATCACTCCCCACTGCCAATAAAGTAAACCCTAACCAATTTCTCTGAAATCACTGGTGACCCCAGCTGTGCTTGGCCAGTGCTATTCCTGTGATATTCACCTTTTCTCACTCACCTAGCAACTACCCAATAGCCCTTATGACCAGTCCATTGTTATGGTTTCTTGGGGGGGAGGGGCTTCCTTGGTATACAGGAAAAGTTATTTGTTCCCTCCTCTATATTCTCCTTGCATTTTGTATTTATCCACATTTTTGGCTTTTTGCTTTCAAGATAAAATGAGAATTATTGGAAGGAATCATGTGTCAAAGAGAATTAAAGAAACTATATTGAATTCAATCTTCTACCCTTCTTTGATACATTTACACTACTGTCATTGTCTACAAAGGCCATACTTATTAGGCTCTAAGCACTGGACAACATATGTCACACACATTTTCTCTTCCATCCTTAAGATGAAAATGAGTATTTGTCCCCATCCTACACATGACCTTATTCAAGGTTGTCTGGCTCTAAAATCTGTGCTACATTCACTATGTGGTGCTGTCTCTTGGGTACATGATTAGCTATATCATGTTCCATTCCTCACACTCCATGTTTGTAATAATGACCTGTAATTCTCAAACAAGCTTTTCAAGGCAATATTAGTATCCACATTTATAACCAAAGAAAGTGAGTCTTATTTGCCCAAGATCATTCTAGTAGGTGGTTGATTCAAACCCTGTGCTCTTTCCACTGCAGCACACAGTCTCAGGTTTTCATTATTAAGGAGACAGAAGCCTGCGGTTTACAATGGAGACCAGGAAGCTCTATTGAACCCTTAGTCATAAAAGCAGATTCAGGAATCAGAGTCAAGGGTGGAATGATTAACTGTTAAGAACATACAGGGGAAAGAGGAACATGCTAAATAGCACCATGGCATCATAAACAACAAAATCCAGACAAATGAGGCCTTTTCTTCAACTCAGAGATGGCAAGGAAAAGAGAGGAAGAAAGAAAAAGGGGAGAGAGATGGGGATACTGAGAGAAGTGCTAATTTTATCTAGAGAGGGGTGTCTGGGTGGCTCAGTTGGTTAAGCATCTGACCGGCTCAGGTCATGATCTCACGGTTTGTGGGTTTGAGTCCCGTGTCAGGCTCTGTGCTGACAGCTCAGAGCCTGGAGCCTGTTTAAGATTCTGTGTCTCCCTCTCTTTCTGCCCCTCCCCTGCTCACACACTCTCTCTTTCTCTCTCTCTCAGAAATACAAAATTAAAAACAATAAAAAATAATTTAATCTAGAGAATTAAGTGATACACACCAACAGTTGCAACATATGTATCCTACATCAGTCTTGATTTTTGCTAAAAAATCCAGAAAAATAAATTTTAAAGAGGTCAAAGAAAATCTGAATGTTATTGAAGATCTGATAAAATTAATAAATTATTGTTAAACTTTTAGGTGTGATAATGTAATTGTGTTCAAAAATGAGGTTCTAGTTTTACATAAATAAATATGAAAATATTTATTGATGCAGTGACAGATATCTTGGATATGCTTTAAAATAATCTGGGAGAAGGGTGATGGGAATTTAGGAATTCACTTTATTCTTCTGTCTAAATTCAAAATTTCTAAATACACAGTAAAAGAGATTAGCCAGCTATGCTCATCCCATGAACAGAAGGATTCATAGGCATTTTGACTGTTTTGTTATCAACAGATTAAGATATCAAAGCAGAAAACACATCTTCAAGCCAGATTCTTTTTCCAGTAGCCAGTTTGCTAGACTACCCATTTAAAAATAAATTGCCAGGAGTGAGGGGAAATCACAGCATTTCTTCTTGTGCTCTTTGTTACTTGCTGTCATGAGAGCCTGTATTTTGAAAATGCCTTTGGATTTACCCTCTGATTTATTAAAATATATGAATTTTTGTCCTAGAAACAATTTTTGCAGTTTTGTGTCATGTGAATAGTCTAGGAAATTCCAGAGAGAGATATTCTAGAGAGCCCATGTTTGCCAAAGGGCCATTTGTGTGCCAAAATTAAGAGTCTTCATAGAAACTCTCTCTACTCCTATGCTGGCTGGGCCTAGATGAGGGTATGCTGAAATTTCCCAACCAGAAGGAGGGAGTGAGGTGGAAACAGTATGAGTTGGGCCCTGGAAGGGACCAACTACTTGCTTAAAAAAGAGGAAAGTTACTTAAATCACTGAGCCCCAGAGTAAAGCAAAGTCAGCTTCTGTCTGGGTCAAGGCTGATATATAAGAAGTCTTATTGTGAGGGTAAAGGATAGTGGAAGAGGGGTTTGGGTCTCAGCAAGGTGTTCTTCATTCTATCAAAGTCAAGCTCACTAAAGAGGTTTAGTCAGGATGTGGATGCAGTGAGGTTGTTCAAACAGGTCTTATGGAAGTGGGGTCTAAGCTGAGGGGCCACGATTCTTTCCTGGGCTACATTACCCACAGTATGAAGAGTGAGAATCAAGACCAAGTGAAGAAGGCCAGTCAATCAGGTGTTAGGCAACATAAAGGAGCTTGGGATGAAAGGGCCCATACTGTGGCCTCTGGGAATGTGTTGGGTTCCCTCCACCCCTACATAGGTTGACTGCAATATACAGAGTCTAACTATTTCTGAACTCACTTTTCGGGTGGGCAGGAACATGTTGACATCTTCCTTCACTGGGTCTCCATTGCCCTAGGATTGGGGAGCGCTATGGAGGCTGGGGGCAGTAGTCAGTGCCCACAGCTGTGCTGGGAAGGGCTGGGGCAAGTACAGTGAGCGAGTTTTTCCAGCTGCATCTGTGCTGACCCATGAGAAAATGCAAGGGACCATAGCCTAGAAGATGAGGTATGGCCTCTTTGCCAGCCCAGTTTCGAGCTGAGCCTGAAGCTAGTGCTCTGGGCCAACAGCCATTGAACCTTTAATGGCCAAGGCTTCCCCCAGTCAGGGAGCCTCAAATTCTGCAATCTACATGCCACACTTTATGCTGTTTACTTATCTGATGGAGCTGTTCTTTGGGAAAGCTGTGTTATTCCTGTAATGCAAAGTGACAGAGAAAATAAAAACACCCAGCTGAGAAAAAGCCACAATGTTAATGTGAAACACAAACTTTCTGTTCATCTGAATCTTAGTTTATTTTAAAACAGAACCATAACAGCTCAGATCCTGGGGACCGGGAGGGGCTGTTGCTGCAGCTGCCCAGCTCTCAGATCCTTCCCTGACTTGCCTTTTGGTCTTAATCCTTTGCGCTGTTCCCAGGAGTCAAAGTGGTGTGACGTGGGTTTGCCTTCCCTGAATGGGACTCCAAGACCAAGGAAGAGCAGATTCTGGGGTTTCCAGTAGACAAGCCTAAAACTAATGTCACCGTGTTTTGCCCACTAACCCCACGGTCTCTCTGAACGAATAAAAGCTTCACCTGAGGTTCTGGGAGCTTTCTTCTGGAGGAATCTGGCTTTTGTGTTTCATCTGAACCAAGTTTGGGGTCTGAGCCCAAACTCTTACAGCTGGCATTGAGCAACATCTGGTTGGCATCTTCTCTACCCTGTTTCCTGGTGTTTGCCTGCATTTTTTAGAATTAGCTCCATTTTCTTAATATTCTTTGTTTCTGAATGTTTTCTGAACGGCATTATCCATACAAAGAATGCTAGCCATGTAAAGCCCTGGGGAGATTCTTGCCATGTAGCCTGCTTCCTGTCCTCACTCCACCTCCAAACTAGAAAAACAGGAGCCCATGGTGGAAAATGAGGAGAAGCAGTCCAAGTTTAAAAGAAAAGCAGGAAATTATCCCAGAAGAGAGGGTTTCAGGAAGCAAGGGGAGGCAAATTATATCAAACTGCACCTAAGAAGACAGATCAGAGAAGTGGCCGCTGGGTTAAGAATTGGTATCGTTCAGTAGGGCTGTGATGGTCACAATCAGAATGGGATAAATCAAGAAGTGCATGCGAATGAAGGAAAAGGAAACAGTGGCTCTTCAAGGGATCTACTCTTGAGGGCCAGTGCTCTACTGGAGTGCACATTAGAACTCCCTCTCCCAGGACAGCATTTGAAAAATACTGATGCCTGGGCTCTTTCCCAGAGATTCTGATTTACTGATATTTTGAGGAGGATTGTCTTGCTTATTTTAGTCTATTTTTAAGATGAAAACTGATGGAATTGTTTGTAGCCTGAGTGTAGTCAGTAGAGAGGAAGACAATAAAAGCACAAGGTGGGTGGTGGACGTATGATGTCATGGGATTGCCCAGGAGGCAGCAGCTGGGATCAGAGTCCAGGTGGTTGACCTTAGACCTGGGCAGGTGAGCTCAGAGCACAAGATGGCTTCCTTTGCCAGCGTGCATTCTCATTGATGGTTTCCAGTCCTTGACCAAAGAGGCCAGGGTATCTTTTCAGGATTTTTTTTTTTTTTTTTTTTTGGACCAAAGCAGAGTGTCTAATGAGGTTTTGGCTTGGCTTACCAACATTACTGTCTCTGAGGAGTATAATAAATGATATGGGGAAACTTCTTCCCTGTGCTTAAGTATAATTATAAATGTATTTGCAGGGCACTTGGGTGGCTCAGTTGGATAAGCATCTGACTCTTGATCTCAGCTCAGGTCATGATCTCATGGTTTGTGGGTTCCAGCCCTATGTCGGGCTCTGTGCTGACAGTGCAGAGCCTGCTTGGTATTGTCTTCTTTCTCTCCTATTTCTGCCTCTCCCCCACTTGCTTTCTTTCTCCCTCTCTCAAAATAAATAAATAAACCTAAAAAAAATAAATAAATGTATTTGTGACAGAAGTGGAAATGATCGAAACGGGGGGTGGAAGGAGAGGGTGGACAATAAAAACTGATCATGGATGATTTAGACACCCACCCAAGGCCCCTCTACAACAACTCCTAAAACTATAGGGACAATTCATTCCAAATCCACTTGGCTTTTTCTTAAGGTATTTCATTCGAGGAAGGTCAAGTTCAAGCTAGTTGTCTGTCACCATGACTCAGTCTTAATGCATTGTGCTAGAAAGAAGGAGATAAATTCAAGTGAGAACAAACCAGTGAGCCAGGGAGACTGAGACACAGACAAGGAGTGATATCTCAGGTGAAGAGAGGTATGAAGACATTGTGGTGAGTGAGGCAGACCAGGTCAGGAGAGAGAACAAAGTTGCATGTGAGGAGGTGCGTTCAGGCAATAGAGGTGGGTGTGTCTTAGGCAATGTTTGCAGACACTTGGTCTTTTCCATGGCTCTGTCATTTCCTTTGCAGTGGAATGTGGTCTGGGCCTTAAAAGGGCAGGTAGGAATACCTATCACCGGGTTTTATAAATATTGGTTCATGTCTATCATACTCAATAAAAATGTATTAAAAATTGTTCTGGGGTGCCTGGGTGGCTCAGCTGGTTAAGCATCTGACTTCAGCTCAGGTCATGATCTCGTGGTTCATGGGTTCATGTCTCACGTCAGGCTCTGTACTGACAGCTCAGATCCTGGGGCCTGCTTTGGATTCTGTGTCTCCCTCTGTCTCTGTCCCTCCCCTGCTCACACTCTGTCTCTCTCTCAAAAACAAATAAGTATAAATTTTTTAAATAAAAAAATTAAAAAATTGTTTTTATGGGATAAGTGAGTGGCTCAATCAGTTGAGAGTCTGACTCTTGATTTCGGCTCAGGTCATGATGACATGGTTCATGAGATCAAGCCCTGTGTCAGGCTCTTCACTAACAGTACAGAGCCTGCTTGGGATTCTCTCTCCCTCTCTCTCTCTGTCCCTCATTCACTTGTATTCTCTCTCTCTCAAAATAAAGAAATAAACATTTTAAAAATGTTCTTATATAAAGACCAGATGTCCAAGACAAAAAAATCAAGTGATCTAAGAAGTATAAAATAAAAGTGAAAGAATCTCTCTATCTTTCCTAGTAAATCCTGCTCTCCAGACACCACCATCATTAATATTTTGTGAGTAGGAATTCTTTAAAAAAATTTTTTTTAGTATTTATTTTTGAGACAGAGAGAGAGAGAGAGAAGGAGTGGGAGATAGGTAGAGAGAAAGGGAGACACTGTCAGCACAGAGCCTGATGTGGTGCTTGAACTCACAAGCCATGAGATCCTGACCAGAGCAGAAGTCAGATGCTCAACCGACTGAGCCACCCAGGTGCCCTGTGGATAGAAATTCTTAAATGGAATTTTTCAATATCATTCTTAAGAGTAAAACTAGATAATTGTATAATACTGTGATAAATAAAAAGAAGAAGTGTTGTAAATCTCTAACACAGCTGCACAAGGAACTCTCTGACAAGCTCAAGTTTGTGAATGATGTCCACCAATGGTGAGGAAAAAAGGCTGAATATATCAGAGTGATTTTTGAGGAATAGTGGATAAAAGGAAAGCACGTAGGCAGACAAAGACAGCCACATTCTGTAAAGGTGTATAAAGAGGGATTATCACATTTTGCAGCAATGATTTTACTGGCTCTGAGGCACCGCTGGAGAATAGATGGCTAAAGAGATCATTTGTGTGCCTTTAGACAGGAATGTTACACTCACCAGGAGCCAGTAGGCACTTGCTAAAATAAATCTGGAATTAGCTTAAACCACCAGTCATTCTTCTAAAAATAAGGTGTTTAGGTTAGTAATTCAAAGAGAGAGAAAAGAAATCCTATGCCTGAAGTTAATCAGAGACTTCAAATGTGATTTCATGATATTCTTGCAGACAAGACAGAGGTACATGTTCTGGATAGTGTTGAAGTTGGGATGGTTTTTAGCTAACAATAGCCAAATGATTCTATAAATGAATCATCCTCAACGGAAAAGTGGAAGGAGCTGTACCATGACTCTCTTATTTTATGTTATATTTTCATGGTGAAAGCCTATACTCAGTATCTGGTACATAATAGATGTACACAAAGTATTTTCAAGAAATGAAGTGTGAGGATGAATGTATGAACAAATGAATGAATGATCCCATGAATCTGAGAGGGACAAATAACTAGTAATCTGGCTGACAAAATTAGGAGAAAAGAAAGAAGAAAAGGGAAAGGAAGGGAAAGGAAGGGAAGGGAAGGGAAGAGAAGAGAAGAGAAGAGAAGAGAAGAGAAGAGAAGAGAAGAGAAATGAAAAGAAAAGAAAAGAAAAGAAAAGAAAGAAAAGAAGAGAAGAAAGAGAACTTCCCAAGCAGTGGACTGGAATGATCTTCAACCCGCCACTCAGTAGGTAGGAATGTCAGGATTTTCAGTTTCTAAAGCACAGAGAAGAGGCTTGGCAGCTGTAAGAAACTTTGCTATTTCCTGAGCCTCCTGGTTTTCTAGCTTTATGCCGGTTTAACATTGCAATGGAATTGGGTGGAAACTTTCAGAATCCCACCAAATCCCCCTCTCTCTTCTCCCCAGAGAGAGTGCATGGTTCACCATTAAGACGTTATCAGTTTCCTACCTAATAATCTTTGCACTATAGAAACTCTCCCAGCTTCAAATGGCAGCAAGGAGTCCTTGGCCCCTTGGCCTCTGGGTACATTCCTGGGAAGCTGTTCAGTCTCTTTGCCCTCCTCCTAATTTATTCTCAAGCACGCAAATGAGATTCCCTTAGCTATGTTTTGGAGGTCCTAAAATTGGAATCTAAACTTTAATGGTTTGCTCAGCTTGTGCTTAAAAGTCCCATCAGAATCCTGGGCATGCCGTTCTTGTTTGACTCACCACCCAAACCTTCATTTCAGGGGGCAAAACGGAATGTCCCCCTCTCCCCTTTTCCCAGTCCTACATTATTCCTTCACATATTTCTCCCCTTCAGTGATGACCAGGACTTTTAATGTGAACTTTTAAGATCCACCTTTCTTAGTAACTTTCAAATATACAGCACAAAGCATTAACTACAGTCGCCATGGTGTACATGACATGCCCACGACTTATTTATTTTATAACTGGAAGTTTGTATCTTTTGACCACCTGACGCCTCTCTGCTCACCCCACCCCACCTCAGGCAACTAACAATCTATCAGTAATATCTCAATTTAAAAAAGAAGAGTTTGTACTTTGTGAAAAAGCAGACCCGGTGGATACTAAGGGGAACTCCCTGTCAGGGTGTGGCAAAGTAGGGACTGACCCCAGACGGTCATCTTGTTGTGAGAGCACAGTCTCTACCTGATTCGCCCCCCATCCTCATCTTTTATTCTTGTTACTTAAAGTGTGGTCCAAACTGTCTGGGAGGTAATTGGAAATGCAGAATTTCAGGTTCAGCCCTAGACCTGCTGAATCAGACGCTGCAGTTTAACAAGATCGCTGGGTGATTCATGGGCACATGAATGCTTCGAAGTACTGCTCTGTATCCTTCAAGACAGGATGGTGAAGAGGCAATCAGCTAACATTTGTTGTGTAGTAGGCAGATAGAAAGGGGAAGGGAGAGAAGGGGAGGGAAGGGGAGAGGAGGGGAGGGGATGGAGAGAAGTCAAGTTGAAATCATAGGAATCAATACGAGGTGAAACAGTCTGAATTTGTGGCAAGCATGGCATAAAACTATACCTAATCACATATGGTGACAGAGGCAATTGCTACAAGTTTTTCCAACTGCAATAAAAATAAATAAATAAATACCAAGCACCCTAGGAGGGATCACTTGCATATTCATATTTCACTTCCTGTCTTGGTAAAGTGTTTCTAACTAGGTTAAAAATGCCCATCTTTCCTTGGGTCAAATTTTAGAAAACTCTTCATAAAAGGGGGCAAAAGGGAATTCCTCCCTGAATGAGGAGAAAGTTGGGGAGATCACTGAATGGATCCGTCTATGCAGTCAGCATGGCTTGAAAAATGCACAAGTGGTGTCAGGCAGCCCACAGTCCAGTATGGGAGACAAGCCCGTAAACATTCTTACCCGAAAAACACAACACATGTACTCCATCATGTGCTATTACAGCCAAATGCTCTGAACAAGATGGGAGCTTAGGGGATGAAAACAAGTCTTTGCTGAGAGTGGGGAGTCAGAGAGGCTACCCCAGAGGGTACAGTGCTGCAGGTGAACTTTGAAGGTTAGATTGGCGTTCACCAGATATTCTAGAACAAGGTGGTAGTGTATGCTAAGGTGATAAAGGAGAAGGCATGTCTTGAGGACTGACGAAGGATGTGGGGAAATGGGGGGCCAGAGGACACGAGGCTGGTGAAGTGGATGGTGCCAAATCAGAAGGGCTCTGAATGCCAGTTAAAACAAGGGAATGTGAGTCAATATTTTCGTTTTATTTATTTATTTTTTAAATGTTTATGTATTTATTTTGAGAGAGAGAGAGAAAGAGAGAGAGGCAGAGAGAAAGGAAAACAGAATTCCAAGCAGGCTCCATACTGTCAATGTAAGGCCCAATGGGGGACTCAAACTCATGAACCACAAGATCATGACCTGAGCTGAAACCAAGAGTAAGACGCTTAGCTGAATGAGCCATCCAGATGCTCCAATATTTTCATTTTAGAAAGATAATTTGTAAGGTAGTGTGGGTGATAGACAGACAGGGATGGGGATGGGAGGAGGGAGGTAGGGGGCAAAGGCCAGAACAGAGAGTAATTCTGGACTGCATCGTTCAAACAAGACCAGATGGTTGTAAGAGAGGAACTTCGGGCGGTGACCAGTCATAGAGGCAGAAAGACTCGGGAATGTTGCAGTGAAATTCAAGAAAGATTTAGACTTTGCTGTGCTGTGACTTCTCTATTTATTGACAAATGACCCAGAGTAGTCATGAACCTGGCTGCTGAGACTTCAAGGCTAGCTATAGGAAGGACAAGAACACTTATGAGTCCAGGAGCTGTTTTCTATCATTATCATGTTTTGGTTTGCTTTTTAAGCAACATATGCCATTCTGTGAAGCTCTAGAGAAAACCCCAAGTGTCTTTTACCACCAGGATAGCCGTTTCCCCAAGTTATTAACTCATACTTGTAAAGAATCCAAGTTCACACTTGTGAACTTCCAGTTGGTTTCTTCCTTATGGGTCCACAGAGCTCCTCTAAAGGCACATCAGTATGGTGCAGAACATGGGAAAAGAAATTTGGATGAGAAGGTGGGAAGGGAAGTTTGTTAAATATTTTAAAGAGTTGACAAGAGACCAAATGTCTACTCTGCTATATCTGAATATTTAAACTCAGAAGCAAATGTCATTTGGTTTTCTGGGAGGCAGGTGCCCTGAGTGGAGGTTGGGGTGGAGGACACTGTTGTAAACTCTTCTATTTGAGCTTCTCCTACCTTTTCACCACCCAGACTACTTAGAGCCAGGACTGCAACATGGCCCCTCCTCATCTTCCCTATACTCCCAAGTTTCTTAACTAAGGCTCTGTGGTCCTCTAGAGTCTTAGAATATCCTGAAATTGAATGCAGACCATATGTGTATGCACGGAGCTTTTGTGACATTTTCCTGACATTGAGTCCATAGCATTCCATGAGATTCTCAGAAGATTCATGACCTAGAAGAAGGAAAGAATCCTACCTCTGCACATCACCACCCCTCCCCAGCCCCAAATGGGCACATCGTCTCCTTTGCCACCAACATGACTCCTAAAACATTCATTCCAGCTACCATCACTGTCCCAAACCCCCAGCCATTGTCTCTATTGCTTGTTGGGCTGCTTAGAAGACACACTGCAGTGGGTACACCCAAAACCTGACCTTATTATCTGCTTCTCGAACTTGTGCCCCCTTCTTTGTGACAAAATGCCTCATACTCATTTCTTACCATCTACAGCCAACCTCTCACTAACTCCTGATAATATAACCTCTGTTTTTGAAAGTTTTCTTCCCTGTTTGGTTTTCTGTTACTTAGAGAGCAGAATCCAAACTTGTAAACAGGCTGCAGGAGCCCTTGAATGAGTGATCCCTGCCTCATGTCCCAACATCAGGCCAGCTAGCACTCCACCTATGCCTTGCACATGTTTCCACATGTCTTTGTGTAAGCTGGTCCCTCTTCCTGGAATACTCTTTCTTCAACTGGTGCCTGACAATCACATCTGCAAGACTCAACTCAACCATGTCTTCTCTCCAATGTCTTCGTAACTACCAAGCTACCTCCTTCTTCTATGTGTATACCATGTCTTTGGCATAGCATTTAATCCAGTGGGTTTATTTCTTCATTTCTGTGCTCATCTCTCCAACTAGGCCTTGTGTTTCTTGAGGGCAGATACAGGGATTAATCTACTGCCGAATCCACAGTGCTTAGGCATAAGAAGGCTCAGCACTCTGTGGGCCTCAAATAAGCATGTGCTTTGAATTATATGAACTCAATATTACTCTCCATAATCATCCTTTACACCCATCTGACTGAAAGAGGATCAGGCTCCTGAGCCAAAGACCCAAAAGATCTTGTTTGGAAAGTAGTGTTTGCCTGAATAGGCTCTTATGCAGAATATTTTTCAACAAGAGTTCTTTTTGGGTCAAATATCACCCATAAGTAGGGATCATCTTGGATTTATTTATTGATTTTTTCTTGTCAGAAACTAGTAGTTTTTTTGGCACATTCACCAAAATGTATTGAGCTAGCACTAGGTGCCAG
The DNA here is from genome assembly GCA_017311185.1 of Proteles cristata cristata. Classification (NCBI taxonomy): domain Eukaryota; kingdom Metazoa; phylum Chordata; class Mammalia; order Carnivora; family Hyaenidae; genus Proteles; species Proteles cristata. The sequence continues at coordinate 523,504 of JAESUZ010000053.1, read as the reverse complement.
TGTCTGTGCTCTATTATACTGCAGGTACAGTCATAAACAGAGCAGTCTTGTGCCCTGCTCTTATGAGCTTCCATTCCAATTGTGGCTCTCTTGTTTTTACTATTTGCTTCCAGGGTTTAATCATGTGATCATTTCTGCCTGAACAAAAATATTTAGCTTGGATTTTTATTTTTTTTTGAGGAGTGTCCTATATCTACTCTCAGGTGTCCTATTATAATTAACATCTGGGTGGTCTTAAATTATAATGATAGGAATGATTATAATAATTATGAAGAGCTGTTCAGTAGGAAATTTTCTACCATCTATAAGACTCGGTCTTATTTAAAGGGTGACAAGGATTCAATGAGATAATGCATATAGAGTGGAACATGGTAAGCAACTAATAAATATTTGTTATTAATATGACCATTATTATTATTAGGTATTTATTATTAAGTATTTTCATGTAGTGCCTTCTGCTCTAAACCAGGCTGCACCCAAAAATAATACTAAATGACACAAAATCCAGCGTTGCCCAGGGTCATGGGTAATAAATGTCCACTTTAAAACACAACTAATTAAAATGGCTGCCATTTCCAGAATTCCCTCATGCCTTCTACTCCTTTGCTATGTTAATGAGTTGTAATAACCATTTAAAAGAAAACCTTTTTAACATATTTTCTGTTTATCTCAAATATTTCCTTCCTTTGTCCTCAAGGTTGGGCAGTAATTAGACAAAAAAATTCTATTTTCCTTTCTTTCTCAGATCCCTCTCAAGTTGAGCAGACCCTGGCTCCTTGCCCATCCACCTTTATTCCAGATGTTACCCTGGCGAACCTCTCAGGCTGTAACCAAGCAACCACTGGGAAGAGGGCCCTCCTGGCTCAGGGCCTAGAAACAGAAGAAAAACAAATAGGAGGATGTCTTGAGTCTTCTACTTACTTCGGTTTTCCAATCTCATTTCCCTCGAACTTTTATTATTTTTGTAATGGAAACTGGGGGTTGGTATCTGGGCTGTCTGTTCACACACCAAAATGTCCGGTCTGTTCTGGAGCAGGACTAGATCTGGGCTCTGGTTGGGCTTGATTCTATTGGTCCTGATTTGGGACTATGACAGCCAAGCAAAACATTCTTTCGCCCCCTCTCACAATACTGGAAAGGAAAGCATTGACCATGTGTCTTTGTAGTGATGAAGTTTGGGGCCCAGCAGAGAAAGGGCTCTCAGGCAACTGAATAGCTTTGTACAGATAAACTAGGCATCCGATATGGAATTTCTCTGCCTAGTTTTAAATCCAGAAATATCTTTTCCAAGCACACCACTCTTTCCCTCATTGCTTCTTGCCTGGACTATGAGTTAGCCCTCTTTAGGACTCCATTTACGTGCATGGCTTGGAACTCCAGCCTTCCTTCCTGATTGTGTTGGAGAGATCATTTTAGATGCAAAAGTCATAATATTATGACCTTGTTTAGACCTATTCAGTGACTCCCCAGAGTCTACAGCCTCATTTCTCAAAGTCAGAAATCCTCTCTTTGAGAGCCATCATTCATTCATTCAACATTTATTTCCCAAGCACCTATCTTATGCCAGGCATTGCCAATCTTCCAGGTACTTGTAAACAAAATGGAGATGGACCCTTGCCCTCACGGAACTTACATTCATGAGGCAGAAGGAGAACAATTAGCAAGTAAAAAAAAAACATGGTCTGTTAGATGGTGTGGAGTGCCATGAAAAGTACAACAGTGGGCACCTGGGTGGCTAAAGCAGGTAAGCATCTGACTCTTGGTTTAGGCTCAGGCCATGCACTCACGGTTTTGTGGGTTCAAACTTGCATCGAGCTCTGCGCTGGCTTGCTTGGGATTCTCTGTCTCCCCCTCTTTCTGCCCCTTTCCTGCTTGTGCTATCTCTGTCTCTCTCAAAATAAATAAATAAACTTTTTTATTAGAAAGAAAAATACAGCAGGGATAGTGGATGGGTGTACAAGCACAGGGGCAATCTGTGAGAGTTTTGCTGAAAAAGTGACAGATAGGAAGACATCAGTAATTGGTGATGGATCTAGCCAAGAAGGTGGTATCTGGAGGGAGGACATCCCAGGCAGGAGGAAGAGAAGGTGCAGAGGCTCTGAGGTAGGAGCATACCTGATGTATTTGAGTAATAACAGGGTAGCCAGTGTGCTTGGAGCAGAATGAGGTAGGAGAGTGACAGATGAATTCAGAGAGATAGTCAAAAGGAGGAGGGTCATATTTTAGATTCCTTAGAACATTACATGGACTGTGCTCTTCACAGGAGGTGAGACAAGAATGCATTGGAGAGTTCTGAGCAGAGCAGTGATACAATATAATTTACTCTTGGAAGGGTCATTCAGGTTCCGTAGATTTGTTTTACTTTTTTTTTTTGTTGAAAGGCAAGGTCAAAGCAGGGAGATTTGCTAGGAGACTCTTGCAACAACCTGGTAAGAAGTCATGGGGGATGGGGCCAGAGCAGCAGTGGCTTTGCTCACGCGTCTTGTTTGATGTTTCTTGCCAAACAGGCATCCACTTTCTGGTTGAATTCCTCTAGCCACAAGGAACTCACTTTCTACTGAGATTACGTGGACTGCTCTGAGGATGCATGGAGTTTTAGTCATTTCTTTTAATGAGCTGGGGTCTATCTTCTACAGACTCCTTTCCTTCATGATTTTGGTCTTACCCCTTGAGTTATTTAAAACCAAACCTTGCTCCTCTCCTTTGTGACCATGTTCACAGTATCTCCAGATTCAGTATCTTCAACTCTTGACCCTTTCATCATATGCATTGTTTCGGCTCTGCCTCCCCATCTTGAATACCCTCCTGTGAAAGTTCTTTAGTTGGGAGAGCTGTATCTTCACCATCCTAGTGTTCAGGGGCTAAATGAAGCAAAGACTGTGATTTGAGTCTCTGCCTTCCTGCAACATTCATCACTGATCTTTCTATGCCTATGCTTATCTATCTATCTGTCTATCTATCTATCTATCTATCTATCTACCTATCTTATAGTGTACACTAACTCATTTCTATCATCTTCCTTTGGGAGCCTGGTAAGAGTTAACTTCTAAACAAACTCATACCACTTTGCAGATGACAGCAAACAGCCAGTGTAAAATTATTGTTATAAAACATATCTTTCCATAATGTGGTCCAAAGCATAGAGAATATTTTTACTAAATCTAGCATTTCCTGCCATTAACATTTTCCTTTTGCCATCTTCAGATAATGTTATGAGTGAGGTTTGTGTTCTAAAAAGCTACATAAACACTTTCAGCTCGTAATCCACTGCAATGGCATTAGTCAGACAACCACAGGCCTTTCTGCCTTCTCTCCCTTTGCCCCCAAGTGTAACAACAGTAAAGTACTACACCTTTTGGAGCTGGTTGAGATAATGTCTCTTAAGAGTAGCTGTGAAAGGTAGGGAACATTATACTGACACTCTGAAAGCAAAATGGGTGTGCAAAGCCTGGCAAAGGTCCCATTCCAGTTGGCAGCCAACAAACCATCACACATGTATTTCTGTTGGAATTATTTTATGAAAATAAAAGCATACCCTAAATAATGGCAGAAGAAGTGAATTTTGGAGTAGCAGAAATGAAAACAGTTTCTTTTCTGTAAATTGTCACCGAGGGGTTGAAGCCCATGCTGGACAAAGAGGGACAAATGTGGTTTAGATCTACAATCATTTATCAATTATCAAATGCTTAACAAAACAATGGACTAGGCTCTGTAAGGATAAAAGTATGAGTGGAGCCTTTGGAAGACTTTAAGTGTGGAAGAAAGAAACATGTTCAGATATTTGCAATGCTCGAATGAGATGCAAGGCAAAGATGTGGTGTAAAGAAGGCAGTGATTAGCACCCTGAAAATTATTTAGCAGTTCTCTAAGGATACAAGTATAAAACATATCAGACGCAGAAGCAGCCTGATGTTAGTGTAAAAGAGGCCTAATTCTGGAATCTGGAATCTGCCTTTTGACAGAAACTTCTATGTCCCACTCAATATCCATTTTCTCTTCTTCCTTGGAAAAAACAGAAACAAAACAAAAATCCCAATTTCACTTAGGATGACAGTGCCCAGCTACAACTTGACATTTTCCAACTCTTACGTCTTGGTCTGGTCATGTGACTAATTACCGCCTAAAGAGAATAAGCCAAAAGATGATGTGGAAGCTTTTTAAAGAGAGCTGGCACAGTGGGGGTGAGCTTCTTTTCTGTTGTCTGGAATGCAGATGGTGAGAGCTGCAGCCCAGCAGCCATTTTGGAGACTGGAGGCTGCATGCTAAAATGGTAGGGGATAAAGATAGAATCTGTCTGGGATCTCTGATGAATCTATGGGGTAGTTATACCTGTCCTAGATTGCCTACCCGAAAGAAACATGATCTTCAGTCTCCTATATGTTGCCTTTACTGCCAGTCTTTCTCACTAGCAGTAAACAAAACTCCTGATATAGTCTATTTACTATAAATGGAACATGAAACTAGCACGTAGAAGGCATCCAGTAAGCATATTTTCTCTTTCATCTACTCACCATCTCTCCTTCTAGGAAAACTCTTAATTTGGAACCTAAGAAAACTTAGAGATGGAGACATCATTTTAAGGTAGCAGAGATGACATTCAAAAGGGAGATCTCAGGAGGGCAATTATCTTTTTGTGTGCGTGAAACACTTGTTTCAAGTAAGAACAGAAAAATGAAATTTTGAGAAGCTTAGAGACAATGTGAGACACTCCATATTGCTCCTTCCTCGTCAAGTCACTTGTGACCACTGAGGTCACATGGAAAATTTTTATGAGGGTCCCAATCAGTATTTTTAAGATGTTAGAGAGGTTATGACAATGGTTAATCCTATGACTAGGAGGCTAGGCACAAGAAACTAGACAGAAGGTCAATGAATGATAAAGTTGTTGAGATGTCAACCACTAGATTTAGGCTGTTTAATAGAGGTCAGTTGGACCAGGCAGTTCTGATATTCTGGAAGAGTAATACGGCATTACAACACTAGAGGTCAGGTAAGGGCAACAGTCAGCTCCATTAGAGAGTGACCAGAGAATGGACTCTGGGTTCCAGTTAAGAACCATTTCCTAAAAGCAGACTTGCATTCAGGTAGCTGAAACAAAAGAAGAACTTTAAATAGGGCAGGCTTGAGACACCCAAAGTTTAAATAATGAAGTGCATGTAGAAAAGGATTTGGGAAAGACCAGCAGGTACCAGCAACTCATCGTATGGGCTCTAGTCGGAAGCAGTGGAGGCCGAGGATGAGATGTTTTGAATTGTTCCACTCACTTATCTAATGACTTTATCAGCAACACATGCTCATCTACTTCTAAAGACACAACGCAGTGGTGCCGAGGTCGAGCCTCTCAAAGATAACGGTCCTGAGGATGTGCAAGCAGACAGTCTAATCAGAAAGGAAAGCAACCAAATCATCTTCAAAAGGTGAGGATCTCCAGGTGCCCAAAACCTATATACAAGAATTTTTTTAAGTTCATTTGTTTATTTTGAGGGAGAGAATACAAGTGGGGGAGGAGCAGAGAGAGAGGAGAGAGAGAGAGAGAGAGAGGGAGAGAGAGAGAGAGAGAGAGACAGAGTCCCATCAGCTCAGAGCTCAATGCAGGACTGGAACTCATGAACCAAGAGACCATGACCTGAGGTGAAGATGCCCACTCAACCAACAGAGCCACCCAGACTCTCCTATACAAGACTTTGATAATAGCTTTCCCACAGTGGCCCATAGCATAATAGCTGAGGTGTCTATCAGTAGAAGACTTGATAAAAGATCAAGTGGTACAATCATACAAGTAGAACTGCTCAACAACAAAAAGAATAGAAACACTGGCAAGGGCGAGTCTTGAAAGCTATGTTCAGTGAAAGAAGCCACACCACTAAGGACAACCACCATTCTGATTTCTTTTTCTCTACCACAGATTAGTTTTGCCTGTTCTCAAGCTTAGTATAAATGGAACATATAATATGTATTCTTTGGGGTAAGTCTTCCTTCACTCAGTATGTTTTTGAGATTAATTATTTATTATTTATTCATTTATTATTGCTGTTATTTCCAAGGGATGCTCTACTGTGTGAACAATCCATGGACTGTTCATGACTCTTTTATTGATGGACACCTGGGTTCTTTCCAGGTTGTTTTTGTTTGTGTTTTAATGATTATGGGGACAACTGCAATGGACATACTATATAATCCTCTTGTCGACATACATTTCATTTATCAAGCATCCATACCTGGGAGGGGACTATGGGGCATAGGGCAGATGAAATTTAACTTTATAAGAAGCCACTAGACATTCCCCAATGGTTGTACCATTTTATACCCTCACCAGTAATACAGGAGATTTCTAACACTCCACATGCTTGTTAACATTTGGTGTTGTCGATATTTTTAATTTCTGCCATTTTGGTGTGTGTATAGTGATACCTCATTGTGGAGAATTGCTGTTCTTAAATCTGTGAAGTAAAAGAAATCGATTTACAGGGAAAAAACATTTATCTTGAAAGAGACCAAAATACTTAAGGTATTTGAAATGTAGTATTGTGTGTGCTTCGTTATTAACATTAAATAACCATATTTAGCAGGAGGTCAAATAACTATCATTTTGAGACCATAAAATACATAAGATGGTAACACAGCTGTGGTAACTAATTGATATGAACTACCCATGATATCTATTAGTGATTAAGTCCAAGGTACTACTAATACAACTGTAATTATGGCTTGTAGTTATAATAGAAGGAAAATGAAGATAATAGAATAGAAAAATTGAAGGTGTAATATTTTCCACTGAAGTTTTTAGACCCCAGATGAAAAACCTCGGGTGTGGAGGTTATAAAAACATTCCAGTTGAGAGGATGGGAAGATTAGGGAATCTCCTGGGTGCTATCTAATTCTGAGATTCTAGCTGTTATGATGCAACCAATTCTAAGGTTAAGGCATCAAGTGAACTGGATAGAAATGAGAGCTTGGGAGTGATCATCAAGGAGGAAAGTTGGTGCCCAGAACAGCAGGTGGATGGCAGGGCAAGGAGAGGCAGGGCGGAAGAGAAGGAGGCTGAAGCCACGGTGGGGCCTGCATGAAGGGAAACAAATCTCATGCTCTAACTCAGCGACCCACCACCATGTCTGCTCTACAGAATCATCTATGGTGGTTTGAAAAATAAAAACAAAGTGCCTTGGTCCTATCCCTGGAGACTTTGATTTAGTACTGGGTGCAGCCTGGAAATCAGCATTTTTAAAAATATCCATTGGTGGCTTAAACGAACACTGATGGTTGAGAACTACCATTAGAAATAGGAGGCTTGTGTTCGGCATAACTGACATGTTTGTGGACATGTAGGAATGGTTCGCGTGGTAGAGCAAACCAGTGGGGCCAAGGCTGGGAAGAAGCCAGGGAGCACATGGGTGATAGCAGTAAGGTAAATAAGAGGCTGAGAGATAATTCCGATGGAATGGGATGGGAGAGGACTACGAGCTTGTTAGGCAAGGGTCCTTCCAGCCTTGGCTGGGCAGTCATCAGGCTAGGTGTTCAAGACAGGGATTGGCATCACTGTGTTTTATGTGAAAGTGGTTATGAGCTTATATCAGTCAGCATTCTCCAGAGAAACAACCAACAGTGTGTGTGTGTGTGTGTGTGTGTGTGTGTGTGTGTGTGTGTGTGTAAGAGGAGAATTCTAGGAATTGGCTCATGGGCTTATGAAAGCCAAGAAGTCCCATGATTTGCTGCCTACAAGCTGGAGAACCAGGAAAGCCAATAGTGAATAATTCAGTCGAAGTCCAAAGGTCTGAGAATCAGGAGCCTGATGGTGTTGTCTTGATCTGAATCTGAAAAGTTGAGAACGCAGGTGTGCTCACGTCCAAGGGCGGAAAATGGAGTCTATCTCACCACAAGCAGATAGATAGATAGATAGATAGAGAGAGAGAGAGAGAGAGAGAGAGAGAATTCTCCTTTTTCCACCTTTTTGTTTTATTTGCACCCTCAAGGGAATGGGGGTTGCCCACCACAGTGGAGAGAGCCACCTGCTTACTAGGTTCACCAATTCAAATGCTACTCTCTTCCTGAAACTTCCTCACAGACACATCCATAAATACGTTTTACCAGCTATTCTGGCATTCCTGACACAGAAAATTAACCCTCACAGAGCTTTACAGCTGATAGAGGTTTAAAACTAGAAGTATTTTAGGGGCGCCTGGGTGGCTCAGTTGGTTAAGCCTCTGACTTTGGCTCAGGTCATGATCTCACAGTTCATGGTTCTGAGCCCTGTATCAGGGTCTGAGCCTGCAGCCTTCTTTGGAATCTGTGTCTCCCTCTGCCCTCCCTTGCTAACATTCTCTCTCTCTCTCTCAAGTAGATAAAACACTAAAAACATTTTAAAAATAGACAGTATTGACAATAAACTATTCGTAAAAAAATAGACAGTATTGTAAATTAAATAAAATAAAAATAGAATCAGACAGTTTTCATTTACTGCTTACCTCACATATGCTCAATGTCAGGTGTTAAAAAACTTCAGTGTTCAGAAGCACCCAATTACCAATAATGGTATCTAGATTTTTGTCTTTGTGTTCTGAGTCTCAGGTTTTTTTTTTTCTTGAAAGTTTGGGTAGAAATCAAAGGCATCTGTGCTCACTGAATTCAATGGAAACATACGCCAACAATACCAGATTGGCTCCTGAATGTCGAAGTGGATTCGACTGAACATTTCACCACACCATTTTAAACAGTGTAAGGTCAATGGCACGTGTGAAGGTCCAGTTCACCCTTTCTTCTATAATTTTAAACAGGTTTCAATAAAAGTTGGGTTGTATAGAGAAGCTTTAGAGATAGAGGAAGGGAATATAAAATAATGAGAGAGTTGTTTTCAATAAACATATAGAAATTGTCTATATATGAGAACATTGCCCTTAAAAACAATCACAAAAGACTTCCATCGTTCAACACATTCCTGAGGTTCCTTTCTAGAAACTAGCTCCAGAGCCAATTCTCTGATCACAAATTGTAATCAGCATATGGCACGTGATAGATGTGCTTCCTTAGATTCACGGGGCCTGCTCTGTCTGCCGAGAGCTCTACTTCACTTGCTGGACGGCAAGATCCACCTGCTACTGTCATTCCTGGCATTGTCATTGGCCTTGGCCTTCCTGATGATGGGGACTGGGTTTTTGAGATGGCTTCCACTGAGAGCCTAGGATCAACAGCCAGCGCCAGGGAGGCTATGGCTCCTCCCTCTACTTCCTAGTAGGGATGCGGTTCCCCATCATTGGGCACAAGGACTCATTTTCTCCATGCCCAAGGGGCTGGATCACACAACTCTGAAGCATGAGCTGTTAGTGTCCCATGCGGAAAACTTGACTAGAGAGGAGACAGGAGGAGTAGATAAATTCCAGTCCCTTTCTTTCTCTGATGGGCTATTCCAAAGGGTGGCAATTCTTTATGGCCTGCTCAGGGACACACTGTATGAACCAGCAGCCAGATGTGTGTTCATATAATGCTGTGGACGGTGTATTAAAATATTACCCCACTGTTCTGGCATTGGATCTCTTAGCAAAGTCTGAGCACATAAGCCTTGTGTCAGGCTGTTTTCTAGGGAGTATGATCTAACACCACACATGACTCAATTGTCTTTTTCATAAGACTCATCCAAACTCAAGGAGAACAATCTCCCTGGCATTTAGGAGAGTAAGAGGAATTTTCCCAATATGCTGACAGAAAATTCCATAGACTAGTTTCACAGTAGAAACAGTAGTGAAAGCAAGGTTTGATCATCCCATGGGTTGGGAATAAGACCACAATTTAAAAAAAACAACAACTGGAGAGTAATTAACATAGAGTGTTACATTGGTTTCAAGTGTACAACATAATGATTCAATAATTTATACGTTAATCAGTGCTCATCAAGATACATATACTCTTAATCCCCTTTTCTATTTAATTGTTCCCCCCACCCGCCTCCTCTCTGGGAATCATCAGTTTGTTCTCTGAATTTAAGTCTGGTTTTGTTTGTTTGCTTGCTTGTTAGTCTCTTATTTCTTTGTTCATTTGTTTTGTTTCTTAAATTCCACATATGAGTGATATTATATGGTATTTGTCTTTCTCTGATAGACTTATTTCATTTAGCATTATCCCCTCTAGGTCCATCCATGTTGTCACAAATGGCAAGATCTCATTCTTTTTTATGGCTTTATCCAGTTATCTATCAATGGACACTTGGATTCTTTACCTTGCTTCTTTACCCTGGCTATTCAAAATAATGCTGCAATAAACACAAGGGTGTATATACCTTTTTGAATTTGTGTCTTCCTTTCCTTTGGGTAAATGACCAGTGTGGAATTACTGGATTGTGTGATAATTCTACTTTTAATTTTTTTGAGGAATCTCCATACTGTTTTCTTAACCACCTATTTGCACTCCTACCAACAGTGCATAAGAATTCTTTTTTCTCCACACCCTCACTAACACTTGCTATTTTTCGTGTTTTTCATTTTATGTCCAAAATGTATAAAGAACTTATATAATTCAACACCAGGAAAACAAATAATCTGATTAAGAAAACGGGCAGAGGCCCTGAATAGACATTTTCCAAAGAAGACCATGCAGATGGCCAACAGACTCATGAAAAGATGCTCAACGTCTCTCATCATCAGGGCAATGCAAATCAAAACCACAATGAGATACCACCTCACACCTGTCAGAGCGGCTAACATCCAAGATCACATATTTTTGGAGTTATGTAGTTTGATACATTTGCTTAAAACAAAGACACAAATAACCTGAAAGTTTTTATTTAGAACAATCTGCCATTCTCTTATTCTGTTTTTCTATTTTCCTTCATAGCTTTTATGAATATCTGAAAGTATCTTAATTCCTCTTTTTTCTTTTCTCCTCAGCTTACTGAAATGAAAATGCCACAGGAGTCTTATCTGTCACATGTATGGCTCTGCATGGTCAGAAGAATCTCAAGGTATTCTTAAGCACTCATTAGTTCATTTATTTATTGATTCATGGATTTACCAGACATTTATGAAAACAGGTCTGTGTTTTCAAATTCTCCCCATAACAACACTTTAAAAGTGTCTGGACATTTTCCTCATGAATGATTCTTGTGACTGAGAGCTCACCAGCCTTCAAAACTATGCACTGAGTTCAAACAGAGCTGATATTCAGCTGCTGTGGACTTATTTAAATGCACCAGTTGGTAAAATCATGAAATACTTTCCTTTTAGTTAATAAGTATATTATAGTAACTGTGAGAAACTGTATGATTAATTTATATTATTTCTATATGCACTCATTCATTCAAGTTAATTATCATAAGATGTTCCAATGTACAGTTAAATCGGTTTTCTGACACAGAATGATTTAAATGATTATAGAGATGTTGAATAAAAGAATATCTCAGATAGTGTTATAAGAATTAGAAAACTTTGAATGTAATTATTAGTTTAGCATGGCTTCTATACCATGTGTAATAACAGCATTCTGGTAAAGAGAATTTCCTATTTATTGACTCAAAAGCATTTAATGATGCCATGATAGCAGTAGCCATGAAACTCCTGAAGATGGAGTGGGCTTGGATGGTGGGCAAAGCCACTGGCTCCTGAGTGGACCAGTGTGACAGCAGCCTATGGGGGCGTCCAGATTGACCCAGATTGGCAGTATTGCAAGCTGTCAAATGGCAGGCATGTGGAAAGTGCTGACATCTGGGGCTGGGCCCCATTCAGCTGCCTTCTGGATGCATCGAACTGCTGGGACATCAACAACATAATGAAGCACATCTACATGGGGGTATCAGTGGACACTTTTTATACCACTGTTTATGTCAAATCATGGCTCAGAGAGGGACATCATTAGCTGGAGACCCACATCCAACAAAAGACCATGCAAGACATTTCTCAAAATCAACTAAAGACTTGGAAATTATAATGCTTTAATAAATGTTTCGTACCATGACTTCTATGAATGAGGGATGATGCCTAGTAAGTAGAGTATTTACATGTTCATGTTTTTGTTGATGTTGCCCTTATAATTGCCTTTTCTCACTTTTTAAAGTAGCTTAAGACTTACAAGAAGCTGCAACAAGAGGGCAGGCATCCTGTATGTCCTTTGCCCAGCTTCCTCCAATAATGATAATGCATGTAACCACGCTACAGTGTCCAAATCAGGAAATTAATATGATGTAATACCATTAACTTGAGTTCAGAACTATTCAGATTTCACCTGGTTTTACATACACTCTTGTGTGTGTGTGTGTGTGTGTGTGTGTGTGTGTGTGTGTGTGTGTGTTGGGGTGGTGGGTGTTACCTCACATTTTACAGAGACTCCTTAGGTTCTCTGTGCCAAGGCCTTGGAGTTTTAGCCATTGCTACATAAAGATGGAGGTAAAGCCATACATGAGTGCACCCCCACAGGCTCACATTCCTTTCACTTAAGAATATTCCTCCCATATGGAGACATAGACCATGTTTATTAATCACTCCAGAAAGTATGTAATTTCATTAGATTGAGCTCTGTCTCTGGGCACTGAGTCATAGGAGGGAACAGCTCCCCAGCGACCCGGAGCTCCTATGACACGCTCTGTGGAGACCGCACTTTGGGGCCAGCTGCTCGAATGCACTGCTGGAATCCCAGGCAGAAATGTGTAATGGCACGCCAAGGGCTGCTGAGCTGTCAGGGCCCAAGCAGGGTTATTTGTGGCTTCCAAAGAGGGGCTGTAACCTTTTATGTTATCCACAAATCTCAGCCTTCAAGAGTCAGGGAGAAAATGCAACCATGCTGTTTGACCTAGCCAGCTCGTTCCCCACCTTGCTCCCCTCCACCCCTATCCCCCTTCCCCCCACTGCCATTCCACTCCCAGCCCCAAGAAGCCTGGCTTGCTGTCCCAGGAAAAAAAAGGGGGGGACAAAGGGACACTATCTTTAGCATTGCACCAGGCCCATCTGAAATGGCCAGGCATGCCTTCTGATTAGATGAAGGAAGGTCCAAGAAAGTCATTGACACATGGAAACTTTCCAAGTTGAGGCCCTGAACATACTGTGTTATTTGCAAGCAAGACAGAAAAGTCAAACTTTTTGACTGGGAAACTTTGAAAGGCAGCTGTGCACCAGGGATGATCATGCTTACATCTGTACTTTATGTCATTCACCAGACCAATCCCAAGGTCAGAGTTCAAGAGTGTCTCTCTTGTGCTTTGCAAGGTACGAGGAGAAGAGGTTTCTGTTGTCATGTCATGAAAACAGAGCTTTAGTTAAATTTTCTTTAGTAATTTCGTTGCTCTACCTGTGTATATATTTACTTACTTCATTTACCAAGGAATCAAATCAGTGAAATGATTACAAATGAGGGCTCTGGAATCACAGTCTCGAGTTTCACTCTTGCCTCTAATGCCTACTAGCTGTGTGACCTTGAGATTAGGCTAGTGCCATGGTTACACTGCGTTCTCCTAAACTTCATATGTTGAAGTCCTAGCCCTCAGTAGCTAAGAATGTGACGTTATTTGGAGATAAAGTTTTTACATAGGTAATCAGGTGAATATGAGGTCTTAGGATAGGCCCTAGTCCTACAGGACCGGTGTTCTTTGTAGAAGGGGGAAATGTGGACAAGGCATGCAAAGGAGGAGGACACCAGGTGGACATGAAGGTACAAGTTCAATAGTTACAATGATGCAGACCACCGTAACTGATAAACTGTCAGTAGTCTCCCAAGTTACATGCACAGTTCCTATCCACACCAAGTTCTGCTGGTGGAGGAAATGAAGCCAGTTACTCAGCATCCCAACGTGCCATAGTGTTGTTGTTGTTGTTTATCTTTATGATGTGGACACCAAGAGTACACTGCAATATGGACAGTCACTCACAAGATGAGGGAATATTCATATTCAAATGGGAAGTTTCATAGAAGTGTTATAGGTGAGGCTGAAAGAGGTGTGCATCACTTGTCCAATTTCCATGGAACTCAGTTTCATGGCTGCATCTAACTGAAAGGAAGGCTAGGGATATAATCTACCTGTGTGCCTAAGAAGAAAGGGAAATTGATTTACTAGATTCTTAGCAGCCTCTGCCATAGCCTCCTTAAGAGAGCAAAGACAAATTTGTACCTTATATCCAAAAAATATATACTAGCACCCAAAGACATGAAAAGAAAATGATAATTATTTTTAGAGTTTAGTCACAGCCCCTGGGATAAACACCACTGATACTCCAGCTTTTTTGAGAGAAGGGTGATAGGTAATAAGTGTTAAGTAACAAGTGATGGGTACTTGCTAACATCATTTGGGAACCTCCCTAGTAATAAACAGATTGTGGCTGACGGCTTTGAAAATTCCTCTTTTGGAACACGAAAGAAGGAATTGCTGTTGACATTTGTGACATGACTCTTACCTGGTTGGCCTATCCAGATCTGGCCCAGGAGACATAATTTTTCGAGAACATTTTGGTTCATTTTCTTTACAGAACAACCTACAAAGTAGAAGAAGGAAGCCAGATGGAAAAGAGCATGAGTGAAAGTATTTTATTTTTTCTACCCCATTTGATGTCTCCATATTCCAGTGCTGAGCCAGTGAATGCAGGGGTTATCATAGGGCCTGGAAGTCACAGAAGGAATCCCAGAGCAGCTATGTACTCTCAAATGTCCGACTCTCATGGCTCACCAAATTTCTTTCTCTTACTTCCATCTTATGGGTCAAGAGAAGCCAAGTCTGAGACTGACCAAGTGAGGAGTTGGAAATGTGGGATTTAGTCAGGGCCCTGCCAGTAAAGGATAATGTGCAATGAACTCTTTAAAGCAGACCTGGAGTCTTAGTACAACAAAAGAACATGGCGTAGCATACAAGGAATGAACTTTGCAGCAAGAGGAATTAAATATAGATTTGAACTCTGTTACTTCAACTTTAGAGTCTCTGCTTTGCATCTGTTAGAATGGGAGAAAAGACATTTACTCCTCAGAGTTGTGAGGAAGGATTAAATCAGATAATTGTCTTAGAGCATACAACACAACGTCTGATCCAGAGTGGACACGTAAGTGAGAAAGGTAAAGGGCTACCTTAAGAGAGAGGAAAAAAGGATACAAAGTGATTCCTGCAGTGAGTACATATGCAAAACAGTGTAAACTCTAGGGCAATTACTGGTAACCAACAGAAATCTTTGGGCAATATTACTGCTACATTTCTGGAACTAATTGATGGAACAGGGTTGAGTTTGCATTTATTCTAGGATAGTTTTTATTTGAATACATCTTTACCAAAAAACAAGATCAAGCTGGTTTGAGGGCACCATCACTCTCCCTCACCCTCCACTATAGGAGTAAGAAGACTGGGGCTGGCACTGTTGAATCCATAAGTCTCTGCAGCTACCCACTAGGAATCCCAGGAATTCCCCAGAATCAGGGGAAGAAAAGTTCCTTTTGGGAGAAAATATATCAAGACAGGAACTGAATCCTAGGACTACTCTGTCCAGAGGAAATCTTGACTCCTCAGATCCAGAGGAATATATGGGATATTTCACAAACCCTTTCATTGTTGTACCCTGAAGACATTAATTTGCACCTTCTTAACCCAGTTTCCCTGTGTGGGAGCAGAGAAAGAAAGTAAGAGACTTTCAGCTCAAGTTTTTAATTCCTGTCTCTGTCATTCAGTGCACAACATGTATACTCACATAGATTGTCATGTGTGATTCTCATCAAGGCAAAAAACAAACAAACAAAGACAAAAAGGGGTTCTTTTGGGGATGGTACAACTTGCAGGTATTCTGATTCTCAATTTTTAAAGGGAGAGGAGTGTTATCTATCTGGAATTCTAAAGAGATTTACAGAAGCATATTTAATTTTGGGATAAGAGAGAAGAGGGAGTTCTCTAAGGGAAAAGAATTATCTGATTATGAGCCTACCACCTACTCCTTCCTGCCATTGGATAAGCTGGGCAGAGCTTAATTCTTAGGCTATGGATTTCAGGGCCTCACCATCTAGTCTTATAGATGGTTAGCAAGTCTTTTGGAATGGACTGCTCAAATACCACACAATAGAACGTGGCATCTGGAGTTCTATGGAAAGATGGACATATCAAGGAAGAAAAATTATTTCTATGCAGCCAAATAGAGGAGCCTCAAAGGGTAGGTAAGGAGGCAGATGCATGGCTTGATTTAGGTTATGCCAAGATCCTGAAGCAAAAGCTTTGGTGCAGATAGTTTATTTGGAAGAGGATTCTAGGAGGCACAGTGCGAACATGGAGAAAGGAAGACAAGGAAGGTAGAATCTGCTGACGATCTTCTGAAAAACTGTGTAGAACGTATCTCAGAAGTATCCCACTCCAGATGACTTCCTCCCATCTGCCATGAGTTGAAGCCAGCTCTGGGGTGTCCCACCCCACCACACACTTCTGCACAGAGCCAGAGTGTGACAGAGTATGCTACTGTGGCCCACAGAGAAGATGACAGACATAGGCACTTGATGTATGAAGCTAGGAACTCTGGAGGCCAGAGGGAATAATGGGGGTTGAGGCATCAACAACATCTACTGAAACAGAATTAAAATGCAAAGGGTTTACCTTCCCCCAAATCCTCACAGCTAGTGAAAGGCAGAACTAACATTGGAACGTAGGTCCCCTGGGCTCCAAATGATTGGGTGCTCAGAAGAAATTTGAGCTTAAAATAAAATTTAAATTCAAGACACGACATTCTGGATTATGGAAGTGTGCTATGACTCATTCCCTAAGATAGAAATTGAGATATCCCTTCTATTAAGCAAGAAGAGATTGAAGGAAAACAGAGTGGAAGAGAACGAAAAGTGTATGAAACAATTAAAATAATCACTGGAAGCATTAACAAGTAGAATTGACAGCATGGAAAATTGAATTAGCTAAGCAGAAGCTAAACCCAAGAAATAAATCAAGAACACAGAGATTAATACTAACAGAGAAATGAAGGAAATGTTAGAAAATTTGACATTGAGCATGGTGTGTCAATATGCATATAATAGAATCTCTTACAGATGATATGGGGAAGTGAATGATCAATACCATGGCAATAGAGAGACATGATCAGATCTTCAAATATAATAACCATGTTCATAATGAAAACATATATCATCAACTCACTGAGCTAAGTTGCTAACGGTCTGTTTGAAGGATTCTGAAGCAGAAAAGAGATGTAAAGAAGACAATCAAATTTGGTGTCTGTATATAAGAACACTAGTTATGAATGACTAATATAATTATAAAGTGGGTTTTTTTTTAAACATAGAACTTTATGCATAAAAATATATGCCTAATTTTGTTCTATATACCAT
The DNA here is from genome assembly GCA_017311185.1 of Proteles cristata cristata. Classification (NCBI taxonomy): domain Eukaryota; kingdom Metazoa; phylum Chordata; class Mammalia; order Carnivora; family Hyaenidae; genus Proteles; species Proteles cristata. Next base: position 506,242 of record JAESUZ010000053.1, on the reverse strand, counting down.
CTACTACAGATTTTATAGTTGTTGTTCTGGTAAGTTGGAAATTTGTAGAATTTCAGATATTTAACGGTCCTTATAATCAAATTGCTGTGAAACCATTCTCCCCAAATGCATATTAATTAATCCCAATCCTTTCAAAGTGTTATAACTGAGAACTGTCCTTATTGGAGATAAGGGACAAGTTTAGGAAGGGCATTCCCGGTCCACATCCTTCCCACCTTTTTCTCCTTCCCAGTTCCGAACAGTGCACATATGCACCACTCGGAATGTCTGACGCTTCAATGCTATAATCCACACACATTTATCTCTGTATTTCTTTTCTTTTTTAGAGTATTTGTTAATTGGGATATAATTCACATGCAGTAAAATTCACTTTGTATAGTGCAAACCATCATGTAACCACTGCCACAATCAAGATAAAGAGCAATTTCCTCATGCAGAAAAATATCCGTATGTTCCTGGCATTCAACGCCTTCCCTGCCTTATGCCCATGAAAACTGCAAATCTGTTTTCTGTCCCTTTAGTTCGGAAATTTCCAGACTTCTCTGTAGTTTTTGAATCGGGCTTCTTTTATTTAGTATGATGCATTTGAGCCTTATTTGTGCTGCTGTGTGTTATGGGTAGTTGATTCATTTTATTGCTGAGTAGAGTTCCATTTTATGGATGTGCTATAGCTTGTTTATCTGTTCACCCATTGAAGGGTAGTTGGATTTTTGGTGGCGATGATGAATAAAGCCACTAGACATATATTCCTTTCAGGGGTTTGTGCAAAAACATGCTTCCATCTCACTTGTGTAGTCAGGATGGAGATTTCTGAGCTGTGAGGTAAGCATATCATTGAATTTTACAAGAAAATATCCAACTGTTTTCCAGAGAGGCTGTACCATTTTAAATTCCTATCACCAAAATTTAAGTTCTAGTAACAGCATTACTAGAATTTGATATTGTCTCCCCTCCCCCATCCCAATCTAGTAGGCACAGTATCTTATTGTGGTTTTAAGTTGCATCTTCCTAATAACTAATGACATTGAGCATCCTTGGGTATCCTTATTTGCCATTTCTATATCATCTTTTGTAGAATATATGTTCAAATATTCTGCACTTTTTTGACAATTAGGTTGCTTGTGGGGCTCCTGGGTGGCTCAGTTGGTTGAGTGTCTGAATTTGGCTCAGGTCATGATCTTGCAGTTTGTGGGTTCAAGCTCTGCATTGGGTTCTGTGATGACAGCTCAGAGCCTGGAGCCTACTTTGGATTCTGTGTGTCTCTCTCTGCCTCTAAAAAATGAATAAATGTTAAAAAAAAAATTTAAACTGCTTTCTTATCATTGAGTTTTGAGAATTCTTTATATATTCTAGATACAAGTTCTTTATTAGATAGTGTTTTGCAAGTATTCTAGTATGTGGCTTTTTTTAAAAAAAATCATCTGAATAACAGCTTTTGCCCTTCCTTAATGGCATAAGTCTCTTGATTTATGGGGGTTGAATTCTGTCCTTCCCAAAATTCATATATTGAAGTCCTAACCTCCAGTACTTCAGAATGTGACCTTATTTTGAGATAGGATATTAACAGAAGTAATCCAGTTAAAATGAGTCCATTAAAATGAGTTCAATGCAGTATGTCCTTATAAAAGGAGGGAATTTGCACAAAGAGAGACACAGAAGGAAGATGATATGAAGGCAGAGGGAGGAGATGATCATCTACAAGCCAAGGAGAAAGACCTGAACACTAACCCTGATGACACCTTGATCTTGGACTTCCAGCCTCCAGTGAGAAGAAAAATTTCTGTTGCTTAGGTACCTAATCTGTGGCCATTGGTTATAACAGCCCTAGGAAAGTAATACAAGTGAAAGATCTGGGTAGGATTTCTTTTCTTTCTGACAGTGGTATTTCCTTCCTTCCTGGGGCTTCCCTGTTTGCACCCCTTCTTACTCATCAACAGCCAGTGAGGCTTGTGGAAGAGATCCTATGGAGTGTAAACCACCCTTTTGCACACTGCTCGTGTGTACTGGGTGTCTACATTCCTAGGCTAGTTCTCTCTCAGGCTTGAGCTGAAAGCTAAACTCAAAAGTTTAGCTTCTTACCTCCCTGTTCAGCCCTCTTCTCCTCCCATGTGTTGTTCCAGGCAAACCAGTGTGTGTGCTTTGTCTTTCCTTGGAGGCATCTCTCTGTACCGAAATTTCACATTTGTTGATGTCTCTGTGATCCGAGATGTTTGGTGGACTCAAGAAAAATTATGAGTTTGTAGGGTATCCAGCTTTTTCTAATGTGTCAAGTGGGAGCAATCCTCTCTTTGTTTTTTGACATCCTAAGCAGGAGCAGGAAATCTCTGCATTTCAAAATCCTGTATACATTTCATTTTTTTTTTTTCCAAAAATGTTTTTCCCCTGATCTCTTTGTTGGGAAACTCCAACTCACATATCAGACTGAGGGATTTTGTCACTTCCTCCATAAAGACTCCCCTTACTCCCATGGATAGAGTCAGTTGGTGAAAATCTGTGTATTCTCATAACACTCTGTATACATCTATAGTATTATATTTATATTACAAGGATTTCTTAATATGCCTTCCCACTGGATTGGGAACCCTCTGAAGACAGATTCTAGGTCTTTCTGGTTTATCTTGCCTCAGCCCTTACTTTAATTTCCACTATGCAGTCAGTTCTCAGAACATGTCTTATTCAATAAAAGTTTTCTTGAGGAAAAGTATTGAAAGGTTGGTCCTCTGTCCACTGGCCAAAGCAACACTACAGAATTTCACATGGAGGAGAGACTTCCTGGTCTCTTGCTTTTGAGATAATCCAGTTCCTTCCTTCTTTCCTTCCTTCCTTCCTTCCTTCCTTCCTTCCTTCCTTCCTTCCTTCCTTCCTTCCTTCCTTCCTTCCTTTCATTACAATATGTACCTGCCAGGTACACTCATGCCCAAGAGGAGAAATGCATTGATCTATAACAGGTGATAAGATATAGTAGCTAAGGGCATAGTCTCTCTCTCTCTCTCTTTTTAATAGTTTATTGTCAAGTTGGTTTCCATATAACACCCAGTGCTCATCCCCACAAGTGCCCTCCTCCATGCTAAGGGCATAGTCTCTTGAAGTGAGGCTGCCTTGATATTCTAATCTTGGCAACAGTTCTCCAGCTGAAAGATTTTCTGCAACTTAAGGGTACAAAACTGTTTTCTCATCTGTATAAGAGTAGCCACCTCATAGAGATTGCTGTGAAGGTTAATTGTGAAACTTGATGTAAGGTACCCAGCATATGGCAGACGCTTCATCAACACCTCACAAGATTAGCATTCGTGTTTACTAGTCCACATCATTTCCCCTGCATGCCTGGGCCCAGGTCATGAATTCCACCAATACAGTCCTTTACCTTTAGATCAATGACATCTTTTCCAGAAATCAGTATGACAAGCTTCAGAAGTTACCACCATGAAGTTCACTCCAGTAGAGCTTTTGGGAAGTTTGATGACTTAATTTTACGTGTCAATTTTACTGGGCTAAGGGATGCCTAAATACCTGGTAAAACATTTCTGGGTGTGTCCGGGAGGGTGTTTCTGGAAGCTATTAGCCTTTGAACTGGTAGACAGAGGTAAGAAGAGGCCTTCAATGCGGGTGGGTGTCCTCTGATCTTTTAAGGGCTTGAATAGAACAAAAAGGCAGAGGAAAAGCAAATTTGTTCTCTGCTTGACCTTGGACATCCATCTTCTCCTGCCCTTGGATGTTGGTACAGCTGTTTCTTGAGCCTTAGGACTCATACCAGAACCTCCATCATTGGCTCCTCTGCTTCTCAGGCAGTGGATTTGAACCTGAAGTTACACCATTGGCTCTCCTGGTCCTTCTAGCTTGCAGACAGCAGCCCGTCAGACTTCTGAGCCTCTCTAGTGTGAGCCAATCCCTCAGAATAAATCTCTTTTTACATATCTCTGTATATCCTATGGTTCTGTTTTTCTGGAAAGCCCTGACTAATAGAAGAAGACATATGAATCGGTCACATTTTAGGAGGGAATGAACGCATTGAGTATTACTGTGGGATGTGCCAAGAGCCCAAGGCCACGATAACGGGATAGGAGGATGGCTTGCAGCACAAGCAACCATGTTGGATGGACTTGAGATTCATTTTGACCTCAGTTGCGCCACTTACAAACCAGTGCGACCTCAGACAAATCACATCACCCTGTATGCTTTGTTTCTTCATTTTCCAAAATGGTGCTGATCGTGACAATACCAGACTCCCACGCCAGGTTCAGGGTACATGATCCAGAACTGTCAGCTATTTATGTAGTTGAGATTGTCCTAAAAGGTTGGTACTTTACTGCGCTGTTGGCATTTCTTGAAACACATGGAGCTCCCGGCCCTTGGCTTTGCCCTTTCTCCTTCTCCCATGCCGGATGGAGCTGGTTTTCCTTTCTGGCACATCGTCTACAGAGGGACTTGGGGAAGGAACAAAGACTAAAGAACAAACCAGTCAGTTTTTCCACTTTTGAATAGTAGCTCTGTCCAAAGGTTGCCTTGGGAGGAGTTGGAGGCCATTGGCTAAAGTGGGGGCTCCCTTCCCTGTGTCTATGCACCCATGAATCCTACCCTCCACTACAACTCTCTGGCTGTGGACCCCTCCCTCCCTGCTCTGTTCCCCAAAACTCAGCACATCCCCCATTCCATGTTCCATGTTCTTCTAGAAAAGAGCTCTGAGGCTGGCACGGGACACAGCCAGCAGGGGGCCGGCAGCTGGTCTGGCACACTGAGGGGCATCCTGCCGTTGTGGTTGCTGAGCGAGGTCTCGAGTCTGACAGGACGGATGGAGCCCTTTGTTCCTGCAAATGGCCTTTCCTGGCAGTGATGGAGCTGCACTCTGTCCTGCCCTGGTCCTCCCGGGCGCTGCAGCCATTATCCTAAAGTGGTTCTATTGATCTGCTGACTCTCCGTCTCCTCCTGCTCTCGCTCTCCTCCTCGCCCCCCGCCCCCCGCCTCAGTACCCCAGGCTCGGGCTCCTGCACACTCCATAGCTTAGCCTCACACACGCAAGGCTTTTCCTTTTGGGGTGGGTGGTCGTTTTGAAGTCCGGACGTAGGCCTGCACCTGCCTCGTGTGAAAGCTGGTATCTCCTCAGGAAAAGCATCTTCACACTGGCAGAGGCCACGTCTCCATGTGGCGACCGTACTTTCGCCCGGATTTTAGTTTGTGTTACTTCAAGTTTGTGTACGAGCTAGGAATACGGACAATATAAAAGTCTCATCTCCAAGTTTGCATTCTGGTAAACCGCTGGCACATTTTGCAACCTCGTGATGACACTTTGTTTATAGCAATCCCCAGTCCTATTAATGTTAATGTTAATTAATGAATGCTAATACAGTGTACACGTAATCCAAATCATGAAAAATCAGTCAGCATTTTTCTGTAAGACATAGTTATACGTTCCTTACATGTAGTGCTCTTATTTCACTTTACCAATCTTGGGAGGTAACTGTTTTTAGCCCCATTTTCAGGTGAGAAAAAAGAAATGACTTGTAATTCATAAATCAAGCAGAAACATGGATGGGACTCGAAGCTGGGCCATCTGACACAAAAAGATTTTTCTCCGTACGAAAGGGTGCACTTATGAGGACGTCTGAGATTTTAGGCTGATCAAACTGTGCTCTATTGCAGGTGTGCTATATTTGATAATACTTTTGAAACTCAGGAGTCCTCATTTTTCAGGGGGGGCTGCAGTAACTGGGTTTTCATCACCTGAGTGCTGGGCCATCCTGAGGAGTTTGGGCTGAAATGTCCCCATTTAGTCCTACTTGGGCTCTTAACATTATGTTAAAATTTTTGAGAGAACGTGGAACGGCTGTCCTTCGCTGAAAACGTGAAATCTGGATGGTGATTTAAGCCTCGACCCAAAGTCCACGTAGAAAACCTGTGAAGAGTCTTTCTCCTGGTGAGATACGGAAGCAGAACACAGACGTGGAAGGCATGGGCTCTCATCCTGAGACGCGCCAGTCACCCAGCTTCAAGGCAGCTTGCTAGGAACAATGAGAATGATGAGGGCTTCATCCTGAGAGGCCAGGAGGCTGTCATGACCTTTAATTAAACTTATGATCACCTTATGTGCCACCGTGGAAGGCACATTTAGAAGAGATGTATGTACTTTCCACGGGCCGAGGATGAATTACAGCCTTGTTAGAATCAGAGTGAAGGGTGGTCTCTGGAAGGACCAGATTCTGATTATTAGCGAAGGCAGGGGAATGGAGCATCACGGAGACAATGCCTGTACATAATAATTATTTATTACTATTGAACAATACTATCTGCTGCGCACCAATCCAGTCTGCTGCCATATATAACATTGACATGCTCTTGGCCCTGCCAAATCAATACCTTCTATTGCAGACTATAGAGATGACTTTTGTCCTTTATCTGCCCCCATTCCCCATTTTCAAAGTGGGGGGTGTGTAGAGTGGGATATAATTTTCAGCTTTTTCATTTTAAGATTAGCTCCTACAGATGCGCTTTGCTTTATAGCAAAGTTTGGCTGTATTTTTTTCCCCCTGTTGATTCATATAAAATTGGCAATGTGTTTTTACAAGAAAAAAAAACAACAACAGGATATTTAGTAGAAATACAGAATGGAAAAGGTGCAGCACTGGGCATGAGATCGTCTGGGATCCAGTTCCAGACCTGTCACTTTATGACTAGGAGACGAGGCTCCTGTCAGGACTTCTCTCTTGCGAGAGTTGGGACAGGTTATTCAGCAATCTTTGGGCCTTGGCTTCCACATCTGTACAAGGACGGGTCTGGACTGACTCAGAGGTGGCTCATATAGACCGTCCGTCTGTGAGAGAAGACTCACAGCTTCTATGCCTGTAGCTGACATTGCTAGCCAATAGCATTTCTCTTTCTGATGAAGCCAAAATACAGTCTCAGCACAGCCATAATAAATGAGGACTATGTACTGATGAGTTCAAACCTAAAATGCTTGAATTATATGCTGTTTCAGGTTGTCTCCAGCACAGACATCCCAGGATCCTGAAAGAGTCACCGCCTTCTTGCAGTTTGCAGCCAGAAGACTTCCCTGTATTAAGCATATCCTTTATCTTCTCTCAATTCATTTCAAAGAGTGACAGCAGTGGAAAAACGCAGTAACAAAGAAGACCATGTTAATGTTATACAAAATATTTTTGTTAAAAGACGATATTGCTTACTCTTTAGCAGATTTGGTCAAAACAATTCTTGCTCTGGATCTATTCTAATCTGGTCTCCCTTCTTCCTCTTTGCCTTAGCCAACTCTCACAATCTGGTCCTTCCCATCATTTTTTAAAATGGATTTTGAATAAGAATTCATGATTTTGGCACTAGCTATGCCCTCACGTTGGGAGCTGATTTTCTGTGGGTGCTGGACAGATAATCTCCACCATTTATTGCTTCATAAGAAAAGACCTTACACGGCGTAGCCACACAAATGCAGAGTGAAAAAAACCCCAAAAGACACCATCCATAATGATGGCAAGGGTTAATTCTACCGCTGTATTATTCTGGAAGTGGACAGTGAATGGCTATCTCCAAGGGATGTTTGTTCTACCATGAGTTTACTTCTTTTGTAATGAAAAAAATTAGGTATACATGAATGAATCATTCTTTTATGATGCCATCTTGAAAGGACACGCATTTTAAATGAAATTGGCCTATTATTTCTATCTTTTTTTTTTTAATTTTTTTAATGTTTTTTATTTATTTCTAGGAGAGAGAGAGAGAGACAGTGTGAGCAGGGGAGGGTCAGAGAGAGAAGGAGTCACAGACTGAAACAAGCTCCAGGCTCTGAGCTGGTAGTCAGCACAGAGCCCGACGCGGGGCTCGAACCCACAAACCGCGAGATCATGACCTGAGCGAAAGTCGGACGCTTAACCGACTAAGCCACCCAGGCGCCCCATATTATTTCTATTTTGAAAGTTGTAACACTCAGCCCTCAATCTTGAGGAATATCTTCATCTCGTTACATTTCTTCAGCTACCTGAAAAGAGGGGTACTGGTATCAGAGGCTGAGGGTTTTTTAAAGTTTATTTATTTATTTTGAGAGAGACAGCATGAGAGCACGAACTAGGGAGGGACAAAGAGGGAGAGAGAAAGAATCCCAAGCAGGCTCTACGCTGCCAGCACAGAGCCCGATGCAAGGCTCAAACTCATGAACTGTGAGATCATGACCTGAGCTGAAACCAAGAGTTGGAGCTCAACCGACTGAGCCACTCACGTGCCCAGAGGCTGACTTTGAGTAACGATTGGATGGAAACTTCATCTGGAAGCACGAAGTTTCCATCTTATAAAATATATGCACCCTTCCTCCCCTCCCCACCACGACACGTGTTTGCTCTTACACTTATGGCCATTTGGGATCAGGCAATCCTAGGCTGAACACGACGCATTGAAGATCCATTGCCTTTCAGGGAAGGTGGGTCCTCTGAAGGAGGAATGTTCATTCCAGATGGACAGATGAATGAGTGAATTATTGAATAAATGAACGTGTGAACCCCTGACTATGAAAGACAGGCAGCACAACAGAACACAAGGAATTCCAGATGTGTGCTAAAGTGGGGCTGTGACCACAATTCCAACTGACACTTAAGTGTAACCTAGAAGGATGAGGCAGGGGGTATTTCTATTCCTGTGGCTATGCTTCTGGCCATACCTTCCTTTCAAGCTCTGCTGTCAGTACAGAAGAGCCGAGAATTTGACTCATGGGAGCAAGTTTTATGAATGGGAACAGTGACTATGAGTCCTAGGTCAGGGCTCCCAGAAACTTGATTTTTTTTTCTCTCCACATTCTGGCTCCCCTGTTACAAGTTCAGTGGTAGCAGGTGCTCTGACCTTCTGTTTCTCCCTTTTCCAGGAATTCCCCCGTCCTCAGACCTTCTTCATAACAATAAGGCAGGGATTGCCCCCGGGGAATGATTGACTAAGGTAACTTTTAGATTTGGAGCAAAGATGATGAAAGCCTTATTCTGACATTCAGTACAAGCTGCATCCTATAAAACTCAGATTCCACTAGAGAATCTTGCATTTTGTGTGGCTGCAGGAGAAGAGTGGTGACTGCATGCTTGCCTGGGTATTAATATAACAGAAGCCTTTGCTTAAGACGGGGTCTGGCCAAATGAGCAGGTGTTAACTCCTCCAGATCTAATCTGCCATCTTGCCTCTGGTGGGAATGAGCACCCTTCCTCGGGAGTTGTGCAGCCATGGAGACTTTACAGACTAGGGCAAGGGCCTCTATGGGATGCAAGACCTCTGACTTTCTAACTCATTCTGGTGTCTTTGGTAGCATCCGTCTACATTTGGGACCTCTTATGAGACTCTCCAAATTTCTTATGCTTCTTTCCTGGAATGAACTGCCAGGGTTGTGAATAAAGGATGGTTTGGAAGCCACCAAAGCTCTCTTCCAGTTTTGCCCAAATTGTGATGCATTTGTCTGATAATTTGGCAAACTGGGGTTTGCAGTGTAAATTTTGGGTTTTATCTTCATGCAGGTTTTTATACGTGTGCACCTATACCACCATTTGGCCAAAATGTCTTTTTTTAAATGCTGAGAATAAATATATCAGTTTTGGAACACATTTTCTATGTGCTTTCAATACTTGAATTTTATTTTATTTTATTTTATTTTTCTTTAATGTCTTATTTATTTCTGAGAGAGAGAGAGAGAGAGACAGAGAGAGTGAGCAGGGGAGGGTCAGAGAGAGGGAGAGACACAGAATCGAAGCAGGCTCCAGGCTCCCAGCTGTCAGCACAGAGCCCGATGCAGGGCTCGAACCCACGAACCGTGAGATCATGACCTGAGCCGAAGTCGGACGCTCATCCGACTGAGCCACCCAGGCGCCCCTCAATACTTGAATTTTAAACACATCCTGCAATTCATATGGGGAAGTGGAGAACTTATTCATGATCTTTAACTATATTAGATCATCTTTTTTTTTTTTTTAAGTTTATTTTGAGAGAAAGAGAAAGAGAGAGTCCAACTCAAGCTCCGCACTGTCAGTGCAGATCCCAATGCAGGGCTCCAACTCATAAACCATGAGATCATGACCTGAGCCAAGATCAAATGCTTAACTAACTGAGCCACCCAGATACCCCAAGATTTGATTATCTTTAGCAACATTTCCTAACTCTGTTAAGGGGGATTTAATAGCATTGATAATGAGTTACACACTCTGACATGGGGAGATGACCAGAAGAAGAAACTTCACCTAATGTCAGTTTACATAGACTTTTCCCTATTAATCATCACTAATTAGAAATGATAAGGGACAATGGTTAGAAGGTAAAGAAGAAAAGACTTTATTTAGGAAAAAGCACAGACTAAAGGCAATCAGTTTTCCAAGAATTTGCCGCCCAAGTCACAGTGAAGCTGCAGGATTTTAGATCCATAAGGGCTGTAACTAGAACATGCTTCTCTCTCTCCATCAGGATAGTGTGACTTGCAAGGAATGCAATGAGCAATCACTAGCCTGTGTGCTGTCCATCGGTGGTCTTGGATCCTCTGTGACCTATAAGAGGTCTGGGTGATCACAGCCCCTGGGAAGACTTGCACTTTTATAATCAGTGATCTTCATATACTCAAAACCCTGATGTATATTTTCTCATGATGGGTCCCTAGGGTAAAAACTAAGAGTTATTCAAATTTAACTATATTAACCACTGGGTATGACGCTTTTCCCATGAGAATTTAGAGACCAGTCCTTGAAAAAGAGCCTTCTATAGAATGAATCAAGGTGCCTATGCATCCTCTCCTCAGGCTTACTTTTGATTTCCACAGGACCTTGCATTTTTTATCCTGACAAAACCAGGAGAGATTTCGGGATGCCCTTTGACTTATTCTCTGAGGCTGAGGACTTCATCAGGGTCCATTCAGTGGGCTCTTTGATAACAGGGATTTGAAATGTCCCCGTGACAGGAAATTCTCACTGTTATATTTGTGCTTTCCTGTTGGACCCGGTGGATTTTGTTTTCATATTATTATTTAATTTACAGACAGGAAAATCATTTGGATCTGGAGTCTTTTCGATAACACTGTTAATGCAATAGCCAGGACTTCCCTGTGTGACCTGTCCAAGCCCGAGGACACTGAATGGCTGTCCTTTCAAACCTCCTGGTGTTGGTTTCAAGGGTGAGCACGTGACATCCCATAATCACATTTATGAAGAACTAATTAAAAATACAGATGTCTGCGGCTCACAATACTCAGACAGCTGAAATACGGATTAGGTTCTTGGTTCTAATGTGAAAACTATATCCTCATCTCTCTCCAACAGAAAAACTAATAATAGATACTAAAGCCCGAAAGGGAGGGCCCTAGGTCTTTTTTTCTCTCCCAATAAATGGCATGCTTTATTGACAGAGAAAACACCTATACTTCTGCAAACTGAAATTTTACAAAAATGCCTCTTAGATGACTTTGTTTTCTGTTTCAGGATGGCTCAGATGCAACAATGCTGTTGGTATAGGGCGAGAGGGATTTGAAAGGCTTGTAGCCCAACCCTTCCTACAGAGCTAATGGCCATTCAAAAGATGTTCTATGTCCCAAAACAGAGAGCCATGAAGACTCATTCAGCCTGAAGAAGAAAGTTTCTTGTGTTGGAAATGTTGTCTCTAACTCCTGGGAGGCAGAAGAAACAGAACTGCTATCATATTAAACATATGTCTTAGAGGTGTGTGGACCTAAGAACTTTGCCCCGATGAGTGAAAAACCCTTCAGAGACATGTTGAGTTTGCATATGTGTAAGAGGTCAAATGCATTTCCCCTCTCTGGAAGACAAAGCTTTAGATTTGAATGCAGGGCTAAAAATACCACATTTATGTTCTGCCAAAATAATGCCCTGTTACTGTACAAAGATAGCTTCAGAATGCTAATATGACCTTTTGTTAATTTTCTTCCTTCCTTCCTTCCTTCCTTCCTTCCTTCCTTCCTTCCTTCCTTCCCATATATACAACCACCATCTTTGGAGAGCTTGCTAGGTAAAAGGTACTGTGTTGGGCATTGAGGTACGTACACAGAGATGAACAAAACTTTCCCTAGAGAAAGTCCTAGGCAGACAAGAATTATACTCTGTGGTCAGTTTGGAGAGTGGACTGGGGAGGGGGGAGTATAACTAGAGATCAGAAGGTTGGGGAAATGATCCAGATTGTTGCATTATCCTTTTCTACCCAGGGGAGATGATGAAACATCTTTGGGCAGGAAACCTGTAAACGCTTTCATTGTCCCAGCCCTTGAAATGAGAGTGAAGACAGGCACAGCTGGTAAGCGGTGGCATTAAGGCTTCCTCTCACATGGGGTTTTCCTTTGGCTTTTCACCTCTATATTCAGCTCTTGAGAAATTTTCTTGTGCTTTTCCAGTCTGTTCTCCTCTTGTTTACTTTATTCATTTCAGAAATAATTTTTTGAGCATCTACTAAGGTACAGTCACGTGAGTAGGCATTGGGAATTCAGACAGATTCGGCATCCATCCTCATCTGATTCATAAGCCCTGAGCTATCACATGGTCCTACCCTAGACATCTAATGGCAATTGGAAGTTTTGGCTTTGGGAAAACAGAGAGGAATTTCTCATTATGATGCTACTTCCTAGTCTTTATTTTCTCTAAAACTTTTCTCATATCAATTTTCTATTTTTTTTTAACTCATGATCCTTAGATCAAGAATCTAAAGCTCAACCGACTGAGCCACCCAGGTGCCCCCCTATCAGTTTTCAAGTGTTAAAATATCACTAGCCTTTCTAGTAGAATCCACTGTGGTGAAATAACTCCCTACCAACTTTTTTTTTTTTTTTTTTTTCATTTGAACTTTGTTTCATGTTCACCATGAACTTATATGTGAATAATGTCAGTTAAATAAGATGTTCTCACAACAGCCAAAAATTATAACTAGACAATGATTTCTGGCTCATATCCATTTACTAATCTGAGTCTTCACCACATATCCCCAAATTTTGTGTTGTACTTGGTAAGTCTCTATCAATGATGTCTAATACAGCGGCCACATGTGGCTATTGAATACTTGAAATGTGACCAGTCCAGCTAAGAGGTGCTGTCAATATAATGTACACATCAGATTTCAAGGGTTTAATATAACAAAGAATGCAAAGTATTGTATCAATCTCTTTACAATTGATTATATGTTGGATAGATTGTGTTATGCAAAATACATTACTAAAATTATTTCCACCTATTTCTTTCTTTCTTTCTTTCTCTCTTTTTTTTTTTTTTTTACTTTTCAGAATGGGGCTATCAGAAAACTTTAAAATTACATAGCGGTTTCATTGTATTTTTACACTCCTTCCTTGCCACACCCCCTGTTGATTCACACATGCGATGTTATTGTTAGCTCTTCTGGCTGATCATTTGCTCCCTTCCTTCCCCGTTGGCAACATACAGTATGAATTATTGGATGTTTACCAGGTCCCATGCATTGTGATGGATGCTAAGAATACGTTTGTGAAGCATAAAGGAAAAAAAAAAGTCCTGTGACCTCATAGGGCTTCTGTTTTATAGGAATGCCCAGTGGCATTGGGGCGATCACCCCTGCCACACACTTAGCTCCAGCAGTCATTAGACTAAAGCGTTTAAGGAGAAGTGCAACCCATTCAGATGTGAGCCACACTGTCAGTGGTCCACAGTTAACCATATGCCTCACGGTCTTACTGTCTACAGCATCGCCAGTGTAATGCTTCTCAAAGTTGCACAGAGAATGTTTGGAAAACTGCTTTGGAAATTCTGAAAAGAAAAAAACAGAAAACACCTCCGTGGTCAAAGATGTTTGGGAAACTTTGGGTGAAAAGAAACACATGTCTCTTTATTGCAAAACTTGCTCTTCCGACTCATCTTTATGAGTTCCCAGCAGGAAGACACCATGAAGATTCCCTACATGGATCTGACGAAAGATTCAGTTTCTGGTGGACTGTTTTCCCCCCACCCTGGGTATAAAATCGTACACAATAAACTCGTGGAGATGGTGTATATTTCTTCATCATCCTTCATTTTGAGGTATGCCCCCAGGCTGGCTATTAAGCTAATGCCTCTTAGGTGTTCTGACCTCCATTTGTGTGTTGTGTTGCTGAGCTCAGAGACCACCTTTCTGCTTCAGCGCCTGGCTCCATGCTAGCCTCTGACAGTAGGCTGGAAAACTGGAAGAAGGGACAGGTGCTTCTGATCTCTCTCTGCTTCCTGTTTCGTTTCGCAATGCCCTTAGCAATACTTCTTCACCCTGATACCAGTTCTCCCCCATCTTAGCAACTGAACCCAGTTGGCAGCATTTTTAAAATGACACTTGTAGAATTTGTATCATAACACCTGCGATGGGCTGAATATGGCCTCCCCAAGTCCATGCATTGAAGCCCCAACTCGCTGTGTGACTGTATTTGGAGATGGGGTCTGTGAGGAGGTGGTAAGACGTCCATGAGGTCTCAAGGGTGTGACCATAACCCCAAAGGGCTGGAGACTCTATAAGAAGAGGTAGAGACTGGAACATTCTCTTTGTCCCCTTATGTGAGGACACAGTGAGAAGGCAGCCGTCTGCAAGCCAGGAAAAGAGCTCTTACGAGGAATGAGATCTTGCTGGAACCTTGATCTCAGACTTTCCAGAAAATAAATTTCTGTTGTTTAAACCACTCAGTCTGTGGTGTTCTGTTATCGCAGCCAAGCAACTGTCAAAACCTCTACCCAGGCGGCGCTGGCCGGCTGGACCCCTGCTCACTTGCTTGTTTCAGCTCCGGGTTTCCCCCTTCTGAGTTTCTAAGTGTTCACAACTCAAATCTCCGTCCTTTGTGTCTGCAGCCCTAGAGGGGGCAGCTATTTCCTGTAGTTGCTACTTGTGGGTACCCCTGGGTGTTCTCTTTATCTTTCCAGTTCCTCCCCATGTAGTTTGTTATATTAAATTTTCTATTCAAATCACTTGTGTGGTTTCTAACTCCTGACTGGACCTGTCCAATATTACCTTCTTCCTCTCCCCCACTACCTAGGCCAGCAGCCCGAGGGGTAAGCCAGAACCTTATCTCAATGAGACCACACCAAACTGTCCCAACATCAGCCCAGCCAGTGTCTCTGGGTGAGCTCTTCTCCCCAGGAAGTGAGGGCTACGTTCCATGGAAACAAACCAACCACGAGCCTCCCCCTGCTGACTTTTCCTGATGTGCTCAGGCATGAACAGATAGATTAGAATCTGCCATATTTGGTCTTCTCACTTAAAACCCTGATCGATATGCTTTTACAAAATCGTAAAGATAAGTCTTGCCCACACTTCTGTTTTCTGATTATCCTCCTGGAAGTTCAAGGTTGTGACTTTCCCTGGCTGGCTGCTAGAGAAGCTAAACCTGTCTGAAGAGTGAAGCCTTTGAACTCAAGGAGTGTTTGGTTCTCAGGATCTGACTGTAGCTTTTAATGCACGCTTGCTGCATGTGTGTATATGTGCATGTCTGTGTGTTGTGGGCCCATCTGTGTCTATGTATGCACATTTGAATAAGCATGAGCACGTGTTTTGAAGATGTGTGAATGTGTGCATAGATATGTTAAGATACATGGGACTGGGCTACTTTTTACCACCGTTATCTCCAATACTCAGCACAAGGTCTGTGCTAATGAATGTTCAAAGATATTTCTTGAATAAACGAGTGGATGAATTAATGTGTGTTAATGTTAACACAAAAGAGAATGAAATATATCTATTGCTTTGTTGAAGGTAGATCTAGATGAGCTCTAATAGAAATATTATACAAGCCACATACATAATTTTAAATTTTCTAGTAGCCACATTGAATAAAATAAAAAGAAATAGAATAAATTAATTTTTAAAATATCTTAAAATTAGCCAATCTATCCAAAATATCATTACTTTAGTATAATCAATAGAAAGTCATTATTAATGTAACTTACAGAAAATAATTATTAATGATATACTTACATTCTCTAAGTCTTTGAAATCTGGGGTATATTTTACACACACAGCACATCTCAGTTAGGAGTAGCCATATTTTGAAAGCTCAGTATCCCCATACAGCTCATGGCTACAGTATGAGTGTAGCTCTTGATAGTATCCTGTGGGTAGTAGAATGTAGTATGGAACAACTTTCTATTATCTACATGGGAAAGTTCGAGATCAAGAGTCTTGGGATGTGGGGGCTACCGCTTGGATTTGGAAAACATTGAAGAGTGTCTCTGACACTCTTCAAATTGCAGGAAAGTTTACACAGTTTGGCTCACAGCACCTTTCCTATCCTCCCACATGAGCATAGTGGAGTGAAACACAAAAAAGGACCCGATTCTGAGGCCCATTGCCCTTTCCTTGAAACCCATTTCCATAGGCTGGAAATCTATCTCCCACTCTGGAACTTGATCCCTTATTCTAGAACTAGAGTTATCTTTCCCTAGAATAGCCTCCAATCAATCTCTTTCCTAATTCATGCTTCAAGCTCAGCCATGAAGAAATAAAAAAGTAGAAAACAGAAATATGCACCTCCACAACCCCACCCCCATATATATATATACCAGGAAACATGATTGGCCTTCTTCTCTCTCATATTCTGTATCCCCATCTTTCCTCATCTGATATGAGACATTTTATATAGGAATCTGATGTCCCCCCCACTTTTGTCTTGAGCCAGACAAGGCTGGCCTCAGCCTCCTAGGCTCACAATCTCTTCACTCACCTCTACCAATACCCCATTTTATGGTTGTGACATTGATAGAAATCCCACAGCATTGGTGGAAAGCTCCACATCTTCTTGTCCCCCTTCCTCATGATCTCTGTTATTAGGCGAGATGGAATTTCAGAGATGGTTCCATTGGCTTCAGACCATTTACCCATTACAATCTTCTCAGTGTCTCTTTGAATTCTATAAACTAGAGTCATTTGAAACATGTAGGCAGTTAAAAACAACAACAGAAAAAAACAAAACAAAAAACCCCACATAAACTACATATTTTTCATTAATGTATACTGTTAACTATGCCAGTAAATTATGGATAATTTAATTTAATTTAGACTTAATGGCAACATTTTCCTCACTAATGAAATGGTTATTTGTTATTAGGAAAATATTTATTGAAGTGGAATTGTGTGATCTCTCACATCACTATTAAACCTTGTTAAACCATTTTTAATTTCAATTTGGGTTTAATTAAGATGCATTAAGCATTTTATTAAATCTAAATTAAATCTAAATGGAAATGGGTTTGCCAAGGAAAGATGCTGGTGCCTTTCCTTTGCTCTCCATTCTTTCAAGTGCCACCGTTACAGGCATAGTTGGGAGGAAGTTGGGCTCCTTTATTATGTTGGTAGAACGGAAAGAGCACAGACCTGGTCACAGATTGATCAGGGTTCAAGTTGAGGAACTGCTGCCAGCTTGTCGTGAGACCTCGGGTGGGTCCTATCATTTTTGTGATGATCAACTTACTCCGTTAGAAGATGGGGATTGCAGGAGTACCTGGGGGGCTCAGTTGGTTTAGTGTCTAACTCTTGATCTCAGCTCAGATCTTAATCTCAGGATTGTGAGTTCAAGCCCCATGTTGGGGTCTGTGCTGGGCATGAAGCCTACTTAAAATAAAAAGATGAGGATTGCAATTTTAGAGGGGTTGTGGGGATGAATGGGCAAGGATTAGGTACAAAATGAATATTTACATCTCCTTCTCCTGCCTCAGGTATCTATAACTCCTTAGAAAAATGGAATTAAATAAGTAAGTTCTTAGAAGAAGTAGGAGAAGAAGGAGAAGAAAGAAAGAAAACCATGACTTTAAAAAGTGGCACATGCATGAAGCTACCCATTGGAAGCCTAGATTTAAAAGACGGTGTAGGTGGAGCAAAGGCAGGGGAGTCAATTAGAGCTTGATGAATTGGGCCTTGGAAATGACTGGACCAAGAATACAGGAGCTGGAGCTAAATCCAGGCCAAATGGGATGAGTCATGTCCACCTGAAAACTCAGAGAGAGGGCCTCCCATTGGGAATGAAAGTAAGTTCATGCCTGAACTTTGGGAAGGAGTTGGTTACAGCGAAGACTGAATGGCATGGATAGCTCTTTCCTGGTCCAACCCAGTAGAGCTCAAAGCTACTCTCTAATCCCATGTAAAGAAATGGACAAATATCAGTGTTCATTTGTCCAACAGGCTACTGCTGGGGACTTCCTTGGTGTTAAGCCACATGTTAGGGATACAGTGGTCAACAAGGCTTTCATGACCTGATGATAGAGACATGCCAATAACATACTCCAAACTGATAGTGTCATATTGTGGACATGGACACTGCGCTGTGTGAAAGAGACTGTGTAATGTACCAGCTGTTAGAGACCAACTGTATGTGACATCAATTTGATCTCGGATTCAGAGTGTCTGAATTTCATTTTAAATCTCTACTGAGCTGTTGACTCAACCCAGTCCTTGATTTCAGTTTCACCTGAAGTTCCCAGGAAAGGCCCTTTTCTTTAATGCCCATCATTTGAATGTGTCTCTATTACCCCCATTCACGTGAGGTGGTTGGGATGTACATCTTCAAATAGAAGCATTCACCCTTGATTTGACTTTTCCTTCTCATGGAGTGAATTCTGCAAAAGCAAGAACATGTCTTTCCTTTTGACATATCTCATCCTTTGACTGAAACCTTCTGCCACCTTGTTGTCTAAAGACAGATTCTACACCTATGATCCGAGAAGAGACTCACTTCCAGGACTCTGCCCTGCTCTTCAAACACTAAGTGATCAGAATTGGAGGAAATCAAGATCCTCAGTAATCTATACAGACCAAACAGAGCAAGGGACAGCCCCTAAATGACTCCTCCCTTAGAGGAAACCAGATATTTCCTCTCATCAGCCTAGCACACACTCATGTACATATATGCATGTATATATGAGCATAGAAGTACATGTACCTTCATGTTCATTTTGCTGAAGAACTTTCATTTGTCCCTATACCCAGATCTATTCTCTACCCACTCCTACCATAGTCTATGACCCAGAAGTCTGATAATTATGGACAACCCCAGTGGGTTCTCTTGACTTCTGTTTTTTTTTTTTTTGGTTAAGGGAAGCCAATGGGGAGTCCCAGGAAGAATGTTCAGAGGGAAAGAAGTAGGATGGAAGCTTGCAATATCTCATTGTCCTTCCTGTAAGTACCAAGTCTGGTGGCACCCATGGACCAAGATGGCACCTCCTCTTACAGGGTCTTTTCTCCCCAGAGGGCTGCTCCCTGCCCTGATCCCTTCAGGAGTACGGTGATAACAGAACTCTGTTGTTTCTATCCCCAGGACACTGCTCTGTCCTTTGTGGCTTCTTTGCAGCCTGCCTACACCTTGGCAAATCATTTTTATTAAACTCTTTTTAAGTTTCCAAATTTGAGTGTACCAAATGCTTTCTGCCATGGCCCCGACTGATAGGTACACATAGACTCGCTCAGATCAAAGGTCCCTCTTAGTGTATAACTAGACTGTCTTTGTGGAAATCAGGGACATTAATTATCCTAGTGGCCAGTCAAGATGTCAGCAGCTATGTTACTAGTCGATTTGAGACATAATACAAGTTCTGGAAAGATCAGCAGGTGGATTTAGCCCTTTGCTAGGCCTTTCTGCTCTCAGGGGCAGGCTGGGTTCTCTGAGTTTCAAATACCTCCCTTTGTCTTCATTCCAGAAACGGATTGAACCAAGTGGCCCAGATGGAAAGCAGAAATGTAGACAGAGGGTTGGGGAAGAGGAAACTTAAAATAACTGAACAACTTAAAGAAAACAAGCAGGGATTTATTGGAAACAACTGCCTCAAGAGGGAAAAAAATACTCCGGCTTAAGAATAAAGGAGATGAGAAGACACAAAAACAAGCCAGATGAGAATCCCTGCAAGGAAAACAAGAAAGAAGGAAGAAGGGGAACAATCCTGCAGAAGATTGGTTGGTGGAACAGAGGTCCAGGGAGGCCTGGTCTCTTTTTATACGAGAATGGACCATTGCGGGTGTAGGTACCTGAGTGTGTGTTCTGCTACCAAAAACCAAAGATGGAGGGTGGGGAGTAAGACAATACTGTGAATGCCTCCTTACTGGTGTGAAGTGTCAGGAGAGTCACACCATCTCTCCATAGGGTGGGGCTCTGACTTTGTGGGGACAAGTCCCCCAGGCCAGTCTAGCGCCACAGGCCACCCTCACCCCAGAACCAGCTGGGGAGAGAGCACCCAGAGGCCTGGCCATCAGTTCCACCTCCAACACTGACTCACTAGCTAGGAGGTCAGAGAAGTCGTCCAATTTCTTTGTTTCTTTATATGAAATAGAGCAGACAACTCATGAGGTAGTTCTGAGGATAATAATAATGATGATGATAGGAAGAGGCACTGCTTTTGTGGTCTGGTATGAAATTAGGACTTAAAAAATTCATTTCCCTCTCTCCATTCCCTTCTGTTCTTCCCTTCCCTTTCCTTCCTTCCCCCTTAGGTTTTGTGTTAATGCTCCATTTCTGTATTTGATACTACTGCTGTTGGTGGTGGTGGTGACAGTACTATTATTTGTCATCCATGTCATTGTTGACAGTATTGTTGTTACTCAGTTTTCTTCATTCTGCTTTTTGCAGAAAACTGCTGCCCTGAATTCCCTCTCGCAAGGTCCCCGCCTGGAGGATATTCTCCCCTCCAAGCCCTTCCCTGTATCCTGTGCAGGGATGATCAGGGCACTAGCCATTATCCCTCCTAATCTTCGCTGGGAGGGACCCACTATGAAGATGGACTAGTCTCTCTCCAGGCTTTTCCATTCCTCCTGGAGCTCTGGGACACACTTTTGGGTTTTAGTACACTGTTTTGTCTTACTTTTCAACCAATCCATTAGCAGTAGACCAAACAGAAGGGGGACGGCGGGGAGTTGAGTAATATCTCCAAAAGATACAGTTTAATTTTGTTTTGTGTTTGTTGATGGTGGCTGTTCTTGCTAATCAGGCTGTCCGTGTCTAGAGCTCAGGTTGAATTTCTTTGCCAATATGACTACTGATAATAACAACCATTTCTTTGCCAATATGACTACTGATAATAACAACCATCTTTTGGGGGCAATGATTCTGAGATGGCATCCTCCTCCAGCTGACTGGCTCAGGCAAGGGACACAGAGACTACGGAAAGGCCTCCTTCTGCCAACTTGGACACACTCTTTCTTTTTCCAGACCAGTTGAACCCTCTCTTCTCTCCATTCTGATGATAAGCCTTGTTAAGGCTCAAGCTTTCATCTGCCTGGGTGGTATCAGGATTTGGGGGACATGTGGCCTTGGTGCTTGTGTTTGGGTGGTATATGGCTGTGAACCTCTGCTGAAGTAAACAGGTTTTATGAAATAGACAAGGATGACAGTAAAGATAACAAATATAAAACAAGTTGTGTAGGGCATCTCCCCTGACCGTCCATGGTGTGGGGGACTCTGCAGAAATGGTATCTGATTCTTAAAATAACCACAGAAGTTAGGGACCATTAGTCCATTTCTTAGATAAGGAAAGAGGTCCAAAGGGTTGGATATTTTTCCACAAAGTCATATGCTCTACAGCTAGCAAGAAACAGAACTGAAATTTCCTTTATATTTTGTGTTCTCTCTCTCTCTCATGTGTGTGCACGTGCACACATTTGTGTTCTCTCTCAATTAAAATACTTTGGATGGCATTTTTCTCTTTGCCATGCATTAAGCACCTGTCAGGTTTCCCAGGAGAAGGGAGAGAAGAAGCAAAGACAAAGGTAAGCAGGGGGCACTGGTTACCTTTGGGCAGTTGCTGGCACTGCCCACTCCACGAGAAATGGTCTCACACCTTCTAGATGTTAGATCCAGGGCACAGGATTATTGAGACTACTCGCACTCCTCCCCCAAAGCTGTTTTCCATCTATTCATTCAACAAATATTCACTGAGTGATGAGATGATTAAAATCCCTGGCTCTGGAGTCAGATTGGCTGAGCATGTGTCTTAGCCCCGCCCCTTTATAAGCTTTGTAAACCTTGAGTAAGATACTGACGTGCTCTCTTTAGGCTTTATTTGACTCTTCTGTAAAATGGGGTTAACCATGGGGAAGTGCTGTTGGGATTAAATGTCTGCCAAGCATTTGGCACAATTGCCCAGCACATAGTGAATCAGAGATGTTTGACCTCTGGAAGAGGCATGTGTGTGCCTATGTCTGTGTGTATGTATCTGAGAGAAGCAGGGAGAAATTGGAATTTTTATGTGGCCCCACCTCTGTGTGCCTCCCTGTTTCTCTTTATATGGTTATGGCTAGTCTCCCTGACTCTCAGCTTCCTCATTTCATGGGATGAGACTTCAGTAAGTATGTAAAACATTCAAAACCATTCTTGAATAAATGTAATTGCTCAATGAAATGCTGTTTTCCCTTCTTTATCTTTTGTTTTATCAATCCATTAGGGCTGCAGATCCAGGGACCTGTATTAGGGTTTTCAAGAAGCCATTATGAATTCTCTCAACTGTAGCCAGGAACGTTGTCCAATGGGGACAATGTGTCAGGGGAGGAGGTACAGAGGCATAAGACATTCATTGACTTTTCTGAGAAAAATGAGCTCAGGAAAACCAAATGTTGGCCACTTTTCCCTTCTGACACCTCATCTTTCTCGCAAATTAAGCTAAGCTGGTAACCAGGCTGTAGCCAGATCTCAAGAAAAGAGAAAAACAGCCAGGATGAGGCCACAGGAGGGACTCCCATGCTGGCTTCATCCAGGGACAAAGGACTCAGTCCCTCCATCCCTTCTAGGTATCACCCAGGAAGTAAGAATTAAGGACATGACTTTAAGTCCAAGAGAGTCCACTGTGAAAAGTTCTCCAAAGGCGAAAGGGATCTATTTTGGTTCTTTTTAAATAAGCTTTTCCAAAAATTTTAGAATCACTTAAATTTACAGAAACGTCTCAAAGTTAATGCAGAGAATTCCTGGTATCTTTTCGCCCAGCTTATTATAATAACATCTTATGTAACCATGGCACATTTGTCAGAACTAAGAAATCCACAGTGGTTGGTTTACTACTGTTAATTATTATTAACTCAACTCTGGACTCCCATTGGATTTCGCCTGTTTTTCCATTATTGTCATTTGTTTTTGTTCCAGGATCCACTCCAGGATTCCACTTTGCTTTTAACCTATTTGATGTTTAATGTGTCAGTGTTTACCTTTCTCTTAAGTTTATTTATTTATTTTCAAGAGCGAGTGAGAGAGAAAGATGGAGAGAGAGAGGGAGAGAGAGAGAGAGAGAAAGGCAGAGTGAAAGGGAGAGAATCTCAAGCAGGCTCCAGACTGTCAGCATAAAGCCTCATGTGGGACTCCATTTCACAAGCTGTGAGATCATGACCTGGGCTGAAATTGAGAGTCAAACACTTAACTGACTGAGCCACCCAAGTACCCGAGTATTTACCTTTTGATCTAGAGATCTCTGTGTCTACTAAAACACGTCTGGAGTTTGAGCTCTGACTTTAACATCCTCCCGTCTAGAACAGACTATCCCCGGCATCTTCATTTTGGTCATATCCCAAGGATGTGGTCAGGAAGGTCAGATTCAACTTGATGCCTTTAGGATAAATTGTTTTGACTTTTTATCCTTACCTGGGTGGTTAACTAATAAATCCCCTTGCTTAAGGAATGCATTAATTATGTGCCAGCCAGCATGCTAAGTGTTTGAATAGATTATCTAATTCAATTTCCATAGCATCCCTTTGAAATTGGTACTATTAGGATTAGTATTTTCTAGATGAAAAGACTGGGTTCCAGGGAGGTTTATAACTAGCCCAAAGTAAAACATTTAGTAAATGGTAGGACCAGTATTTCGAAGACAAATTTGTTTCTCTAATGTTTCCATCTTCAGGCCTCTGCTTTGCCAAGTTCTGCCCTAGAATTCCTAATTTCTCCTCTGCATGGCTAGTGGAATGGTTAACAAGGGTGATGAATGGTACCCTTAGTTAGAATGCACTCAGGATTAAATGATTCAGAGCCTTAAAAGGAAAATGTCAGTGGCTACCGCTGATGGATCTAAAATAGCTAGCAAATCCTGAAGTGATCTAGAATGTGAGTATAAGAGCTTATGTGAATAATCTCCCTTCCTCCGCAGACATACACTTATTAAAGCCTGGCAGTTTACTCCTGAGTGGCCAGAATTTTATGCACACATCCCCCCAGCACTGTGGTATGCCTTTGGAAACAGAAGAGCCACATAGCTGACCAAGAGATAAGAATCAGGATGTGGGACAGAGACATAGAGGACTCACACTGAGCATTCAAGGGAAGACCAGGGAGATTGTGCAAGCAGACTGGAGACTCATATAATCAATTTGGGGTACAGTGTGTGTGTGTGTGTGTGTGTGTGTGTGTGTGTAGCCATGTGCAAATCCAGTTCAAAGTGACAGAGGTAGGATGCATACAAATGTAGATTTTTAGACACTTGTAGGTACAAATCAGTTCATTCATTTATTCACTCATCCATTCAGAGAGCAAGCATTTATCATGTGATTTTGATGTGCCAGGCCTTGTGCCAACACAGATTTCTGCTCTTGGTCTGCATTTCAAGACTTCAGTTAAATCTTCCATGGGTACAGCTAAATGCAAAGCACAAGAAACTCATCTTTCTGGAAATTAACAACCATCTTTTCACTTTTGTCAAAGGAAAGAAGCAGCTAGTTTCTAAGGGATGTAAAGGATCAGAGAATTCAGTTCAGGAAACTTTGCAGGATGTCCTACTCCTGACAGCAGAAGGGAAACATGGCCCTGTCATCCTTTAGTGATCAAGAACTCTCAGAGGAGAGCAAATGTGGAGACTCTGGGGCCATCTGAGGTTTTCAGTACTGTATCTCCTCTCTCTCTTCCTTTCTGTGTGTATCAGGAATCAGGTTGAAAGTGAGCAATGTATCTCTAAGTGTCAGGATAAGGTGAGGTGTCTGGACAGGATGCCCTTGGTGTCTTCTGGGTGGGCCCATGATGAACACATGGCAGATACAGAACAGATGTGCTCTGATGTGCATGGACCATCACCACTAAAATGGACAGTGTTTGTGCACTAAAAGGGTTAACCTATGGGATCATCAACAGGAAGGACACACACTCTGTTGGGAAATACCCACTGTAGCAGTCAAGAAGGGAATAGAGTCACTTGAGAAAGCGAGAGTGGTGGGGAGTGTTCAGAACTTAGTATCCACACTGCTCCTTTATATTCTCCAGAAACAAAAGATGTACCAGCAATTCCGCTGGTGTGTGAATTGTGCCCAGAGATGGGTACTTCCTGGGAAGGCTGGTTGGGGAGGGTGCAGATGGTGAGAGAGTCTTTTCCTTATCTGGTTTGGTAAGTCAGGTTTGCCTTGAAGGAAGGTGAACAGAAGAAATGATTGGGGTCAAGGAGAAGGAGGGAATGGTGGGAGCATCTGTAGTCAGTCTGCTTTGGGCTCAGCAGGACATTCCAACAGGGCCCGCACTGGGAAGGTTTAGATGCATTTGTAGTTTTCTACTTGGCTCTGTGAGATGGGATGATATGAAGGGGAGACTGTTCATCTGGATGTCAACAAATATTTCCCTCCCAGGAAGACAAATCTGAGCAGGGGCTGGTGTTCACAGGAAGTGGTGTATGCTCTGTAATTTGTGTAAAAAACAAACAAACAAACTGGCTGGGAGGCACATGTGAGGGGCAAGCTGTATGCTGGTTTTGTCTGCTGGGTCATGTGAGCCTGGGAGGAGTCAATATGGATTCAGCTGGGCTCTGGGTTTAGGGGATTGGACTGACTGGTGATACCAGAAGCCGTGACCCCAGGGTTCTTCTTGATTAGGAATTTACAAGAAAATTGATTTGACATAGCTTTTGTTTCTTGATGTTTCTGGTCATCCTTTGACTATAATCTCCATGACTAGTGTGGGCCTTGGTGGGTTCAATGCTGGAATAAAACCAGTCATCTGGTCAACAGACAAAGCTGGTCAGAAGGCATAGCAAAAACCAGCATCACAGAAGTTCATGATTCTTGTTAATCCTCATCATTCCAGAAACCAGACTAGACTTCACTGGTCCGTCATGGCCCTCCCATTGTGCTCAGGTATAACCTTACAATTCATATTAGAGCTAGGTTCCAGAGAGCCATGTTATTCACTGCATGTCCTAAAGATGAAAACTGCTAGCTATCTTGGAGACAGAGGTAGTGAGGGAAAATGGGGCACTGCCAAGCAACAGGGGACATTAATTCATTCCTTCATCTCTGTGTTGATTAGCTCAGAAAACATTTACCAAGAATCTATGGTATACTGAGTTTCCTGCTAGACACCAGTGACTAAAAAGATAAAGCTTCATCTCTATTATGTATGATCCACTATGTGGGGGAGGGGGGGAGAGAGAGAGAGAGACAGAGGCAGAGAGACAGAGAGAGAGAGACAGAGAGAGAGAGACAGAGAGAGAGAGACAGAGAGAGAGAAATCTTTCACATAGGATCTCAAACATGTTGCAGGAACAGAGGAAGCTGTAGCCACCACTACATTGTGGGTTGCAGGTTTCACAGAGATGGTGACATGAATATGGATGAATAGTATAGTTAGTGCAGTTGGAAGTCTAGAGGAGAATTAAGGTTTGAAGATATTACTCTTCTTAAACATTTCATAGGATATGTTCAGTCAAATGAGATAAATTTTTCATTCTTAAAGTAGTCAGACTGACTTACAAATACATGGTGTTCTAATAAGTAAGATGGAGACAAAGGTCCAGGAAAATAGGGGAAGAGAGGAAGATAATTACTTCTTTGAAAGCCTCCTAAAATGATCAAGAGTTAATCCAAAGTTGCCCTCCATGAAAAAAAAATAGGAAGGGGATGTGGAATATTATTTTTTATGTTTGGAAGAGCCATTGAGAAGGACATGTATGTTGACTTTCTCTTCCCATGGTCCATTCACTCTTCTTTTAGAAATCCTACCCCAATTGCCTTCTGGGGAACCATATCCTTTACTCTAAGACCATATGATTTGGGAGCTCCAGCTCTGACTTCAGCATGCAAGATGTCACCTGGATCTCAGTCAATCAGATCATTGAATTTTGTTATGACTTACTTAAAAAGAAACTTTGTTTATTTATTTTTGAAAGAGATCAGCAGTGAGGGAAAAGAGAGAGAGAGAGAGCTGGGGAAGGATAGAGAGAGGGAGAGAGAGAATCCCAAGCAGCCTTTGAGCTGTCAGCATAGAGCCCAACAGGGGCTCAATCTCACCAACCATGAGATTATGACCTGATCCGAAATCAAGAGATGGACACTTAACCTACTGAGCCACCTAGGTGCCCCCATTATGACTTACTTTTATATCCAGTACAACAATCTGAGCATTTTAAATGGGTTATATAAATCACTTACATAGTATTCATTGATATGGTTTAATTTAAATCTACTCTCTTGCTCTTTGTTTTGTCTTACCTCATTTTTCTATTTTTAAAAAATTTCTGCTTTCTTTTGTGATAATTGAGTACTCTTTCTGATTTCATTCCATTTTATTTAGGTATTAAATATAAATCCTTTTTATTATTTTATTTTACTCATTGCTTTAGGGTTTATAGTATACATCCTTTACTCATCACAATCCACCTTTAAGTAATATTATACATTTCATGTATAAGAACCTTAAAATGGTATATTTACATATCAATCCTTTGGGCTTTTGTACTATTGTTATAATACATTTTACTTTTATGGAAGTAATAGAGCACTGCATGCTTATTATTTCAATGGTCAATTATCTTTTAAGGATTTAAATAATAAGAACAAAATTTTATATGTCTACCCCTATAGCTATCTCTCGTGCTATTTACTTCCTTGTTCAAATCACATGTGATAGGCAGAATCATGGCCCCTCAAAGACGTCTGTATCCTAATCCTCAGAACCTAAGAATATGTTTTCTTACATGGATAAAAGGACATGGATAAAAGCTATTGAGCTTAAGAATATTGTGATGAAAAGTACCTGGGTGGCTTAGTCGTTATGTGTCTGACTATTGATTTGAGCTCAGGTCATGATCTCAGGGTTCATAAGATCTAGCCCTGTGCCAGGCTTGGTGCTGACAGTGTGGAGACTGCTTGGGATTCTCTCTCTACTGCTTGGGATTCTCTCCCTTCCTCTCTCTCTACACCTCCCCAGCTTGCAGTCTCTCTCTTTCTCTCTCAAAATAAGTAAACTTAAAAAGAAAAAAGAAAGTTGTGATGAGAACATTATCCTAACTGGACCCATTCTAATCACATGATTCTCTAAAAGTTAAGAATCTTTCCTGGCTGAATTCGAAGGCTGAGGTCAGGGGGAGATATCTCTTTAAAAGAACAGTCAGAGAGTTATAATACTGACTTGAAAATGGAAGACAGGCTCATGAGCCAAGAACGTTCTAGGTCCTTTGTGAGGTCAAGGGCAACCTCTAGAAGCTGAAAAGTCAAGGAAACAAATTCTCCTCTTGAGGCTCCAGAAAGGGACACGGCCATTTCAGGATTCTGACCTACATCACTGTAAGTTAACATATTTGTGTTGCTTTATGCCACTAAGTTCATAATATATATTTTTATAGCAGCAATAGAAAAATGATACATTATATATTATCAGTGGAGATATCATCCCCACATGGCTGAAATTGGTTCTTGGGAGACAAAAATACTATTTTTAATGTAGAAAGCATACATGATATACTCCATACACAAGCAGGTATATAGTGTATTGGAGATATTAAAATTTTATGAGGTGGCAATTAGGGAAAAAGTTTAAAAAGACTCCTTACAGGGATGAAATAAAAAAAGTTGAGAAACAAGATGCATCTTTACATCTGGTGTAGCTTTTCTTCTGCTTGAAGTATTTCTTTTCTCATTTCTTGTTGTATAACTTCACCATCTTCAGGTGATAAATTCTCTCAGTGTTTTTATGTCTGAGAAAAAAATCTCTGTTTTGCCTTCATGTTTGAAAGATAGTTTTGCTGGGTATCAAATTCTATATTGACAGTTATTTTCATTTCAATACTTCAAAACGTTGTTCCATTGTCTCTTCCATGTGTTTCTGATATGAAATCTTCTGTAATCTTTGTTTCCTCCTTTGCGTTTAACATGTCCTTTTCTTTGGGTAGTTTACAATTTTCTCTTAGTCACCAGCTTTGAGAAATTTGATGAGACTGTGTTGTGGTATATTTTTCTTTGCATTTCTATGTTCTAGGGTTTTTGTTGGATGTCTATGTTTTAGAGCTTTTCCGATCTGTATATTATGGATTTAATAAAGGTTTCCATTGTTTCTTCAAATATTTCTTTTTCTGTATATTCCTTTCTCCTCTGTTAAGTACATTGATTTAGTGTACATTGGATCATTTGAAATTGTTCTACAGATCACAAATGCTCTTTTCATTTTTCCTTTTTTAAATTTTTAATATTTATTTATTTATTGAGAGAGAGAGTGTGTGAGTGGGGGAGGGACAGAAGGAGACACAGAAGAGGGAGACACAGAATCCAAAGTAGGCTCCGGGCTCCAAGCTGTCAGCACAGAGCCTGACATGTGGGGTCTGAATCCATGAACTGTGAGATCATGACCTGAGCTGAAGTTGGACACTCAACCAACTGAGGTACCTAGGTGCCTCAACTCTTTTCATTTTTCAGTTTTAATTCCAGTATAGTTAACATACAATTTTATATGTTTCAAATTTACAATATAGGGATTCAATAATTCTATACACTACTTAGTGCTGATCATGATAAGTGTACTCTTAATGCCCTTCACCTGTTTCACCCATTCCCCTACCCACCACCCTTCTGGCAACCATCAGCTTGTTCTCTATAGTTAAGAGTCTGTTTTTTGGTTTGTCTCTTTTCTTTGTTTTGTTTCTTAAATACCATGTATGTGTGGTGTCATATGATATTTGTCTTTCTCTGATTTATTTCACTTAGCATTATATTCCTTAGATCTATCCATGTTATCGCAAATGTCAAGATTCCATTCTCTTTATCTTTTTAAAATTTATTTCAGAGATAGAGTGAGTAGGGGAGGGACAGAGAGAGAGAATCTGACCCAGGATTTGATTCCACCACCCCAGGATCATGATCTGAGTCAAAATCAAGAGTCAGATATTCAACTGATTGAGCCACCGTGGCACCCTTCATTATTATTATGGATGAATACACCATTGTATATCTATACAACCTCTTCTTTATCCATTCATCAGTTGATGGGCATATGGGCTATTTCCATATCTCAGCTATTGTAAATAATGGTGCAAGAAACAGAGGGGTGCATAGATATTTTAGAATTACTGTTTTTGCATTCTTTGGGTAAATATCCAATAGTGTGATTGCTGGGTCATAAAGTAGTTCTATTTTTAATCTTTTGAGAAAGCTCAGTACTGTTTTGCTCAATAGCTGCATCAGTATGTATTCCTTCCAATGGCCCATGAGGATCTTGTTTTCTCTACATCTTTGCCAACACTTGCTGTTCCTTGAGTTGTTGATTTTAGCTATTCTGATAGGTGTGTGGTGATATCTCATGGTAGTTTGATTCACATTTCCCTGATGATGAGTAATGCTGAGCATCTTTTCATGTGTCTGTTGGCCATCTGGATGTCTTCCTTGTAGAAATGTCTGTTCATGTTGTTCTTTTCATTTTTAAAGACTTTTTACTATGTCCATTGTTTGAATCATTTCTACTTCTCTGTAAGTTTACTAATTGCTTTCATTTATGTCTAATCTAGACACATTGTAACTTTTTCTCGGAAACATTTCAGACTAGACTAGAAATTTGATTTGGTTAATATTTATACCTTACTGGTCTCTATTTAATTTTTTAAACATATAAACTAGAGTTATAATAACTTTTAATGTCATTGTCTGCTAATTAAAGCATCTGTATCAATTCTGTAAAATTTCAATTTATTGATTTTTGTCCTCATTATTTTATTTAGTATCTACATGCCTGATAATTCCTAGTTGAATTGCAGACATTATGAGGTATACTACATTAGGGCTTTTATATATGTATATTCAGACAGATAGATGGATAGATAGATGTTTTGAATCTTGCTTTGAAGATTTGTTTAGGTAAGACCAGAGTAGGGTTTATTTTAGGACTAATTTTCTCTCATTACTGAGGCAAGGCCATTTGTTGAGAAGAAAACTCATGATCTCTTTGAGTTCAGCAAGAAAGTGTTGTTATTATCAGCTATGTTTACCATGGGTGGGAGGGGGAGTGACAGAACACATACTCATCATATGTAACTCATATTATAGAACGTGATGTGACAAAAGACAAAGAGTATAGTATCAGAGATCAGTTGAGACCTTGACATTTTCCTCAGAAGTTGGGACACTCTCACTAGGAGAGTAGGGAAGATGACTTAGATTATTACCTATGTTTTCGAGAAAGAATGATTCAATGAAGTTAAATGACTGCTTAAGGTCCATCAGATTTAAATGCAAGAATCAGGATTTGAATCACATTTAGACTGATGTTAATGTCATTTTTTAAATTGCCAATTTAGTTGGAGATGGCAGCAAAATGACAGACAATTAATGGGGTATTTGGGGCCTTACAGGAGTCTGTCACTGTTCCCCAATGGCATTATTTGGGCCGTTGTTTCATCTACCTATTCGTGGACAAGGTATGGAAAAGGAATCTTTTAGGACCAGATCTGAGAAAAGGAGGCTGAGAAAGTATGGGATTGGCAATGTGTGTCTCTGATGACAGTGCCAGAAGTTATGAAAAAAAAATCATCAGAGGAGAGAAGATGTACAGGCACTTTTTAAAGGCACACCTGTGCTCAAAGTTTTTGAGAAAAAAATGCCTTAAATGATTATCAGTCTTTGCTTTAAGCATGGCCAAAGGGAGGTGAGGGAATATAAATAAAGGCCATTATGCCAACAACTTGGTCCAATTTTTCAAATATCATGACTAAGACCTCGGTGGGATAAAAATCCTACTTGGTTATATTTTTCTTTTGACTGTATGTTTGATTTTGTTTTGTTTTGTTTTGTTTTGTTTTTAGACTGCCCTGGGTAAAACCATTCTTTCCCCTTTCAGAGTGCTCTTTGTGGAACTTCCACTGTCAGTGTCCTACCCTCTTGCAGGTGTTATTAGTCCATGGGATGCACACATAATCACAGAACCAATCAGAATCCTCCCTGGAGTGAATATACAGATGCACAGACATAGGGGACCAGCTCTCTTTGAATCTAATGTCGACCCAAAGTAGGACATGGAGGCCCCTAGTAAGAAGGGAGCATTTTCACATTCAAACTATAAACATAATCTCATTTTTATAGGGGTCTTTGTGGGAGTTCCCAACTGGGGAAATGTGACCGTGGACCACATCCCCCATGGCCTTGCTCCAGAGCATGCCATTATTAGAGCATGCCAAATCAGAGACAATCTGGTGCTGCCATTAAGAGTAGGAGGCACATGGGGGGAGGAGGGAGATGGGCATGGAGGAGGGCACTTGTGGGGATGAGCACTGGGTGTTATATGGAAACCAACTTGACAATAAACTATTTGTAAAAAAAAAAAAAGATTAGGCAAATAAATAAATAAAATTTAAAAACATAAAAGTTCTGTGCTCTTTGATAAATTTACCTTTTGAAAACAAACAAACAAACAAACAAACAAACAAACAAACCCTGTTTTAAGCATCTACCTACTACATTCTAGGATCTACGTTCGATCCTTAATATAAAATGATGACTAAGACAGAGTCCCAGCTGTCATGGAACTTCTATTCTGGCTAGACAAACAGAAGACAAAGAGCAAATACACCAATCCAACAGTTATATAATGTTTCTGTGCTTTAGTTTCTTTCCTCATCTGTGAAATGGAAGCGGTGACAACACCCACCTTGTATTGCAAGAGTTAGGTAACCCAGGATGGAGTCGCTGGAAAAGATTTCAGCCCTTTCGTCATTGTTTTTCATTGTTCCCTGTTTATCTTCTTGTGAAAGGCTGGATTCTGGAGGTCTAGCTCAGTGAGGCTCTGGATCTTAATATGCCTGAGTCAAAAGAATTCTGCAAGGGGCAGGCATAGGACAGGACACCTTTCCTATACTCTGAACAGAGGCCCCACGCCAGTTGTGGTGGTCATGGTCTTCCAGGATGCACAGGAAGTCCTCATTCATTTCTCACTTGCATAGGGGAGGAGGCAAGAAAGGCCCTGGGCCTTGGCTTTACCTTTCAGTCTTACCCTCCAGATTTGCTAGCACTGTCCTCCAGTATCTCTTACCCCGAAGGCCTGGGAGCATTGTCTTTGGTGCCCAGTGGCGTCTAGTTGTGCCTCCTGGTTCAGACATTACTATCCCTGCTTTCTCTGGTTTTCATTTCCTTTTCTTGTCTGCTAGGCTTTTGAAATGCATATTGCAGCCACTTGTTGCCCTGTTTTCTAAGCTGCCTTGAACCGCTGCCAGGGGCTGTTGCCAGAGGAGCTAATGACTAAGTCACTCTCCTTTCAGCCTCTGGCAGGACTGGGAATTCACTTGAGGATGGGGGTAGCAAAGGCCCAGCCATCCTGAACCAATCATGAAACCACAATAAAAGTGCCGACCAGGGAGTTAAGTCACTCACTCTCAAAGCCCAGCTCTGAGCTCAGCTTGGACGTGATGACCAGGCAGAGGGTGCTCTGGTTTGTTCTTGAGGAGCCACATCAGAGGCAGGGGCTTGGGCAGAAAGGCGGGCTCATGGGAGCAGCCTTGGTGGTGGGGGGTGGTGGGGGGAGCCCAGGGTCAGCAGGAAGGAGATGCTCACTGTGTTTCTCAGCCAGGAAAGGTCATAGAAGAGCAGAGAATCATAGGATGTGAGCCAGCGCAGGCAAACCCAGGTGAAGTGTATCACAAACGATCATAATAAACTAGCTAACACCTACAGGAAACTTACTTTGTGTTGGGCTTTACCCTAAAGCACTTATAAAGTCCTGTGTCACTCAGTCCTTCCAATATCCCCATGTGGCAGGCTTTACTATTATTCCTACATTCAGAAGAGGAAACTGAGGCCTAAAGAAATTTTAGCTGGTGGTGGGTAGCCTGACATTTTCGCATTGATACTCTTACCCGGGCAATTACAACGTCCCCCCTCCCCCACTGGTTGTCCAGCTTTCTAAATGCTTTTTCCAGATGGCTCACTGGCTCAATTGTATCCAGCACTTGTACGGAGTTTTATCATCAATGTCATGAGGGTAGAAGAGGATTCTTCCCTGCTCCAGCCTCCAGATGAGATCTCAACCCTGGCTGACGCTTTTGATTGCACTTTGAGACACCAAGAAGCCAATGACTCATCTACACTCTGCTCAGATTCCTGACCCACAGGAGCCATGAGATGATAAGTGTGTGTGGTTTTAAGCCACTGAGCTTATGGTAATTGTTGTGCCGTAGGTAATTAGTGCAGGAGGCTCAGCAGACAGTGACATGTTGCCAGGATTGAAAGGTACAGCTAAAGGAACGAAGGCAATAAGGAGGGACATTCCAGGCTGGTAAATGGCTATATTGGAAGGCTCATAGAAGAGCACCAGACAAACCTAGAGAGGATGATAAGGGGTTAATTGGGGAAAGCCCTAGGGGATTTCATCGATCTTGCAAAGCGAGAAGAGGGAAAATGGTGGAATGTGAAGAGGAATTACAAGAAAGTGAAGAAATGTGTCTCCATTAATATTTAGGAGACGAAAGCAAGGATGCTGCTTTAATACCAAACGGCTTCCATCTTTTTGTGAAAGCAAAGCACTAAGATTATCTACTGAAAGTGAGACAGGAAGAGAGGGCTTCTGGAGTAGCCACACGCTGCTGTCAATGAGTCATCATAGCTTTACGTGGATCATCTCACCAAAGATTCACCACCTTCTCATGGGAGGTTTTATTTTTATCTATGTTTTACAGATAAGAATTCAAATATTCAGAGAGAGTAGGTTATCTGCTGATTGTCACCTAGTTCAGAAGTGGCAGAATTGGAAAATGAACCCACATCCTAGGATCGTGGTGTCACATTGATGTTCTCGAAGCTTTTTTGGCAGATGCCTTGGGGAATGTGTGCTCTTTGCCAGAGTTGTTTGGCTGCTCAGTATCAAGAGTGCTTTGGAGACTGCTGGAGAGGGGATGGTGGGTTTAGCCTCAGAGGAGGAGGGTAAGAGTGGGAAGCAGATGCAGGTGGAGAGGAAGGACAGGCAGTGAACTGGCGTAGTCAAGGGTAATCTCTTAGGAGGTGGGAGACACACTCCATGTGCAAAGGTCATAGCTACAGGGGCATCTGCACACAGGAAGCCATGGACTTCCCAGGAACTTTGACACAGACAGCTCAGGAGACAGCGTGGTAATAACGAGAGATGAAGGGCTGTCCCAGGCATGAGGCAGAGGGTGGGGTAAGATGGCAAATGGCGAATGTAGGCAAAGGATATGGGGAACCTGCCCACTTCTCTCCAACAAACATAACGCCAATGTTCAGAGACTCGTCGAATCTTTGTGGGTTCTGGACAAGATACCACCCGCTCTGAACAAAGAACCTCTATGTGTGCTTTCTTCTTTATACACCAAACGGCTGACCCAAGCTTCCAGGAAGAATTCAGGCTTTGCGTTCATAGTTACTCTTCCAGTTCAAAGCAAATATTATCCCAAGGTGAAAAGGTATGATGGAGTAGTGGTTTGGAGTATGCAGAGCTGGCATGGGGAGGCTACCAGCAAGGATGTAAGAGTTTCCTAGCCTTTTAAAAAAAATTTTAGTGTTTATTTATTTTTGAGACAGAGAGAGAGACAGAACATGAGTGGGCAGGGGCAGAGAGAGAGGGAAACACAGAATCTGAAGCAGGCTCCAGGCTCTGAGCTGTTCCCACAGAACCTGAAGCGGGTCTCGAACTCACAAACTGCAAGATCACGACCTGAGCTGAAGTTGGATGCTTAACCGACTGAGCCACCCAGGTGCCCCAAGAGTTTCCTAGCTTTTAGTTGAAGAGTGATGGCGCGCTCACCTTGCCTTTCCAGGTCTGGAGAGGTGGGCTGTGATCCTGGGGGACTGAAAACTAGCCGTTGGGCGATACAGAATAAGCCTCTAGGCGGGCAGTAAGTCTGCTTCTTATTTTTTCTTCTTCTCAGTGCCTAGCCGAGTGCTTGACAACTCACAGGTGCTTTATGAAAGGGAGCTGAGTGAAGGAATGAGTGTGGGCATGGCTGTGCACGTTTCTCAGCTCAACCTCCTTGCAGTCTGTTTTAGATAAACAAGATTTCTAAAGACGACCCTGAAGACGGCGCACACACATGTCAGAGACAGACGGTCTGAGAAGTCCTAACTGCACACATGCTCCCTCCTGTCTCAGGCTTCACTCCCTTTTCACGGCGGAAACCCACCTCCTCTCCTTCTCCCCCCCACCCCTGACAGAAGAGGGAGGCCAGCTTTAACGGCCTTGGCCCCAGTTTGCTTGTATAATTAATGTGGGATTTTTCCTCCTCTAGTAAAAAATGACCTTGTCAAACCAGAGACGACAAAATCTTGGTTACTGAGCGATTGCGGGCTCCCTGCTGGGATGGCATCCTGGGCTCTGCAAAGAGAAATCTAATAAAATTGGTGTCGGGGGCTCCCTGGGTGCCAGGTCCCCTGCTGCCTGACCCCACGATCCCAATTTATTAGCCAAACCCAAGGAAGCAGACAAACCTCGCTGGCTCCAGACAGGAGACTTCCAAGCGGGAGCTAATGTGGGGGCTGGGGCTGGGTTTCAGCGAAAATGACAAGGGAAATGGCAGGAGGTGCCAGCCTGACCGGGAAGTCTGGGGAAGCCCTATTCAGAGGCTCTTGCTGCCTTGACAGGACTGATTTTAACTCGGCGGAGGAATGTGTAAGAATGGCCCATTGGGAAAGGAAGCTGTTTTTGTTTTTTTTTTTCTCTCTCTGCACTGTTATTAGCCGGACCATGGACCTCATGGCGTGTAGGAGCCGTGTTCCTGGGAGTCAGCAGGCGTCAGTAGAGGGAGAGCCAAAGCACAATATTTGCACGAGCAGTTTCCATTTTGTGAAATGACCACTTCTGCCTGTGCCCGGGAGTTTGAAATGTACAGTCACTATTTGCCCTTCTGCAGAACCAAAGCCTTTTGGGATGGGGATACTGCTTCCCATCATATACTAGCTTCTACCTTATTAGCTGAATGATCTTGGGCAGGTACTTCACTTCCTCACCTATAATGTTGGATAAGAGCACTCATCTCATAAGTTTTCTGATGAGGATTTCAATAGGAGAAAGTAGAATCAACCCACAGAAACTAGAGCATTTCTCCATACCAGCAAAAACGAAGTAAATGGGTGGTGGGGGGGGAGGGGAAGGGAAGAAAGGAAGAGAGTCTGTTCCAAATGGTTCATGAGGATTATGAAGTGTCTAGGAATTTGCTGAACATAGAACATAAAAGTCTTATGGCAAAATGCTAAAACTCTATTAAAGGATATACAAGATGGTCTGATTTGAGGATATTCCATACACTTATGAATGAGATTCACAATTTTATAAAGCTCTCAGTGCTCTTCAAATTACTCTATGACTTCAATGTAGTCACATACACACACACACAATTCCAGCTGGGTGTTTTTAAGGATCTAGAGACTAGGGATACACACACAAGTGGAGATGGAAATATAAAGTCCACATATAGCTAAATTCATTTTGGAAGAGAAGAGCAAAGAGGAGACTTACTGCACCAAATATTGAAATATATTACAAAGCCACAGAAATAAAAACTATATGGTAGTGCTCCTATGCATCAGCACTCCTGTATTCCTTGTTAACGGAGGACCATGAGTGAGAAGAAGGGGAAAAATAGTGGGGGAGAGGGAGGGAGGCAAACCATGAGAGTCTTGAATGTCGAGAACAAACAGGGTAGATGGGGTAGGGGGAGGTGAAGAGGGGTGATGGGCATGGAGGAGTGCACTTGTGGGGATGAGCACTGGGTGTTATATGGAAACCAACTTGACAATGAACTATTAAAAATTTTTTTTAAAAAACCTATATGGTAATGGCCTCCAAATGATAAATGCCATCAGTGGAACAGAAGAGAAAGCTGTCAGGTGGATATATGTGTATCTGAGTGGTTGATATATAATGAACATGCCAAGAGAATCAGTGGATAAAGTTTTATCCAGCAGCTTTGACCAATGGTGCTGGAAAACCCAATTCACTACTTAGATCTCAATGAAAATCTCACTATAAATAAAAAGCATCTTCAGATGGATTAAAGGCCAAAATGTAGAAGGTAAAACTTTAAGGTGAATCACAGAAAAACCTAATTCACTACTTGAATCTCAATGAAAACACTATTATTGTAGCCTAGGAGTGTGGAGAGATTTCTTAAACAGGTCTTATAAAGAACAGATAATGTGTCATCAAGATTAAGAATTCCTGATTATGGGGGCGCTTGGGTGGCTAAGTCGGTTAAGTGTCTGACTACTTCGGCTCAGGTCATGATTTCAGTTCATGAGTTCAAGCCCCACGTTGGGATCTGTGCTCACAGCTCAGAGCCTGGAGCCTGCTTCAGATTCTGTGTCTCCCTCTCTCTCTGCCCTTCCCCCCCCCCCACTCTCTCTCTCTCTCTCAAAAATACATATTAAAAAATTTTTTAAGAATTCCTGATTATAAAATTCCTTAGGCATGGTTAATAGACAGTTAACAGATTGGGAGAAATTATTTGAAAATTATATGCAAGTTTTAAAACCGAAAAAGGACTAATATGTAGAATAAGTAACAAATTCCCACCAGTTATCAAGTAATAGGGAATAAGGCAAAACCATGAGCCAGCAGGATAGAGAAGAGGTGGTGCCAATGTGCAGTAAATACAGGAGGGACACCAGAACTCATCGGTCAACAGGGAAATAGGACTAGAAGAAAGCAGTGAGATGTCACTTCACTCCATCATCTTGACAAAAACTAAGATCATTGGATAATGTTGGGTATGTTTGTATGAACTATTGTTAAACTGTTCCATTCAGAAGAAAACCCGAGAAATCCTTAGTCCACTGATGTTTGAGATTACTCTGTGAGGCTGCACTTTCACTATTGTGTATATCATATATGTGAGAGGAAGGGTGGTCCAAGCCCATAAGGGGACTATGTCCATCATATTGGCAGCAGGACTTGTCAAACTGTGGCCCTTGGGCCACCAGAGGCCACAGCCATTTATTTACATACTGCCCATACTACCGAGGGCTGCTTTTATGCTACAACAGCAGAGTTGAGTCCTTGCAACTAAGACCTTAGGGCCACCAGGGCCAAAAATATTTACCATCTGGATCTTTCTAGAAAAAGTTTGCTAACCTCAGTTTAAAGTATCAGAACTGCTATAGGCAACCTGGGAGTCCTACTGCTGAGGGAAAAGTCAAGTAAAATATAATGGACATGTACTGTGGAATACGGTGTGGCTCTTACAAGCCATAAACTGTGTGAGGTATATAGTCCAAACATGGAAATATCTTTTAAAAAGGATGCTGAATGCAAGAAAGGAAGAAACAGTTAGAAACAGTTATGTTAATAACTTATCATTGTTATAACAACAACAGGATACATTTTGCAAAGACATGTACCAGATCAAGGTGCCATATCAAAGGCATTACAGTAGCTGAAACGAGGAGCGGTAACATGTCAATAA
Organism: Proteles cristata cristata; assembly: GCA_017311185.1. NCBI lineage: Eukaryota > Metazoa > Chordata > Mammalia > Carnivora > Hyaenidae > Proteles > Proteles cristata. The sequence goes on along the minus strand of JAESUZ010000053.1, from coordinate 466,718 downwards.
AGCACGAGGATGTGGTCATTGTGTGATCTGATGATGGGAGTATGTTACAACATGGGAAACATATTTGCTCATGCCCTCGTGCCCAAGATGCAAGAAAGTTAATGTGGAAATTGCTTAGCACAATGTCAAGCACACTGTGAATTTTCAAGAAATATTCATTGTCATCATCACCGTCACCACCATCACTGTTACCATTTCATTATTAATCTTTTGAGAGTGAAATTTGAACCATGGAGCCAAAGTCACTAAAGAGGAACACCCTTAAGCCAATCCTGTCTCATTGGAAACCCAGAAGAAATGGACAGACAGGAACCCTCCTCAGAGGTGAAAAAGGGATTAAATTTATGGCTAAAAGCCTTGAATTAATGGGTAAGGAAAAAGGGCTTATTTACTGTCAGAGTCATCTTTTCTGCCCACCAACCATTTGTCTTCCTGATTGCATATCCTTGCCTTCCTTTTGGTTGGATGGGGCCATGTGCCTAGTTCTGGCTGAGGAGTTGCTGGTGCAAGTCACATGTACCATCTCTGGGTCAGAGTATGAATCATTCTATCTAGACATGCCCGAGCTCTCTTGCCTGCCGGTTTGGTGGCTAGCTGCACTTGAGAAGGTAGTTTGGGGGATTACAATGATTGGAGCCCCCTGAAGTCCCACAAGAGATATGCAGATGAAAGCCACTGAGAGTTTCGGTGTTGTTTGTTACTCCAGCATAGCCTAGACTACCTGACTGATACACCTTCCAAGTTCAACACTTATATGGAGCTGCTTACAAAGATCCAGGCACAGAATTGGAAGGACTCTCAGGGGACATGTAATCCAAAAACCCTGATGTGGATTGAGTCAGATGAATGTCTAGACCAAGGGACCCAATCCCAGTGAAAAAAAGCCCACATCCCCCACAAAGCCTCCTTATCTCACCTCTTATCGTTACTGAAATTCTTCTGTTTGGAGCCAAATTCTGCCTCCTTGCCACTTTCACCCATTTGTTGTAGATCTCCCCGTATCCCTCTCACACACAATAATCCTTTTGCAGGGAAGTACAGAATAATGGCTCTGCAAAGATGTCCCCATCCTCATCCCAGAAACCTGTAAATCTGTTACCTTACATGACAAAAGGGATTTTTGCAGATGCGATCATGTTAGAGATCTTGGGATGGAAGAATGTCCTGATTATCTGAATGGGCCTAATGTAGTCACAGGTATCCTTCTGAGAGAGAGAGGCAGAAGGGTCAGAGAAGGACTTCGTCCAAGGAACGGAGGCAACTTCTAGAAGCTGGAAAAGACAAGGAACAGAGTCTCCTCCAGAGGTCCAGAAGGAGTGTCTGCTTGCCAGCACTTTGGTGTCAGCCCTGGAGGACCTATTCCAGACTTCTGACCTCGATTCTAAGATACAATTCTGCCACATTAGAAACAGGAAAGTGATAAAGTCTGACTAGGTACCATGATTTCTTTGCGTTTTCTGATTCTAAACCAATTGCTGTCTGCTACACCTAGCTTCATTTTTAGCGTGGTTTCCTGATACTTTAAGATTCTGACTTCGTAATCTGATTTGTTGATAAACGGGATTCCCAGAACTTTGGCTTCATTTCTGTTCTTGTTGTAAATGTCCTGTGAAAAGTCACCCTATCGAGGGCTAATCACTGTACACACCAAAGCAATATGAATTCTTTAAACAGCTTGCTGCATTTGGGGCCTATGCAGACTCTGAATCCTCTCCATGGTAGATATTGGTGCCATTTAGATCCATTTCCCTGATCCCACACTTGTTTAGTTGATTTTTTTTAATTAAATATAGGTTCTACTAATTCTTTCACATTACCAAGCATGAGTTTGTTAACTCATAAGCTGTGTAATTTAGTAAAAACTAACTACACTGAACAGTCTATGTTGTGGCTTTAATAAGAAATCAAGAGTTTGACAGAACTTCTCAGATTTGAGAAATGGATGTGATGGCCAAATCATAAATATCTAATTTTTCTTTAAGGATTGGTATTTTGCAGGCCCTTTGCTAAAAAATTCAAGCAGTTATTGCCTTATTTATTTTCCAAAACAGCCATATGAAAAAGTCATATGAATATCATCATTGCTGTTTCATAGTGGGGGAAATGGCATTAAGGGATGGTTAAGCAACTTGCCCCATTTTCACAGCTAGGGAATGAGGGAGCTGGGCTAAAACCCAGGCAGTCTGACTCTGCAGGTGGTGTCTTCGGTCCGTGCTATGGCATCACCCTTGAAGACATCTGTAGGGCCCTCACTTGCCTCTAACTTGGATTCGTCCGATTCCAGGTCCAGAGGCAGCCTGGAATGTGTAGACACTGTCCTTGGAAATGAGAGGACTTGACAGCTCATTTTTGATGGATCACATTTCTTAGAATAAGCACAAAAAGTAAATATTTTCCATTTGCTGAGTGATTTTATCAAGCCTCTCTGGGTTGAGTTTTGGAGGGGAGAGAGGAAACAGGTTTCATGGGTAAAGCCTGAGAAATACCTCTTAAGCAGTCAAGGGTGAGGGGTTAGTAATGGGTGACTTCAGCCCCTAGTCACGCTCACCTGGCATCAGGAGCTCTGGGTGGTTTGGCCCAAACTCTTCACAATAAGCTCCTCGTTTGTCCTCCTGAGTTGATGGTCTGGTGGAGAGTTTGTCTGTGGGAATTTGTTCCAGGAGAGACCCAGCTGCATCTGACAGGAAATGAAGAAAAGAGAGACAGAGGCATAAATCTTTGGCCTTCTGCCTCCTTCTGGGGAATCAGTTCTCTCCAGCCCAGAAGTGTGGAAATGAGTAACTAGTGAGTTTCAAAGCCTGGATGAGTGTCATACCACTGGGTAGACATGTGGGGCCCCCTGAAGAGAGAACTGCCCCTTTTGGAGGAAATATCCATGCCCAGTATTAAAAACTGACATTAGCCATTAAGCACATGAAGAAATGCTCAGCCTCATTAGTCATCAGGGAGATGCGAAGCAAAACCACAATGAGATACCACCTCACACCCACTTTAATAAAAAAGACAGACAATAACAAGTGCTGGTGAGAAATTGGAACCCTTGTACACCGCTGGTGGGGATGTAAAATGGCACAGCTGCTTTGGAAAACAGTCTGGACGTTCTACAAAATGGTAAACATGGATTTCCCACAAAACTCAGCAATTCTACTCCTAGGAATGTACCCAAGAGAAGTGAAAGGGGTTGGTTCGGTGTAGCCTCTTGGAAAGTCTCAAGGGTCTTGATCTTCAGTGTCCCCTATAACGTCCATCCTCCCCCTGGCTTATTCTGTGCCATATTCTCTAATGATAACAATCTGCCTCACATGAAGTTCCAACTTCCCACTCCCTCCCCCCTTCCTACTCAGGTTGCTTCATCCAGTCATTCTGTACGACTGGCCCCTGAGGCATTTAAATTTATGACTGACTCCCCCAGTCAGAGAGAAGCATTTCTGTGGGAACTCACAGAGGAAGAGGAGCACCAACAGACCTATGATTGGGAGTTTCCAGAAATGTGGCCTGGGCTACGTGGGAGAGTCAAAAAGCACAAGGTAGGAATGGCGGGGAAATGGATTTCAGGGAGCAAGAGTGGAGGCCAAAGGAAAACAAATGTTTTCAGCATAAGAGAGAGAAGAGTCTAACCCTCTGGGCCTGATCAACAATGGAGCCTTGAGTGGAAATCAGCAGAGCATGAAGCCTCCTACTCCTGGGTGTTAGAAACTGACCTCTGGGACTTCTGAAGGCTTTTGGCTCCTTGGAGGCCCATAGGAAAAGCAGCATTTCTCTTTAAAGGGTTTTCTCTGTTTGCAATTATTACCTTCAAGTAGAATGTCTATAGCCAACTGAGAGTCAACCCCAGACTTGTCTACATGGGTCTGAACTTTACTCACAGGCAGTGAGAACATTCTGTACCATGGGAGTGCTGGGTCCCATGTTCACCAACGTGAAAATACCAAAGAAAGAGACGGTGAGTGTCTTCTCACTCCACAGGCAGATGTATTTGGTTGATAGAATTCTTTCTAGTTGTTTGATTCCTCTAAGTGTTTGTTTTCTTTGATCAACCTCCTCTCAAAACCAAAGGCAATTAGCGTTCCACAATTATTTATCCTTTCTGACCATTTCATGGTATTTCTAAGATTTTCTACATGTACTGCTTATTTGTGTGTAGCTTATGGGTTTTAAATTTCTATTCAATAGGCAAATAGTTTTGAACCTGTTTCTGCTGTGTTTTCTATTTACCATCTCATTTGGTGTGTTCCTGTCCCATTTCATTTCCTGCTTTTGCTCAGAATGTTCTAGGCAGTTTCATGTTTTATGGTCTCCCCCCCTCCCCCCCCCACCGCCTTTCCCCCTTACCTTTTTTGTTTGGAAGTTACATATCGCCCATTATTTTAGTAGTGACCCTTAAAGCTGTTAACATGCATAATTACCTTAACAAAGTCTCAAGTTAGGCAACCTGTCTGACTCCTTTCTTAAGAGTCAAAAAAACCTTTGAAATTCTTTGACTTGGGTCTTTATACCCTCCATCTTCTATGCTACTCATTTCCTTTATCTTACTTTCTCCATTTCTCAGCTCTCCCCTAAATAAGACATTATTATTACAAACTATTACATTTTAAACAATTTTTAAAAGATTTACTGTTATGTCTATCACTTCTTTTCTTACCATCTCTTCCTGAATTCCACTTCTTCCTTCTTGAATCAATTTCTATTTTTCTGAATCACATCCTGTAGAAGAAAGAAGCCATGTATGATCTCTGCTAGACACATAATAATCCATCACCTGTAATCCTATCAGCAATTCTGTAGAATGTAGATTATTATTCCCATTTTACAGATGAAAAAAGAACGGCATGGAGAGGAAAGTGACACACTTAACCGAAATGACAGAACTGGTTCACTTCAGATGAAACCGGATGTTCTGTTCAAAGATATCAAGGAAGTAACACACTTATAGTCAAATAGAAAGATCTTGGGCTAATCAAGAAGAAATGTGGAGTTTGTGGGGTGCTTATTGGCAGGCCATGGTGCTTACATTCAAGTGACTTATATAAGGAACTTACTGACAAACCATCCATTCCCCTTAAAAACTGCTTCAATGGAGAGTTTTCCGAGCCTGAGGGTTAGATTTGGCCAATAATTAATTTGGAGCAGCGAAGGGTACTGTGCTGGGGAGGCAGCTAATAGTATCACATAGCCAATTTGGCTTTACTCTTCCTAAATATCTGAATCTTACAGTTTAAGAGAAAATGCTTGGAAGTGACCATTTCAAAAATTTAAATTAAAATTTGTTAATTTTAAAATTAATAATTTATTAAAATTTAAATTGTTAGCTACATAGCTTTTAAAAAAAATGTTTATTTACTTTTGAGAGACAGAGAGAGACAGAGAATGAACAGGGGAAGGCAGAGAGAGAAGGAGACACAGAATCCGAGTCAGGCTTCAGGCTCTGAGCTGTCAGCACAGAGCCTGACACGCGGCTCAAACTCACAAATCATGACCGGAGCTGAAGTCGGGTGCTTAACCGACTGTGACACCCAGGTGTCCTACTATATAGGTTTTTTAAGGACTTTTTAATAAAGAGCACTTTAGGTTTTACAATAAAATGGAGAGGAAGATACAGAGATTTCCCATATACTCCTGCCCCTTCACGTGCATCGGCTCCCTTGTTATCAGTATCACTAACCAGAATGTGTATGTTTTCTTAAGGATGAAACCTGCTTTGACACATGGTGATCACCCAGAGTTCATAGTTTATCTTAGGGCTCATTCTTGGTGCTGCATATTCTATGCATTTGGACAAATGTATAATGATACATACCGATCATCATAATAATATTAAACGGAGCATGTTCACTCTCCTTAAAGTCCTTGTACTCTGTCTATTCATCTCTATCCCCCCACTGCTAGATACGTTTTAAATTTTTCAAAACATCTGAGCCAGAGCCTGAGCAAAATGCATTACATCATATGGCTGGTGATGTCTGTGAAGATAACATGATATTAGTGAAGAACAGAAAGGAGACTTTAATAATTTATAATTGCCAGTCATTGCTTTTGGTGATATTTATGGTTGTTTGTGGACTTGAAGCCCTTTGGGGATGATAATAATAATAATAATTTTAAAAATGTACCCCAAATCAATGTTAAACAGTTAGCACACAAAACCACACCAATTGTTGGACACGCAGCATTTAAGATAATACACGCAATCTCTGTGGATTCTAACTTCTCACAAGCATGGAATTCACGTTCACAACTAAAGTGAGATCATTAAAACCACAGCCTGTTTGGTGGTGACACATTTTGCAGCTCAAATCCTCCTTAAAACAAAACTTGCACTCATTAGAAGGGTGACAATGTGCTGAGAACACCCACATGTACCACCCCCCTTGTTGGTGCTCTGTCCTTACTGACTTGCTTATATTTCAGCAAGTTGACACCTTGATTTTACGGAAAATGTCAGCAGACTGTTGACTCTGGGGACCACCCATCCTCAGGTGAGCTCAGGCAGTTATTCTTCCCCAAACGAAACCCATTCTACCCAATTCAAGTGACTTTCATGTGAAACATGTAACGTTCAGGGAACCTGCTTCCCACAAGCCCTTTGATGGTGTGGACATGTCAGAGTCAGGAAGACCACCATCACTGAAATGCCAAACCACAGTCTGGTGCTAATGCTGGCTAGCTGTGTGACCTTGCTTATGTGACTCAATCTTTCTGTGTCTTGGTTTTTCCATCTTTAAAATGGAATTGTAATACCTACCCCATGAGAATGTTGAGATGGTTCACTGAAGGCAAGTGAAGTTCTTACTGAATAATCAGTAAATGTTCATGATCACCAGTTTATAGAAGCTGACTAGACAGGGACTAAAATCCGTATAGGATGGGTCAAGGTCAAGGCAGTGTCAGGGTAAATGGGAGACATTTTCAATATTAGAGATGCTGTCACTTGAGCTTTTTTCAACAAAACTGACTTACTCTCATAGTAATATGACTCTATTACCATATTATTAATGGTAATATCAATAATTCTAAAAATTACACAGAAAAGTAAAAACCAACCTGCTGTACTCTTACAATTTATACAGAGTTAGAAGTAAATGTGCCCTCCCACTCATTCCATTTCTCTGCTCCATAATACCACCCTTAACAATTTGTTGTACCTCATCCTCCTGACTTTACAGATATAGCTATGTCTCATCTGTATATCTGTGTCTATATTTAAATATCTCATCTACATTTTCAAACATATTTAGTCAAGGATCATGCAGTACCTAGCGACTTCTTTTTTTTTTTTTTAATTTTTTTAATGTTTTATTTATTTCTAGGAGAGAGAGACAGCGTGAGCAGGGGAGGGTCAGAGAGAGAGGGAGTCACAGACTGAAACAGGCTCCAGACTCCGAGCCGGCAGTCAGCACAGAGCCCGACGCGGGGCTCGAACCCACGAACCGTGAGATCATGACCTAAGCGAAAGTCGGACGCTTAACCAACTAAGCCACCCAGGCGCCCCAGTACCTAGCGACTTCTAATTTCCTTATCCAGTAACATCACGAACATCTTAACCTATCAGTATACACAAATCTTCCTCATCATTGCTAATGATTACATGTGAGTCTTAGCAATCTGAGCTTTCACCTGGCAACTTTTATTTCTGTGGTTTAATTACATGCATGCAGTGGTCACAAGAAAGTCGCAACTGGACTCAGCCTCAAAAAATCTACTTCTTGAATTAAATGCATTCATCAGCCTTACTAAGCGGAGGAAATTAAGCTGCACTGTGTTGCTTGGTTTCTTGGTGCTCATGCACCCTCTGCTTTCCAGTGGGCTAATTGTTTTGTGGACAGCTCTGCTGGGTTTGGGAATGAACTCTAGGAGTGTAGTCCCTGAAGTGCAAGCCCAGCTGGGTTAAAATTCCAGGCTGTCCAAATTCAAAGCTTTGTGAGAACCCAGTGTGGCGGTGCTTATTACCCTTCTGCTCCGTAGATCCCACATAACAATTGACTACTGTTCAGAGTTTTCAAGATTTGCTTAAGTTAAAAAAGAAAACCAGTCTTATTTTCCCTTGAACTTGACAGACTCTGACCTCAAATCTGGGAGTTGGAAAATATGCCTTAGTACTCATTATGGCTAATTCTAACTGAAGATTCTAGAGAAAAAGGAGAAGGCATGCACCAAAGGGAATATATGTTACTTTGTAAACAGATGAACAATAGCCACCAAAGGATCTACCACATTGACATCTCATGAAGCAGTAAGGAGGAGACAAACAAAAGGAAGATGGGAAAGGGAATGGAAACTTCTAGAGAACTTTGCCATCCAGTATGGTAGCCACTAGTCACAGGTGGCTAGTAAGCACCTGAAATGAGTCTAGTCTGAATTTCAGGGTCCCGTGAGTCTACGATGTATACCAGAGTTCAGAGACTTCATATGAGAAAAGGAACCTCAAAGATGTCACTAATACTTCTTATAATGATTTCATGTTGAAGTGATATTTCTCATACATTGTGTTAAATAAACTACATGATTAAAATTCCCTTCACCTGTTACTTTCACTTTTCAAATGTGGCTCCTATAGTATTTGAAATGACATGTGTGGTTTATGTTGTATTTCTATTGGACAGCGCAGCTCAACAGCTTTCTTCCATGAATAGATAAGGATAATTTCCTATTTCTTGTATGCAAATAGCATCTCTAGCAGAATAAGAACTGTTTATATCTTATTTATTTAACTAGGCCTACTAAAATATCAATTTCTCCAAAAAGCTTTTCTCAGTAGCCCCCAAGAAAAATCTAAGCCTTGCCCCTGTTACACATGCACAAATTATAAATTAGTGGCTTCTAAATGAAAGCAGGCTGGCCGCACAAAGCACATGAGAGACAACGAAATTAATGTGACTCATCTGTAAGCCTAAGTTTGATTTAGAAAACCAATGATTAGCATGACAGCCCCACTCTCTAAATAGACAAAGTGGAAAGAAACTAAACAACCTGAATGGATTTAACATATCACTCAAAGGGACCTCAGAATTTGCTGGAAATGTGGCCTCTCTTAACCTCCTGGCACCCGAAAGCACATCTAACTGTTTTGGCTTTTCCATCTTCAATACTTCCTTGGCCTCCATGAGATGCGTCGCTTGGGAGGGGCTGGCGAGTCTCTCGTCACTCCTGGTGGCAGGAGCACAGACATTGTGTCCAGGTGACAGGATCCCATGGGTCAGGCCTGAGGAAGTTGGCTGCCTCTCTGCTCCCCATCTCTCCAGTCCAACAGAGACCTCTGTCGGAGGAAATGTCTTCGTCCATCTTGTGGTATCCTGAGCTTATTCTGTGGGTTATCTTGGTGCCTACATGCCCACATGGGCAGCAGTGACCAAGAAACCTGGCTGTGCGTGTTTATGGAGGGAGATATTTGGCTCAATGACATCTGTAGCCTACTGCCAATGGTGAAATTGCAGTGCCATGGGCCAAGACTGGGGATATCTGTGACAGTAAGACCTCTTAACAAGAGAAGGCAAGACCAAGATGTAGCTCTTTCTCAGATACTGTTACCAGAGGCAAGAAAACAGTGGTGGTAGAGGGGAGCGCTCCAGGGCCCCAAAGATGGGAGGCTATTGCATACCCTTACTTTTAAATGCTCAGAAAAGTAACATGAAATATTCCAGAAAGCATAAATATGATAGCCCAAGTGGTCAGTGGCAGAGATTGGAAAGAGGTAGAGCAGCACATATCCTGGGAGGTAGGGAAGTGAATCTTGAGGGGGGCAGAACAGTGCTCAAGCAAGGGGGTAAGATGAGGGTAGCCGACTGTGATATCAACAATCACATCGACAGCAAACAGTAGTCGATTACATCCTTATTTTGCATCAGACGCTAAAAGTGCTTCACATGTATTGACTTATGTTCTCTTTAGAACCACTCTGCTGTTCTCTGCATCTGGTAGACAAGAAAGCCGTGGCTTTCCTCAGGGGGCCTGAGTAAGCTACCCAGGGAGCTCACAGCAGTTCGTAGGTTGTCTGGGGATGCAGAGCCAAGTCTGTCTGATTCTAAAGCTCTGGATTTTCCACTGTGCCAGGAAGCCAAATGTCAAATGTATCCTGTTCTCTTATTCTTCCCACTGTTGAGGATTTAGTGGGTATTGTCCTTGTAATTACTATAAATCACATGTGGCTGAGCCCTAGCTCCTGGAAAGTTGATTTTCACTTTGTAACTCTCAATCAGTGGCTCTTAATTTGGATATGCTGGGACACACTGTTGATTGCCATCACTGAAGTTCAGGGTGCTACTAGCACGGACGGAGCAGAAGCCAGAGAGGCTGCTTGCCCATCCTATGATCCATGTGACAGCCCTCACATGAAAGAGAATGGACCAGCCCCCAATGCCAATGGCACAGAGGCTCAGAGACTCTGCAGCAGAGGAAGAGCATGACCATCTGCTTCATCCTCTCCCACTCGGTCCACTTTACAACTCTGTTAGTCATTTATCCCTCCAGTGTATATATATTAAGCACCAAGTGACCAACACTGTGTTAGGGTCCATGGGCCTACAATATTAAAATAAGAAATGATTTCATTTATACTTGTCAAAAGTATAGCTGAAACCCAAAAGCCACATGTTTAAATGGTGTGTTATAGAGGAAGTTTCTGTGAAGAGCTGCTGTTGACACACAAATACTTTTGAGAATTCAACACACTGGGTCTGTCTTTACATGTTTCGGGAAAGATAAAGAAGATTAAAGAATGTTTACATATCAGTTACTAACTTTGTATTTGAAGTTAAATCTATATGTATTCTATATCTTCTCACTATAATGTTAAGTTTTTCTGTCCAAGGGCATTTACTATAAAAAGTACTAAGAGTGTTCCTATAATGTTGAGGAGTTTGTTTTAAAGGTATCTGCAAAGAATATCATTGACTTGTAACCTTCAGACTTATATGTTGGTTATTGGAAATTATATTTGTTGTAGAGAATTATATTTCTTCACTTACAGTTTAATTACTGTTTGTCCTAAGAGTCAAAGCATGTTCACCTATCTTGTATCTATTAATCCAGTGACAAAGACTTCACTGAGTTTGTGAAGAGCACTGACAAACTGGTAACATCTGCAAAGGTCTTCTTTCTTGCTTGAATTTGTACCAGCAAAAATGCCAACATACCTCAACGAGTAATTTTGTAAAACATCTTGCGAAATTTCCACAGCACTAGGTGTTTCAATGGTTGTGGCTCCTAACCTCAGGAGCTAAGTGTTGAAATGAAGTGAGAGAAAATTCTAAGAAATAATCACACCAAGAATAACACTACAGCTGTCATGGCTGTGATGACAGCGAGACCCAGAGCACGAGGGGTAAACAGCCGAGAGCATGGCCTCGTCCTGGGGGCCTGGGAGGGCTTCTCTGCGGAAGTGACATGGGACCTGGGAACTCACCAACATGGGCAGTGGTTACTCGCAGCAGATGAGAGGCCAGCATGAAGGCCTGGAGCCAGGGAGAGTTTGGGTGGGCAGCGTGCCTGGAGCTAAGGGTGTTTGATGGCGTCGGAAGAAAGGCAGGAGTTGCGCTTCCAGATCCAGACAGGCCGTGTTACTCAGCTTATGTTTTCATCCTGCTGTCAGTGTGGAGTAAGGAAAATGTCAAAATTAATAGCACAAAGTGCTCAGTGTACATTTTGGGAAGGCTGTTCTGGCCACTGGGTGGGGGATGGATCATGGTGGGAGCAGAGTGAATGCAAAGAGACCAGCTGGGAGGCAGCTGCACCAGCCAGAACAGAGATGCCGAGGACTGGGCAGAGGGAGGTAGCAGTGGAAATGGGCAAGAGTAGGTGAAGTCGAGAAAGGAAGGTAAAATCTCCAGGGCTTTATATATCATGGATGGTCTCTGAGGCAAGCAGATGAGGCCAACAGAGGCATGGAGGACTGACCCCTGGATTTGGGGCTTGTCTCATACATTGGGAGCAGCAGAAGCTCTGGCTGATGATTCAATAGAAGTAGAAGCCTCGTGATGCACCTGTAGTGCCCTCTCTGAGAGAGCAAGGAGGTAAGGTGCACCTCCCTACGACAGCATACATGTTCATTACCAGGTGCTTGACATGGCTTTTAACTCAGAGGAACATGGCCATCAGCTCTGAAACAGGAGGAAAGGTCTAGGCCATCTGAGCATTTAACTCAAGAATTTGAGCCCTGCCAAGTCCTAATCACAATGCCAACCTTTAAGCCCCCATTTCCTTCTGTGCCAGTAATGACATTTGAAACAGGAAGGAGACATCTACTGAGAAGCAAGATCCTCCTCAGTGAGCACACCGGTCGGTCTTTGCTGGGCTGTCTGCTTCAGGGTTAATTTGCACAGGAACAGCTTCTGAGCTGATTCTATGATGGGTCTGTTGCCAAGATCAGCCATTCAAAGCTTGCTTATATTTCTGCTTTCTGCACATGACCTAGCACGGGGCCAACCAAGAGTGAATGGGGGCAGAAACCACAGCCTGAAGAGGAAGGAGAGGGGAGTGTTGCCAAAGTCGAGAGAAAAAGCAGGAGTGACTACAGGAGGTGGAGGAGGAGGAGGTGAGCAAGTCCCGCTTGACGGAGGCAAGGTCTCGGCTTGAGCCCAGGCAACTCTCCAAGGGCATCGGCATGGGTCCCTAAAAGAAGGTCAGAGCCTAACTTGGGCTCAAATCTCAGCTGTGCAAGTCACTGGCCTTAAGACAAGTCACTTCATCCTTCTTAACATCAGTTTCTTCTGAAAAGTAGAAACTGTGTCTACCTTAGATGGCTCTGAGGGTGACGTGATTTTGCCGTAGGTGTCAAGAAACCCTTCGCTTGACTCCAGGCCTGTTGGGCACACACCTAAGTTTGAGGAAGGAAAGGGTGCATAAGAGAGTTTGCCTCCAGGTCCTTCTTCATCCCCTCCACTCTCCTGACCAAAACTGTATGGGCCCTTAGACATCCATAGATTTTGGTTCAGTGCATCAGCTGATTTGGTGAGTTTCTCCATTGACCAAAGGCAAAATAGCTGAGGCAGACATTTAGATGAACCTTCCTGGGTAGCACACACTCATCTTTCTGAATCAGCTGGGTGAGGTAATGGGTGTTAGTCACACGCACACTGAGAAGCCAGGGGATTTCAAACTACATCACTCCAATTGTTATTATTTCATCTGTTAAAATTAGGTTTTTGCTTGAAACTGCTTAGTGACAATACCCCTGGACTTTTTTCCAAAAGCCATAAAGATGGCCTCTCAAATTTAGAAAATGCTGAAATTGTTGGAAAGTTTTATTAAGCTGTTTAGAATTTAAAACAGCAGCTTACAGCAAAGCAGTTAAGAAATAAACAGCATCTCAGAGTGTTTTTCAGTTCCTTCATGAAGCAATAACTCAAATCTTGCTTGTCACATTAGGAAAAGGAGACAGATCAACTATCTAAACATCCTAACCATCTTCAAGGAAAAACACTCCTCCATCTCTAGCAGTGGATCTACTATTAACAACACGGCTGCTTGGTGAGTTATATCATAGCATCTTAGACCTGGGGAACCCTTTACAAGCCACCCCCTTGGTCTTTTTTCCCAAGTCAACAAAAGTTCTCTTTATAAAGAAGGGGTAGAATTTTCCTTGTAAAAATTTTAAAGGCTAATTGCATCCATTATAAGCAAAGTCTAATCTGTATTTCATTTCCAGCCCTAACTTCTACCTGCATCTGTCTTCAGGTACCTGAAGAGGCAACCACTCTCTCATCTGAGAAGATCTTCCCTTCTTTCTTTCTTTTTTTTTTTTTACTTTCTTTTTTTTTTTTAATTTCTAGAGAGAGAGACAGCGTGAGCAGGGAGGGTCAGAGAAGAGGGAGTCACAGACTCTGAAATAGGCTCCAGGCTCTGAGCTGGCAGTCAGTACAGAGCCCGACGCGGGGCTTGAACCCACGAACTGTGAGATCATGACCTAAGCGAAAGTCGGACGCTTAACCGACTAAGCCATCCAGGTGCCCCAATCTTCCCTTCTTTCTGACATCATTAGGTTCCTACTTCTCTCAAAGCTTTTCTTATAAATTCCTCTGGGAGAAGCTTTCCTCACCATTGGGCGAAACACACTCCTGCCTATATTGAGTAATATTGCAATATTGTTCATTCTTTCTCCACTTAGTATATTTCCCCTTGAATAAGTTCTTCAGTCTAAGGTCACATTTTAGGGTGGCTTTGAGTGGACCATCAATGCTGACTATTGAAACACAAGGCCCTAAAATACTAACAAGATTGTTAAAACACCCTTACTCCAAGCTCCAGAGAGGAGACACCATTTATTAAAGAATGTGTAGGTACATCATGGCATCTCTGGAGTCCAAACCAGATCTCTCGACTCTCAGCTCAGCTTCTCCTCCAATTATGATAATGTATCAATTGTCTTCATTTGACCCCCTTTTTGTAGGAGAATATAACAGGCATTCAATGGATTTGTATTGAGTGAATGAAGTGGTACTGAATGAGAAAACAAGGATATTTCCTTAGGAATTTGGTTTTAAATAAAACATTTGTGTCATGTTACATGGCAGGGCTCATGATCATCAGCCCTTGGTCATGTATGGATGTTTGTGGAAAATCTCAGTGATGAAAAAGAGGGTGTCATCCTGGAACTCACTGGAGCTAAGTCAGTAAAAATCAGAAAGCATCTGATTCTGTTCTGATTCCAAATCTTATTTGCCAAGTTGTCCGGGTTGTGAAATTAGAAGTCAATTAATTTACTAACTCAGTCAAAGCCCATGATTCTGGCAAAAGTAAAATAACATATTGGATTGAAGATGAGAAGATATATCCCCAATTCTCCTGCTCTTAGTAGCTCAAGTTTGCCAGGGCCTTCATATTCCTGCCCAAGGACCATCTTCTTGAGAAACCCTCTTTGTCAGTTCACAGAGTATGTCTCTTTCCCAGAGGACGTTCTCCTCTGAATATCCATCACTCATTCCAGTAGTCAGGGGTACTAATGTCCCCTTACCTCAGTGCATTCAGAGGAAGGTCTTGGAAAGACTCTTTCATTAACAGAGATAACTGCCTCAATACCTAGCAGATATTTATCTTTCTTTTCCTAGGGAAAAGTGGGCACATTTCTTCATTTGCTAGAACATAGTTAAATGATGTCAAGAACTTTCCATGGAAATCTGATCCAGTGGTGCACCTCAAAACTATTAACAGAAGGGAACTCTTTAAAACAGTTTGATATTTGTTAGTGAGGAAAGAGACAGTCAGTGTTAACTTGGGTATAGATAGTAAAATGGCTTAACTGGTGTTCACCATCTAGGGGAGCCAAGGATGGGTAAGTGGCTATGTTACTAAGTGGATTAATGAATGGACTATTGTGTTGAGTAATCTATGATTACACATGATACCTCATTCACCTCTAAGTACATAAGTGTGAATTTCCTAAAATGAAAAGCATTTTCTCCTATAACCATAATTTAATCATCAAAATCAGGAAATTATCATTGATTCATTACTAGTCTCTAATCTGCAGGCTTTATTCAAATTTGCTCATTGTCCCACTAAATCCAGGCATTTGCCCAGGCTCTAATCCTGGATCACATTGTTGCATTTAGTTGTCACATCCCTTTAATTGGTCATGTACCTTTGTTTTCCTTTAATTTGGAACAGGTTCTGAGTTTTTATTTGTCTCTCAAAAACATAGCATTTTGGAATAGTACAGATTAGTTATTTAGTTGAATGTCCCTTAATTTGGATTTGTCTGAGGTTTCCTCATAATTAGATTCAGGCTATGCATTTTGGCAAAAGAACCACAAAAGTGATGTTATGTCCTTCTCATTGCATCATATCATGAGGCACATGATGTGTTTTGTCCCATTTTTGTGTGTGTGATGTTTACTTTAATTGCTTCATGTAAGTTACCAGGCCTCTCTGCTGCAAAGTTACTATTATACTTTTTGTAATTAATTAGTATCTCATGGGGCAATACTTTGAGACTAGCTAAATATTTTGTTCCTCGTAGTACTTTCACTAATTTTAGCGTCCATTACAGATCGTTGCCTGAAACAATTATTACTGTGGTGATTGCCAAGAGGTGATTTCCTAATTCCATCTTCCCTTCTAAATTTATTAATTGGAATTCTGGCATGTCTTTTCCATCTGTGTCCTTTTTGTCTAGTTCAGTCTGATCCAAAGAAGGCATTATTTGTGTGAGTCGTTTTAGTTAGTTATTTACTTGGTGTTATCATTAAAACATTTGAAGCAAGAACACGGGTTTAAGAAAGAAATTATGCCGATGTAATAGGATGTGTTGTTCAATAAACTTAAAATGGATTACAGTTTAAGTGGGCCTTTAAAAAATTAGCATGGGTAAAGGCATTTTGTAAAAGTTGTCAGAAAAGATAAAACTGCCCCAAGATCCCTTTTATAAGCTGAGAAAAGACTTTAGAGTGAAGTCTTCCATCCTTTCCTCTCTCAAGTGGGAGAGTGTGGGCTGTCTCAGATGTAGAGGACTGAGATATGCCAGGCACCCTCTTCTGCTTGTGGGTCAGAAAATTACTCAGATGAAGCTTGACATTGTGATAACACAGTTGAGAAAGAGCAGCAATCTTCACAGACAGTTCCTACTTATTCTCTCTGCTCTTGAACTTCCTGCTCTTTGTTTCTCCCTGACCCACACACAATAGAACTGATCTTTATGCCGGCCCACTACCCTCGACTCTTGGGAGATGGACATATTATCACATTTAGACATGCATGATAGAGCCACAAGAAGGGTTAAATAAAGTTATTAGAGAGATGACAACAACTCTCCAGAGTCCCACAAGAACTTTCTTCCCTGCCCTCTCTCTCTTTTCTCACGTTCCCTGGACAGTGTTTTGCTGTCCTGAACTTGACCCTGGCTGCTAGCCAGTTTATCCCATGACTCAGCCAAAATACTGCCCAAGTCTTTACCTTCACCCCTCTGGAGTTTAGCATCTGGGCAAGTGGCTCTCATTCCTGGCCAGCCTCTGATCTTTCTTCCTGGAATCCTCCACTGCCACATCTGTCAGTTTGAGGTCACTGACCCCATCTGGCTTTTCTTCTGGGCCACTGGCCCTCTCCCAAGGACAGCCAGAACTCCTGTGTTAATGATTTAGGGTCACATTGCTTCCCTGTCTATCCTGACTTAATAGGGGGAAAATCCATTTCCCTTTTTGTTCTCCAAAAGAGGTCAGAATTTCTCAAAAACAATTTCCACTGGAAAAAAAAAAGAATAAAACAGAGATCAGAAGGTTAACCAGTAGTTTAAAGAAATCCCAGGTTTCATACAAAATTTAATTTGGGGCATGGGTCGTATTAAATTGTCTAAGGTGGAATACAGGGAACCCCAATATAGATGAGTACACCATCCATCATTTTTGACTTTTAGGGAAGTCCTTTTATGAGGACATCTTTTTGAATTATTGAGTGTTTCCTGGTCCCACCTTATTAAGAGAGTGATCAAAGTATCGTCCCATCATCTCACAGGATGACCAAATCAATGAGGGCCAAGGATATGACTATGGTGGTCACGTACAAATCACCTGGGATTTCTACAAATCTGGAATGGAATAGGTGACCGAATGAACATTCACTTGACTTTTCTCAGAACACCCTCCTCAAAACTTTGGCATGTCCCTGAATTTCCAATACTTAAGCACCAGAACTATAGCTTTCAAACTAGAAGACTAGAAAATGAAGTTATATGCAAATGGACAATTTTCAGTTGGCATTAGAAACGTATGCTTGTTACAGCAATCCACACTAGACAGGGTAAACAGCCTAGTCTCTACCTAGTATGTTCCTTTACATTTTTGGAAAGACTCAGGGTACTTAACAGCTTTCTGCACATATAATCCTAAGACCTGAGATCACCAAAGTGTTCAGAGAAAACAAGTGGAAATATGGAAACAGGGTTAATATGGTGGGTAGTTGTCTCTGATAAGTTTGCCAACAACTACATAATTTTCCATGAAAGAGAATTCTTTTTTTAAGTTTATTTATTTTGGGAGTGGGGAGGGGCAGAGAGAGAAGGAGAGAGAGAGAGAGAGAGAGAGAGAGAGAGAGAATCCCAAGCAGGCTCCACACTGTCAGTGTAGAGCTTGATGCAGGGCTTGAACTCACGAGCTGTGAGATCATGACCTGATCCAAAATCCAGAGTCAGGTGCTTAACCAGCTGAGGCACCCAGGTACCCCCAAAAAGCCTTTAATTACTGTCTTCTATCTACCTTCAATGTGTGCCTTCTCTTATTTTAAAAAAAAATTTGGTGTCATCAATTAGACTCATTAATACTGGGACCTTGAGAAAATTGTCCAATGATTGAAGTTTCTTCATTTCTAAGATGGGGGCATGACTCAGCATATAATGTTGTTGTATGAGGATTAAGTGGAAAATAAAGGACCATGCATAGAATCATCCTGAAATGACTTGTAAGTGGTTTTACTCCCAGGGTCTTCAGATAAGAACCCAGCCCAGCTGATGCATTGACTTCAGCCTTGTGAGATTCTCAGCAGAGAAAGCAGTCGAGCCCACCAGGACATCCAAAGTTATAGACCCATCACATATAATGAGTCTTATTCTAAGGGATTCAAGTTTGTGGCAATTTATTAGGCAGCAATTTAAGACTAATACCTATCCCTTCCTTCGTTCTTCTTGCATTTATAACCATTTAGTCTTGGCATAGCATGTTCTGGGCGCTGCTTCAGAAACCTTATAAAAATCAGGGCATTGAATTCACAAAACATTGCTAAGAAGTAAGTCTTAATATCCCCATGTTCACAAGCATGGGTTTAGGGTTTTAGAATTTTGGAAACTGGCCTGTAGCCCAAATCTTTCTGCAACTCCATGTAATCCCCATTTCTCCCGCTTCCATACTGGACTTGGATTTTCCTCTACTGACGTGGTCGAAGGATAGAGAAGAATCTGTGGACAGGGGAGGAATGAGAAACATTACTTCCGAGGTTGCCACGAAGACAGGGCAAAGTGGAAAGCAACATCATGAGGTGAGGGCAGCCCGTGGAGGCTTCTGAGGACTTTGATTAGTGTCCAGCTTGTATTTCCCATCTACCTCAGTTCCTTTGAACTGTGTTTGGCACAGTCAGCCAGAGTCCCGCTTCTGTTTTAGAATTTGCGAGAAGGGATCATGGTAATAGTGATTGCAGCTAATAGTCAATAAATATTTGTTCTGTCCCAGGCATTAATTAATCTTCAAACCTACCCTCTGCCTTGCCCAGGGGAATGCTATATCAAGTCATATCGGAACCTGAGACAGAAGGAAACATGTGTGCTCTGGATTTAATGGAAGCGAACACATCAACAATACCGTCAAAATTTGCTTTATTGCTTATCTCATGTTCAGTTGAGAGAGTGTCATGTTGACAATTTCTCTTTACCAAGTGACAGTCTTAAGCAATTTTTAATTAACTTAAGCTTAAGTATAATGATCATAAACTATATATTGGTATAAATAAAATAATTAAATTGGAAATAGTGTCAGTTTTACATGTCTTCAATATTTTTCAAACTAGTCTTTTGCAAAAAATCACAACATATTAAACACTAATAAAATACACAAAAATATGTGTATAGGGGCCCATGTTTTTCCTTTTGCTTTAAACTCAATATGGCCCAACAGAATGATGGTCTCTATTTAAATTTTTCATATTTTGTTCATCATGGATTTTTTTTTGCATTAATTTTGATTTCTAGGAAGCATATGGAATTTAATTAGTACCCATCTTGACTCTTGAGTTTCTTGGCTCCCTTTTCAATTTACACCTGAGGTCAATGCCTTCTTGCCTCACCTTAGTCCTGGCCCTTGTTCAGGGCAACCCAGCTTCTAGAGAAACATCTTTCTAGAATTTTCTATACATTACAGAGAATCCTGATATTGGCTGCCTTACTCTCCAGACATGTGCTGGCAGATTTTAATATTTCAAAAGTCTCAAAGTGTCTCATCGTCGTGGTAACTGAAAAACACAAGGCTTCATAAAGCTTTGGTTTGAGAAAAAAAAAATCTTGCAAAAACCAGACTGGTACTAGAAGAGCAGGACGTGTAACCTTAGTCTGAGACACATTCATCCTAATGGAAGGCTGCTGTGGGCCAGGTTACATGCAGAGTAAAGGAGCCTCTTGGGAAAGAGAAAAGGCAGGTGTGCAATTTTCCTCAAGGAGGAAGTGTTAATTATTCGACCAACAGTGTCTTTATTGCTTTGATAATAATAGATAAAAACATGAATACAAATATATTCGGGGTCATGGCGATGACTACCCTAAAACCAGATACTGCTGGATCTCTTTATCTCCCTATTCTTCCACTTATATTTATCAAAAAGAAAAAAAAAAAGAAAAGAAAAGAATGAGAGGAGGTCTAACTGCACATAAATGAAGTGGCCATTCCAAGTACGGGTCAGTTAATGTCCCCAATCCATTTATACGAACAAAGCTTTAGGAATAGTTCAAACAGGCAAACGAGAAGAGAGAATGGGATGGATTCAGTACATTGTAGTGTCAGTTGCCAGACAGGAAAGATACTGTAGAAATGTAGCAATCAGTGTCATGTTCAGATTTCAAGTAGCAATTTAGTTTTGGCAACACAATACAAGATGCCACGTTAAATTAATATTTTAATTCAAAGGTAATGGGTATTGTTTTGCTTCTATTCAACTTGTGGATGTGTTTTGTACCATAACTGCCTATGAGCCACGAAGATACTGTTAATACAGAGCTTCACGTTTATATGCATTGAAGTAACATGATGATGAAAATTACAACAATGCTGAGCATACATGTATTTTTTTTTTAATTTCAGAAAGGGTCACTGTTTAAAATCTTGGGACTTTAGGCAGATATAGAGAGAATGTTTGGGATAGAGAGCACAGATGGTACTTAACTCAGACTAATAGCTCATGGCACACTGTCCCACCTATGATGGAAGAGAGATTGCGACCTTGAGCCACTTTTTTTTTAATGTTTATTTTTTGAGAGAGAGAGAGAGAGTATGTTTGTGGGCAGGGAGGGACAGAGAGAGAGGGAGACACAGAATCCAAAGCAGGCTCCAGGCTCTGAGCTGGCTGTCAGCACAGAGCCCAATGCAGGGCTCGAACCTACGAACAATGAGATCATGACCTCAGCTGAAGTCAGATGCTTAACCGACTGAGCCACCCAGGTGCCCCAGGACCCTGAGCCGTCTAGACACCTTCAACCATCACTGTAGCCTTTGCTTAATGATGAAACCAGTCTGAGCAGCTCTGTAGTTTGTTCTCCAAGTGTTAGAGCAAAGTTAGAAGGGCTCTTGCTTCCTCCTCACACCAAACAGCCTAATGAGATTGTTAGCAGGATTGTGAGAGTCGGTTATCATTGTTACGTTTAGCAGGAAGGTGTGTATGTGTGGGTGGGCATGCCCACGTGTGGACGAGGTGCGGAATTGTCATTGCCGCCACACTTCCAAATTCCGGGAGCTGTGAATTTGGCTGGGCAGGGTCTGGGCTTCCTGCCAATTGCTAAGCTGTCCAGGTAGATGACAAACTAATTAGGGGAACTGCAAACCAATTAGCACTGGGGCTGGATTGGCTGATGCGTCTTAGAGACTTCTTCATTGAGTACTTTGTGATAAGATCTGACCTGGTGCCCCCTTTCTACCCTCTAGATGGGCCATCCAATGTATCCTGGGAAGGGGGGTGCTGCTCTAGTCACAGGGACATTGTTAGTTTTCCAAGGGAGGGTTCAATCCTTAGAGATCAGCTGTCCTTTAGAAGGTAACAATTCTCCCCTGAGAGATGACCATCATGCTCTGGGGCAGGTGGCGTCGGCCCTCCGTGGTGAAGAGAAGCTAAACGAAGCAACCTTGCCTGGAAGACTGGAAGTTAAACAGCTCCCCAGATGACACATTAATCCATATGGTTATTGTCACTTCTGATAAAGATCCCAGAACTGGATTTATTTTATTTCTGAAGCATCCTTGCCCTCTCCTCCTGCAGATCACATGCCCCTAACCTTGCTGCTCTCTTCCCCAGCAAGCTCTGCCTCTCAGCCTCATTCACATGGGTTCCCTACACCGGTCTTGCCTTGTGACTTCTGCTGGCCTTGTGGCTGAGGACAGCAAGGACAGGAGCCCAGAGAGGAGGAGAGGGACCCCCCCCCCTCAGAGGGGAATCTTCTGCCTAATTAATTGCTCTTTTACATTTTAAAACGCTATTTATGCATTTGCAAAAATTGTTTACTTCTCAACGGTAACCACACATAGTCAGGAAATACATTTCTCGTTGCTTTTTAATAAGGTAACAAATATGTTCTTTTCTTAGCCTGTCACAACTTCTCGGTGGCAATAACAATTGGAGAAAAGGAACAAGGCACTGTGTTCTAGAATCCTTACCACTAGCGTCTTTTCTAGGAATGTGTGATTAACAGGAATCGCCTCTGTCTGTTTCCCTGTGTGTACACTGCGTGTGTGTCTGTGTGACACGGGCCCCAGTCTGCCTACTTCTGGGAGGCATGTCACTCATTCCATCCTAACCAGCATCTGACTTCTCCCTTCCACAAGGAAACATTTAAAAAGACCTCCTCTTTGAGAACAGACTTATCATAGAGCTGGAGATGATGGATGTGTCCTTGGTTCATGGCTTTGTGCAAGGTAATACCAGTTTGGCTTCCCTCATTCTAGAAGAAGAAGAAATAAAACTTATGTGTATATTTCAAGTGGTGGTGCTCACACGCCTCTGTGTCAGAAGCCTCTGCTCTTCTCTTCCTAGCACCCTGGCATGGTGCTTGCCAGCCTGGAGAGCTTAATGTGTTTGGGGTCAGGACTTTGGATTATGGGCCTCGGAGCCTCTTGGGACAGAATATATCCTATATATGGTTTGTTTCATTTTCCAGATCCAATTAGTTTATCGTGGAAGGCCGTATTGAGAAAAGTCCCAAGTGTGTCCCAGATCATTCATAGAGCATGCTGGAATCTATCCACCGTAACTGATACAGAGGTAGGGACAGGGAAGGTGACATTTGTAATCTCTGCCTTAAGACAAAAGAAGGTCCATATATAAAGACTGATTCATCAGTTACGCTGCATTATTCTCCACCCTTACACACACACACACACACACACACACACACACACACGCCCTGGCCTCATCATAAGTGCAGTGCAGTTCTCTGACCCTTGACTTTGGACTTGACCACGGGATTTGCTTTGATCAATGGCATGCGGGTGGAAGTGATAGTGGGCAGATTCAGAGACTAGGACTAAAGAGGCCTCACCTGTTTCCACTGCCCATATTAATCCCATCTCTGCCACCACTAGGGGTGATGCTTGCCCTTGACAAGCCCTCTGGTCCCAGGTGTTGGTTGAAGGAAGGAGCAGAGCCGCCCCAGATCAGCTCCGTGCGCCAAGCCTAACCTTGACCAGCTAAGCTCCAGCCACCGTGCAGACCCGTGAGTCTAGGGATGGCTTGCAGTCGTTAACAATGCAGCCCGTGAACAAACACCACACAGAGCGAGAGTCACGAAATGAAAGTGTGATTCTGAATCCAGGAGAGTGTCCTTTTCCCAGTGTAGCACCAGGCCACTTATGTCTGAGTCCCAGAGCAAAGGGACTGCAAACAAACACTGCCAATGAATACAATGGCAAGAGGTGTTTCATTAATAAATCATAATAAAGACTGAGGGCCTGCTAATGCCAGGTTTTTAGCCCATGTTGCACAGCAGAATACTTAAGGGTTTGGGTGTAAGATGTGTGTGGTGGTTTCAAAGTATGTAAATTCTTAACACTCTAACCGACAAAATGTGAAGTCAGATTCTCTTCTTCTTGATTATGTGCCAGTCTTTGGGGTAAGAAGTGACTTGCTTCCGATAAATATTATTGCAGTGACACTGTGTGGCTTCTGAGTCTAGGTCATAAAAGATGATAAAACTTTCAATCAATCTCTCTCATTCTCTCTCTCTCAATTTCTTGTGCACACATACTTGTCCTTGGAGCCCCGATGCCATGACCCAAGGAAGCCAACCAGCTACACGTAAAGGCCCACAAAGGTGTACCAGCCCAGTTCTAGCTAAGGTTCCAGCTAACCATTAGCATTAATTTCAGAGACAGATGTGAAGAAGCTTCCAGATGATTCCAGTCCCCTGTCTTTGATGCCAAGTGGAACCGAAAAGACCTGTCCAACTGAGCTGTGCTCACACTGCAGATACCTGAGTGACATAAATGTTGCCATTGCTTAAATAACCAGGTTTGTGGGGTGTTTCTTTATAAACTGATAACCAGAATGAGGCATTTTCTTTTTGAGGGATAATATTGTCATGGGGGAGATGGGGGAGAGACATGGCTGTGAGGGCTGGCCAGCTCCAGGACCAGACTCAAACGAAATCACTTTCTGGGGGCTGGAGGAGGAGGTGGCCCTCACAGCATCACATGGGCAAAATATGCACCCACGCTTTCCCCACGAATGACGAGCAGCAGAAATCACAGGAGTAAGCAGAGAAGCAGAAATGAAGAACATAAAGAGAAGCCCGCATATGCAGGAATCCAAGGGTGCCCTGCGGGGACACCCCGAATAGCCAAGGAAACGTGTAATGAGGGCTGGCGCTCCCACACTCCCAGCTGAGGCCAACGGGGGTCTGTGTGTGTGACCCGCTTTTCCTCCCAGGGCAGCCGTGGCCTGGAAAGCCGAGCTTGCACATTTGTTACAACACTCTGGCCTCCTGAAGCCCTCCCATCCATCATCTGTTTCAATGCCCCCATTAACACCTGTGAGGTAGGTATTATTATTCCCAGGTCTCACAGCCCATAAAAGGCAGCTCTGCCAGGAAATCAAGTCCTGGCCTGTTCCCTGTACCACAGCTGCCCTGGCAAATTAAATCTTATTTTTAATGTAAGTCTACAGAGAGCTTCTTAAATTAACCCCAGGGTAGATTCTGTCCCTCACCCGAAACGATTCTGAGAGTTCACAGTGCGGCATAGTAACATCTCATTAATTCGGTCTTCATGAAGGTAGAAGGTGAGGTAGGAACCAGAGAGAAGTTCCCTGCCTGAAACAGGAGCTATCATGCTCTGTTGGTGGCAATGTGGACTGGTGCGGCCACTGTAGAAATCAGTATGGAGGTTCCTCAAAAAGGTAATAAAAAGAACCATCCACTGATACAGCAATTGTACTACCAGGTATTTACCCAAAGGATACAAAAATACTAATTCAAAGATATACATGCACCTCGATGCTCATAGCAGCATTATTTACAACAGCCAGGATATGGATGCAGCCCAAGGGGCCACTGATTGGTGAAGGGATAAAGAAGATGTGATGTGTATACACAGTGGAATATTGCTCAGCCACAAAGAATGAAATCTTGCCACTTGCAATGACATGGATAGAGCCAGATAAGTGAAATAAGTACATGGATAGAGCCAGATAAGTGAAATAAGTTAGAGGAAGACAAATATCAAATGATTTCACTCATGTGTGGAATTTAAGAAACCAAACAAGTGCGCAAAGGAAAAAAGCGAGAGAGAAACCAAGAAACAGATTTTTAACTACAAAGAACAAACTGATGGTCATAGAAGGAAGGGGGTGGGGGGATGGGGGAACTGGTGAAGGGGATTACAGAGCACCCTTACTCATGGTGAGCATTGAGCAACAAGTATAGACTTGTTGAATTGGTGTATTGTATATCTTATCACTGATAGAACACTGTAGGTTGACTATACTGAAATTTAAATTAAAAACTTAAGAAAAAAATAACAAGAAGGTCGCTCCTTGATAAAGCGCACACATTTAGTTTGGTCCGTTGACAAATGAATTTTGTGTTAAGGCCTTTCTTTAAAGCGACTTCAGAGGCAAGCACTTTATAAAGACCATGGCCGTATACACCTGAGACTTGGTGGTCTGCCTTGGTCTTACAGGTGTGGCTTCTGTACCTGCCTGAGGATCGGGCCGACCCACGGGGACGTCAGGTCATTCCAGCTCGGCCCCTTGACTCATGCCCTGTGCACAGGTCAGGACTCGAGAACACTTGATTTTTGCTCACGAGCCTTACCCACCTTGGAATTTTGCTTCAGAGGCATATCGTCACTGTGGTGGATTCAGATTCTCATTCGGATGTCAGATCTCTTGCCATACTTTACTGGTGTGGACAGCAGATGTAGGCCCCAAATATCCACGAGGCATCATGGTCCAACCAAGATGGCGACACAGCTGACGTCGGTTGGGCCTTCCTCTGAGAACTCTGTCGTTCTCTAACTAGGAATGGTTCCTGAATAATGACTATTCCACAGATGGGGGCGTGGCCTCTGCAGCACCTGAACTCCTGGCTGGCAAAGAGTGCCCTCTGCTCCAGACGTGCCAATCCTTCTTCCTTAGCTCACGGGTAATCATTTGGAATCGAGGATGCACCGTGCTGGGGATGGGAAGAGACACAGGCCCGACCTGTTCTATTTAGAATGTGAATTAGAGGCCAGTTTGCCAATGTCTCTCAATTTTTTCAGTGCACATAAATGTTGCTCCAGTGATCAGGCTTTCAGGAATTTATCCTCAATCTGGGCATCAGGGAACATCCTAGGAGGCCTCCTGTGGCTTCCCTTACAGTGACAAAGTATCAGTAAGAACCTAACCACCCACCACTGGAAACTGCTTAAATGATTTATTTCGCCAGCATGTAGAAAGAGCCCAGTCTTTATAAAGAAGGAGTTAAACTTTCACCAGCTACGTATTTTTGAGTAAAAAATGAACAAAAGAACAAACAAATGAAATGACATGATCCAGAGGACTGTGTAGAATGAAACCCAAAGGGCGCACTCACATACATGTCAGTCTTGTGCAGAAAATGTTGGGAAGATGAAACAAACAATTACAGGGGGGGCACATCTGGCATTCCGGTAGGGGAAGAAAATTTGCTTTCATGGTACCCTGTTGGCCATTTGAAGTTTTTATTCTATTTAATTTTTCTTTCTTTCTTCCTTTTTGCATGTACATGTATTAATTTTTTTAATTAAAATAAATCAAAAGCTGAAGGCAACAGTGACACAGAAAAGCAGTTCAGGAAGGGCTGTCGATATGTGAAGTATGAAAGCAGCGATTTTTCGAACCTGGAGCACAAAAAGGTCAAGAAATGCCCACACATTGAAAGCAAATAGCAGTCCAGTCCGAGGAATAGTCCTTTATAGAACTAGATGAGTCTGATTGGAAGACTGGAGGTCTGGGAATTTTACCGCAGAATTGTTCTTTATATCCTACGGCAAGTGCATAGTGGTCCTTGGGTTTACTCTATTCAATGCTTTGTCAATTCACCTCTCCTTACATTATAGATTGATGCTCTGTAAAACTACTTCTGAATAGTTTACATCACCTGGTGGAAACCAACTTCAAAATGGCATAATATGGTCAATAGTTCTTATTTCAGCAAGTTTCCATCTTTGACAAAAAAAATGCCATCCTTGTTTTTATTTACCTTTTAAAAGAGACTATTATTGGAATTCTATGACCTAAAGTTTCCCTGGGTGGAAATTTTGGTGTCTTGCAGAACAAGGATGCAGCCTGCTCACACCCTCGAATCCTCATTTCTTCCCCTCTCCGACTCCTCCTCCTTCCTGAACACCGGCCTGCTCACCTCGCTTTGGTTGAAAGAGCTCAACTTTTTATTTATCCTGGGATTCAGGGTAAAGTTTTATTTGAAAGATTGAATTCTGCTACTAAAACACATTTGGAAAATAGTTTTTTATTGCAGTTTGCACATAATATTATTTCAAAATAAATAGAAAACAGACAGATTCAATGGCTAATGCTAGCGCTGAGAAATGAGACTTTCCTAAATGTAATATAACAGAGATTAAGATGACAATTGTTATGCTTGCAAAGGGGTGACTAGTTAAACAGAAGTAGGGTTGAGCACATAACTTTTAGAGCCCGAATGCCTGGGTTTAGACCCTAATTTCTCATGAATTTGAGCTATCACTCACCCTTTCTGTGCTCATCCCCAAATATACAACACAGAAATTATCAAGGTCATATTGATAACTCATAGCTTTGTTGTGTAATTACATAAAATACCTGAAGGGCTCAGACCATGCCTGGTGCACAGTGTTATATAGATATTAACTATTGTCATTACTTGCAATCAGAGGCTCTTCGCTGAGCTTATCATTGTGTTCAGATGTAAATGTGTATGAAATATTGGAAGCAGAATAGAATTATTTGGAGTTTAAGAATATGCTTCGGCTTTGGGGGAACTGAATCACTCGTATGATTTGGAAATCAGTAATCCAACTTCTAAATATTTGGAATCCATGCACATTTTCAGGAACACACTGAGTAAGATGGTAGAAGCCCAAGTGTCTTAGTCATTTATTAGACACAATTGACAAACAGTAAAGTCCACAGTTCAACTGTACGGGCTGTTGAAATTTTACATATATGAGCATATACTGTGAAACCACGACCCAGATCATAATAGAGAACATCTTTAGCAGCTCACGAGACTCCCACATGCTCTTCCCCACACAGGAGACCCTCTGACCTCTAGCCCTATAATTAGCTTTTCCTGTTCTTAAACTTCATCTAAACGAACTCATTCAGTGTGCTGTCTCTATGTCTGGATATTTTTCCCTGCAGATCTGGGAAGCTTGTGTGCGTGTGTGTGTGTGTGTGTGTGTGTGTGTGTGTGTGTGAGAGAGAGAGAGAGAGACAGAGAGACAGAGAGACAGAGAGACAGAGAGACAGAGAGAGAGAGAGCGCACATTCCATGGTATGGATGTACTGTAATAACAATCTACTTTGTTGATGGGCTTTTTGATTGTTAACAGTTTTTGGCTGTTTGAATTGCACATTTTTTTGAACATTTTATCAACGAGCATCAACTCCTCTTTCTTGGATATATTAATAGAAGTGGAATTGTGCGGCCAGGGGCAAAGTTTAGCACATTCAGCTGAGTCCCACCATTCTTATCCGAGATTGGAGGCCAACCTTCCGGCAACTTCGTGGCAGGATGGACTGTCCTGTGGGTAAATTCACCGAGCGAGGAATTCTTAAGCACCCAAGGGAGCCCTGTACCAGCAGAGGGAGGTGGTCTGAGAATAGATGCCTGGGTTAGGAGACCCTCAGACCCCAGGCTTCATGTCTACATTGACTATGGGGAAAGCCTTCTTCTGCCAGAACCCTGCCTTCAGGGGTGCCTCAGGCGGTGAGAGTGCAGCTCTCCCTCCCGGCAAGGTCAAGTCCCACATTTCTGAGCCAGGCAGACAGAATCATTTGTGAATTTATGACAGAGAAAATATTCTTTACACAGAATCTTCCCTAGTTATTGGAGCAAACTTAGCTGCTAGAAACTGCTTCTCCCCATTAGCTCCTTGGTGACAGAGGCAAGAGTTTCTCGCTCTGCTTAACCCCCTATGGCCCTGTTCTTTGCTATAGATGGGATGGGACAAATCCATGAGCTAAATGGAAGCAACTGGTCCTCCTTTTACATGTCTCCTCAATACTGCCCGTCACTCGCGCGGCACAAAGTGTCATGATCATCCTGCTCTCTCCTCCTCCCCACCCCTCGTGTCTTTTCCTCCATCCACTTATGCCATTTTATTTGGGACTAGATGCACAATATGGAACAAATGCAGGGACCAAAATGCCCACGTTCCAAACCCTGTTCTGCCCCTGAATAGGAATGGATCTTCACCACGTGCCTGCAGTGCGCCTCAGTTTCCTTGTGTGAATAAAGAAGTAAATACATGCAGAAGTGCATAGGACCAAGCCGGGCCAAGCCCTATGAATGTGTGAGCAGTTAGTGGGGTGGGGATGGATGGGGCAGGGAGTTGGTCTCTGTTCTGCTAGGATTCCTTCTCCTTGGAATTATCACTCCTCTATCACCCCGTGACAGTTTTGATACTTAGGGCTAGTGAGCTCTCATGTCTGACTGTATTAAGGTGTGCAAGCTCATCATATTCAGAATACCTGTGGGTCCTTATGAAAACCCTTGGAAAAGGTAAAGGACTATGATCCCTATTTTTGCAGAGAAAAGAAGCTACAATGCTCAGGCTTCCTCTCATCCATCCATGTGAATAGCTATTCACCCATCAGGAAATTTTTCTGCAGATTGTATCGAGTTCCATCCCTGGATGCTTCATCGTGTGTTCCACCCCCAGATGCTTCATTGTGTGCTCTCACAGAGCAGGTTAGAACCCTGGTGGGGTTACCATTCAGTGCTGGTCCCGTCACCAGACCCCTCCACTCATGCTGGGCTCTCATTCCACACTCATTTCTCCACCTCAGTCGGCTTCCTACCTTCTCCTCATCCAAAGTTCCCTCATCTGACTATCACATCCATTACATTTAAATTAAATGACTCAAGGGGCGCCTGGGTGGCTTAGTCAGTTGAGCGTCTGACTTTCGCTTTGGTCATGATCTCGCGGTTCGTGGGTTCAGGCCCCGCGTAGGGCTCTGTGCTGGCTGCCAGCTCAGAGCCTGGAGCCTGTTTCAGTCTGTGACTCTCTCTCTGACCCTCCCCCGCTCACGCTGTCTCTCTCTCTCTCCTAGAAATAAATAAAAACATTTAAAAAAAATTAAATGACTCAAGGGGCACCTGGGTGGCTCAGTCAGTTAAGTGTCTGACTTTGGCTCAGGTTATGATCTCACAGTTCGTAGGTTCAAGCCCCCCATCGGGCTCTGTGCTGACAGCTCAGAGCCCGGAGCCTGTTTCAGATTCTGTATCTCCCTCTCTTTCTGACCTTCCCTTGCTCATGTTGTCTCTCTCTCTCTCTCAGAAATAAATAAAACATTACAAATTTTTTAAATAAATTAAATGACTCAATCACTGAAATGAGAATTATATATTTTCCTTATATGTGACATGTTATATATTTAAAAGAATGAAAGAAAGTAAAAATGAAGGGAATGAATGACAGAAAATACAGATGTACAGAATAATGAAAAACAAGTTTCAGAATTTTATCACTCACAGATAACTAATAAAAAGCCTATAAATACCCTGATATTTGCATATGTTGATCCCAGGTTTTTTACCTTGAGAATATGTGAAATATTCAAGTTTATAAATTTAAATTTATAAGTATAAAAGATTAAATATATATATTTAAATTTTAACAAAACTGGTGTTGTAATATATATAATATATTAAAACATGTTTATATGCTTTTAAAGTGTACAATATCTATCTTTCCACCTCAATAAATGTCAACATCAATTTTCTTTATTTGAGAGAGATAGAGTGAGTGAGCAGAAGAGGGGCAGAGGAGGAGAGAGACAAAATCCCAAGCAGGCTCTATTCCCAATGCAGAACTTGACTTGGGCATCGAGCCCATGGCCCTGGGATCATGACCCAAGCTGAAATCAAGAGATGGACACTCAATGGACTGAGCCACCCAGATGCCCCAACAACATCATTAAAAATTGTTTTTCATTGTTATTTATTTTTGAGATAGAGGGAGACAGAGCATGAGCATGGGAGGGGCAGAAAGAGAGGGAAATACAGAATCTGAAACAGGCGCTGAGCTGTCAGCACAGAGCCCGACGCGGGGGTCAAACCCAAGAACTGTGAGATCATGACCTGAGCTGAAGTTGGACGCTTAACTGACTGAACCACCCAGGTGCCCCCAACAACATCAATTTTAATTGACTGAACAGTGTCATACCATGTAGGTGTTCTTTACTTAGTTTTGCCTGTTACTGAACATTAGATTATTTCCTTTTATAGAAATGTTTTTCGGGGTGTCTGGCTGGCTCGATCAGAATAACCTGTGACTCTTGATCCTGGGGTTGTGAGTTTGAGTCCCATGCTGAGTGTAGACATTGCTTAGATAAATAAACCACCATAAGAAAAAAGGAATGTTTTTCTATTATATACAATACTGAAATAACCATCATCATATGTACTTTTCTGATCATAACCTTAATTATGTACTCCAGGTAAATTCCAACTGGTGACATTGCAGACCTATTTTTATTTTATTTTATTTTTTTTAAATGTTTTATTTATTTCTAGGAGAGAGAGAGAGACAGCATGAGCAGGGGAGGGTCAGAGAGAGAGGGAGTCACAGACTGAAACAGGCTCCAGGCTCTGAGCTGGCAGTCAGCACAGAGCCCGACGCGGGGCTCGAACCCACGAACCGCGAGATCATGACCCAAGCGAAAGTTGGACGCTTAACCGACTAAGCCACCCAGGCGCCCCTGCAGACCTATTTTTAAAACTTGTGACAGTCACTGTACCACTGTCCTTAAGAAAGATTATACTGATAGTTCCCATCACGTGCCAGCACTGGTATCAGGTAAAACAAAATAAAAATAACAAAAATTCTTTGCCATTGTGCTAGAAAACTTACAATCTAATTTGCTTTCATTTTATTAATAAGACTAAAAATATGCTCATAATCTTATCATCTATTATTTCTCAGGTTTTGTTTTTGGCCATTTCTTTATGGTTTTTTTTTTTTTAATTGGCATGTAAGTTCCCTTTTAATACTGAAGATATCAAATGTTTGCTTCCACATATGTGGTTAATATTTTCTCTGTTTTCTTGTTTTACATTTTAGATGTTTAGTTGTTTGTTGTTAATTTGAAGAGAGTTATTCATTTTAAGACCTCGGCAAAGTGGGTCTAGAGAGAACATATCTCAATATTTAATGGTGAAAAACTGAGAGCCTTCCCCCTAAGATCAGGAACAAGGCAAGGATGGTTATTCTCACCACTCTTATTCAATATAGTACTGGAATTCATAGCCATAGCAATCGGACAACATAAAGAAATAAAAGGCATCTAAGTTGGTAAGGAAGAAGTAAAATTCTCACTCTTTGCAGATGACATGATATTACATAGATAAAACCCTGAAGACTTCATCAAAATACTACTAGACATGGTAAATCAATTTAGAAAAGTCACAGGATACAAAATCAATGTACAGAAATCTGTTGCATTCCTATACATTAATAATGAAGCAGCAGAAAGTGAAATTAAGAGAAGAATTCCATTTACAATTGTACCAAAAAAAACAATGAAGTCTAAGAATAAACTTAACCAAAGAGGTGAAAGTCCTGTAGTCTGAAAACTATGAAAAGAAAACTGATAAAAGAAATTCAAAACAACACAAATAAATGGAAAGACATTCCATGCTCATGGACTGGAAGAACAAATATTATCAAAATATTGTACTCCCCAAAGCACTCTATAGAGGTAACGTAATTCCTATCAAAATGCCAATAGCATTTTTCACAGAACTACAAAAAATAATCCTAAAATTTGTGTGAAATCACAAAAGACTTCAGACAGCAAAACACTTTTGAAAAAGAAAAACAAAGCTGGAGGTATCACAATTCCAGATTTCAAGTTACATTACAAAGCAGTAATAATTAAAACAGTATGGTAGTGGCATAAACATAGACACATAGATCAATGGAATAGAACAGAAAGCGAAGAAATAAACACACAATAATGTGGTCAATTAATCTATTACAAAGGAGGTAAGCATATACAATGGGAAAAAAATCTCTTCAACAAATGGTGCTGGGAAAACTGGACAGCTATAGGCAAAAGAATGAAACGACTATTTTCTTTCATCATACACAAAAGTAAACCATGGATCAAAGACTTAAATGTGAGACCTGAAACCATAAAAATCCTTGAAGTGAGGACAAGCAGTAAGCTCTCTGATATCGACCATAGCAATATTTTTCTACTGAAATAAAAGCAGAAATAAACTAGTGAACTACATCAAAATAAAAAGTTTCGACACAGTGAAGGAAGCAATCAATAAAGCTAGAAGACAATCTAATGAATGGGAGAGGATAGTTGCAAAAGACATATCTGGTAAAGGGTTAGTATCCAAAATATATAAAGAAATGGTACAACTCAATACCCCAAAACAAAATAATCCAATCAAAAATTGGCAGAAGACATGAACAGATGTTTCTCCAAAGAAGACATAGATATGACCAACAGACACATGAAAAGATGCTCAATATCACTCATCACCAGGGAAATGCAAATCAAAATTATAATGCAGTATCACCTCATACCTGTCAGAATGGCTAAAATCAACAGCACAAGAAACAATAAGGATTGATGACGATGCGGAGAAAAAGGGACCCTTGTGCCCTGTTGGTGGGAATGCAAACTGGTATAGCCACCCTGGACAACAGTGTAGAGTTTCCTTAAAACATTAGAAAGAGAACTAGCCTACAATCCAGTAACTATACTACTTGGGTGTTTACCTCCAAAATACTAAATCACTAATTCCAAGGTATATATGCACCCCTATATTTATTGCAGCATTATTTAAAATAGCCAAATTATGGAAGCAGCCCATACTGACTGATGAATGGATAAATAAGCTGTGGTATATATACATATAGTGGAATATTATTCAGCCACAAAATAAAGAACAAAATCTTGTCATTTGCAACACCATCAATAGAGCTAGAGAGTATAATCCTAAGCAAAATATGTCAGTCAGAGAAAGACAAATATTATATGATTTCATTCATATGTAGAATTTCAAAAACGAAACAGACAAGCAAAGGGATAAAAAGAGAGGGACAGACTGCGAAGCAGACTCTTAACATAGAATACAAATTATAGAGGGGAGGGGGTGGGGGATGGATGAAATCAGTAATGGGGACTAAAGAGTACACTTATCATGATGAAAAAAAGATAAAAAATGAATGAATGAATGAATAAGTCACACGGATGAAAATTACAAGGC
The DNA here is from genome assembly GCA_017311185.1 of Proteles cristata cristata. NCBI lineage: Eukaryota > Metazoa > Chordata > Mammalia > Carnivora > Hyaenidae > Proteles > Proteles cristata. The sequence goes on along the minus strand of JAESUZ010000053.1, from coordinate 432,085 downwards.
ATATAGTAAATAATATTGTAATAACATGTACAGTGACAGATGGTAGCTACATTTACTGTGGTGAGCATTTTGAAATGTGTATAATTGTTGATTCAATACATTGCACACCTGACACTAATATAATATTGTCTGTCAACTACACTTCAACTGAAAGAAAGAAGAAGAAAGGAAGGAAGGAAGGAAGAAGGAAGGAAGGAAGGAAGCAAGGAAGGAAAAGGAAGGAAGGAAGGAAGGGAAGGAAGGAAGGAAGGAAGGGATGGAAGGAAGGAAGGAAGGAAGGAAGGAGGGAAGGAAGGAAGTTAGTTCAGATATTTATGCCTCAGTTTTAGTTATTATGTTCTCTAGTTTTTATGAAATACTCAGTAACATCTTTCCTAGGCAAAAGTATTTTTTATGTTTTTCATTTTTTAAATTTAACTTTTTAAGCCATATACTACTTATATTCTTTGATGGTAAAGGTTAGGAATCAAGTATTTTCTTCCTAATTGTTCAGCCAGTTCTTTCCGACCTGTGGTTATGATTCATCCACAGCACCTCCAGTTCCTTGTGCAGTGGTGCATTTGGCCAAGACGGCATGGCCCCCTTGTGCCCTTCCTCCCTTCCTATCCCTCTCATCCCTCCCTCCTTCAATGAACAAATTAATGATTGGCCTCTAAGCAAACCATCGCGACTCTAGAGTCAGCTATCACAAGAATATTTCCTGGTTCTCCTCCCAGTGCTCATTCTTGGCTTCTCTTCCAACAGTGTGCCCATTGCCAACTTGCAATTCACCCTCCTCACTTTCTCCCACTGTGCACTTGTGATGGGGCTGACTGGTAGCCCAGAATCTCTGACTGGTTTAGGACAACCAGGTCCTCAGGCTTAGGGGACATTTTTCTAAAGTTGTATGGAGAGGAGAGCCTAGCCTATTTATTCAGAGGGGGAAACTAGAAGCCCCCATCTGCCCCATCCCCCACAAACACTGGATGTGACTGAGGAAGGCTATGAGCCTCAGAAGCTGTTGGTGGTCCCCATCAGATGAGAGAAGAGCTTTGCAGAAAATGCTGCCCACAATGAACAAGCACATCCAAGAAATACCTAGATGGAAACCAATTCCTTAATATGACATTGAAATCCTGGATCATATGCCACAAAGGAGATACACTTGAACTGTTTAGTTCATGTTTAGTTACGTGAGTTACATGTTGTCATTTAAGCCAGTTGAGTTGAGGTTTCTCTTAATTGTAACCAGAAAAAGCAAGACATAGTAAGTTAATGTTGCAAGGACTAAAGTTAACTATCACCAAACCATGGAAACTCACATTTCTAGACAGCCTTCTAGATGCCAAAGCACTACTGGCAAGGCAGTGTCCCATGTCTTTTATTAGCTGCTTCTATACATTAAATGTTTGTGTATCCCCCAAAATGCCTATGTTGAAACTTAATCCCAAGGTGATGGTAATTGGAGATGGGGCTTTCACAGGTGATTTGGTCACAAGGGGTGAGCCCTCATGAATGCAATCAGTGCCCTTCTAAGGAGAAGCCAGAGAGCTAGATAGCTCTCTTTCTGCCACTTGAAGACAGAATGAGAAGTTGGCAGTCTTCAGCCTAGAAGAAGGTTCTCACCAGAAACTGACCATGCTGGTACCCTGATCTTGGACTTCCAGCCTCCAGAACTGTGAAAAATATATTGCTGTCTAAGTATTTTGTTTGAGCAGCCCGAACAGTCTAAGACTGTATGTGGCTCTGGAGTACGTAAATATTCTTGCCCAGTTCCTGGTGCAGAGTATTCCTCAGTAATCAATAATTTCTATAACCCCACCTTTACTCAATCCCCTATGGCATGACAATCAACAGTTCATCTTAGCATAATAAAATAACAACATACAAGCATGAGCTATTGTCCTCTGTGGTCGAGGATTCGTGAAGTCTAATGAGGTGTCAGAAAGACAACGATAGAAAGTTGAATCATTCCCAGGCTGAATGAGAAAGTGAAACACTGAGTGATTCTTTTTGGAAAAACACAGACAGTCATAGCTCTGGGAGATAGAGCACAGTGCAGAGGAAACCTATCTATACCTCACCAACCAGACAGATCAAGGGGAAAGTCAGGCATTGTGACTGGCCTGGTGGGCTTAAAGGTTCAGTGGAGAAACCAAATGACAAAACTAAATACAATAACTCAACATGTAATAAACTGTGTGCTTAGGGATGCTTTGGTAGCGAGTGGTCATGGGGAGTGTCTTAGAATGGATGGTTTGCCAGTTGAGACACAAAGTGTGAGAAAAGGGCCAGACAGACAGTTGTGTTGAGGAAGGAGATCCTGGCATTTGAGCCAACATTTTTAAAGCCTTCAACTTTAATGGAAGAAAAAGAAGCACAAACATCATAGACATCCAAAGAGGGCAGACAAGGCGGTTTACAACTTTCAAGAGCCAGGATGTGGTTATGGAGAGAATCCTGTAGAGGATCAAAGGTGTGGGCCCCCAAGGATGGAGGTGTGGCTGGGATTGACTAATGCCTTTAAACGTGGGCCAGCAGTGACCACAGTGGCTGAGGCCACTGACATCGGCCTGACCCAGGACTGGCAGATGCTGACATCCCTTTACGATGTGGTCCCACAGGTTGGGACTTTTCATCAAGAGTGAGCATTATTTGTGACCAGACTCAGGGGAAGAAAGAGGAGATGTGTGCAGAGAGTGAGAGAAAAGAGGGGAAGTGGGAAGACAGGCCACATCATGGTACTAGGGACCCAGGGCCAAGGGTGCGTGGCTTTCAGGCTGGGGGTCATCGGGTTAAACCACGGGCACTCGAACCTCTGACCTCACTGCTGTTTCTGAAAGGGGAAATGTCAGGATTGATATGGGGTAGAAGATATTGAACTGGGGGCATTTCTGGTTGTCAGGGCCCACTTACCTCCTCTAAGACGTGCGGACCACTCAGCCGGGACATGATACTGCTCCCTAGAGAACTAAGTATTTTTCAATTAAACCAATATTTAGCATGAAGCTATCATGTTCCAAGCATAGCAGCAAATGGTGCCTCTCTATTGAGTGATCATGTTATTTGCCATGTAAACTGGGACTTTTGAGGATACTAAAGAGAGGGAAGCATTCTGAATCCACTGAGGTAAAGTAACCAAGATCACTGGTGTTAACTGGGTTAACTGGGGTAAACGATGGCCTCACTTATACACACCTACCTTTAGGAAGGTGATTGTTGGCTGACTGAATGTGTAATGGGGGTTAAAACTGTACTCTCATCTTACCCTTTAAAATATGAGCAAGTAGCAGGACACAAGAGTCCAGAACATCCCAGGGCCTCGGCACTAAGCAGTATCGCATTCAGCATGGTGTGTTGGCCAAGATTTGGAGACTCCTTGGTTCCCGACTTACTTACTCTGAGCCTCTGTGTTATAAAGGGGCTAGTATTGTGCCTGGTGCATAATATGCAGCAATAAATCTTAGTTGATGGTATTAATTCTCAGGAGTGGAGACTGGGCAATACAAAGTTCCATTAAGACTGTTAAACACATCTCCAACGGTACTGTGTCATCCATCCCCAGGGCCTGGGGGATGCTTCTCATTTTCAACGGACACAGATACACACACACACACACACACACACACACACACACACACACCCCTCCTCAGAGCATGATTTCCCCTGTTCCCCAGAAGGGAACTTCCTGTTCCATTTTCTCTACTAGAAGGCTGAATGGAGAAGGCAAGGGGAGACCTTTGGTCATTGGCCCAACAATACATAAGCTCCATTTCAGCCCTACCAGGGGATCATTCCAGAGTTATTCACCACAAAGTGACAGATGAGAACAACTTAGTCATTTGAAGGCCTGGGGAAAGAACACATATTCTAAGATGTTCCCAGGGCTGCTTTGGAATTACTGAGCAATGCTCATTTCAGCATACATATGTCTATGCTGCCTTGAGCTGGGGCTGGTGATTCTAGGAAAGTCTTGAGATCAATCCAGAAGCTGAGACTCAACTCCAGGAATCTGTACCCCAGTTGAGGCCCTAGCCAGTGTTAAGACCATGTCTGCTAGCTCGTCAGTTCTTCCAACAACAATATAATCAATCTCTACATTATTCCCTGTCTATAATACTTAGCACAGTTTCTTTTTCAAGATATAGCTACAGAAGGGAATAAATGTGATAAGAAAGCAATGTAAGAAGTACATGAAACAATGTAAGGGGCACAGACTATTTTCCTGAGTGCTGGGAGATCATGTGAATAGGGCCTTGAAGGATGAGTATGAGTAGAGAATGTCAGGAAGATGGAATAGAGGGTTTTAAAAATATGGGAATAGTTTGAACACGTATAGAGACTGGCGTGTCTGGCAGGTAGAGGAATTTGTGTACATAAGTAACATCTGGGAATAGTCTTGGAGAAGGAACGTGTCAATTTTCTTTCTCTTACAAATTAGATTGGTGTCTTTCTTGGTCAGACTCTGGTATCCAGGCTCCAAGATGACTCTCAACTGGCTTTCTCATCCTGTGCAGTTGTCTTTCCCACCTAATAAGGCTGATCAATGTAACCAATAGGATGTGATCAAAATTAAGGTGGCCTTTCCATGGCTAAGTCATAAAATAGTTTCTACTTTGCTCTCTCTTATCTCACCAGCTATAGAAAAGCCAACTGCCATTCCCACAAGGTTATGCAAACAGACCCATGGGGAGGCCTATCTGGTGAGGAACTAAGGCCTCCTGCTAAAACCAGCACTAACTTGCCAGACAGGGAAGTGAGATACACTGGAAGTGGATTTTCTAGCTCAGTCAAGTCTTCAGGCAAAGGCAGACCTGGCCAATAGCCAAATTGCTACTTTACAAGGCAGGATCACCCAATTAAGCTCTTCCCAGATTCTGGACTCTTGGAAACTGGGTAAATTGTTTACTGTTCAACGATGCTGTATTTGTTATGTACTGTAGGTAACTAATATACAGACCACCAAAATTATCTCTACGATGAACCCTAAATCAGAAGAGTCCTATGCTATGTCTTTTTGGGTAGACCTTCCATACAAAAGGATCTTCATCATGGAAAGCATTGCCACAGTAAACAGAAGATCTTGTGTTAGATGTTTGTCAAGGTGGCTCAGTATCTTTGTTTTCCCTGCACACAGACTGCATTCTCCTTTGCATTCCCTGCTTCCTTTGTAGGGATATACACTTCCCCTTCCCTATAACTTTGATTAGCATGTGGTTTGTGTTAGCAACACCAGCTCTTGCTCTTCTATGACCTTATTGATCCAGAGTCAATCCCCATTTTACAGCTCATTTTGCGAGGCTTAGTTCATATTCTCAAGAGTAAAGCAGATTGGCTCCACCTGGGTGGGGTACCCTCCCATGAGTTTTTCTGGTAGGACCAAAAAGTAGAGCCACCCAGCATAAACATGGCTGCCCTGGCCTCTCCCTTAGGATAGACTGGGAGAGGCATTTCCAAATCAGGGGCTGTGGACCTGGCAAGTCCTTCAAATGTGTCCAGCAAATGGAGCCCCAACTGAGAGCTTCCCAGAGAGCCTGCTCAAGATCACAATCACACACTCTCTCCATTTTTGTTAACTCACTGGGGTGTGAAAAGTTCTCTTCCGAATAGCAAGAGACATGAACCTTCCTCCTCAGCATGACAAAAGCCTGTTGGCAGCAAAGCATTAGGATTCATGACTCAAGTCCCATATTTCTACAAAAGCAATTCCAAACTCTCAAAAGCAATTATACATCATATTATATCATCAGAATAAAATAAATATAAATCCCTGGATTAATGTGAAGGCATAAACAACTGCTGACAGCCTATAAATTGTATTAAGAATATTCTGATAAACTCCCAGTTTTCCATGCTTCCCTTAACCTCATGGTAATAGCTGTTCAGATTCAGCACACATCGGGGGCATATGGGGGATGTGTTTTGGTGGCAGCAGGGAGTAAGGAGGGTTGGGAATAAAGAGAAAGGAAAGCAAAGTAGGAGAAATGGGTGGGCAAATAATGACTGTAAGGGGGAAAAGCCAGAAGAAGAAGTGAACCTGGGAGCTCAGGGATGACCTTTCTTCCTTTATGCTTTCTCTATAAGAGAAGGTGGCCACTGGTACCCTTATGACTTTGCTCTTCACACTTCTCCTCTAGCTCTTAGCAAAAAGGAGGCAGTTCTGAATGGGTTATTATTCATTCCAGAAACATGCACTGGGTATCCACAGTTGAAAGGAATAGATGGGGTCATGATCTCATACAATTTACAAATGAGTGTAGGACATATTTGAACAAATAAGTGAAGTTCACTGAGATCACTGCTATATTGTTGTCATTGAAAAATTTAAATGTGTGCCCAGGGAGGTAGGGGGAGCTCTCGACTCTGTTGTATTGACCCATGGAATAAACGTTATTAAAGACAGTGAAATGTGTCTCCCTCAAATTTATATGTTGAAGTCTTAGCCCACACTATCTCAGAATGTGACCTATTTAGACACAGAGTCATTGAAGATATAATTAGTTAAGTGAGGTCATTAGGATGGGCCAATGTGAATCATATCCTTATATAAAGGATATAAAATTTGGACACAGTGACATAAGCACAGGCAGAATGTCATTTGAAGGTAAAGATAAAGAATGGGGGGATGCTTCTAAAAGCAAGGGATTCCAAAGATTTCCAGCAAACCACTGGAAACAAGGGGGAGAGGCATGGGTCAGATTCTTTAACCTTCTGGAGGAACCAACCCCTACTGACAGACATCCCGATTTTAGATTTCTAGCCCCCAGAACTGTGAGGGAATGAATTTCTGTGATGAAGCCACCCAATCTGTGGTAAGGGTTACTGCAACCTTAACAAATTAATATAAATATTTTAGAGTAGAGATTAAGAGATTAGATTAAAGGTGAAAAGAAAGGAAGATCCTCTGGCTGAAGGGCTGGAATAGAGACTCAGTTGCTTGATGAAAGGAACTTAGGGGAACATTGTGAGATGACTCGTGTTTCTGGAGCGCATGCTTGAGAGTGATTAACAAGTGTGGCTAGAGAGAGAATCAGGGCAGTTGTAAAAAGATGCTTTCTGAGGCTACAATGTCTAATTACAACTACTGGTAAAAGAAGGCTCAAGGCATTGGACTAGCACGAGGCACCCATGGATGCCTGGTATTAACCATCATACAAAGGCTATTTGTCATACGAATAGACCAGAATTGGCTCCTTCAATGCAAATAAGCAGCATTAGTCTCTACCTGCTAGCCTCCTGCATGAATCTTCCAGTTGCTTCCTTATCCCCAGATGAAGAAATAGCCCTAAAGACACAATGCTATAATGATTCCTGGAGTGAACAGGCCCGTGCTAGCAAAGGAGGGTGTGGGGTCCTTCCTCTGTCTTCACCACGCTGCCTTTCAACCGAACCCATTCATCACATGTACTTTTTGGAACAACGGGTGGCCAAAGTTCACCCTAAACAGTTATATATTTTGGCATCTAGAGAAACATGCAGGATGTGTTGAGAAACCAGGGGCAGCAACTAGAAAGTAGGGAGAGAGTGACCAGCTCCTGGGACCCTGACCTTGACTTGCCTGAAATCTGAACGGTTCTTTCTCAAATTTCTCAAAAACAAATCACATTGTGGTGGGAGCCAGAGGGGGGCAGCCTTGTAGCAAAATGCCCAGAGGCTGCACTAACTTCTTTCCCGGGCAACTTGGAAGGCAGCTAATTTACACGCTACCTCCTATTAGTTTTGGGGAAAAAATATAGCCAACGATAAGGAAGAGAATGCCATTTATTTCTTCAACTTAAACATTCCTGCTTCAGTGGTGAATGGTTGATCTCAAGCTTGCTGTTTTCAGGCTATAAAAGCTGTTTATTTCACTCTATAAAAGAACATTTGAACTTATATAGCTATCTGAGTTTAAACGTTTGGGGGAAAGAAAAACGCAAGGGGAATGAGCAAATCGAAGCTGAAACCTGATCCGTTATGGGCTGCAGGGTTTGCATAGAAACTTCCTTCATTGGGAATCCCTCTTCTCTGTCCCCAGTGCACCCACAGCAGCCCCAGGGCACAGGAAATACACCCATTTCAGTATGTTTCCAGCATCAGCGGGCATTTCAGCAAAGCTCTCTGAGTTCCTCATTTCCCATGCGCTGGTGTGATCCACATTCACTGGGGTCCCCATGGCTCTTAAAAATGTGCAGTTGCCCAAAGGAGGTGACAGACATTGACAAATCTGTGTTGTTTTTCTCCCCAAGAACAGTGAGCTGGTGTGAGTGCTCTAAGCAGAAATGAGTTCCCCTTGCTGTAGTCAGTCACTCTTCTGAGAATGATAGTCCCTGAGGGTCTGACAGATGACCTAGGTACCCATGATGCCTTCTCCTGAGAGGCACTCAGAGCCCTCCCATCAGCCCCCAGAACTCTGGCCTGGATACCCTATTAGAAGGGTTAAAGCTTCTCTGAGACAGGCTGACAATGTCTGTCAGCACAGTTCTGACTAACGTCTGCTGTCCTCTCGGGATATTCTCAAGAGAAGGGGGGCATACTCGGCCCCCTTCCCTCTCCAAGTTGCCCTGGTTTAGATCATATATTATATAACCACTCTATTCCTAGAAGTCTGTTCATGATTCGGGGACCACATTTTGTGCCCCAGCTTAGGAGAGAGGGATGTGGCTGCTTAGGGACACAGACATGTTTGAGAGGAGTTCTCTTGGTTTACGTTCCCAGAAAAGCAGGCCTGAGTCAAAGAATTGGTGCAAATAGTGTATTTGGATGGTACAGACACCTGTAGGGGAAGGGGAAGTGAGAACAGAGGACTGCAGCCAAAGAAAAGATGTGCTAGCAAACTGTACCGTGGGCACCTGGAGCCAAATTCTACTGAGGAAATTCTGGCAGACAGTGAACGCCACAGAAGCATCCCTTGTGTTGGGGAAGACTGTTCCCAGGGGCGTTACTTCTAGCACTTTCGGTCTGCCTGCAGCAGGGCACAGCAGCCTTCAGCTGCTTTGGAGAAATGCTACAAGCAAAGACTTGGAGAACCTGGTGAATATTCTGAGCAAATTCAAGGGATACGGCCCAAGACATGTGGGCAGGGGTTGATATGGCTGCCACGAGAGGGAAAGGCAAAACAGGGAAAGAAAACACGAATATTCTCGAGTATCCACACTCTTCTTGGCTCTTCAATTTTGCTTAATTGATACATGACCTCTTTCACTAGGTCCAGCATAGTGAAATTATTTTAAGCATAGCATTTAACATATGTCTTTCCTGCAAAATTATGACCTCCACAGGGCAGACTGCATTCACGTTCTTCGCTGTGCTCTTTCAGGGAAATATCTCTGCGAAGTGAATCAATGAATGAATGAATGGTGTCAATTTCTGTCATACACTCTATCTATAATCTCCACTCAATTTATGAACTATACGCTATTACTTCGAACTTGTAGATAAGGAAACAAGAAGAAACTTTCCCCAGTATCACCACATTGCTGAGAAAGTCAAGTCCAGGTCTGTCTAAGTTTCCCTCTTCAAGCATAACCTTCTTATAAAGGGGAAATATGGATACATAAGGATCTTTTGCATATGTATATGCATATATATATATATAATTTATCTATGTAACATATACACACACACAAAAACACGTACAGGAGTTGTGTAACAAAACGCCAGGCACCGCCTAATCCCTGGTCCTCATCGCTTCCCACTCCTTTTGCATCTCTCCAAGGAGAATTCTCTAACTACTTGAAGTCTCAGCATGGAAAAAGACACATTTTTTTTGTTTATTTAAATCCTCAGGCAAGGGGGAAAAAAGCCAAAGTTTCATAAACTAGCGTATGTCTTTCCCTTGAATGACTTTTCTCATCAAAGAGTTAAAGGCATTTAAGAATTTGTGACATCATTATTTTTTATTCTTCATTGTTCCAAGGCTGGTCCAGTTTCAATGGGGAGGGGAGGCTCCAGTGCTGTGCTGATAAAGATCAACAACCAGCTCTCTTGGAAACAAACAAACAAACAATCCAACCAACCTTGATTTGTAGCACATGCAAATTCCCATGATGTAAACATTCCTGTGATGTAAACATTCCCATTATGGCCAATTTCACACTATCAATGTGAAGTCCCTGAAATGGATATGGACAATAGGTGGCCAATAACACTCCATCAAATAGTGCTTCCACCACACGAATACAATAGGTATAAGTACTCGGACAAACCTACATAATAATAAAATGTAGTAAACCATTAGAAAGCAATGAATTTTGAGTATTTATTACCTTTGCCTTTAATGTAATTTATTTGTGAGTGCAGTAATTTAATTTTTAATAATGGCTATGATAACACCAGGCACAAAATAATTCCGAAAGCTTAATAGTCACTCTCGTGACTTGGTGCAGGCTGGATCAACTACATCATTTTGGAGGCTCTCTGTAGACGACCCACACATTTATCCTCAGCTCCAAAAGGGAAGAATTTCAGGTAAAATTGATCAATGACATATGGTTCAAGATTCTGGCTGGACACTTAGAGTATGAACCAATTTCTTGGTTATCCGCCAACTATCAAATCATCAAAAGTCCAAGACCCTTTATGTGTTATGTTGATGGCCACTACCCTCATCCCTGATCAGCTTATCTCCTCTTTGCTATCCTGTGTGTCCAGAGGCTGACATCTGAGGACTCCATTGTTCAGGCTCTTTTGACCTCTTGCTCCTGGTTAAGTGTAGTCAAAAGTATTAGTGAGAGATTTGAAACCAGTAGAAGAGGAGCGTCCAAGGGCTCCACCTGGGCTCCTACAAAACTTTCTTTCTGGGGGTGCTTGGGTGGCTCAGTTGGTTAAGTGTCCACATTTGGCCTAGGTCATGATCTCGTGGATCATAGGTTCAAGCCCTGCATCGGGCTCTGTGCTGACATCTCGGAGCCTGGAACATGCTTCAGGTTTGGTGTCTCCTTCTCTCTCCACCCCTCCCCTGTTTGCTCTCTGTCTCTCTCTCAAAAATAAATAAACATAAAAAAATTGTAAAAACTCTGCTTCCTTCCTTTGTCCCTCCAGCCCTAGATGAAGCAGTAGCTTTTTACAGTTGCTAATTTCTGGATTGTCTCATCTTCTTTTGCTCACCTTTTATTGAGACTAATTCCCTACATTAAATTCTTTCTCTTGAAATATCTGGGATGTGATTTACTTTCCTGGCTGCACCGTCACTGATATGCTCTTCTACCCCTTGTCCTCTACATGCACACTGCTATGACTGGATGTATGCATGTTTTTAATTCATCAAAAGGATCCTCTAATATAATTTCTCGTTCCTTTTACAGCATTTACAAGCAATGACTACAAATAACTAGCCAGACCAAGTTATAGTAATTAACCATGTGTTTCCTTTTCCTTGTTTATTATCTGTGTTCCCTGATAGCCTATAAGCTTTGTGAAGGCAAGCGTCTCACCTATCTTATTCACTGGTGGTTTTCTAACACTCCAGTAGATGTCTGGCTCATAGGCACACAAATTCAATAAATAAATGAAGAAATTAATGATTCTTCATTTTCCATATAAAGACATTCAAACTTAGATGAATTCACTTTTCAGATCACTTGATTTTGTGTCACCAACCAGCCCAGGGCACTGCCTTCCTTGCGCCAACTGCTTTTTCTATGGACTTAGAGCTGTGACCCATATTCCTCATAGTAGCAACCACCTTCCTTAATCTTAGACCTCCCATTAACATTATCCTGATTTTCCTGCAAAGTGTGTGCCTGCTTTCCCTATAGACTGCTGTTGTGTGAACCTTTCATGTACCAGGCTTTTGGTCCTTCCTTCTATAGCATCCTGGGCCTTATTTCTCAGTATTGCTCCCATTCCATGGGTGGGACAAATTTGATTTCAGCCTTGATCACTTTTCCCACGAAACTGAATCCCAAGATTCTTCAACAGCATAGAGTGGTGGACTGGAAGTATTCAAGTGGCTCCTCCAGATGGCTAACTGTCAGAATCTCCCAAAGAGATTTTAGAAAACAGAGACTCAGGTCCAATCTCAGACCTACTTGTTAGGTGGAACCCGGGAAACTGCAAATTTTGGAAATGTCCCTTATGTTCTGTGAATCACCCAGGCTCTAGAGCAATTCTCAATGGTACCTCAATAACTGAAGTGAGAAGGAAACCACTGAATGCAGGTAGAAATGAAAACAAAACAACCCTAACCCACGAGTTTTAGGTGAATGCCAGGAATGGGGCTGATTCTCAAATATTGTGATTCTCTGAGGCAGAACGGAGGGACGGCCTGTGCCCAGAATTGTTGACTGATCATGTTCTGGGATCACTTCCCGCCCATGGTCTCCATCCCTGCCTCCTCAGCACTCCGTGGGGCAGAGTCCCTGACAGTAACCCAGCAACTGTGGCGTCTGGCCTGAGCTCCCTGCTGGGATTGCCAGATTAAATATAGAATTTCAGTTAAATTTGAATTCCAGATGAACAGTGAACAACAAATACTTCTTAAACATATATGTTATATTATATATATATAACACGTCATATATACACATACATATATACATGTAATATATGTAGGTTCTGAAATTCAAACTTAACTAGCTGACCTACAGTTTTTATTGCTGCATCTGACAACTCTACTGTCTCCAGTTATCTAACACCAGCAGGCTGAAGCACCAGCCAAGGCCATGCTCCTTTCTAAGAGGACATTTTGAACTTCCATTCCTATGAGTGGGTCATGGAGCCAGAATGGGTAAGGAGGTCCCTCTTCAATAAACATAGCATTTTGCAGGGCTTAGCATTTGTAGATTCCATTTTGCACACATTTATTTAGCACCTATGGCTGGCTGTTCTATGTGCTCCCAAGTCCATCCCAAAGACCTTGGTGGCAAATGTTCAGTGCTCTGGGAGGACTTGGAGAAAAAGTCCATCTATTTCAAAAGAGCAGCATCGTTCAGCTAAACCAGCTGCACTGATTCAGGTGTTCAATTTATCTTTTCCAATTTGGGTTATTGGAAAGATGGCTAGTAAATTGTCAAAGACAGATCCCACATTTTTTTGCATTTCTCATAAATATGTATCAAACATGGAGCCTTTTCATAAGTGAGAGGGCTATTTTCTATTTTGAAGAAGTTCTGTGTTTGTCATGCATTTATTCACTCAGCAAATCTTTTTGTAAGAGTTTATTACACACCATGTACTGTTCTAGGTGTTGGGGATATTGACGTGGAAAAAAATACACCGCCTTAAGGAATATGTACTATGGAGAAAGGAAAGAAGGAAGAGTGATGGGGGTGTTTCCGGGGAGAAAATAAAGTTGCAATTTTAAAATACTGATTAGAGAAGATCTCACTGAGAAGGTGAAACAAAAGCCACTTTTTGAAGGAGTGCTCCCTTTAGGGTTTTAAGAACTCTATAGTGAGTTGGTTTAATCTTCATTTACTGTAAAATATATACATTTACCCAAAAGGGAGTACTTCATACAAATGCTATTATTTATCAAGATATCAAATGTGTAATATGATATCAGAATATGATGCACTTAATGTAAACATCCATTTCTCCATCTCAAATGGACCAACTTGGGAATACACAGTGTATCATTAACACTAATTAATTTTCCAGTTAACGTGGGACCAGGCAGGTAATGCTTAAAGCAAAAGCTCTGAAGTGTGACTGCCTGATTTCCAATCCTGTCCCCACCATTTAATAATGATATTATATATGACAAGTCACTTTAGTTTTCTGTGCCTCATTTCCTAACATTAAATTAGAGTAATGATGTTAGCTATCTTGTAGCATTGTGAGAATTAAGTAAGACAATGTACACTCTTTGTCACAGGGAAAGTTCTCAATGGGGTGATGATAAACTGACTCTCTCTCTAAAAAAAAAAAGAACTGATATGTATTATTTGCCAATTTCCGTGGTGTAAATATTCCCACTGTGGTCGATGTCAAACTATCAACAGTGACACTGAAGCTGAGTTAGGAAGAGAGGCTCATGGAAAGCTGTGATGAGCTGCCAAATACTACCCATAACAGCACAGGAGTGCTAACAATGTGGCAATGTGGTAATGACAATATTGCCATACTGTCAATGATTAAGTATTTGTTTCTCAATATATAATAATCTACACAAAGTATTACATGCATTTATTTATGACTTTGGAGCAGTTTCTCAACCCTGTCAGTGTTGACCTTTAGCATTGAACAATCTTTATTGTGGGGGTTGCCTTGTGTAGCACGGAATGTTGAACACAACCGTTGACCTCTACCCATGAAACACGCAACCACCTTCCTGTTCCTCTTGTGAGAGACAGAGAGTGTTCCCTCTGGGGGTGGGGGAGGGGGACAAAATCTCCCTGGTTGAGAACCATGGCTATAGAAAAATACAAATCAAGGCTAGAAAAATCTATTTCTAGAAGACATATTTTTAAAAGAAGTTCAATTATATGAGATGCCCATGTGGCTGCAAACACATGGGAACAAGGACAGGTGTTTTGGTAGCTGCTGGTTAGATAAATTGAGCCCTGGGTTAACATGAGGAGAAAAAGATAGGCTCAGACATCACAGTTGGGAAGCGGCAATGCAGACGGGCTGAAGCATTTGGGCTGGTTGGTTGTGTGATGCCCACATTTCAGTAGCCTCTTGGTGTCTTCTAGGCCTCAGCTCCTGCCTAGACTCTACACCTTATGAGCTGTGTGATTCTGAGCTAGGCACTTACCTACTCTGAGCCTCAGAGTGTTCATTACTGGGAAAATGAAGAAGACTGACTTAAATAGGTTGTGAAAATCCTTGCAAATATTGATGGAAGAGGAAAGAAATGGGTCCTTGTTAGCCTGGGTTTTGGGGGATTGGTAGGTTTTGGGCAGGGACGGGTGCAAAGGGAAAGGAAAACAGGTGGGGTGGGCTAGAGAAGGAGTTGACAAAGTGCCTGCCCCGTCACACATGGCTGCAGGTCACCGAGTGGAAACGTGAGAACAAAATAGGACCCCAATCTAATGACTTTCAGGTGTGCTGGCCCAGTTGTCTGGCCACTGGGGAACGGCCAAGGCCAAGGCCAAGACTCCAGGGCTGCCAAGGCAAACATCCAGGCCTGGAGTAAACCCACCAGAGCCAGGGACGCGGGGCCTCCCGCCAGACTGCATGGGAGCCTGTGCCGGCTGGTACCCACACCTGCCCTCTTCAGACACCACAGGCAGTGCCCAACTGTCCCCGCTCCCAGCAGTCCCTGTGACTCTGTCACCTGCCCAGCCCCTCCAGAAGTGGTGCCCTTGTTCCCGCTTTCTCACTTCCCTGGGCCCCAGTGAAAGCCCTGCTGGGTGGAGCGAGGTATGTTGACAGAAAATCTCTCCATTCTCATCAGGAGGCCCTTCACCTTGTTCTATTCTGTGCACCCTGTACTCTCCTCCACTGTCACCAGTGTTCCACGGTGGTCCCTTCTTCCTTCTATTACCCAGCTATGGAGATGGACCAACCCTTGCTGCATTCTACCCAACATCTTCTCTGCTCAAATAACACTCTCTGATGGGCTGCAGGGCAAGCCGAATGTCACCAATGCAGTGTTCATTAGTCCCAAGGACATGATGAGAGGTAGCCAGAAAGGGAGGCAAGCAGGTGGGCAGTCACACCGGTTCAGATTGCTGATAGCACACAGATTGCACCGGGCAGGCGCGTGACCCTAGGCTTATAAGAGGATCTGCTCTGACTCCATAAGTAGGACTATCGTGAAAATATTTTCGCTCTGATCCTTAGAGACCTGGGTCAGAATCTAGACAACACTGCTAATGTACAAGCTGTGAAAATATGAGCATTATTTAACTTCTTTGTTTCCTCATCTATCAAGATGTAATGGTACATTCTTTCATATGATGGTTAGAAGCATTAATGAGATTATTATTGTTTCTTTCAACAAGCATTTATTAAACATCAACTATATTCCAACAGCAGTGGTAGTCCGTGTGTGTGTGTGTGTGTGTGTGTGTGTGTGTGTGTGTGTGTGCATGCGTATATATATATATATATACCTACCAAGGTCCCTGATCTCCATTCCAGGGAAAAGGCAAATGAGAAATTATAGTGAGGTTATATATTATGTGTATAAAATAGAAATAAGAGAGAAGAGAGAAGTCTTCAGAGAGTATGCCATTCATGAACCAACTCTAAGGCCTTTGCACTTGCTTACCTCCTTCTGCCCTTGAACTTTTCCCACCAATATCCTCACAGCATATTCCTTAACATTCTTCAGATTTGTGCTCAAACATCATTTCATAAGACATATCCGCCCTCACCACCCTGCATACAATAACACCAACTCTCTCTCACTCCATTTCCGTTCTCCTTCATTTTCTTCCTAGTCTGAAATATACTTTTTCCCCTCTTTCCCTTACCCTCTCTAGAATATAATCTCCATGAAGGCAGAGATGTTATTTTGATCACTCCAGACCTAGGGCTATGCCTGTAACGTAATGAAACCCACCAATAAATATTTCTCAATTGAATGAATGAGTCGATAAATGAACGGATGAAAATTGGAGTGAACAGCGAGTAAAAGACATAAATCTCCCTGGGGGCGTCACAGGCAGGAATGCTTGAGGGAAGCTGAGGGAGGGGGAGAGCCGTCTGAATGATGCCAGGGGGCTTTGGGAACAGCATGTGCAAAGGTTCATAAAAGGTCTTGGCCCTAGACTGCTGGTAGTTTTGAGTAACTGGGGAGCTGCAGAGAGAACCAGAGACACTGGCCAGAAATGGGTGTGAACAGTACGCTGGAAACAAATCCCACCGGACCTCTCTGTGCCGGAGACCTGGAGCTGGGGTGCTGACTTAACAATAGGCGGACTATGACCCACTGAATGAGGAGGCACAGGCTACCCACGAGGGGTCGGTAGGTGGCCTCCTCAGCATTGGGGCTCCCATTTTGGGGAAGTGAAACTCCAGGGTCATTTTGATTGAAGGCACAGTTTCAATACACTCAAAGGGAGTAGAGTCACAAGGTTTGTGGCTTACAAGTCCCAGAACGGGGGCGGGTGAGCTGGGGGAGGCCAGTCCTCTGTCCCAGGTCACGGGCGGGCAAGAGATGGAGAGCAGGGTTAGCAAGCACTTACAACTTAGAAGATGGCCGGCGAAGTACTCACTAAGTTTTCACAGCCTCAACTCTGATTGGCTATTTTGAAAGGCACCCCAGGAAAAGTCAGGTGGGAACCTGATGTAAGATTCCTAAGCTCTCATCTTAGGGTCCTTATCTAAATGCCCAAACCCTAGGCGTGAGCAGGCTGTCACGCTGTGAAATGCCTGAGAAGCAAGTCAGAATGGCTGTTTCCTCAGCACACCCCATTAGGAAAATTGGAGTTGGCATGAAACCTAGAACCTAATATTAGTATTAAAAAAAAAGCATAAGGGCACCTGGTGGCATAGTTAGTTAAGCTTCTGACTCTTGATCTCCGCTCAGGTCCTGATCTCACAGTTTGTGAGTTCGAGCCCCACCTTGGGCTTTGGGCTGATGGCACAGAGCCTGCTTGGGATTCTGTCTCTCCTTCTCTCTGCCCCTCCCCAGCTTGTGCTCTTTTTCTCTCTCTTTCTCAAAATAAATAAACTTTAAAAATTAGGGAAAAAAAATAGCACAGTGCCAGGCACACAAATGACATTCACATGTTCCCAGCATCTGATCTCTCCTACATTAGCCCATGAGGGGTACCGAGAAACCCCCGAGGCGATAGACTAGTCGACTGGCCCGGGCTGGCTCCACAGTCCCTTGAACCCAGAAGAGGGGTTATTTCTGTGTGGGTCACAATCAGCAGGCAACTCAAGAGAATGTTTGCTCCTTCCCAGAATTCAGCGGAGACCAGTCTGCCCCAGTCCGGCCAACCCAGTTTGGAATTCTCCACTCCAAATGTGCTGCTTCCAATGTGTTGATGAATTAGGGCTTAATTATCCCCAGCTCCGATCCCACTCTGCTCTGGTTACAGTAAATAAACCAGAGCCTGCCTAAATGGGTTTTTACCACCGGCTGAGCTCTTGCATGGACCTTCTGCTGAAATAGTATCGCTGCTTTGAAGCGGGCCCAAGCCGCGTTGAAGAAGTTTGTGGCAACTTCTCCTCTGCTCTGTAGACGTACTTGGAGGAAAGAGGAAGCTGAGTGTTCCCACTGGACTGAAATGAGGGTAGCCGAAGGACTCTGTGGAGTCAGCAATATCGATTCTTTCTCCAGTTCCTCACCCATGCCCAGGGTTTTGAAGAGATCATATTCTCAGAGAAATTAAAGAGGGTGATGGTAATGTCTGTTGTTTTTGAAATGCGTTGTTTTGAAAGTGGTATTTCAGAAATGAATGAGCGGTCACTGTGGCATGAAGGAATGGTGTGAGGTAGGGGTAGGATGTGTGTGTGTGTGTGTGTGTGTGTGTGACCTTTTAAGAAAATGGTTCTATTGCTTAGGATTAATAGACTGCATTATAATTTACTCATGATTTTAGGGCTTCTCCACCTCCCATCTCTCACCCAGCACAACTGTGCCTTAATTAATCCCTGTGCTTCAAAGCTCACCCAGTGCAATCTCCTCAAAGATTTCATCCGAAAAGTCTTTCTGGTATACAAATTATGTAATGCACTCTCTTGCCCAAACCCCCTTCAATATAAGCCAACACCCTAGAGATGAACGTCCCAAACCCTTCACTTGGCATGTGTAAGTTCTGCTCAAACTGCTTCTGCCCACCTGGCCTCCTGCACCCACGGCATCCCACATTTCAGCTGCAGGGAATCACCAGGGCCGGCTGTATCATTTATCTTCACTGCTAACGTATCTATCCGCCAAAGACCTCATCATCCTGTTGAAAGGATGCCGAGAAAATGTTTCTCTGTTGAAAAAATAAAGGGGTGAGGAAAGATATCCGCAAACACAGCATCTGTTTATGTTGTCTCCTTTTCATCCTTTGCCTTCCCATGATTCCACCACTTTAAGAGTGCGTCACTTCTCCGACGGGATCTGGGAGTACACACAGTAAGGTTGGAACTGTGGCCACTGGATGGGTGCGTGGATAAAAAGTGGATAAACCAAGTTTGCTTCCTATTTCAGTGCCAAACACTGTCAGACACAATGGCCCGTGCCTGTGCCGTCTCTGTGAAATCCTGAAATCACCGATCCACAAACCCAGGCTGAACGAGAGTCACTGAGACCTCGCCTGGCTGATGCAACGAGACGGAAAGTGTTGCTGGCACTTTCATCCCCATAGATCTGCTCCGGGAGCCACCAGCATCTTGGTCACCCAGACTCCACAGACCTGCTTCTCCTTCAGAGCAAAACCCTGGTGGCAGCTTGCCCTTGATGGTGGCTTGTGACCAGTGCGCTTTGAGCCATGGTAAAAAGTCAGCTCAAATGACCAACATCTATGCTAACTGCAAAGGAGAACACTCTTGTGTCAGAGAACCAGGAGGGACAGCAACATGCCCTAACGTGTCTGTTGATTTCAGAACTTTTTTTTTTTTAACCTATCTCTAGGAGACAAAATAAGCCTTTTATCTGGAGTGACTCTTTTGGAAAATATGTGGCCTGTGTTCCAATCAGCTTAGATCCTGGCAGCCCGAGTCTCACGGAAGCTGTCAGATTCGGTGGAATGTGGAAGTAGAGGGGCCCCTCCAGAATTCTCAGGGGTCATGGAAACAAGAGCTACCTCCCAAGCAGGCCCTGGAGGGCCGAGAGCCACTGTTCTCTTGCTCCAGCTCGGGCGCTGGACACGTCCCAGAGTCCAGCTGAACACGGGCGGGTTACATACAATGAGACGAGACCCACAGAAGACCACAACTCTCTCTAACCACTGGGCCAGGCCAGGGGAAACTGGAAGACAGCAGACCCCCTATGGGAGCACAGATAAAGTCAGGGTGTGAATTCAGGTCTTCTTCTTCTAAAAAAAAATAAGTTTATTGATTTATTTTGAGAGTGACAGAGACAGGGCATGAGCAGAGGAGGGGCAGAGAGAGAGAGAAGGAGAGAGAAAATCCCAAGCAGGCTCCGTGCTGTCTGCACAGAGCCCAGTGCGGGGCTCGATCTCACGAACCATGTGATCATGCCTGAGCCAAAATCAAGAGTTGGATGCTTAACCGACAGAGCCACTCAGGTGCCCCAGAGTCTTCTTATTTTCAAATCAGCATGTGCACCTGCTGCACCATGGTCTCTCCCTTAATTCCATATTGTAGGTGTTTGCTACGTGAGCCACCCGCCCCCCCCACCCCCCCGGAAGGAATCCTTCATGCCCTAAGTCTGGCATACGGACCCCAATCATGACCCTAGAGGTCGGGTCTCTCTGGCTTTGGTTGATTTTAATATGACAGAAGGGCCTGGAAGTTCCTCTTATTCATTTTATTTATTTATTTTAATGGCCTAAATTCAACTCCACTAAGCTAATCAATGGAGCACCAAAGCTAGAATTTACAACACACCCACCAATACTACGGCTCAACAGGATGCATTAAGAGGCTAGTTAAACACCAAATGCAGTATAAATCTCAGCCTTATAGGTGGGCTGAAAACGTAAATAGCTTCCAAAGAGCTTCGATCAATACCAAGATATATGTGCCGGCTCAAAGTGTGCAAATAATTTAAATTTTAAATTAGCTCCTGCTTAGCACCCCTCCCCGCCATCCTGGGCTCTGCAATTTCTGTTAATGGGACAAATTTCTAATATCGGAGTGTTGGTCCTTGACTTTCTATTAAGATATTAAAATGGGAACTAAGGTGCCCATGGTGTCTGTGCATTGGTTGGAATTCAGAGACAGAAAGGGGCAAAATCCGAAGAAGCTGGGGGCCCAGGAATAAGACAGCAGGACATATCAGAAGGTACAAGTAGGCGGCCTTGAGAAAAGAGAGAGGCTGGCAAGTTGGTAATGAGAAGGCATTCGTTGTCAGGAAACACTGGAAGGTGCCCGGCGGTGCCTCACTGGGGCTGGGCTGGATTTGTTCTGGAAAGCCATGGATTCTGAGCCAGGCACACAAGGAGGGTCTCACCATCAGGATGCCATGCAGAGCTGCAAGATGTGCATGGTATCAGCAACAGTGCAGACTCAATGCCACTGTCAAGTCATGGACCAGCTGTTTGCCTTGACGCTGAGGTAGGCCGGCTTCACAGGTGAGTCAGGGATGCAAGGCTGAGGTTACACAGGGAAGACACAGTCTCTCTTCTCCAGAAGCAGTTTCCCCAGCCCTGCATTCCCTGGGTCTGGGGCAGCCCCAAGTCGTGATTTCCCCCTAAGGGATTCACTCTGTGCACAGCCTGGATTGCAAATATCTGGGCATGAAACGATCCCAAGGACTTTGGCAGCCCAAACTAAAGAAAGAGTCCATGGCCCACCAGACCGTCTTCCCAGAGGATATTGTCTCCGTTCCCTTAGGTGGTTAATTGGGCTGTGGAGTCTCTTTTGAGGTGGGGGTAGTGAGGCCTCAGAACCCAGCAGTTTCAGGAATGATATCCATCAGAAATGACCTCTCCCTGCAACCCCAGGCCACCTGTCGGTCACCCTTGACTCACCTAGGGAGTCAAGTAGCAGGAGATTGGGCAGAATAGATGCCCCATGGATAAGCAAATCACATAGCTGTGCATTTGGGCCGAAGCCTTAAGCTAAGGAAAGTGTGTCCCCAGTCATCAGCAGCAGGGGACAGGGCCTCGGGATGCTACCTACAGCCGGACTGATTCTCTGATGCCCCAGTGGCACCTGTCCCACAGGAGCAGGGCAATGGGGTGCTCTCAGATTTGAGGGTGGGGAAGACTGAGGTTTCTGCATACGCCACAGGGGCAAACTGAGAGGGAGAGGCATTTTATGAGCATATATAAGGAGAGATGACATTTACATGTCTTAACGTGTACCAGACAATGACCAGCGACAGCTGCATGAGGAAAGGGCATTCCTATCAGCTTTCCCCTAGATAACCGTAAGGAGCTCCCGGGAGGCTCCCCTCCCCCCCCCCAACTATCACCTTCCGCACGGTGGGCACAGCTACTCTCCGAAACCATGCATCGCATGATGGGCCTGTCCCTTCCAGACTCGTTTGATGGCCTTCTTTCTGTCTCCTGCAGAATTAACACCAAGGTCTTTACCATGGCTGCCAAGGCCTCCTGCTCGGCTCTGACCCTTCCTCCTTGCTCCCTGCCCCCACCCCTCTGGCCTTCCTGCTGCTGCATACACCTTTGTGCCTCAGGGCCTTTGTGCCTCAGCGTGGAACCTTCTTCCTGCACATCTTTGCAAAGCTTACTCTCTCACTTCGCCCACATCTGCTCAGAAGTCTCCCCCTCAGAAAGGCCTTCTCTGGCTGTGTGAGCTAAAACAGCACCCCTGGCTCTGCTCTGGTAGCTGCTCTATTTTATCTTTTCTTTGTAACACACATCATCCAACACACCCTGAGTTCTCTGTTAGAACCCAAGTTCCATGAAAACCGGCTTGTCATCCCTCTTCGCTGTTTTCCCAGGGTCGATCAAGTGGCTGGCTCAAGTGGGGAAGACGGTCGAGGGCCACGTGACACGCCTTCACATGACTCTACTCTTCCATCAGCTGGATGAGGGACGTTCCACTGGTCCTCCGATCTTACGAATGAGGACACGGGTGTTTTCCGAGGACGGGTAACTTGGCCAGGGGGCCAGTGCTAGTTAGCGGGCAGGAGAGCCGGGATCAGACGTCGGACCCAACTCTCTGGACCCCTGGGTGGGGTGATGTATGCAAAACATCCAGAAGGAAATGAAGTTAAATGAAGGCCTCCTGCCTCTGACCCACCCACTGACCAATCCTGAACGATCCACGGTCGCCGTGACTCACTGGTCGTCACACCCTCCACTCATTCAATCTGCCTACGTCTGCTCTACCGGGTGCCCAGTGTATAAGGACACAAAACGGCCGCCACCTTCAGGCAGTTGACGCACTAGGGCCAGAGGACGCCCTGTGCACAGACAACTGCAAAGCAATATGGGAAATCTGAAATAAATGCGAGAGA
Source organism: Proteles cristata cristata (assembly GCA_017311185.1). Taxonomy (NCBI): domain Eukaryota; kingdom Metazoa; phylum Chordata; class Mammalia; order Carnivora; family Hyaenidae; genus Proteles; species Proteles cristata. The sequence continues at coordinate 409,182 of JAESUZ010000053.1, read as the reverse complement.
ACGTTGGGGGTGCCCCGAGGAACTTCAGGCCACAAGCCAGTCCCTTGTTCCAAGGGCTTGTCTCAGCCTCCTCAGTCCCTCTGGGGACTGACACACGGCTGGTGGGGTGTGAACACCGGGCTCTGCGGGTTAACGTCACTGAGTCTAGTTGTTGGTCCAAGGAGCCTCCATCTCGCAGATGTCTGCCATGCAAACAGGCTACCAAGCCTTTCCAAACATGCCTCCAGGCGCTCTCTCCAGCCCGAGGCCCTGGTGCAGGTGAGCCTGGACTGTCCCCGCAATGGGTGAATGCACCAGCCTCTTGAATGTTCCATCTGCTATCATTCTTGCCCTTTGCCAAGCCAAACCTGGCCAAGGGCCCCGCCCCCACTGCCTGACATCATCGGCTCTCCAAGGGCCCAGGAGAAATCCAAGCAAGCGTGTGTGACTCACATTGCGCCTGCCGCCACCCGTAGGAGTTCTCTAGCCCAGCCGGAGCCCTTGGCTCCCTGGGACGGTGCTGTGGCCTCCTCCACTTCGGAACCTTCACAGATATCCTCCCCACTGTCATTTTCACGACCCGACATCTACCTCAAAAGCACTTTCTCCACAAAGTTTTCCACGATTATCCCAGGAAGGGAGAATGCTCCTCCCTCGGGGCACCCCAGACGTTTTCTCACCTTTATTTCAGATTTCCCAAATTGTTCTCCAAGGATCTGGGTACATGGCATTCTCTTGCCCCTGTGCAAGCGACTGTGGGTGGTGACTGATTTATGACATTGGGCACTTGGCACTGTTGGGTACAGAGTGTCCCGCTAAGCAGATCAAGGCAAATCGAAAGAGCAGAGGGTATAGTAACCAAGTGAGTCAAAACTATGGTGGAGAAAATCCCAAAACACTTAGCAGTCATATTAGCAAGTATTTTTTCTCAGGCATTCTACTCATTTACATTTCACATAAATCCTGTGAGGGGGGTATTTTTATTGCGACTCCGCAGATACCAGATTGAGTCAGACGCAGAGAGGTTGATGGAATTGTCCAACGTCTGACAGCAGCTTTTGGTATGGAAGGCTGAGTTTAAAGCCCGCTCTGTCTCGATTTAACACATGAGCTCTTAGCCACGGTAGAAACACAGAGGTAGAAGGTAGACACCTGCCTTCCATGTGGAAGCTGTCGATTGGGTGCCTGTATTTGACCAGCTCGGAGGCTGGAGTGGAAGTGAATTCCCGAATTCTGTGCGAGAGGCCCTTGGAGCGAGGTCTGCAAGGTGTCTGTCTCCAATAGGGTTCACAGACGTGTTTCTCTGGGATGGCGACAGTTCATAGCACTTAATGTGAAAATAAAATGAGCAGGACTTGTGTAGCTTGGCCCAATCCTTGTCTGAGAATTCCGAATCATACGTACCAACCTCAATATCCAAGTGGAGCCCTGTGGTCCCCGGAGCAGAGTTTTCAGACACAAAAGGAATCTTAACTAATTAGTAATCATTATAGCCACACACCCCACACCCCCATCATGTTTTCCTAGCCTTGATTTGGGGGGCAATTCTTTGTGGCGGAAAGCAGTGCACGAGGGCAAAGGGATTGGAGAGGGCGGGGTCGCCAATGACCTGTGGACAGTTCACAGACTACTTTTACTCAGGAAGCCCTTCTAGTCAAAAGCCCTATTCCATAATCTGTAAGGGGTGCTTATGGACCGTCTTGTATTCATTCAACACGCACTCAACAACACCTAATACACCAGACTCTGTTCTAGGGGATGAACTATGATGACCAAGAAGAAGAAAGGTCTTAAAACCATGAAACTCAGGGACAAAAAGTAACCACATAAATAACTTTAAAACTAAAATAGTTTTACCTTGCAGCTAACTATTCTCAAAGACTCAAGAGACAGGGAGAGGAAATAGTGGGGGGTTGTTTTACTTTTGATAGTGTAATCAGGGGAGGCTTCCTGGAGGAGGTGTCACTTAAGGAGAAGCCTGCAGAAAGAGAAGAAGCCAGGCATTTGAAGGTAGTGTAGAAGAGAACTCCAGGCTAGAGAGTCAGAAGACTGCCCTGGCAGCCACAACATCAGAAAGCATGTACATCTGTGAGGACGCACAACGTCGGGAAGGCACCAGTGTTGTCTCGAATGTCATTTTGAGTTCCGGCCCACAAAGTGAGCCAAGAACACTGCTTCTTTTCTCTTCACTTGGATCTCTAACTACAAGAATCATTTTCTCCTACCACAGCGTCCTGTTTCATCCCAGGTGTTCCTGGAAGTCGACAACACACTGTGGAGAATCTCTTTGGCCCAAAGTCACCGGGGACACAGAATGACAGCAATGCTACCTCTGAGGCCGACCCACCATCCACAGGGATTCTGCGTCAGGCCTGCCACGAACAGGACACAAGCACGGCATCTCTGGCACCAGGGCCACCTGCATGTTAAACCTCAGTGAGAGATGCAGGCTACTTCATAGGAAAATAATGACCTCTTCTCTTTGGATGGCACTGTATGATTCAAAGGCAGTCAGGGAAGCCTCCTGGAGGAGGTGACTTCGGGATGTACACACTGCCGGTTGGTGGAAAGGAGAAAGAGACGCTTTCCAGATGGAAGAAACAGGCGGCTTGGTTTTGGAAGTGCACACCACCCGGTTCTTGTACAGGTGGAGACAAGCTAGGTTAGAGCAAGCCTGTGCTGGCGGGAAGTCGGTTTTGGAAGTGCACACCACCCGGTTCTTGTACAGGTGGAGACAAGCTAGGTTAGAGTAAGCCTGTGCTGGCGGGAAGTCAAGGTCAGAAATATCAGTCTGGGGGTCCTCGAAAGGCAGGTCTGAGCACTGCAATCCTGCACCTCCCTTCCCTCCTCTTCTTTCTTGGCTGTGAACAGTAGCGGGTGACTTGGCAGCCAGTGGCTCAGTTCTCCAGACCACCTGGGTTGACTGAGAGGTGGCGGAAGCAGGACTTGGACTCACCCCCGCGGGTGTCACCCAAGCTGCCGCGGGTGTCACCCAAGCTGCACCGGCGCCCCATCCCTCCCCACCCTTCATCCTCGCGGGCCTGGGGGCCGCAGCCAAACTTGGCTTTGTTGTCTCTTTCGATCTCAACACAGATCGGCAGCACGACTGTCGCATGTCACCTGCTGGACGACTCTTCCAACGGCTAGGACGCCACATGCCTTCGTTTCTCGAACCCGGGGGTGGGGGGACTTCCTGCTCTGGACATCACTCTCCACTGCCGCCCCGCCCCTGTACCCTGCAGTTGCGACTGTCTGATAAGTGCCGTTCATGGTGCTCGACGCCCGCTCTGGAGCAATGGCCGGAGCAAGCAGGCGCGTGGGGCGCCCGAGCAGCTCGCTGGGCCGCAGGGGCCTGGAGCCGCCGTCGCCCCCGGGGACCCTCCGAGGCCTTCGAGCTGTCAGCACACATCCCGCCGGGGAGCCAACAGCACCCCGCACTTCTCAGGCCTCGCTGAAACCCAGCCAAGGAGCGGGCGCTGCGCGGATGCCCAGGCAGCTCCCGGAGCCTGCAGCCCTGGGCACGGTGCCCGGCCCGCGTGCCTGGAAGATGCTTCATCGCTCCTGACACCTCGGACTTAAAACCCGCGTTCACTGTCAGTCAGCATCCACCCCACGGGCGTGATGTAGGGCAAGAGGGAGAGAAGCACGGAAGGGGCCTGCCGGGCCAGGAAGGGAGGGGGGCAGAGGCTGGTGGAGAGAATTGAGGACCCACTTGGGGGAGACCTTGGGGGCGCAGGGCTAAAAGCCCAGCTGTGTGGGACCAGAGGGGCGACCCCAGTGCAGCCCAGGGCCGTAGATTCAGAGCCTCGCAGGCCTCTTGAGGCCCTCCTCTCCCTACTCCTCAGCCTTGGAGGGCAAACTTCAGCCACTGCCTGAGGAAACGCTGCCTCAGGACGTGGGGTCCCCAGAGGGGGCCTGAACAGCCTTCTGACAAGGGCCCCCCAATGGATTGTTCTATACAAATCATGAGTAAAAATCACATCAAGAGAAAAATAAATAAATGAAAGGAGTTGCCTCTTCAGGTCTCTTTCAATCCCTGGAGGACAATGCTTCCGATTAGTTCTAGAGTGTCTGTGACACCCGCCTTCTCCTCCGCCGTCGCCTCCAACAAACTAAAATTGTCTGGTTTTCATCGCACTTTCATGCCTAATGGCTGCTTAGTACAGGAAGTGTGTGTCGTCTCTCAAGGAACGATACAAAGTTATGCTTAAATCCTCGTCCTTGCGAAGTTTGTCCAAATGAACGAAACAATAGCCCAACCCTTTGCAGACCCTTGGAATTTCTTCAGGATTCACCGCCAACCGAAGGTGGGGGAGGCAGGCCCCAGGTTGGCAAGCGTCTGAGGACTCTGGGAAAGTTCTGGAGACAGGACAACCGGCCCAGAGGCTGCCGGCCCCTGGCAGCGACGGGAGCCCCCTGAGCAGCGGCCTTTCTTCCAGCAAACATCCGTCTCTCTCCTCTTTGTCCTTAATGACCACAGCCGGCTGGGGGAGCAGATTTAACTCCCAAGGAGGCTGTTTGTATCCAGTCTGTGAGGAGAGGCCTAAATTGGCATTCCACATCATAATAAAAAAATTCCCAACAATTATTAAAAGATTCTTATCTCTTGCTCCCTACGTGGATAATGAGGTCCTTCTCTGCTGGACTGAGACAGGCTGTCTCTGCTCTCACTTAATGAAACGGGACCGAGTTTGCAAATGAGCCTGCCCCGGCTCTCCCCTTAACCTCTGCTTGTCGAGTTGTACATCAAACCCCCTGGCTTCTGTCTTTCCTTATTAACAGCCCGTAATCTTAGCAGGGTCCTTGCCTTGGCACTTCCTCTTTGCGTGCACAGATCTGGTTTTCCCTGGACAGAACGACTCGGGGCTTGTCTCTGTCTTTCCGTGACTGAGGTTTTAGGGCGTCCAGGGGCTCCCGGTTTCAGCTACCAAGAAGGGTACAAAGCACTGAGAGAGAGAGAGAGAGACAGAGACTCTGTGTGTGTGTGTGTGTGTGTGTGTGTGTGTGTGTGTGTGTGTGTGTGTGTGTGTGTGTATGTAGCTCAACAGCCACCGGCATTCTCTCCGTGGGACTCTTGGTGCTGGAAGCTGGGATTAGTAATGGTTCTAACTGAAAACGTTTACCTGCAGCCTTGGGGCCCAAGGGTTCGTTTGTCTCCCCAAGCCCAGTCGACTCCTGAGGGCAGGATCGGGTCAGCCGAGTCAGAATAAGAGAGGTCACTGCATTATACTTCTCCGAGCCATCCCTCCTGGATTCCCAGGGACTTTCCTTTATTTTGGCCCCATGTCAACAAAAACCTTTGAAATAGGGACAGCTCTGTTAAGTGGAGTGTTTGACAGCTTCTCCTTAAAGATCCAGCCTGTGCTGGGAGAGCAAGAGGAAGGCGGGCGCGTGTTGAAGGCAAAGTCTTATAATGGGTTGATCCATTTATTCCCTTGCATGTATAGGCTATTATTCTGATAATGTGGGAACTGATGGGCTCTCTGCTCTCAGAACGTGTGGACCTTCTCTCTCTGGTGGAGCGTGGCTGACACTACAGCTCGTGAGATGGACATTAGGTGGGATACGAATCACCCACCACTTCAGGAGGGCTTCGCTCAGACTCTGGGATGCTGCTCCCTCTTGCTATCTCGCAAAATATCCCTAAACATAGTGGTTTTGAACAAAACTAATCTTATTACACCTCATGGTTTTGTGTGTCCAAAATTCAAGCAGGGTTTAGTGGGGCTCTCCTGTCCCTTGAAGTACTGCTTGGTACCTCGAGGTGGTATTTGGCCATGACTTGCTTGGTCTGAAGATCCAAGATGGCTTCCCTCACACATCTAGTGGAAGACGAGTCCTTTCGGCAGGCTGTCCAGGCTTTCCTGGGCTCCTCTCCCCCTCCACGTTTTCTTGGGGACTCTTCCGCAGTCTCTCCAGGAGGGTACTGGACTCCTTACACGATTGTTCAGGGATCTAGGAGTGAGCATTTCTGAAGATAGGAAGTGAAAGCTCCTGGCTTCTTTCAGCCTCTGCCACATCCTGTCGGTCACAGCCGCCATAGTCTTCCTAGCTTCCTGGAGAAGAAATACACTTTGGGAGTAGGAGCTGCGTTTCCAGCCCAATGTTTACAGAAGAAGGTACCAGCAACGCACACAGAAAGGCCTAGAAGAGATGCTGGGTGCTTTTTGATAGACACGACTAAAGGAATAGATGGAATGGGACCAACCTGCCCATCCCTATAGGAACTCAAGCTTAGAAAGTGGAAATCATAGAAATACAACTTCCAGTATCCAAAGAGATTAGGGGAATCCTAGGTCTCCAAGGAGATGGAGGTCCTGAGACCTGAGTTTCTCCTTTGCTGCCCATCTAGGAATGCAGAGCAAAGACCGTAAATCAGGGATAGCTTCTGTTGCCAGTTTCCCCCATAGATAATCCTCTGCTGCTTGGGAAATAAAGTAAACCGTAGTTGAGGACAGCACTCGCACCCAACAGTCAAGTCATGTGCTCCTGCCTTGTTTGTCTCTTCTGCAGATATAAACATTACTATACTCTCACCACTGCTTACTGGGGTCTTGGGGGAATCCAGAAGCAATAGCTCCGTCCTTCCTACCAAATCAAGAATATTAAGTCACCTCTTCATGCCTATGGCCCTGCCCCTACTATCGTCATCTGTTCCATTACTCATAAGCACTCCAGAGGGACAAGCTTGAGATGTGATATACACCAATTCTCCTTCCACTTTTTTCCCCAGCTCAGCACCTGGAGTCCACATTCCACCTGATTCTCTTTGGGGTGACATGAGAGAGGAGGCTATTCTCACTAGTGTCCAAACCTGGCTGTGCATAAAAATAACCCAGGAAACAAGAAAAACTGTAGATCCATGGGATTCCCTTAAAGAGATTCTGATCCAGGAGGTCTGGGCTGGGACTCCAGAATCTCCAGGTCTCCTCCAAGTCTCCCTGGTGACTTTGATGTGATCCTGTGCTCTCCTAGATACATTTTATTAACTTCTAGCTACGCTGGGTCCTCATTTCAAAGGGATGGGGCCAATTAGCTCTCTCAGTTGGTGAGACCAGCTTGGTTATTGAAGAGACAAAGACTCAGGGTGTGTTTTCTATTCCTAGAGCCTGACCTGTGACCTTAGCCAGCTGCCTTGCAAATACCATTGATCACCAGGGCAACCCAGCTCAAGAGAGCTAATGGTTCAGAGTAAATGCAACTTCGCTGTTGGTGTGGAAGGGGGAGGAAAGACAACTCTCTACTAAGAACAGGCCATACTGACTGTCACCTCTGAATGGCATCTTCATCTTTACTCTGAAAATATGTGATAGAACTAGACACCTCCTTGGTGCTGAAGACTGTCTGCTGCCCCAACAGAGTCCCACCTCTACCGCTTTCCTCCAATGACATCTTTGTTCAAAGCAAGATGAAATAATATATCTATGTTACATAGTGGTTAGCATACAGCCTCAGGGGTTGAAGGCCTTCGATGACATCTGGGCTTTAGTTTGTGAGCGATCTTCAGACAAATAAGTGAATGAACTTCTTGCCTCAATTTCCTCATTCTGCAAAATTCTGGTAAAATTGGTGCCTGTCTTGTTCTCAGGATAAAATATGAGACAGTACTTATAAGACATGAAATTTAGCACGATGTGTGCTTTATTGTAAACACTCAGAAAATATTCTGTTGTTATTACTGTTGTTATTTTTATGAATGATAAGCCCCTTTCCCACACATGGCTCTCCTAGTCCTCAGTGTCAGTGAAAGGCACTATCATACTGAAGTGGCCAAGACATAAGGGGGGTGTCTTCTTCCTCTCCTTTCTTTCTCCTCCCCCAGGTCACAGCCACTATTCAACTATCTCCCTGATTGAGCCCCTTCTTCTCGTTATCTGGAAGATGAATGTCCAACTTGGCTTTCATCACTTCTACTTTCATGACTGGCATCGCCCCCAGCTTGCCTCTTGCTAGTAATTTCCCTTCCTGTGATCATTCCCCAACTTTGGTCCAGAGGGAGTCTTCTAAGAGATCAATCTTAATAACTCATTCTGCTTAAAGAACCTACCAGTTTCTATCTCCCATGACACTAAATTCTAATCATTTACTCGGTACACAAAACCCTTCATGCCTTGTCCCAGATCTCTCCTCCAGGCCACCCCCACTGCTTTCCTTCTGTATCATGAATTCCAATGACTATAGAGGTGCTTTCCTGTGGTTCTCTCCACAATATTTTTTCTTCTGGCCAAGACATTGATCATCTCCTTTTTTCCATGGTGAGCCTCAAGTCATCCTTAAAGACCCAGCCCCAATGTGACAGGTCCCGCTTTGATGCCCTTAGGTTAGAACCAGTCTCTTCTGTGTTCCCATATTTCCCCTCATGTATATCAAAGTAGGGACTTAACTCAAAGGACTTACTTGAGGACTTATCTCAAAGCTATATTGTAAGTGCCTGATGTTCAGGCTAATGTGATTAAGAGCTCAGGCTCTGAGGACACACATTCCCGGGTTCAACTAAAGTCCTAACCTAGCTGTACCTCAATTTCCTCCTGTATAAAATGGGCATAAAAGTACAATAACTTTCCAGAGTTATTGTAAGAATTAAATGATATAATGCAAGAATAATATGTCGTATAGCATTCTAGTACTAAATAAGCACTAGCTGTTTCTTTGTTTTCTTTCTGTCTGTAAGTGAATCTTCCCTGTGAGTTTTTGGGAACAGAGCCCTTGTCTTTAGCAGCTCCTTGAGCTCCCAATGTTAGGTCAAATACTTAATGAAGGTCGAAAAGTCCACAGGTTAATTCTAGTCCTGAGTGAAACATTAATGTATCACCTGCTTGTGCTATCGGAAATGTGCTCAGAGCCCTAGCCTCAAACACAGGGGTCCTGCCTCTGTCTGTATTTCTTATTCTCATTCTTTATTCCCTTTTCCTTTCTCCATCTCTCCCTTCCTCCCTTCTTTTTCTTACTCTGTTCCATCCTGTAGTCTTTCCTTTCCTTCTTACTTGAGTAACTGATTAATTTACAATGAAAAAATAGACTTGTAATATACACAAGAAGTAGTTCGATCTTAGCGACAAGCCATCGTATGACCAATCTGAAGATGTTTGGGAGCTCAGGTCAATAATGAAAGTTGCTTAACTTACTAGGTAGGGAATAAAAACACTCTGACTGTTTAACAGCCACATCAGTAAACTTGGAGCTAGATTCCCCAGCACTGCTTCAAAGCCTCAGAAGATGGTAATCCCAGTAGACTACACTGCCAACACCTCAGGAGAGCTGCAATCATCCAGCTAAGTTGCTTGTAGACTTCTTAACCTCAGAAACTGTGTGCAATAGTAAATCTTTGTTGCCAAGGTTAAACAGCTAAGTTTGGAGCAATTTGTTACACAGCAATAGCTAACGAATACAGACTGTATCAGCAATGTGTTCTCTACTCTCAGACAAGAAGAAAATACCTGGAATTTATAAGTTATTTAAGAAACATTATTTAGCCTAAGAGGGGAGATGAGAATGAATCAAGTGACTGGCAGGTTCTTTTTAGAAACAGTTAGTATTGCTAATAGGCTTATACTATAAATGTTAGTAGGACAAATTCAGATAGTATCAATATTATAAAGTAAAATGTAGACTCTCTTATGCCCCAGTCCTATGCCCCCAAACCAATAATATTATTTCCTCTCTGAATGTATCTATTCATATATAAGTAGACATACAATGGCACCATTCACTGATCAATGGATTTCAAAGCATGGTCCCTGGACTAGCAGTGGCAGCAGAAGAATTACCTGGGAACTTGTTAGAAATGCAAAATTTCAGGGTATGATACAGACCTATTGAATCAGAAATTCCAAAGTACACCCAGCAATCTGTGTTTTAACAAAATCTTCAGATGGTGCTGATGCATGATAAATTTTGACTCTACATACCATTCTACAGCTCATTTCTTTCAATGCGTAGATCTTAAAGAAATTTATAGCCATACATACATACATACACACATATGTACACACACAAACATATATGTGTGTGTATATATTTATATATATATATATTTATTCCACCCAGGACTTTGTCATGTGTATACATCATACTTCATTAAATAAATCCACATCTTTGTCTGTATCCAAGTTTCTTATTATCATAAGCAAAGTTATAATAAACTTACTTGTTTATTATGTAAACTTGTGTTATATTTATGTGTTACAGATGGGTAGACAGATGGATAGATGAACAGATGAATGGGTGAATGGATGGGTGGATTGATAGATGGATGAATAGATAGGTGGATAGATGGATGGATAGATGGATAGATGGATGGATAGATAGATAGATAGATAGATAGATAGATAGATAGATAGACAGATAGATAGATGATTGTAAACTTTATGGAAATTCTCCAGGAGAAATTCCTAGAAGTTGTATAGTTAGGTCAAAGAGTAAGGGCATTTTGAATTTGGACAAATTTGACAATTTCTCTACTCCTTAAAATCAGCCTCCATATTTGGGTATTATTATTAATGTTTAAATGTCATTTTGATGGGTTAAAATCATTACTCCCTTTACATTGCATTTCTTTATTTATGAGTAATATTAAGCACTTTTCATAGTTTTATTGACTCTGCCCCTGTACCATGTACTGCCTTCAGATCACTTCTTTTCAATGTTTTATTTATTTTTGAGAGAGAGATAGAGACAGCATGATCAGGGGAGGGTCAGAGAGAGAGGGAGACACAGAATCCAAAGACAGGCTCCAGGCTCTGAGCTAGCTATCAGCACAGAGCCCGATGCGGGGCTTGAACCCACGAACTGCAAGATCCTGACCTGAGCCGAAGTCAGACGCTTAACCAACTGAGCCACCCAGGCACCCCCAGATCATTTCAAAATGGAAGTTTTCAGCAAAGAGCTTATTCTGACTGGTTTGGGGGTTGTTACAAAGTTTGAAGGAAAACTGCACTACTGGCATCCTGCCGATTGCCCTGAATGTTTTATTACAATTTGTGAGAAGTGATTGATCATAATCAAAAAATTAATCACCAATCAGCCTTAGTAATTAAGTCATAATCATATTTGCATATAGGTGATAATTTATGCAATCTTTAGAGAAGGAAATTTAGGTAAGAGTTATTGACTGTGGAAGATGTGCCAAAGTGTCAGCTATTGGGACAGTGATTTTTACTACAGTGTGGCTGGGTCCCTAAGGGTTAGGTCCAGTTTACTGGACTGAAGGGACCAGGCTGTAGAGTGAGGTCCATGGACTGGCTGGCATTTTTCTACTCCATTAGCTGCACTATTTTACCAATGGGGTATTTTGACTTCAAGGAATATGATGTTAAAAATATGGATGGTTCAGGGCAAATTTGGTTCTAATGCTCAAATAGGGTTCATAGTGCACCCACACAGAATGGGTCTGAAAGACAGACATTATGAGCTGATTTAAGTCAAGCTCAGTCAACATTTTGGTAAAGGGCAAGACAGTAAATATTTTTGGCTCTGTGGGTCATATGGTCTCTGCAGTAACTACTCAATTCTGACATCATTTTAAAAAGCAGTCATAGATAACATGTAAATGAATGTTCATGGCTGTGTTACAATAAATCTTTGCCTATACAAACAGTGCATCAGATCTGACTCATGGGCCATAGTTTGCTCATCCCCAGTTTAGACATTCTTAGCTGACCAAGAGTTCGGGGTCCAACCTGTCATGAAAGATCATTTTTTCCTAGTTCCCCTTCTTTTCCTCTTTCTTCTTCTTAATAGCTGGGTGGCATAGCTTCTTAACATCTCTGTAGCTCAGTGTCCAAATCTATAAAATGGTAACAGTAATAGAAGCTTATAAAAAGGTTATCATAAAGAGTAAATCAAGTAAAGAATTCTGGAAAATTCTTTGAGCCAGTCTCAGGTCTGCGTGTGTGTGTTCATGAGCACAGGACCTCAAGGAGGAGAAGAGTCAAAAACAAGAACTAATCGTAATTTTGAAATGAAGTATTTAGCTTCCAGACTGGAGAGCATCCTTTAAAGTGTGTCCATTGTAAAACTGCAGTATCTCAAATATTATACCAATGTGAGAAGCAGTGAAGCGAATGCTTCCCCTCATGCTTGGGTCTGCGTGGTAGGTGAGGAGCTCTTCAGAGCTCTCTTCTTTTGACCCGCAGCCAGAGCGTCTTTGACCTGTTTCTCTTCACTCCCTGGGGCTGGACATGAAACCACTCATCTAGGATGGTAGATGTCCTCCCCCGTCACAGTCTTTTTCCAGGCCCAGCCCCCTGCACTGGAATGCCTGCCTTGCTACAGTAACCTGAATCTAACTCAATTGTGTCACATCATTTTGAGGCCCTCCTGTTGGCTTCTGCATCCATCCACCAGATCTAGCTTTGTGCATCCTACTAACCTGCGATTCTGGCTTTTTCCCTCTTCACCCATCTTCACGCCTCAGATTCCAACATGACAACACGGGCTCTCCTGAAGGGTGAGCAGGTGGTGTGAAGGGAGTTGAATATGATTCTACTTCAAAAATAAAAATACACAGTCGTAATTGCATTGGGTCTAATGTTATGTTAAGTATAGTAAATATTATACTTGTTATAGGTTGAATTGAACTCTTTCAAAGTGTCTTCTCTTGAAGTCCTAAGCTCCCATGCTTTGGAAACAGGATCATGAAAGATATGTAATTAAGATGAGAACATACTGGAGTATGGTAAACCCTGAATGTTTCAGAACCCTGAGGTCCTTAGAAGAAGAGGAAATGTGGACACAGGCATGTGCGTGGAGGAATGCCACATGAAGGTGGAGGCAGAGACTGGGGGGGATGCATCCATAGGCCAAGGATGGCAAGCAAAGCACCAGAAACTGTGGGGATGCCTGCAATGGATTCTTCTGACAGCCTTCAGAAGGAAGCAAGCCTGGGGACACCTGGATTTAGGAGCTAGAGGCTCCAGAACTTCCGTCGTTTCAGCAACCCCAATTTCACAGTACTTTGTTACGGCAGCACTAGTAAACTTATACACTTGTGATTGCATTCTTAGTAACAGTAGTAATAATAATAACAAAACTGCATTGGACATGAATTATGTACCAGTCATGTGCTAGGTCCTTTTATGTACATTATGTAATCTTCCCCTCCCAAATACCCCCATGAGGCAGGTACCGTTATCATTTCCATTACGTAGTTAAGGAAATGGAAGTCTTGAAGCCTAGAGAAGTTAAGGATCATTTTCAAAGTGGGAAGAAGCACCACAAGGATTTGACCCAGGCCGAATCCTGTGGCCTGATTCACTTCGCAGTTCTGGAGAAGCTCAGGGAGAGAAGGTCCACCCAGTGGACTCACTCTGAGGAGCACTCACTTCCCATCAGCCCCGGTAAATGAGAGGTAATAAGAGATACTACAGAAAGTGGCATGTTGACAGTGCAGCAATTAAGTGGGAGAGAGTGGTCCAAATGGACAGGTGGTTATTTGCGGGTGCTGCTGATTCAGATCTTGGGCTCACTGGCCTGAGTCATCTGTTTGTGCTCCGATGTTCTGTGCTCAAAGGCAGTCGAGGCGCTGGCTCCGTGTCAGCCTCCCTCAGTCTGAGCTCTTCCCCTCGTAATCACTGGCCTGTTTTTCTACCTGGCAGTCCCGGTTATGAATCCATTGATCCTTTCCTCATCAGGATCCCATGGAAGCTACTAGAAACACAGCTCTCACCAGTTGGGGGGCTTGGGTCCATCATGCTGGGAGTCAAGAAAGGTTGAGAGAGCACGAAGTTCAGAGGTTAACGGGCATCAGAAGTTTGGAACCCATTAAGTCATTCAATTAATTATGCAATGCCTCCTTCGCCCTCCCCTGTATCTGCCTTCACACCTGAGCAATGGCCAGCGAGAAAAGCACTCTTCATTCCATGCAGATGCCCACTGTTCACCTGAGAAGTCAGCGGTGACAGTCGACCAACTATGACCACATCAGTCAACAAATCTTCATACCTGCTCTCAGTGTCCTGGGAGACGGTGACTCAGAGATGAGGGGCTGTGACACCGTGACAGTACCTCCCTAATCTGGAGGCTCCAGGCTGTGGCAGGAGGCTGCCGGTGTTTACCGTGGAAGTCTGTGCTTTACGCCCAGACTTTTTTCTGGCTCCACCCTCACTAGCTGTGTGCCCTTGAGAAAGCTTTATAGCCTCTGGCCTCATCTGCCTGATCCGGAACATGGGTACAGACCTTAGGGCTGTTGGGCAAATCACATGAAGCCTTGTGGCTGAAGCACTTAGCATAGGACGTAGGGGCCCAGCAATGACTGGATTAAGTCTGGCTCTCTGTGGATGCTTCGCCGTTGACAACCCAGGGCCCCTCCTCCCTTCTCCTCTCTCCTCTTTGCTGTGACAAGCTGGCAGACCGTGACCCCAGGTCCTGACTGATCCCTTATGCTGACATGCCTGACTCCAAAGACAGCCTCCCAGATTTTGTCAGACTTCAGTGCGAATCGCTGGCTTAGACTTCACTCTTTACAGAAAGACAGGTCCCATGAGAGACAGACCTCAGCCTCAGAGATTCACTGTGGGGCCCTTCCTGTTCACTGACAAGGTGGGGTCTCCCTGGCCTGAGGGAGTCAATATATTTCACAGCGTGTTTTGTAGATTGCATCTGGCCAGATGTTCCTCTGTGTGGGTTCCCTCGCCAATGCGGGAGGGAAGGAACACTCTTGTGTTCATGGAGGTTCAGCCCAGAGGCCTGGTGCTGCACCGCCTTTGCTCGAGGCCAGCCACCCCCATGGGTCTCAGGGAGCAAGGCTTGCCCGGACTGGAAGTGCAGACTGTGTTCCTGAGGCCACTTTTGGTGCTTCCCCCCTTCCATGAGGTACAGGGCCGTGGCTCCCTGACTTGATGATACAGGCTTGTTCCAAAACAAGGGCCCAGCTATAGATCTACTACAAACATTGAATTAGGTATTGCCTGGAGTGGCCACGGAAGGGGTCATATGGAATGGCTGGGGGTCTGTGTGCCCTTGTTTGCTAGAGACAGCCCCCACCAGCATCCCATCCAATCCTGTCTCTCATCCCCCCCAACATCCCTCCCTTCCACCTGTTTTGACTACAAAAATATATGAACATCCCAGCTACTGCTCAGAATGAAGGTATCTTCCCCCGGGGATGCAGTGCAGACACATGGTCTTCATGCCAAGCCCATGGAAGGCAGCCTCATCCTGAATCAGGGGAGTGGAAGGAAGCTAGAGGCATCATTAAGGTGTCAGCTACTTCCCTAGGCAGAGCCAAGAATTATCCAGAAAACAAAGCAAGAAGAATGCGGGGCAGGCGTAGAAAAGGGACTGTTAGAGCCACTACACTCTCCCTTGATGGAAGAACTTGCGTTATGAAACCCATCTCCAGTCACATGACAGGCTCTGACCACGTGTCAAGCATGATGTGGAAGATCACGGTCAGGTCTCCCCAACCCGCAGCCTTGCCTTGCAGGGGACAGTGCCCCAGTCAAGCCAGGAGGCTGGGGTTTCATGGTTTCCCCAGGCCACACTAGCCTACAGGGGGTGATCTTACACCAGGGTTAGAAGGAAAGGGATGAGGGGCGGCAGCGTCCCGAACTGCCACCGTAGCAACAGCATAAAGAATGGGAGAGATAAAATAAGTTATTCAATGCATTGTCATATGTCATTGTCATACAGCCACCTGAACTCGGGCCTATTAGTACAGATGAACAAACCACTCTTGGAGAAAGAATGACTTGTCCAGGGCCACACAGTCAGGAAATGGAGAAGCCAGTTCTTAAATCCAGGTATACTCAGCCCTGAGGGCATAGCCATCACATCCCTCTGGCTCTGGAGAGTCATGGGTCTCCTAGTTTCCCCAAGGCCAGCTGGACCAAGCAGCCCCGAGCTGCTATTGCACTAATTAGACTCTTCCCAGGTTTGCTATAATTGTGCCTTCCCTTCTAAAGCGACACGATGCCAGGCCGTGAGGCTGGTCGCCATTTTGCTCCAAAGTTATGAAGTGTGGAGAAGCAGCTCCTTGCAAAAGACGTTAAATTAATTTATCATCAAGTCAAATGCACATCAGTGTATTCCCAATATCGGTTGCGGTGGTGGTGGTAATCATTTTTTAAAAGAAAGAGGAATGGCAGTTATCGTAGTTGCCACAGAACAACAATGCCTAGTGTTTGTGAACACAGACTATGGACCAGTTCCCGCTGTGAACACTTTCCGTGTAACAACTCACTCAATCCTGCCCACAGCTCTCCAGGCCTGGACTAAGGTGAGCCAAGGGAGGCTCCCAGAGGCAAAGTGCAGGGAGGTGCTCACTGTCAGGGTTGTGAGGAGGGAGCACTCCCTTAAACATGGTGTCCTAGGTGCCCCTTGTGCCTCGCCTGAGTCCCGATCCTGCCCTAGGAGTGTTGTGGGGGTAGAGAACTCATAACTATATGAACCACTTATAAACAAATAAACTGGAAGCTAGAGGTCATGCAGATAAAAGGTGATGGAATTAAAATTTGAACCTAGACCTATGTCAGCCAAATCCTGTGTTCTTTTACTGAGTCATACTTCCTCGGGTTTCACCACCGTTTTTTTTAATGTTTATTTATTATTGAGAGACAGAACATGAGCATAGGAGGGGCAGAGAGAGGAGGAGACACAGAATCCAAAGCAGGCTCCAGGCTCTGAACTGTCAACACAGAGCCCGACGCAGGGTTCGAACTCATAAACTGCAAGATCATGACCTGAGATGAAGTCAGACGCTTAACCGACTGAGCCACCCAGGTACCTCATCACCACCCTCTTTAAGGGAGCTTGTGATAGAGCGGTTCTAGGATCTAATAGCAGATTGCTTGGTCAAAAGCTCAGTATTGCAGAGAAGAGTCAAGAAACATTAGAAGCAGGGATAGAAGAAGGAAAAGAGGAAGGGAAGAAGGATGGGAAAGAGAGAGAGAGACAGAGAGGAAGAATAGGAAGGAAAGAAAGGAGGGAAGGAATGGAGGGAGTTCGTTATTTCAAGGCTTGTTCAAAGACCCATGTAAGGAACCACATGGTCCTGGCCTGTGTATTAGGCAGAACATTTTTTGTTCACATGACAGACATCCAGACCACATTAGCTCAGGCAAAAGCCACATGTTATCTTTCAAATGTAGGACTGCAGCATGTAATGAGAGATGAAAAACCAAGCTAGAGGTAAAACACAGCCATACCTGGCTTCAGGAATACTTGAAAATAGGGACCTGAACGCTCTCTCATCATCAGCAGCAGCCTTTCCACAAAACTCATGAGGTGTGTGCTCAGGTAGAAACTGAGACACCCTCAGCCGAGCTCTCATGCCAGAACTCTCACAGTAGAAAGGCAGATGGGGCCTCATTACCTGTGTAGTGACAAGCATAGTACCAGTGAGGATATGATAAGGGCACACATTTTTGTGCTGTAGTATTTCTAGGAATGGAGAATTAACATCCGTTGATAACTCAGGAAAAAAATATTATGAAAAATAAGACATGATGGGATGGGTTGGATTTTGACAAGTGAAAGGTAAAACCAGGACTTGGCTCGGGGAAGGGATGAGAGTGACAAATGCCTGGAATGAGGAGATTTTGGAGTCTGAACAGCCATGGTGTTTGGCTGGATTGTAGATGATGAACCATGATATCATGGGGGCTGGGCAGAATAGGGAAGTTACCGTAGTGTGGTAGAGAACTTCCAATATATGGATGAGGAATGGTGTGTATCTAAGGTTATGCCTTTGTTCATTAATTTATTCACTTACATGTCCATCAGTAAATATCTACAGGACACTTGCTGGATGCCCTCTAAGTCTCTAGGCCCAAAGATAATCACAAAACATGACGAGTTTTCAGTTTAGATACATTTCTCATGTGAATGGGAGCTGCGAGAAACTGAGGACAGCTCTCATCATTCAGATGGTGCTCAATCATCCTTCTTATTTGGGACATTTATAGAATATTGCCCCAGGGATAAAGTGACAGCCCCTAACTTGGCTCTGTCTTTTGATAAAAAGACAGTTATGTGAAGGAATCGAAGAAACTTTTTGACCAGCCAAACGGCATGTTAAGGGCTTCCCTTTAGCAAGCTGGTACTGGTGGTTGTAGCAAGGAAAGACTGGAATTGGAAGATTCTAGAGAAAACCTGTGGGAATGCGTGTGTGTGTGTGTGTGTGTGTTTGTGTGTACCTGTTGAGGGGACTGTAAAAAGAGTTTGGGTAAAAGGAAATAACAATTGATAGTTTTAAAGCATGGATATGGGAGTAGAATGAGAAAAAACTGGAAGGACATTTTAGAGGACCTGAAAGTCCCCAGGTATGTTGGCCATTAAGGGATGTTGAGGATTCTGATGGCTAGATGGCTGGTGGTACCACGGAATCAAAGAGAGAGATCAAAATTAGGAGCAAGTGGGAGCAGGGCAAGAGGGGGCAGTTTAGGACATGTGGGGTTTGCAACACTGTAGATTTAGTGGGCGCAGCTGGAAATCAGCTCAACAGCACTGAAGTTCAGTAAGGAGCCTGAGGATGGAGATATAAATTTGGGGTCTTCAGTTTAGAATAGCCCTTCTCAATCAGGTTTCCAAAAGAATTAAGCCCAGATGTCCTAAGGCAGCCATTGTGTATAATGAATTGACTTTCCTCCTGTGCGTGGAAAGTGATTTTAGTTCTGTACCATCCTTGAGAGAATGGAGAAGAGCCATTCTAATCATCAAATGATCCCATTTGAGAAAGGCTATGTTAGAGGTAACAGCTGCTAGAACTGGGGGTTAGTGAGGGCATTATGAAAAATTGTATATCTCATGCAAAAGAGAACATAAGAAACAGGATTCGGTAGATCTCATATTTAGGAAGTGAGAGGGAAAATAAAGAAACTGCTCTATCAGTAAGGAAAGGAGTGGCCCGAAGAAGTCAGAGAAGAAATAGCCTCCATATTGTTATTCATGCTGCATTCACTGTCTGAAAAGCCCTCTGTCCACTTCTCCTCCTGTTGACTCCTGTCATGTTTCAAATGTCAGAACAGGGCCATATGTTCTAGGAAGCCTCACCTTTAAATCTCATCTAGGAAACTGCCACAACTTTATCACCTAAGTTTGCCAAAATGCCCCTTCAGAACACGCAAAGCACCTTCTGCAAATCTGTCATCACAGTTATGATGTTATTTTGAAATGTGCAGTGTGTACAATCATGTCTTTTGCTAAATCTTGGAGCAAAAGCCATATTACATTTATTATTAAAGTCCCACTTGTGGACAGAGAGCTGTGCCACTCACATGTCCCTTCACAAAAGGATGTATTTCAGCTGTCAACTCCTACAGGGTTTGCCTCAGCCGCAGGGGTCCACTTCCCCTAAGGGCACACCTTCCCCATGGCAGCCCATCACTAGGACCTAAATGACTCCACAGAATTCCCCCTCTGGTAGCCTAAGTCTTTGTTGGGCCTCCACCACAAATCGACTTCTTCATCTGCCTTAACTTACTTCTAGCCTCCCTCTTCCCAAAATGTTAGTCCCTGATAAAATGAAGTATGTCAAACTCCATTTCAGGATCTGTTTGTGAAGGGCTCGGCCAGTGACTGCCCAGCATCTGGAACAAAATCTGATGCATCAAAGGACAGCAATGGCTTCTTTTGCACAAAACATTGATACCACCAAAGTTACATATTTTATTCATCCATCCAATGAAAGTTGAACATCTATCTACTCTATGTCAGGCTCTGATCTAGACACTGGATTTTGACATAGCTGGAGGTGGTTTTCAGTGCTTTGAGAACAGTTTACCAAGCCCTGGGGGAGGGGCTAATACAGGATTGAAAGATGTTAGGGAGAATGAGCGCTGAGCTGGGTCAATGCTATGTTAAATGTAACACACTATTCAGCGGTCAGTAATTTTACTTTTTCTTTCAATGACAGAAGGGAAAAAACAGGAAGACATGAGGTGTTGCTCACAATGGCATGACTGAGGCCGATGGTTTTCATTATGTCTGGGCTCTTCTCTACCCCTTGGTTATGTTTGGGCTCTTCTCTATCCCTTGGCACTCTTCTTGTGTGAGTGGGGCAAAATCATTATTTCTGACCAATATAACATGAGCAGAAGTGATGTGCATCCTTTACAATCTTGGGCCATAAAACCGGCCACTGGAGAGCTTCCATTTTGTCTTTCCCCCTAACTGCCACTGAAGGAAGAGGAGCACAGAAACCCGGAGCTGACCTGAGAGATAAAATAACCCTGGATCCCTGAATGACTGCAGGGCACGAAGACCCTCGCCATTGGCCTGCCCTGCCCCCTGCTATAAGCAAGAAGTAAACTATTACTGTAAAAAACCACTGAGGTTTTGGAGGTTTTTTTGCAGGTTACCTATTCTAACTAACACACAAGTTGTAGAAGTGAAGGCAAAAGATGCTTCTTCGAACTGTGACAACCCCGACTCTATGTGGAGGCTGAGGGGGTGGTGCCAGGAAAGACAAATTGAGAAAGCAAATGAGAGAGTGGATAATTGTTAAAGCAATTTCCCTGCGGCACAGAAGGAAGTGACCCAGAACAGGATCCTCTGTTCCCCTGGGTTTTGCCGTCAAGGCTGAGAAGAATACTGGCCATTTTTGTTTTAGTGCTTTTACTACTAATTATTTACTAGAGAGAAATGTTGAGAAAGGAACTGGTTAACGAACATATGGAAGTAACGAAGGTTCCAGAATCTTTTCACGTTATACACATGGTGTGTTACAGGGCAAAAATCATAGTAAAGCAAACACGAGCTTAAATCTTAGCTTTGCCGTGAAAGAAGAAAACAGTTCATCTTGAGGCTGATCATTCAGTTCAGCTGTAACATGGGTTGTCTGGTAAATACCTCATGCTCTTATTTGTGTGTGTGTGCGCGTGTGTGTACATGAAGATGTGTATGAGTGTGAGTGTGTAAGTGTGTAAGAAGACATAATGAGATGTCATGTAAAGTGCACAGGAAAATGTCTGGGATGCCTTGCAAATAATACACTTAGCTACTAATTATCAGCGACTTTTCTAAGAAAAATGTAAGCATTAAATCATTTCTTATAACAACTCGGGGTATGTTCTCTTATTATCCCCATTTATTTAAAAAATTAAGTTTATTTACTTATTTTGTGTGTGTGTGTGTGTGTGTGTGTGAGAGAGAGAGAGAGAGAGAGAGAGAGAGAGAGAGAGAGAGAACAAGCAGGGGAAAAGCAGAGAGGAGGAGAGACAGAATCCCAAGCAGGCTCCACACCATCAGCGCAGAGCCTGATGCAGGGCCCGAACTCACAAACCACGAGATTGTGACTGGGCCAAGATCAAGAGTCCGAAGCTTAACTGACTGCACCACCCAGCACCCCTCTTATTATCCCCACTTTATGGATAAAGAAATCCATTCCAAAAACATCAGCTTCCAGTACTTATCTTCGAGTTAGACAGATTATGGACATGTGTTTCCTGATATTTCCGTTAATTTTCATGTTTTATGAGATGGGTATATTTTACTTTTATAGTTAGAAAATAAAGGAATGGTATTTTAAAAACAATGAAAATACTAGGTTTTATTCCTGCTGAGGAAACCAGAAGTGTGGTTCTTCAGTGTGAGGTTTACCAACCCCCAACCCTACTAACCCTTTTGCAAAGCTTCAGGTATTTTTATGGTACGCAGGTCTGTATGGAGGAATCAACAAAGCGACGGTAAGGCAGTGGCTGCTTGTGGCTCTAGGAGCCCTCAGGATGCTGGTATTCGGGTCACTGTGCTCCAACCCTCTTTGGCTGCTCCCCATACACTGTGTCATGGGTGTCTGTCTCACTGGACCCCTGAGTGTTCTTAGAGCACACCATTTAACCCCTTCAGTGATCCCACTGGGGCCGTCTGTGAACCCATAGAGATCACGTCTCAGAATTGTCCTGCTGAGGACAGGCAATGTGGGAGTTTATTCATCAATTTATACTCCTAGTTGCTTGGGGGTTAGTTTTGGTTCTTATAAGACCTTGGCCTCTCTGGCTTGTCCATTACAGTGGGCCAAACTCTTCCTATAGCCAGAGGACACTCTGAAGCAGAGAGACACAGTTCTCTTGAGCATCGATGGTGGCCTCTGAGATAAGCAGAGGTGACCAAGCCAGGCACTAGCAGAATCTGCTACCAGTGTTAAAAAGATAAGCAAAACGATCAGTTTAAGAATTTAGCACATGGGAAGTGTTCAATAAATGTTAACTGCCATCACTAAAATTATAGCATTCACATTATTCTAATGACTGCAGAATTCATACTGAAATCCAAGTCTCGTGAGTCCAAGCCTCAGAGCATTTTAATTAACAAGAGGATCTTCCAGCTTCCTGTGGTTGTTCTCCTTCCTTCCAACCATCATGGCTGCTCAGGCTAACCCTGAATTCCTCATTCAATGGGTAGGGATGATTCAATGGGAGACATTTTTCCAGATGAAATTCTCCATCCTCAAAATCCTGTGCTTTGCTTTCAGGAAAACCCCTGAATGAACATTAGCCTCTATTGTTGTTGTTTCTTCAAGCTTTGCCACTTACGGCTTTGGGGTCAGGAGATAGACATCTTGTTTGTATGAAGGTTCCCAAGGGGGGAACTATAGTCAAACTATGTTACCCAGGAAGACTTGAAGCCATTTTAGCTGCTCGATGGAGAACACATCCCAGGATGCAGGCGGATTTCCAAGACAACTAGGGTTTGATGGGTCATTGAAGGCCGGCCAGAGCAGCTGCACATGGGTGCTCTGCAAGCCACAAATGATTCTGCAAGAGCTTTGGGTTCAGAAAATCCGAAACATATTTGCTACAAACATTTTTCTCCTCAATTTTTAAAGCACATATATATTGCAAGGGAAATGTATCCCATCTGGTTTTTTTTTTTTTTTACTCATTTATCCTTATATCATCCAGATAAAATTTTGAAATTCATTTGATGTTTCACATTCAAAAAAATACTATCATGGAAGAACATATTTGGGAAAAGGCAATGTTTCTGCTCCATGCCGCCAGTGCCTGTGTGGGTCATCAAAGTGGCCTCAGAGTCAACACACTGAATTGGCCATGGCCTGGATTCCTTTGAGACGCGGTTCCAGCTCTCTCCGTGGCAGATACAATGGGCAACAAAGGGCTCATCTAATTCTATTAATCACAGAAACTTGGCAAAAAGAAGAGCGTGGTGAAAAGAGGTTAAAGGACCTCGGATATCAATGAGTCCAACCTCACTGTTATTTTACAGCTGAGGAAACTGAGCCCCAGAGGGAAGAAATTCTTTGCCTAATGACACATGGTTAATTAAAGGCAGATTTGGGGTCATAAACTCAGGTCTCCTGAGCCAAGGAGCAGTGTAGCAGTGTTCTTTCTACTCTCTGTTGTAAAGCATCAAAGCACGAATGCAAAGATCAGACTGCAAAAGCAGGGGCATAAGTGTGTTCGAGAGCTGAAGACCGTTATGAGTTTGGGGGTGAGAGAGATCACAGAGATTTTAAAAACAGGCCCCCGCCCACAAGGAGCACAGCCTCTGGGGTTGGCTAGGTCGCTTTCATGGTATGGTTTCATTACTTTCTGGATGCTAATAATGACCTTGGGAACATCACTTAAGAGCTCTGAGCCTCTGTTTCCTTACCTGCAAAGTGGGTCAAAATTACCACCTGTGCATTGGATTTTCGTGAACATTAAATAAAAACCTGCACTGAAAAGCCCTTGGTGTTAGTAGCTACCACAGAGCAAATGTTCAAAAGGCAATTTTTTTCTTAGCATCATTCTTCTGATCATTACTCCATGGTCTTATTTTCTAGAACAGCATTTCCTCAGTTGTGTTCTATGGAACTCTGTCTCCAGGAGATGTGAATGAGTCTTATGAAAATACAATAGATGTGAGGAAAATATCCCATATTCCTATGTTTTGAAAACATTATACACTCCACCATTCTCCTACAGATTCTGAATCCATAAAACACAATTGGTAAACTCTCCGAGGAGGTGCACGGGAGCAAAAACTGTCAAATTTTGTTGAATGAAAACAGTACCAAAGGTTGCTGTTTTTTTTTCCTAAGAACATACATCAATGAATCCTCTGCAGACCAGCTTGCAGTTAGCACACCAGTGTGGGGAGCACAGGTACAGAGATAAAGGTAGATGCAAATCTGTACTGTACAGTGAGCCCAGATGTGTCCCCAGAATCGTGCAAAGGCGAGGGCTCAGATGCATTCATCTTCAAAAGGGCCACTCATGGCTGTCCAGATCGGGATGGGATAGTAAATCAGGAGAGGGTTGGTTGGAGATGGAAGTGAGGAAATTCCTAGACACGGAGTCCAGAATGTGCCAAGGAAGTTCTGAAAAAAAAACAGCAAAAATCCACCTTCCTACCTTCAGCAGTGGGTATGAGTGGGAAGACTGGAAGATTGGCTGGGGATTCGAGGACCAGCCTCTCTGCTTTTCCTTCCCCCAAGGGCAGGAAGCGTCCTGGGTTGAGTTTTACATTTACAACGGCAAGCGCAAGGGCTGGGGCTACACAGGACTCAATAAATGTGCACTGAGTTGAGACCAGATCTAAGTGGATGTGAAAAGCCATGATAAGGAATCTGGACGTTATTTGGCAGACAATGGTGAGCCGTCGAAGCTTACGGCTCGGGGGAGTGACATGTTCAAGTGCACTTTAGAGAGATTGGTTTGACAGTGTGTGGGGGATGGAACCAAAGAAAGGAAACTGGGGGGCAAGAATCCACCGAGAATCCATACCTATTTCAAACGCAGAGCGACTGCACTCAGGGGTGGGCAGTAGGAATGGCACGGAAAGGGCAGCTGCAGGCCTAGAAATGCAACGAAACTTATTTAATTGTGTTTCAGTTATAAGAGGAAAATAGACAAGGATTCATAAGTGATTTCATGTTATGTAGAGAGAGAGAGTGATCTGGAGCCTCTGAGGCTTAGCCCCGGGAGACGGAATGTCAGCGGTATGGGCAGAAGAGCGGAAGTGGGGAAGGTGGTGCAGATCGAGTTGGGGAAACAGATGGCTCCCTTTTGGCCTTGCTAGAGGTCGGAGCTGCTGACAAGGCATGGAGGGCACACACCAGAAGGCACTGACGAAAGTGCGGTGGAAATCTGAAGGTAAACTAGAAAAGGAGACGTAGATGGGACCCATCTGCAGGGAGCCGTGCCCTGCAGCTCTGAGAGGCACGAGTGTGGGCGTGGAGACTAGAAAGAAGGAGAAACGGAGAGAAGGTCTAAGTCATGTGCACCAAGAGCCCCATGTCCAGCAGTGTCCATGACAGAAGCCTGACAGCCTGACCCCTGCCTGCTCGCGAAAGAAGGTGCTATTCCCAGTCACATCTCTGTCCATTCCCTGTGTCCACTCTGCAGGCGGGTGGAGATGGGTGGAGTCTGGACACATTAGCTTCCCCAACGAGGGGAGTCTGGACATGATCTTCCTCTTTTTGTGTGGGAGGAGCCCCAGACACCCGCTTGCTTAAGGAACTGAATCCCCCCCTCCTCCCCGCCTCCATAATCGTTTTAAGAATGCAGCCTCTGGAATCAGACCCCTTGGATTTGAATCTCAGTGCTCAGAAAATGGAAGGGTTTTTTTAACCTCTATCTTCTTTTCCATTTTTCTGCAAACTTTGAATAAATGTAGTATGTATGCGATAGTGCTTGGCTATGAAGAGTAAATGTAAAGCATTTAGAAAGCTCTTGATATATAATAGGAGCCCAATCTCTTTTGGCCTTTATTATTTCCTTTATCATACCAGCCAGTTGTAACCTGATGAGCGGGCTTTTGCCTCAGTTTCCCTACAGTGAGTAAAAAGCTGCCCTGAAGTCCTGTTTCCTTTGCAGAATCTAACGTGCATAGTTTAACCGGTTTGGGGCATCTCCTGGGTCCAGGTCTTGCCCATTCCACCTCTTCTCTCTGCCAGCACCTACACACATCATCACTGTCTCCGGATGGACATCAGCTGCTCTATCTCTCCCACCACCCACTCATTCATTTATTTATGGAATCATCCATTTAGTTAACATTTATGGAGCATTCACTTTACACTAGGGACTACTCTCTCTACAGCCAGCAGGTAACACTACCGGAAACTGAAGTATCCACATCTTTTTCTGGATACTGTGACACTGTGGCTTTCCACCTCAGCCACCAGGACAGCAGGAAGGACTGGAACCCGGCCCTCGCATGAGTTTTTTGCAGCCTTTGAAGCTAAGCCATCACAGTCCTCCAGCAAAGTAACCCTGCTTTGTTGTATCTCCCCAGGGTCAAGAGCACAGGGCGGGCACAGGGCACAAACCCAGTAAATGCATGCTAATGACTTGGGAAGATACACAAAAAGGTCAACATTGCTTTTACCCCACGATGACTCAGGCTAGAAGACATCCGTTCTCCCATATCTGTTCGCATCTGCCCTGATACCTCATAAAACCTTTCCCCAGATAGTCATTAACGAGGTGGCAACATAGATTTCAGGGGCCCCGGGGGAGATATTTTGTTTGATGTTCTGGATGAAGGAAACACGGAATTGCTCTTTGCGAAAGTATGGGAGCTCAGTCTGAAGCTCTGCTTGACAGTCCCTCCCTGTGAACTCAGACATGAAGTCAGAGGGATACAATCGTACCGGGAAAGCAGAGCGGTGGAGCATTGGGTGGGGGTTCTGGGGGCTCGAGGACAGGAATGGAAGAGTAAAAGCAGATACAAGCATCTGTGTACAGCTAATGTGGAGTGGTTAGTCAGATCCGCATCCACAGAACGCCCTTACTCTGTGCCTGTGCTGTTTGGGCTATTGTGTGCACACAGCTTCCGTGCACACACCTGGACTTCTGACTCACAGTGAAGGCTGGGAAGGCGCTGAGCACAGTTCCTGCAATAATCTTATATTCAGGTATCAGTGTAGATGTCTTTTCGGCTCTCTGTTCTTGTGCAGCACTTAGCACCGTGCCCAGTCTGTGGTGAGTGCTAAGAAAATTTGGATGGATGGATGGGTGGATGGATGGGTGGATGGATGGATGGATGGATGGATGGATGGATGGGTGGGTGGATGGATGGATGGATGGATGGGTGGATGGATGGATGGGTGGATGGATGGATGGATGGAAGGATGGATAGATCGATGATGGATGACCAGACAAAGAATGAGACCATTTAGCAGAGATAAGGGACTTAGCAAATTTCATTTTTTCTTCTATGTCCATGATACTAGACTGAGGCAAAAGAAGGATGGAGAAGAGGCACTGGAGAGCTCCATTCTAGGAGTTTTGTGGTCTCCCGGTTTTTGATGGGACTGACCCCAGTCAACTCTGGGGAAGTGGCCTTCTATTGCTGACACAGTGATGTGGAGAAACCAGACCTCACTTCCCAGCCCAGGTGTGACAAGTCCTTCTCTGAACCCACAGCCCCCTTAAACACACACACACACACACACACACACACACACACACACACACACACACACACACTTAGTGGTGGGAAGCCAACTGATCTTGCTTTGAGATGGGGAAGGCTACCTCATCTCACCCAACGAGGACCAATCTAAATCAGATCAACCATCTAAATCAGATCAACCACAGGCCAGCTGGGATATCTGCCCATACCTCACGGCTCTCCTACTGTATGTACTGAAAAGCCAAGCATTTTTCTACTCTCTAGAAACCAACTATAGTTCAGTGGAAAGATCGCTACCTTTTGAGCATTTATTTGCACTGGTCACTTACCTTTCAAATCTTCTCCATTCATCATCTCACTTAGTCATCACAACAATCTGAGAAGCAGAAGCTGTTAACTAACTCTTCTTGAACACATAGGGCAACAAGGACCAGAGAAGAAAGTTTACCTTCCCCGAGGTTCCAAGCAGCAAGTCAGGGGGCAGAGTTGGGACCCCATTGGGACCAACAGCTTCAACACTCTCAGCCTTGCACTAAATTAGCGCTGTGTTTGTATCTAACCTGAGCACTGGTTACTCTGTGGCTTTCATTCTGTTACATGCATTACACTCCAGTTTTCTCATCCATAAGATCAGAAAAAAAAATTGTACATCCTAAGTTGTTTGGACAAGGTGTGCCGAGCACCTAGAGGGCACTGTGTCTGGTATATAGGTCACGTTTCTCCCCACCCTCTTGGTTGTTAAGATGAGCTCATATCACAATTTCTACCAAGTCTGGCTCTCCCTGGGGCTCAGAATCTCTTCCTCTGGCCTGGGAAGGGGTGGTGGGAAGCTGTTGCCTCTCAGGATGAGGGAGAGGGCACCGTCCAGGTGTGCTCAGGCCAAGGTCATTCACAAAACAAACATATTTGGTGCTGTAGCAAAGGGCTGGGCACTTGGCTGTTTAGGAGTTGAATCCCCCCTGGGGGCGGGCAGGGAAGGGGCTGGAGGGAGATCAGTGGAAGGGCCAGCTGGCTCTCCCGCAGCAAAGTCAACATCGCCCCAGATGTCTGCCCCGGGCTTGGGGCCATTAGCTCCAGTTTACCTGTTCGCTTCATTTTTCAAAATTAGCCACAAAAGCCCCCCCCTGGAAACACAAGGGCGCAGCATTTCTCAGCGGGTTGGAGAGGGGTGGGGTGGGGGGAAGGAAATAAAGTCTATCTTTTCCATGCACTTGTTTGGAGCCTGCAAATGTTTCCCAGAGCCCTGGAGCCTTGGCAGGCATGGTCTTGATTGCTCCCACATGGATGCCTGCTTGAGCCCCACTTTTCTTTCTGCCCCCAGATGCTCTCCAGCTAAGGCCAGGCTGCTGTCCCTTCCCTGTCGCCAGCCAGACCTGGGCACCCCAACGCTGAGCCCAGCAAGGCACTGGCTTTCTCATTTTCTTGCTCCTTTTCCTGGGGGATAATATTACAGTTGAAATTCCTGGGTTCACTTTGAGGGTTGCTTAGAGACGGTGTTAGCTTTCAACTACCTGATTTAATCTCTTTGCTTACTCCCAGCTCCCACTACTGCTGCTCAGACAAGGCGGAGGGCAAAGGGGAGAGGTGAGGAGGTGAACCGCTTGTCTGCTGTGTGACATCTTTTCATTAGGTTGTGCTGAGAGCGGGGCCAGACGGGAGAGACTGGGGTGTCGGTGGGACTGTGATAGGCTGTCTGTCTGTCCCTGGGCTGCCTGTACAGCCCAGTGTAAGCTTAAATGGGAGAATGGGGGTGGGAGGGGGGCAGAAGCAATGCACTGACCGCGAGGAAAGGTGAACAAAAATATAAACACTAGGAGCGCCTGGGTGGCTCAGCTGGTTGGGCGTCTGACTTCAGCTCAGGGCATGATCTCACAGGTCATGGGTTCGAGCCCCATGTGGGGCTCTGTGCTGACACCTAGCTCAGAGCCTGGAGCCTGCTTCATATTCTGTGTCTCCCTCTCTCTCTGCCCCTCTCCTGCTCATGCTCTGTCTCTCTCTGCTCTCAAAAATAAATAAAACATTAAAAAATTTTAAAAATATATATGGATGGGGTGCCTGGGTGGCTTAGTCGGTTAAGCGTCCGACTTTCGCCTAGGTCATGATCTCGCGGTTCGTGGGTTTGAGCCCCGTGTCGGGCTCTGTGCTGACTGCCAGCTCAGAGCCTGGAGCCTGTTTCAGTCTGTGACTCCCTCTCTCTCTGACCTTCCCCTGCTCGCGCTGTCTCTCTGTCTCTCTTCTAGAAATAAATAAAACATTTAAAAAATTTATAAAAATATATATGGAACCACTAAGACACAAGGCTGTGCAGCTAGAGGTTCAGGGGCAGAGTACATTTCGTCCTTGGAAAGTACTTCTAACCTATAAATGGCTAGGGCATGATGCAGCAACCTACTATGTGCTGCAAAAAATAGATCCCAAATAAAAAGGAATCACAAACGCACCTAAAAGAAGAGCCAAATGCAACCTGAGTGACGAGAGCATGTCCAGGGATGACTTACTGGTTTCTACTTTAAATCCCTGGGGAGTCAAGGAAACAAGGAGAGATGCCAGAAGACAGGAAACTGGAATGTTCTTATTTACAATTAACTTAGTCATCAGCCAAGTGTATGTTCACTGTCAAGCCTGCCACAAGGACGGGGACTCTTGCTTCCATCTGCTCCCTTGATGTATTTCCAGCACACAGGACACCGTTTGATTCACAGCAGGTTCTGCATAATGTTTGTTGACTGAGTAAGTAAAAGGGGGGAATGGAGAAGCCTGCAGCTCTCCTCACCATGATGGTCCTTGGGGCTTCAGTGCACAGACCGGGTAACCCTGAGGGTCCCTGCACCACATGGGCCACTACTGACAGCTTGTGAACCTCTCTCCTCACTGTGTGTGCATGTTTGTGCATGTGTAACCTGGATTTTCTGATCCTTACTGGAGAAGTTAATGAAAGATCTTAGTCACCCCGAATTCAACATTCTCTCTGTCTTTAAGAGCCCCTTCCTCCTGCTTAGTCTTTGGTTCTGGGTCCACTCAAGCCATTTTTGGTGGGGTGATAGGCTGAATAGCAGTCCCCAAAGAGATCAGGTCCTAATCCCTGGGACCTGTAGATATTATCCTAGAAGGAAAAAGTGTCTTTACAAAAGTGATTAAGTTAAGGTTCTTGACTTGGTGGTGGTGGTGTGTGTGTGTGGGGGGGGGGTTATATTGTATTGTCCAAGTGGGTCCTAAATCGAATCACCTGGTATTATAAGAGGGCAGTAGAGATTTGATACACACCGAGAAAACAATGTGAAGACAGAAGCAGAGGTGTGAGTTCTAAGCCGTGGAAGGGTAGAAGCCACAGGAAACTGGAAGAGGCAAGTCCTTCTCTCTTCCCTGAGAAGGACTGAGCTGATGCAAGCTCAGGCATCTTTAGAGAATCATTTCTGAGTTTGCCTGGGGAGTCTACATTGGGGTGTCAGATGGAGAAAAAGGAAAATTGCAGTTGGGGCATTTTTACAAGTCATGATTATAAATGGCACAAATCACTTCTACCCATATCCCATTGGATATAAATAACATGGTCATGTTACCCAAAAAGTCAGGAAGGTTCCTTCCTGATCAGGTAGCCACAGTCCCATAAGAACGCTATTATGGAGAGGGAGCATGGATTCTTAGTGGACAGCTACCCAAGGCCTCAGAGAAAAGGAAAAAAACACCTACAAAGGCAAAGGGATTGAAAGGAAAACTAGGCAATTTAACTCAAAATACTTTCTCATTCTTCACTTTAAAGCCGACACGAAATTTTATGAATGAATATATGACTCATTAATTTTTAAAATAGAATAAAAGACATAAAGCAAACTTGCCTTTAAGATGCATTTTTGGGAGGGCCTCTGATTCAGTGGGCTTATGTGTCCACTCCCCACTGATTTATTTCTACTGCTGGGAAAATAAACATAGGCCCTGGAATCAGAAAGAAAGTTCAAATTCCTACTCTTCCACTTACTTATATGACCTTGAAAAATTGTTTCATTGTTCTGACCCTTAGCGCCCTTATATTTGGAAACAGGGGAGAAGGTTTCCCATCATGCAGCCATGGGGCAGAGGCAGAGGCACTTGTGGTGTGGTGAGCACCCCGTGGAGGATGTCCTGGGAAAGTCTCTGGTGCACATCAAGGGACGCGACTGTAATTCTGTGATGAGAGTTAACCTAAGTCTCTAAGCTCTAAAGAGCTTCTAGGTGCCGTTTACTTACTGCTTCTCCTGCCATTCAGAGGATTAATCATGAAGCTGCACATCTGCATTCTATTCCATGTTCAGCTCATCACTGTGATCGACCAGAGGGGTGTGGTGTCATAAAATGAAAAACTTTGTCTCCTTGTCACCCCCTCACAGGGATTGTGTTCTTCCTATGGGGCTGCCTGGAGCAGGGGCAGAACCAAGAGTCAGCATAAAATATCATAAGGGAGACTCAACGAGTCAGCAACATATACACATACACCCGTAACTCTAAGATCTGAATGGAGTATGATCATCTGCAACAGTCTATCAAATAATGTTAAATGTGATTAAAGATGAAATGACATAATAAAAAACACAATGGAAATATGCTATAAAAATAGGATATTTGTAAAAGGGCCAAATAATGCTTCTAGAAAAAAAAATAGAGAAAACAGTCTCCAGGCTCTGAGCTGGCAGTCAGCACAGAGCCCGACACGAGGCTCGAATCCACGAACCGCGAGATCATGACCTAAGGGAAAGTCAGACGCCTAACCGACTAAGCCACCCAGGCACCCCGAGAAAACAAATTTTTAAAAAATGCCTTAATGAACAAATTAAATACCAGAATAGACACAGCTGAAGAGAGAATCTGTGAACTGGAAAATAGATTTGAATGCAGCAGCAAAAGACCAATAGGTAATTAGTGTCCTAAGGTCAAGTCCAAACTACACACTGGTGAAAAAGCAATCCACTAAGAAGCCTGAAAACAACACCAAGTAAAATATGAGGTGTGACTTGGGACAAGATGTTTGGAACCAGGACTGGGAATGGGGGTGAGAACGAGAAATCTATTTATATGTTACTGCAATGTGATGGCATTACTTGACCTCAATTCTGTGTGACAATAATCTTTTTTTTCCCTGTACTATGTGGCCTCTTACAGAATTGCTTTGCCTGGCATTGTTATTGAGAGGGACTGACATAAGAATGGCTTATTCACTTAATTTTTCTTTAAACATAGATCCTTGAACTTTTTAAAACAAAACAATGTGAATAATAAAATTATATTTTACATGCTTCTCCAGCAGGTGTTTGGTAATGTCAGACTGAGTAGCAACCTTGTGAAAATCATAATAGAATTATAGCTATAATTACAATGGGAACTGCATAAATCTCTCCCTTTCACTCCCCCAGCTGGCAAGTCTTCTCAGGGGGTTCCAGATGGGTGGAGAAAGGGGACCAAACAAGTTTCTCTTTAGGAGCAGTTCTCAGAAAAGAAGGCAAGATACAGTCCCACTAAGCTCCTTGTGGGCATTTCCTTGTGTGTAGAAAGACCAGTCTGTAAAAGGAATCTTCTCGGCCAAGAGGACTTCAACCAGCTACTTCCTGATGAAAAGCCTCAGAAGCCCCTCATTCCCACCTCACACTGTTAGGGCTGCTATTTCCAGCCCTCACTCTGCTCTGTTTGCCTTCATGCCTCAGAAGGCAGGGAAATCATAGCCAAAGCTTGAGCTGACAAACGGTAATAAAACCAAAGAACTCCCAGGCAGGGTTTTGAGATTGACCTCAGAGCTGCTGGTCAAGCTGGAGACATATTTTTAATGTAAATATTCCTGGTAACATGAGCTTAGGACTCAGGCCAGCGAGGCTTCTGAGGGGCCTTTTCTCACTCTGTGTTCTGTGAACAAGTTTTTCCTTCGTAGGGCCTTTCCCTCTGTTTAGGAGAAAACTTTGTTTTATGATCGCCAAAGCAGTTAGCAACTTGATGACTTTTCCAAAACCAAGGCTGAGAGGCCATAAAACAGGTTTTTTGATTGTGCAGAGGCCCTTAGGGAAAATGTTCTCATCTAGATTTTACACATGTGTGTGGACATTTGGTTCTAGACTGTGGTCACACATTAGAAAAGACCCATTTGCTTACACACGACTTGAAGTGGCTAAGACATATGACATAGAAGAAAGAGCATTAGAGATGCTCTCTATTCATAAGGAGCCAGGATCTTTGGAGAATTAAACGTATGCTAGACTGAAGAGTGACGTAGTTGTTACAACGCATAATATTTTTGAGTTTCCTGAGGGTCAGGGTTAAAAGTCTATCAGAAAGGAGGGTATAAGTGGATTCCTAGGGAGACATAATGGGCTCCATTTCATTCTCTGCGCTTTGCTATATTGAAAAGACATATGTTAAATGACAACTTCTTATGGCGGCACTGATAGGAAAAATGGAAAGCACCCTTATCGCAATATTCAAACCAAGACAAGAGTGGTTTTTAAATGGTTATTTGACAAAACAGCTTTGATAAATACCAAAGGTAACATCTTGAAGCAAGATTTGGTGGAGAATGTTTTTCAAGGGAGTCAGCTGCATGGACTAAGTGTACAAATCTCCCAGTGACACATCTTATAAAATAGAATTTAGTTTACTCAGTGATGAGCAAACAGGCTGCCTATTGGTTGATATTTCTTCGATGTTTTTTTCTCCTAGACACCCAAAATGCTAAACAGACAATATGAACTCAAACTTTTGACCCACAAAAGATCTCAGTGACCTTCTATTTTTCCTTTTCCTCTTTCTTCACCTCTCCTATACATTCTAAGATTCACTGATTTATTCAACACACCAATAACTAGGTTTTGTGTTTTTCATCTATCAACTGGATCACTTTTCACAGCAATGTTTTGAAATAAACACTGCTAGGTCCCATTTATTGGATGCAAGACTTGAGGCAGAGAGGGTAAGTAGCTTGTCAAAGGTCCTAGAACTAATAAATGTCAGCCCTGGGATTTTCACTCAGACCTTTTTCACACTGATCTATCACTTCTATAATACTTTGCAACAAGATACCTCCAAATTTAATGGCTCAAAACACTAACAATTTGTTGTTAATGAGGTTCGAGTAGGCTACACTCCCCTGGTCTTGCCCAGCTCACTCATGTCTCTGAGGTCAACTGGGAGCTAGGTGGGTGACTCTGCTAATCTTGGTTGGCTGGCATTTCTCACTTTTTTGGGGACTGGAGGAATCAGCTAGCTGTCAAGTCATCTACAATGACCTTGACTTTTCTGTGTCTCTCACATTCCTCCAGGAGCTCAGAATGGCACCTTCTTACAGTAAGGAGCAAGTGTGAGAATGCAGCAGCCCATTGGACAAGAGAAAGGAGAAAGGAGGAACATGAACGTGCTTTTCAAGATGTTGCTTGCATCAGGTTTGCAAACAACTCAGTAACCAAGGAAGTCACGTGGTTGAACCCAGCATCAATAAGGGAAGGGAATGCAAAGTAAAGGGCAAAGACCACGCATACAGTTAGGCCACGATGCATACGTCCACTTGTGAAAGATTCCAAAGTCCTAACTTTTAACCATTATGTCTAGTGCCCATCAAAATGAACAGTCCTTTGAATCTTGGGATTTCTGCATGGGCTACAGTCCAATGGGCCTTCCAGATGAGCTCTCTGAGCCACTCCACATCCATGTAGGGGTATGGGAGGTTAAAAGAAACATTTCTGCTTGAATAGAAAGTGAAATGAGATAAGGACATACAGTGGGGGCTTCTTTCTTAATTTGTTGTTTGCAGTTATTACAGTAAGTGATACTAACTGAAGTATAAACAAGCCCCACATTCCAGAGGCTTAATCTAGTGAATTTTGTTTCTTTTTTCTTTAATGTTTTTATTTATTTATTTTGAGAGAGAGAGAAAGCATGCAAGCAGGGCAGGGGCAGAGAGCGGGGAATAGAGGATCAGAAAGCTGGCTCTGCGTGGTCAGCGGCAAGCCTGATATGGGACTCAAACTCATAAGCCACAAGATTGTGACATGAGCCAAAGTCAGACACTAAACTGACTGAGCCACCCACCCATGTGCCCCTCTTTTATTTTTAAGTTTATTTATTTTGAAAGAGAGAGAGAGGGAGAGAGCATGCACACACAGGTGGGGGAGTGGCAGAGACAGAAAGAGAGAGAGAATGAATTTCAAGCAGGGTCCACACTGTCAGCACAGAGCCTAACGTGGGGTTCAAACCCAGGAACCGTGAGACCATGACCTGAGCCGAAATCAAGAGCTGGATGCTCAATCGACTGAGCCACCCAGACGCCCCTGAAGTTCCTTTCTTGATCATCAAAAGTTCGGTTGGATATTTGGAAGGTGGTCTTCCATGCAGTTCTAGGGCCTCCGAGTCTTACGATAGATCATCTGCATCCTGCCAGAAGACAAGGGAAGAGAGAATGTGCATGGATGACTGCATGGGGCCAGAGATGGAGCACTCTCATTCCATCAGTGAGACCTTAGTCACAGGGCTATGGACCCTACACGAAGAAGAAACCGGGCATGATCATCACAGCCATCTACAACAGTTTCTTTCAGTCTTTCTACCTGGGGTTCATCCACCGTCTTGTGGCAGTAGCCACCTGATCCTGCTTTGGGAGCCTTTCACCTCTTCCTTCTCCCATATATTTTTAGTGAAGTAAATTCTATCCCTGCCTCTAAGGCCTGAGGGATTCTCTAAAGAGAGGATATTTAAGCCAAGACCTTAAGAGTTAGCCAGGTGAAAAATCTTGCATAACAGAGTCCCAACAAGTGAAAAGATCATGTAGCACAATCCTGATGGAGGAGTGAATGCTATCTTTGGGAGGAAATGAGAAAAGGCCTCCTGGCTCATAAAGTGGGAGATGGGAATGAGAATGGGTGAGACCCTGTAGCACATGGGTGCAGTGTTACAAATATTGGATTTAATATAAGTTCTTGGATTCTAAGAACAATGGATAACTGCTGAAGAGTTCTGAGATGCAAGTAGCATTGGAGATTTCTGTTTATAAAGATTTACATTGGTGGGGCTCCTGGCTGTCCTAGCTAGTGGAGCATGCGACTCTTGATCTTGGGGGTGTGAGTTCGAGCCCTGTGTTGAGTGTGGAGATTACTTCAAAAAATAAAATCTTTAAAAATAAATAAATAAATTGGGGCACCTGGGCAGCTCAGCTGGTTAAGCGTCCAGCTTCCGCTCAGGTCATGATCTCTGGTTCACGAGTTTCAGCCTCGCATCAGTCTCTGTGCTGGCATCTCAGAGCCTGGAACCTGCTTTGGATTCTGTGTCTCCCTCTCTCTCTGCCCCTCGCCTGCTCATGCTCTGTCTCTCTCTTAAAAAATAAATAAAAACATTAAAAAATTTTTAAATAAATACGTAAGTTAGACTTTGAAGATTGTATTCCACTGACAAAGTGTAGAGAGAATAGTTGGGAGCCTTCCTTGATTGAAAAGACCAAGAAGACAGATATTAAAATAATCTAGGAGGCAAGAAAGGAATTCTGGAATGGATTAGAGGCTAATGATGGAATTAGTAGAAACTTACAAAGAGTTTGGCACTAACTAGACCTCAGAAGAGAGGCCAGGTCTGAACAGAGAAGGATCCAATTTTTATGGGACCTAAAGTTTATTCAATTTGGGGGGCCATCTTACAGAAAAAAAATGAACTGAATTACAAGCACAAGCTTAGGTATAAAAGGCAGTATTTATTTAGAGGGGAAAAAGAAGTCACAACAAATTAGTCACAAAGATTCTGTTCCTTTCCTTCTGAGATTTCTTTAGGCAATTTTCGAGGAATGCTTCCAAGGAAAGGGTCCCTGTTGTAACTTCCATTTCTCTTCACACCTGAGGCGTTATATAATCCTTGGAAACTCGCAGCGCTCACAGAAGCCCATAAAGAGAAAGGCCTGGTATAAGTACAACCGCCTTAGCTTTGTGATACGCACATTTCTAAGTTTTGATTCATCAGTTTTAGAATCACTGGGGTCTGGCAGTGGTTAAAACAATGGGGAATACCTTTTTGATCACCTAGGAATAAAATAGAACATACACAAGTGAGGGCCAAAGAAATGAACACAAAGAATACAAACAAGTCAACTAAAGCAAAATCCTGAGGGACTCCAGGATGGAGTAACCAAGAAATAAGAAAAAAATGAGATGACAAAGACTGAAGAAAAAATTAAAAAATCAACCAGATTGGGAAGAGGAGATGCAGGAGTTTGGATCACAGAGGTCAAGAGTGGCCCAAGCAGGAAATTGCCAAGTCCATTGAAGTCTGTGAGCGATACCTCACTGATACAGAATATGCAACTTTACTTCTTAAGTTTGTCATCTGTAAACTCCACTACCAAGGTGAAGTCCAGAAGAACAGGAATTCCTGTCTATTTTCTTGCCTGCTGTGTCCCCAGCACCTGGAACAGAACTTGGGTACACAGTAGGCACTCAGTAAACACATGGATAAGTAAACACATGAAAAAGGGATTGAAGTGTCCATTTTATTTAGTGGTACAGTGCCTCTTGTGGTATTGAAAGGAGACAATTTCTTAGACTGATAAGAATGAAGGCCAAATTTGGCACGTTTGGAGAAGTGAGTCCAGTTTTAGGAAATGGATATTAGTGGTGTAGGCAACTTTTCGAGAAATGTTGCTATTAACAGAGAGCACACGGCAAAAGAGTTAATGGGGAAGTAAAATCAAGAAGATTATTTGTTTAAGCATTAAGAGAGTTGAGAAAATGATCTTCTGGAAAGATCCACAGTCTAGAGAGTGCGAAGGTATTGAAAAAGCAGACATTAATGTCATCCAGGGCACAGGTGAAGGCACTGCCTCAGGTAGAAATACAGAAATTCCTAGAATCGTTTTTAATCTGGGTTTGATGTCATTGCCATTGTTGTATACTAACGTGTGGACAATTATATGATGGGGGTGTGTGAGTTATCCTAAAGTCTGCTGTGAGATGCCACAGAGGTAACTATTAACAGTTATATCCACCCCCTCCTTCCAATGGGACTGTTTTCTATTTCCCCTTAATAGTCAGAAGACTTCTGGTGAATGTATTTTACTGAGTAAAAATAAATCATAATACTATTTCTGGAAAAATACACTCCAAATGAAGTGCTCCCCTCTGGGCTCGGGTTTATGTGTTCTCAGTTGTTTGCAAAAGGCCCAGAACCCCAGACTGTCCTGAGGGTAGTCTTGACTATCTGTTCAAATATGACATTGTTCTGAATTCTCTCACACTGGATAATCCAAATATCATTTCTTTTATGATCTGGGATATGTGTTTAAGGAAAATTACAAAATACGAAAAGCATGACTCTGGACAAGACAGAAAAGTTTTATCGTGAGCATAAAAGTGAAATACAAGGGGCTCAATTGCTGAGACTGCTCACTTCATGAATTGGTACTAATTATCATCACTTGTACTAATTCTAAGTATATATATTTTTTTAATTTAAATCATTTTATTTATTTTTGAGACACACACACACAGAGAGAGAAAGACACAGAGAGAGGTGGAAACACAGAATCTGAAGGGGGCTCCAGGCTCCAAGCTGTCAGCATAGAACCCAAGGCGGGGCTCAAACCCACAAATCATGAGATCATGACCTGAGCCAAAGTCTGACACTTAACAGACTAAGCCACCCAGGAGTTCCAGATTGTTTTTTGTTTTTGTTTTTAGGAGATTGATATTATTTGAACAGCAGAAACACACCTGACAACAGATAAAGTTGAAGTTTAGTTAAATCCAAAGCAGATCACTGAAAATGTATTTATTTTTCTGTACACACGCGCACGCATGCACACACACACACACACACACACACACACACAGAGGCACAGTGTGTTAAATTTAAACTAGACTATTGTTTCTAAAATAATAAGAAATAAGGGCTGAAGAGTGATTTATGTTTTCGGGACTGATCCGTATGCTCCGTTCCATGTAAACTCTGGAAAGGTTCCCAGTTTCAAATCTCAAGCCCTTCGGGGTAACAGGAGCATTGAAATTCTTCCACACTTGTGTTCAACGCCTGGGCAAAAGCAGAACATACTGGAAGAGATTGTTCTGTATATATACTCTTTCTTTAGCCGCTGTTGCTGAGCCTATTTCCCTCTGAGAGCTGGCGTGGGGAGTATCATTCCTGCAGTCCTCAGAACAATGCCCACACAGGTAGACACGAAAAGCCTCTTACAGCAAATAAGAACCATGGCGCATCTTACAAAAAGGAGAGCAGTGCTGGGCTGCCCTCCCCTCCTGTGTGTCCGGGTCCCTGAAATCAAAGGCTCATGGGGTGTGTTGCCTGGTGCATCCACGGTGAAACTCCTCTTACTTAACTTACCTGTCCATAGGCTGCCTAAAACCAGGGAGCAAACATAACCCAAAATTGTTCTTTCAGTTTCTGAACTTTCTGTAGGGCTAGAGGGCCTGCAGGCGCAGGCCACAGATCCGTGCCTGTGACTACCAGAGGGGTGTGGCTAGCGGGCGAGTGACGGTATGATTGACAAATGGCAGTCATTCCTACCTCATGGCTTCTCCTCCTTCAGGTTGCTGTGGGAGACCCACGTGTGCGTCTGTGAACTTACCCTACAAGAATAGAAGCTCCTCCTTGGGAAGGTCTTCAACACCATTGTTTTTCGAAGAGCCTGGCACTTAGTAGGTGCTCAGCAGGGGGCAGTGTGACACAGCGGTTAAGAGCCGGGACTATATGCTGTCTCCGGGCCTCCACTTCCTCATCTGTAACATGGGGATGATCAGTCATTTCATGGAGTCTGCGAGATTAAATTAGATAATGGATGGTTGGCCTTGGCACCGAGTAAGTATTCAATAAATGGTAACATTTGTTATTTCTACTTTTTAAATCATTATTATAAAATATTCCCCTCCAGCCTAGGACTCTCATCCAAACTCCAGTCCTGCATATCTTTGTCTGGGAGGTCAGGGAAGGCTTCCAGCTCAAATGTTCAAAATGTAACTCATGGCCACCCAACCTCCCAGTCTGGTCTCTGTCCAGCACCCCCTGCCTTAGTCAAAAGAGCAGCATCCAATAAGTCAGCAAACCGCTATCCTTAACACCTCCCTCTCCCCTGCTTCACCAAACTAACCTGAGTCCTTTCGATCTTAACACCTATCTCTTGGAATATCCCATTTCTCTCCAGCACCCCTACCACCTCCATGGCCCAGGAGCCATGTCCCCCCGCCGGGGGCTGTGATGCAATCCTAACTGGTCTGCTCCTCATGTCCTTTCTTGTCCTGCTCCAGTCTGTTCTCCATAGAGGCAGAAAGATCACTATTTGGGGAACACAACTATGGCCCCGTTGCCCCTTCCTTCTTCCCAGTGCTCTCAGGATGAGGACCAAAGCATGTCCACCGTCATTCCAGCCTCAGCTTCTCAATCCTCCTTCCCCTTCCTTCCCTTCTCCGGGCGCCACTCACTCCAGATCGTTTCAGTTCCTCAAGGGGCACAGATTTCCCTGGTCACACGACATTAGCACCAGCTGGCCACCCCTCCCTGTCACACCCGTCTTGCCCTGCTGAACCCTCCCCACCCCTCAGTTTTGTTTCTTCTTCAGAGGAAACGTCCTGAATAGATCCGTCTCCTTTTTTACGTTCTCAAGACATTTGTGCCTGTCTTTTATGGGTGTTAATTGCTGTTAGGATGTAACATACACTTTGGTGGTTATTTGACCCTGTGTATTTTCTTTCAAGGCTCCCCAAGGGTCAAGGGTGAGAGATAGAGACAGGACTTGGCTTTGTTCATCTTTGGATCCACATTCTCCAGCATGATGACGGATGTTCAATATGTGTATGTGTGTTTGGGTGTTTGTGCCTCTTATATCCCAAGACTTACCCCAGAATTTTATTCACTAACCTCCCTCCATCTTTTCTCCAGCTACTTGAAATCCTGTGAAATCAGGG
Organism: Proteles cristata cristata; assembly: GCA_017311185.1. Classification (NCBI taxonomy): domain Eukaryota; kingdom Metazoa; phylum Chordata; class Mammalia; order Carnivora; family Hyaenidae; genus Proteles; species Proteles cristata. The sequence goes on along the minus strand of JAESUZ010000053.1, from coordinate 368,005 downwards.
ATTTCGTTATGTATTGGATGACAACGTAAATCCAGATGATAATTGGGGCAGACACTTTTTTGACTTTACTTTGAGTTTTTTGTTTGTTTGTTTAGTGAAAGCCTTTAGCATATATTACCCGAGGCCCTATTTCTCTGTTTCTACAAGAATTCAGCTTCCAAAACCTTCCTGAAGATAGGAAAGGGATACCGATCAGTGAGAGAAGCTGGAGTAGCCAACAGCATACCATCCTTCTACATCTAGAATAGGGAACTGGTCTTGGGGGCCCCCATTAAGCTGAGCTTCAGGTGCCATGTCTCAACAAGGACTAAGAATCAAGTAAAAAAATCCAAGCCAGAAAATAACTCAGAGAAGGCATTTATATAAATGCTCAACTGGTAGTATAGGAAGGTGGGAAGATGGAGAGAAGCTGCTAACTCAGAGGGCTGTGATTCAAAGAATGTTAAGAGCTCTTTCTAGGTATCAATTTTTGGTGGGTAGTAGAAGGAAGGGTCCTGGAAAATTTCACAAACCTTGGGTATGAATTCCTCTTCATGCTGATGAAGAATCATGCTTCCTAACCTTAATGGGCCCATAGATCACCTGGGGATTTAGTGAACTAGACCCTTTCTGATTTGGTGGGTGTAAGGTGAGACCAGTGATTATTCTTAGTTCTAACAAGTTCCCGGGCGATGCCCGTGCTGCTGGTTTGGGTTCCACAGTTTGAGCAGCAGGTATGTAGAGCACTTCTACTGATCTTGAAGCAGATCCTTAAGTGACCGATACTATCCAGATGATTCTAATGCTGATATAAGCCATAGCCTAAGACAACAAGTATGCTGTCATCTCTCTTAGAATTGCTTTGCCACTGGGGTCCCAGGTCTATTCCAATGATCTATAAAGGCAAATCATTCATAATTACTCAAAGAAAACTGGGCCTCCATCAGCCCTAGGTGTATGCAGGTTAGGAAAGGGTTTCTTGATAGACCCAAGTATCTAGGACCTTGGGTTGTACCTATAGCCAAGATGGTGCTCAGTAGTCTTTGACACTTGCCAACAGGCAGAGGCAAAGGTGATAGATGGAGATGGGGTAAGATTTAGAATAGAAGATACATATTACAGTGAAATAAATAGAATAAATACACAATGAGTACTCTTCTCTCCCTTTGATCTATTTCCTTTAAGTGTCATTACAGCTTTATGAGGAAGGAACTTTTATTTTTATCTCCATTTTACAGATGTGGAAACAGAGGCCTGAAGAGATTAAGAAACTTCCCCCAAAGCTGTGCAGCTGGTTATTGAAGTATTCTGACCCACACAGACTCACTTTAAATCTGTTGTTCTTAATCTGAGTGCACATTAATGTTTCATGAGGAGCTATGGGAAAATATCCATTTCTGAACCCTCAGTATTCCTTATTTCATTGCTATTAAAAAATAAACAAGCCTGTCCAATCAATTGAATGTGTATCCAGTGCTGAATACAATTTCCCAGGCCTTGACTCTTAATTACCAGGATGTATCCTCTCCAGAAAGCAATTTATCATTCAATCCAAAGAACTAAAAATGAGTGATGGAGTATTTTGAGGAGGCTGCATTTTAGGGTCACAAAGTGCCTAATACTAACTCCTGACCCACTGAACACTGATTTTACAACTGAAGGATAATTTCCAGACTCTATTTGCTAGGATTCTATGTGATAATAGTCTATGAAGTGTTTACTATGTGCCGGGAGACACTATTCTAAGGACTTTATATATACCACCTCCTATAATCTTTCAAGAATGCCTCGGGTAGATACCCAGGAACATCTCCCATTGTACATACGGGAAAACTAAGATTCCTTGAGGTTAAATGCATTGCCTTGTTACAGGTGGAACCAGGATTCAGACTCAAGCATGTTGGCCCTAGTGTACGGGATACACCACTTTGCTGTGCTTTCACTTCATGGGCTGTGCTTGTTTCTTACTGGCTCAGATGATGCTGGTCCACACTACCTCTCATGATGTGAGAACAGAAAGGGACTAAAAGAGATTTGTTTTGTTGGGGTATGGGATTCCGATTAGAGAATGGGGCTTGGTGCATGGAAATTTGGAAAGTAGATTTCCACTTAAAACCAAGAAGGATTTTTTTTTATCTGGCACCAGCAAAGGAAAGAGCTACTCTGAGCAGCAATGAGTCCCTCCATCACCAAGACATCAAATATTTCCCCACCTAGCAGTGATGTTGTCAAAGGGGTTCAGGGATTGGATGCAGGGTTGCCATGGGTGGTGTCTGAGGTCTTCAGGCAGGAGTGGCTGTGATCCTGTGATCTGACTTCAGCCCTCAAACACTCAATCAGCAAGGAAGGGCTTGATCATTTACAGTTACACAGTGAGATGTTTCCAGGAACGATTTCCCTGTAGCATTTTAATAAGTACTCTATAAATAATAATTTATTGAAGTTGCCTACTGTGTTAGAAAAAAAGAATATATTAAAGAACCCGGGCTAATTGAAGCTGGCAGTTAAGTTCTCTGAATTGAAACCAATCGGCTTATCTACATGACTCTAAAGATTTGGGATGAAAACTGCTCATTATATTCCGACATCCAAATACACAAGGATCCAGATGTTTCACCGTATATTGACACAGCCTTCCAGGAAGCCTATGTGCAGCACTGAGTTGAAAATGTTCTGATACAATTAAAACTAAAGTGGATCAAAAAAAAAAGCCTTTTCTCTTCTTCGGCTGGGAGCTGAAGCTTTGAACTTGAAAGACACTGAAGGCTGTGTGACCCAAGTCAGCACGACTGCTGGTTCTCACTTACATGATCGCACAGCTTGAAATGCACGTGACTGTCCCAATTCACACCTATGGTCCCAGTGTAAAGTTTAACAGAGCACCCTTCCCTGCCCCGTCCCCCACCACCGCGAAAGTGTTCTGCTTGGACAATACATTACATAGTCACTGTGTAATTTACACACCTAGTTAGTTACACCACAATGAGAGACTGGATGGGGTACAATCTGTTGGTGGCAAACCAGTCACTTGAGGAAGACCCAGTTTCAGATGGTGACAGGGAATACAGATCAGGAGGCAGAATGGGGGCTCAAGGAGGAAGTGCTTTTTCACCATTTCTCAAGCATCGCTGATGCTCAGGTGACTCAGGGGTTTCACTCAACTTGTTCCTTTAGCTCAACTTTTGTTTGTTTGTACAGGCATGTGAGGAATCACAACCTAAGCTCTCTGCATCTGTCTGGTTCCTATATGAGCTCAGATTTTTCTTTGGAAGATTCCACATTTAAGCAAGATCATCAAAAGGTATAAACTTCCATTTAGAAAATAAATACATCCCGGAGAGATAATGTAACAGCATGGTGACTTCTGTTAATAATACTATATTTCGGGGTGCCTAGGTGGCTTAGTCGGTTAAGCATCCGACTTTCGCTTAGGTCATGATCTCGCGGTTTGTGGGTTCGAGCCCAGCGTCGGGCTCTGTGCTGACTGCAGCTCAGAGCCTGGAGCCTGTTTCAGAGTCTGTGTCTCCTCTCTCTCTGACCCTCCCCTGCTCACACTGTCTCTCTCTCTCCTAGAAATAAATAAAAAATATTAAAAAAATAATAATAATACTATATTGCATATTTGAAGGTTGCCAAAAAAAGTCAATCTTAAACGTTCTCATCACAAGAAAATAATCTGTTAACTATTGTGATGAATGTTAACTAGTCTTCCTGTGGTTATCGCTTTGCTATATATACAAATACCAAACCATTATGTTATACACCTGAAACTAATGTAATGGTTTATGTCAATTACATCTCAATTTTAAAAAAAAGCTATGGCCATCCTTTTTTTCTTTAATTTTTTCCTAACTTGCATTCTTGTAGGCTGCTTAAGGACATGGACACTAGAATAGGACATGAGATGTACAAAATCCTCTGAAGATTTTGACTTAATGGGAAAAAAATGAGTGTGAATCAGCCTTGACGATTCAGTCTCTGTAATCTTTCCTCAGGGTTTTATCATGATTAACATTCCTGAGTTTCTGGATAAGTTATTCACAAATGTTATGTTTAATGCTCCTGTAATTCCTGGGGGATAGGTATTATCACAACTCCTACTTTGCAGTTGAAGAAAACGACACTGGAAGAGATGACACTTGCCCAAGATTCCACATCGAACAGGTCATAGCGTCCAGATTCTAACCTAAGAAGTCTGACCTGCTCTGCTCCTGACTAACACTCTATTTTGAGCAGAATGTTGCACGCAGTTCATCAACAAATATTTACTGAGTTGAATGGGGCAGGAAGAGTGGTAGGAGATATCCCATGCTGCCAGGAAGCTTAAGGTGTCTGAAATGGAATGTCACAAGGGCAGCCAGCAGAGAGGCCACCTGCGGAAGTGCTCTGAGAGGTACAAGCACCCATGGAGAGAAGGGTGCCCACTTGAGGAAATCATCAAAGGCTCCTGGAGAAAGGAGCCTTAGGGTTGGTTTTGGGGAGAGGGAAAGAGTTAAACAGATAGAAATTAGAAGGGTACTATGCAGACGGAACAGCCTGATGAATGACATTGACCTGAGGAGTAAATGTAATCTATTTGGTCTAGATTCTTGTAAAGTGTGAGTTAGTATAACTTACATAGACTCCCCACCGTAGCCTCTGCCCCCTACTTTGCATCACGCATTCTCTCCCTGGTGCTCTATTCTCCAGCCACAGCTGTTTCTGGTATCCCTGCTTCATTCAGTGCAATACCCTTCCTGATCTTTCGTACTACAAGACCCTTTTCCTGGATGCTTTCTTCATCTACTTTGCTTTTGTTTGCCTCAAGCATTGTTCTTCAGGGAAGCCTTTTCTAATCTCCTGGGCTGGGTAATTTCTCTTTGCCATGCAGTTCAACAGCTTCCCAATAGGTATCTATCATTATGCACAGTTTGCTTGGAACAGAACAAGAGGTCAAAACAAAATAAAATCAGCTGGAAAGAGATGCATAGATTAGAGGCATGCAGCTTTCAGTCAAGTTTAAAGCCTCTTTCTACCGTGGTCCTAGCAAGAACCAGCTCAGTGTCAAGTATAACCTAGGAGATATGGCGAAGGGGGATTGCTGAGTTGAGCCCTGGTATGTGGACAGACATCTCCTTCTGAACAATATGGAAAGAGAACTTAGAATTTCAGACTCCGAAAAATGGGAGAGCCTTGGAGTCCACCTAATCTAAGAAATCTTCTCTCAATGCTTCTCAAACATTCCTTGCAAATACTCATCCATTTATTCGTAAGGGGATTTTCTCCTGTTTCTTCTGGAAAACCTAAATTAGGAATGGCATTCAGTTAGTCGGTTAGGCATTCATCCATCAAATGAGCACCTGTTATGCACTGTGGACACTTGATGGCACAGCACCAGGACCCAAGGGTGAGCAAGGATCCTTTCCTATCCTAGAGAGGAGGAGAGGCTGTGAAGGAAATAGACACTTGTACCAGGGGATAAAACCTGATTAAATATGGAGACTCCTTTTCTCATTAGGCTCGTATTGGCCTCTGACAGTAAGGAGTCCACCAGCCAGCCTCCTTTTATGTGAAAACATCTATCATGTCTCCCCAAAGACTTGCCTACACGTTCTTCTAATATGAGGCAATTATTTCATATTTTCTGCATTAGTTGTGGTCACTGATAATCTCATGAAGATCTACAAATGTCAACTTGTTGTTTCCCAACATACTTCTTTTGATGCGTGTGTTGAAGTGGTGGTTATGGAGGGGGATGTTGTGTGACAAACAGATGCAAGGGGAAATTCAGTACAAACTTGAAGAACTGTTCATGTTTCTCCATTATGAGTTAAAAGGCAGAGCTTTGGGAACTGGGCTTTCTTGACTTTGGGGAAAGTGTGACGTAATAATCATTCCTTCTTTCTGAAGAAATGAGGAGAAATGAGTGGTTTGTTCAGCTCCTGATATAAAAAAAAAAGTCAACTGAAAAGTGATATTTTATTAGAACCATAAGGTTGGTTTGAGAAATTTTAAAATCCAGAGTTTATTTTCCTTTGGTATTGCTGCAGAGAATCAACAGGAATTGAGATAATTTTTGTCTTGTATTTGTGCCCACTTATTAAACACACATGTGAACTAGATTCCTTGCATAGGTGCAAAAGGGATTCGAAGTGGGGGAAAGGTGCAATTTGGTCCATTGACCTGTTTCCCTGCCCTCAGGACTCTTTCAAACAGCTGAGAGAAAGAGGAGGAGGAGGAAGGAGGTAATTTAGCAGTTCATATCCAGATGTTCGTTTCAAACACACCCTGAACAACTTTTGCATGGTTTATTTCATTTTCTGAAACCATTTTTCACAAGCCTGTTTTCTCAGCTGGGAAACTTCTGGTGTAGTCTTTTCAAACAAATATTGCATTTGGCATTACAAGAAAAAAAAAAGAGCTTTTGAGACATTCAAAGGACAATCTGTTTGCCTTGGTCTGCAGAAGCAGGACCAGAGGAATGTGGGCATTTGTGCCACCCAAAGTATAGATAGGAAAGTTCCATTCTTCCGTTCCGTTTACACGGAAATTTGAGAGCTCCTCCAGTTTGATCCCTGGAATACTCTCCCATGTTTTAGATTGACCTGAAGTGCCAGAGACAAGAAACCTGGCCACAGACAAACAGGGCCAGTGGAAGAATCTTCCAGGATTAGCAATAAACCAGAACCTTCCACATGGCACTTCAAACACAGTAGTCCATTTTCAAAAAAAGCCCTGTGTGCTGTTCTAGTCCCACCCATCTTCTTAAGTAAAATGGGAAGAAGTAGAAGGAAAATAGCTCTGAAGGCCAGTGAATCTCTTAGAAAGAATCCCACAGGATATCATTCCCACCGTACCATTTACCTCAAGGTCTGGGTCCTGGCAACCGATTGATTGCTCCACTATAGTCATAAGAGTTGGGATCAAGGGCATCGCCTACCCCCACACAAAGTAGAGCTGGTCTCCTGGCCAACTGTAAGATGAAGGCATTCCTCTGTCAGGGTCTCTTTAGGTTAAACCAGACCTGGAAACAACCTCAGAAAGGAATGGGCAGCCTAGAAGGATGAGCCCAAATGGAAAGAGTAAGATTTGTCTCTTTATTTATTTTTAATTTTTTAATGTTTATTTTTGAAAGACAGAGACAGAGCATGAGCATGAGCAGGAGATGGACAGAGAGGGAGACACAGAATTGGAAGCAGCCTCCAGGCTCTGAGCTGTCAGCACAGAGCCCAGCACAGGGCTTGAACCCAGGAATGGGGAGATCATGACCTGAGCCAAAGTTGGATGCTTAATCGACTGAACCATCCAGGGCCCCCAAGATTTGTCTCCTTAGGGAAAGGAAGATAAAGGGGATCCAAAGAAACAACAGAGCAAAGCTTTGATATGGATGAAATAGAAAATTCAAGCATTTAGAACCGAAAAACTGAGTCTTGGGGTAAGTTTCTTAACGTTCCTGGGACTCAGTTTCCCCACTTTTAGAAGTCGACACTTGAGTCCTCTGACCAAAGTGTTAAAGTGGGGATTGAGTATAAAATTGTCCCATGTAGTGACAGGCATATAGTAGGTCTTCATTATTAGTTAGCTCTCTGCACATTCCCTTGACTTAAGGAGAATAGCAGAATAATGTGAGAAGTCTGTATTTCTGTGATTGTTCCTATTGGAAATCTTTGTGTGTCTCTGAGATATTAAAGAAGATCACCAGGAAGGGCAGCCCAAGATGGCGACAGAGTAAGACCACAAACTCCCCTCCTCCCAGGACACATGAAATACGCAGCTACATATGGAACAACTACCTCTGAAAAACACCTGATGGCTGCAGAGTAGTTCCTTCCCATACATGGAGAAAACGTGGAAAGGGACGGACACATCTGAGGGAGGCAGGAGACGCTGGGGCTCAGTCTTGCCATACCCCTCAACCCTCGGGAGACCCACAACCGGGAGAGAACTTGAAACCCTTGAGGGTCTCCCTTAGGAGTGAAGGGTTTATACCCTGCATCAGGCACCCCAACTTTTAAGACTTGCCCCCAAAACATCTGGCCTTGAAAACCAATGGTGCCTGCATCCCCGAGACCCAGATGACCTAGGCAAACTGAGAAGTACCTCTCAAAGGCTCCCATGGGCTCACTCACTCCCGGCTCAGGTGCAGGAACAGATACTTGAAAAGCACCCAGACTTGAAGGTGAATTATTTTCTGATCTAAAGCTGTCTGGAGGGGTGGGGCCTGTTGGGAGAATCTCTGGGAAGGAAGGCATGGATGGGCACCATTTCTATGCTCTCCCTCTACCTTGCTAAAGCCATCAGGTGCTTATTGGTTTTGTTTTTCTTTTGTCCCATTTCTCTTTTTCCTTTTCCTTTTTGTCTTTCTCTGTGGGTGCCATCTTTATCCTCCAACTGGTGGGGCACCATCTTGTTGCCCTCCCTCTGCCTTTCAAGAGCCTGTGGGTACCCACTCTCTCGTCCAGAGCCCTGGGGTTTGCATCTATTGCCCAGGGGACACCTGCGGATCACCTGGTCTGGTGGCCAGAAGGGCTTGGGCTTGCGGTCCACACCTCAGAGATATGGAGGGTTCAGTTCCTGGTCACTGTGATCAAGCACATCTCACAATAAAGTGAGTCAAACGAATTTGTTGGTTTCCCAGTGCATATAGAAGTTATGTTTACACTATGCTGTGGTCTACTACATGTGCAATAGTATTACATCTACAAACAAAAACAACGTACATATCTTAATTAAAGAATACATTATTGTTAAAATATGCTATCATCTGAGCTTTCAGTGAATAGTAATCGCAGATCACCATAACAAATTTAACAATAATGAATAAGCTTGAAATATTGTGAGAGCTACCAAGATGTGACACAGGGATAGGAAGTAAGCGAGCACTCTTGGGAAAAAATGGCATCGACACAGGGTTGCCACAAACCTTAGATTTGTAAACAAACAAACAAATAAACCAACCCAGTTATCTGTGAAGCCTAATAAAATGAGGTATACCTTATGAGACAAGATTCCAAAGCGAAGGAAGCAGTGCTAAGAGAGTCATTAAAAATAGGGTCTGGGTGTGCCTGAGTGACTCAATTAATCATCTGACTCGATTTCGGCTCAGGTCATGATCTGGGGTACATGGGATCAAACCCCGGATTTGACTCGGAAATGACAGCACAGGCTCTCTCCCACTCTCTATGCCCATCCCCCACGTGTGTGCATGCCCCCCACCTCCCAAAATTAACAAGCATCACAAAAAGTAGGGTTGAGAGGATATTGAGGAAGCAACTACCTATGCAAGTCTCCTATTTCAATCCTGTTTCAATTTTTGGAACACCATGGACTTTTGACTTTAGTCAATTGCAATTTGTCAATTGCACCTGGCCTGACCTCCAGAACATATTCTGCAACTTTGGACTCTAACAAAGATAATGTAACACCTGTTAGCTAAATAGCCAATCATGCGTTAGATCGTCAGTTTAACTCTGTCAGCCCCAACCACAATGCCTTCCAAACAAGTTATGTAACCCTGTGGTTTTTGCCTTTAGACGTCTGCACTCTCCACTTGGAATTCGGAGCACACTTTCGATTTCGTCGACTCTGTGTCTCCTGGATTGCAATCCCAAAAACCCCAAATAAATGCTTTTGGTTGCTTTACAGCCTCGTCGTCTTCTTGGTAGACAGCCTGTATATATTTGCATACTTTAAAAGCTGCTTCCTGAGGCCTGGCTTCCAATCAGCCTGAATCTAAGTACTGACGGAGATTCCCCCATTACCTTCCTGCCCCCCAACCTTGGGGACATTGACAGGTCTCGATGCACAATCAACAAGTGCAAGCTGTTAAAAGTAAAGTCAGCTGTTCACACAATCACAGAGTTTCAAGAGTTAGGGCAATGTTGAACCATACGTTTCATTGCCTACATGAGGCCACCCCTTCAAGGCCTGGTGGGGACATCAAGTAACGTGGTTGAGTGCACACATCTCGATGTCAGGAGAGAAACAGGCTCTGTGGACAGACGTTCAGGAGTCATAAGCACAGAGGTGATGACCAGATGCTGGAGTACATGTGAGATCATATTGCCTAAGAGGCTATAGAGATTGGGAAAAGGCACAGAACAGAGACCAAGGGCCATCGCATCTCAGGAACTGCCACATCAGAACACTCTGCAGAGACCACGGAAAAGCAAACTGAACAAGAACATTTAAAGTGGAAATTAAAGAGAACAAGGCTAAGAGTGTTTCTATTTATTTTTAGTGTTTTTTAATGTTTATTTTTGAGAGAGAGACAGAGTGTGAGGGCGGGAGGGGCAGAGAGAGGGAGACACAGAATCAGAAGCAGGCTCCGGGCTCTGAGTTGTCAGCACAGAGTCCCATATGGGGCTCAAACTCAGGAGCTGTGAGATCACGACCTGAGCCAAAGTCAGATGTCTAACCGACTGAGCTACCCAGGTGCCCTTTTTATTTATTTATAATTTTTTAATGTTTATTTATTTTTGAAAGAGAGAAAGACAGAGCATGAAGAATGTTTCTAAAAGAAACAAGAAAGTAGATTTTCTAACTCAAAATATAAAATATTTTAGAAATAATAACAGCTGTCTAAAATCACATATTACACTCTGAAATGCCGGGAAACAGGAGAAGCGACAAAAAAATAAAATGTGCTAAATTTCTCAACTAAAATAGGATAGAGTCAAAGGCTATTGTTTCTTCTTGACCTTGATAATTAGGGGAATATCAGATCAAGTACGTTATTTTGCAAAATTTTGTAGAAACAAAAACAGGATGATTCCTCCCAAATTACTGCAGGAGATTAAAGAAATCAAAGCAGAGTTCAACTAGCAAAAGACAGGAAATAGGGGGAAATGGTAGGAAAGCATGAGATACAGAAAATATAAGATCACAGAAGGAAGTGGGAATTTATCTCTTAGGACAATAAATGCAAATTATTGTAAAACCACAATATGTAGAAACGATCGTTTCAGGTGAGAAACAAAAACACAACTCTTGGAAGATAAAATTTGTCAAAACGTCTCAGAAGGTTTAAACACAGTATTTGGAAACTGCCTATCAGGAAACTGTTGCAAGTAAGAATAACATATACAACATACATATGTCAGTATTAATATCAGAGGTAGACTCCTCAGTGGAAAAAAAAAAATGCAAAGAAGACAAGAGTTAATTTACTTGGAGTTAGATCCCATGATGAATACATAACTAATATTCTTTGCTAGTCTCAATGGCTGAGTATTAAATAAATATGTAAGTGAATCTTTTAGAAATTCAGAGGAAATGTTTTGTTTGGAATATATGTACCGCTCTCACCTTGACACAGCATATAGACAAGATGAATAAGGATAGAGAAGGCATTGTTAAAGTGATAAGAACACACAGACTTGTACACTACCCCTCAAGAATGAATAGCCATCTAGCCAGCTATGTTTCAGATTTTTCTCCTGAATTTCAAGGAACTCTTCTTCCTAGGAACAATTTCATGTTCCTTAAGGTACGGTTTTCATAAGAACGTGGAGCATTTCTCTATTTTGTCCTACCATCTGGTCACATTTCTCTGTGACTCGGCGCTATACGTGTGTTCCCATACATCTAAGTAGCCAGTTTTTTCTAGAAAGATCTTAAACTTTTCTATAAATAAGGACAGCTCTTCTGAGACTCATGGACTTTCTAGGTTCCCATTATACAAGTAAACTTTTGGTAGTATTCACTTAATCTACCTTCACAGGAAGTTCTACCTTGACAGAAAACTGCCTTTTAGTGTCTTGTATTGAACATCTTTCCAAGACTTAACTCCTGCATAGACTTTTGGAGGAGCTCATTTGCATCATGCATGCTAGAAAAAAAAAAAAAAAAAGAACATGTGAGGACACACGGTTGTCTCACACCAGCAAAATATCTGCTACATTGCTCACAAAGGATGAATTGGCTCTAATATCACAAGTAGAAGCTGGCTGATGGTTCAGATGGGGACTTGTTAAATACATCTGGATAAATCCTCAAAATTGCAATCCTTGTTTTTCTCTCCTGACCACAATAGTCTTAAAATACCTTTGGATTGTCTGAACGGCTATAAAACATCCCTTCTCTGGCTCCTTAGCCATATGCCAGAATAGGGAAAGCCCACTCAAGACTTCCCTACCCTGATTGGAATGGAACATTTCTTTTTTTTTTTTTTTATTCAGGGAGAAGCCAGCTGCATTAGGAATGGAACATTTCTGATAAGCTTTGCAACATGACTTCATCATCAGTCATTATCCTCTTCATCATGCTATCACACACTGATCTATCACACACTGGATATTATCAACCATGCAGAACACTGCATATTATATAACTCAATCTTGCAATAATGTCCGAGGTGCATACCATTAAGATTTCCACATTAATGATGAATAAACTGAGTTTCATGCCCAAAACCACAGAAAAAGTACACAGCAGAGCTGCTACTGTTAACACTCCTTTTCCACACAGAAACATCTCCCTTCTCCAGTGACCCTTCCTGTGGATTCTTATTCAATCTCTAGTTGCGGGGATTCCCAGGTCATTTCAGAGATGTCTCCCTCTTTGACAGCTTCCAGAATGTTTGTAGCTTCTCCTGATTTCTGTTCTTCAATATCCTCAAGTGGCTGAGCACTAGGGAGAGAAATTATCCGCCTTCTCATTTCATGCTCCTGGGAAACAGACCCAAAGCCAGGACATTCAGTGTTATCCTTGCTTATGGAGATTGTTGGGAATTTGTTTCATTCACAACTGTTTGCTTACAATATATTGGTACTACTTGTTAGGGGGAGAAGGAGTCACATTCCATTGGAATAACTCACTATGCTATGTTCAATTCAAAATGGCCTCTTGTATATAAGTAAAACTATCTTCCTTGGGTCAAACCTATGAGCTTTTAGCTCTTTGTCACTTATTCATTCACTCACTCACTCACTCACTCACTCACTCATTTATTCCACGCATGATTAGCGTGTGTGTTCTGTAAGTCAGTCTCTCTGTGGAGTGCTGGATGAATATTAACAAAGCAGGGATCCTTGAAGGCCTCGGTGAATTTAGTATGTAGGGAAGAACTGATAAGCAAGCTAAGAGCTGCAACGGAAGGGAACATTTGCTCTAACAAGGCTGTGGCCAGGTCGGGAGACAATCATAGGTTGGAATTCCACCCAGGAGACTCCTTGGTGAACATCCTCCTTGTCTGGCTAACCCTCCAGGCATTCCCAGACAAGCCTGCATGTTCAGAATATATACACTTCAGGCTCCTACTCTGGGATCCTGCTAGACTGGGAACAGTACCAGGCTCCACTTGGCTGGTGCTGTGGTCCAATAGAGGGGGGAGCAGAAAGAAAGTTATAGATGTGGCAGAATAGAGATTTCATCCCTATCCCCTTCCCCTTGCCCTGGGACGGAGTGTTTACCTGTCCACCCCTTATGGGACTAGGGTCCATGCAAGCTAGACTTAGAAAAGAGTGTTAGTGGAAAAAAAAATTAGGAAAAAGAGAGGCAGCAAACCTTTAGGAAAAAAATACAGGGGGATATAGTCTGGGAAGAGGTAAATGTTAGCACTTATGGGATTTGTTAGTCTTGTAAAATATGTCTGCAGATTAGCAAGAAGGTATGTTTCCTTCAGGACTTCACGCTTTCAAGTGTCTTACGTGGCCTCTATTCTTCCTAGTGTGATGTGGTCCCTGGAGTGGAAAATAGTGACAACCATAGCTAATTTTTGGATCTGATGCTTGACTGAGCACTTATGTTCCATACCATACTAATGTTTCCCCTACATTATTTCATTGCACCCTAAAAATAACACAGTGGGGAAGGTAGTATTGGCATGTTCATTTCATAGGGCAGAGAACAGAAAAGAAAAGCAACTTACCCAAGGGCCCACAGTAAGAGGTAAAAAGAGAAATTTGGAGTCCAGAGCTCTATGCTCTTAAGTACTGCATTCATCAGAGTAAATATCATTCTGTATTGTTGGTTACCGAATTTTATTTTTAAATTTCTAGTAACAGACTATACTGCACCTCTGTGTACTTCTAAGTGACTAAAATGTCAAATAGAAACAAGGCATCAGGATCGGGGCCTTCTACCATGAGACATCTTCTTGAAGGTGCATCCTCAAAAGGTTTTACTTCAGAGGAAACTTAGAGTATTATGGGGTGCCTCGGTGGCTCAGTTGGTTGAGCATCCGACTTCGACTCAGGTCACGATCTTGTGGTTTGTGAGTTTGAACCCTGCATCAGAGCCTACTTTGGATTCTGTATCTCTATCTCCCTCTCTCTCTGCCCTTCCTGCCTCATGCTTTGTCTCTCAAAAGTAAATAAGCATTAAAAAGAATTGTAGTACAAGATGAATAACTTAAATCACAAAAAGGCAAGGACATGTAAGTGTTGAGGTTTATTTCTTGTATTTAAGATGGAGCTTCATCCCAGTGAGAAAATTGTTATCTATGTGGCATTGGCCACTCCTTAAGTCTAAATAAAGGCCCATAAGGTTCCTTGTGCTATGACACGTGGGAGGCAGCAGCATGTAATGATTACCCTCAGAACTTAAACTCAGAACCATGTAATGGTTAAGGGACAGAACTGGCTGGATCAGAATCCTGGAACTCCTACCAAATAACAGACTGTGTGAAACTGGGAACCTCTTCAATATTCCATGCCGTCAAGTAGAGGTAATGGCAGTATTTTCAAGGTGGCAATGGATTAAGAGCAAAACTGTTTTCCACAATTATAGGCATGTGTTAATTACCAGGACACGGTGCATGCTATTAGACAGGACATAGATGTGAACAGCAGATACCAAGAGGTAGGTGGAAGAGAAAAGGAGGGCTTTGATGCAGCCACATGCAAGGTTTAAAGAAAGGTCCCCAGGGTCCTGGGTGGCTCAGTCGGTTTAGTGTCTGACTTTGGGTCAGATCATGATCTTGCCTTTTGTACATCGGGCTCTGTGCTGACAGCTCAGAGCCTGGAGTCTGCTTTGGATTCTCTGTCTCCCTCTCTCTCTGCCCCATCTCCACTCGCGATCCCACTCTCACTCTCTCTCTCTCAAAAATAAATAATAATAAACATTTTAAAAAGAGAAAAGAAAGGTCTCAGAGGAAAGGGAGTATGTCATGGGTCCACAGGTGCAAACATGCACAGCTGTGTTCTTGATAGCGAGGTGGAGAAGGCCACTGTTACAGGGAGCAGCCACGGAAATGAGAGCATGGCCAAGCATGGTCATCTTAGGGAACTGCAAAAGGAGCGGTCTGCCTGGGTTTAGAATCTTAGAGGGGGCTTTGTGGAAAGGGAACCTGGAGAAGACGGTACCATGGAGGAGATCTTCAGGCCACACTAAGTTATTCGGACTTCACTGGTGGGAAACAGGGATCCATGAGAAAGCTTCAAGAACAATAAATCATATTTTTGTTTGTCTCTGTTTTTGTTCCAAATATTGTTTTCTTACTTTATATTTTAATGGAAAAAAAACTTTTAAAAAGGTCCTTCCAGCAAAGGAAATATTATATAATTATTATAAAGATACTAATCTATAGAAAAATTATAAATTATATTTTTAATGTTTATTTATTTTTGAGGAAGATAGGGAGAGAGAGAGCATGCACGCAAAGTTGAGAAGGTGCAGAGAGAGAGGGAGACACAGAATCCAAAGCAGGCTCCAGGCTCTGAGCTGTCTGTGCAGAGCCTGATGAGGGGCTCAGACTCACAAATGATGAAATCATGACCTGAGCTGAAATCAGACACTTAACTGACTGAGCCACCCAGGAGCCCCTATAAATAATATTTTTAAATTACATAAAGTCCCACAACCTTGAGGAAACAACCACTAACATTTTACTGAAGAACCTTCCAAAAGCACACAGCTTCAATGAGCTACTTAATAATATTTTATAAATGTTTTAATCAATAATCTATATGACAAGCTTTTCATGTCAATAAATAAAGGCATACATGAGCATTTTAATGATGGTAGAATTTTCTATTTTATGGGGGTGATGCAGTTTATTTACCCAGTCCTCACAGACGACAAAGCTTCTCTAATTTCTGAACATTACAAACAGTGCTGCAACAAACAGTTCAAGCAGCAAAATCATAAAATAATGGAGAGATTGGAAAACAGCAGATTCTTGAAAATTCAAACAGACTTTAACTGGCTATCGGATGAGAAGGGAACACCACGTCCAGCACCTTGGCTGGAGGTTTATTTTATTCAGTAATTCATTTCTTAATCTCTTATTTATTGGGCATCCACAATGTGTCTGGTCCTATTCTAATAATGGAATATGATGGAGAACAAGTCAGAGAAAGTCACTTTTATTACCGCATACAAGCTAGCAGGGGAGATAGATTATAAACTTACAGACAAACACCATATTAGTTATCCAGGAGCACTGCACGAGGGATTCACCCAGGATGGCACGAGGGAGCATCATCGACTTTAGTTAGATCTTCTAGGAAGGCTTCTCCTCACAGCAGTGATTAAGGCAGATAAATGAAGGGCCAGAGGATGGAGGTGAAGATCAGAAAGGGGGAATTCAGGGAAGCAGCTGATGGCAAGTCTCCAAGGGGGAAATGACCTCAACAGGTTCAAGGCAGAAATAGATCAACAGGCCAGGCGCTTGTACACTGTCACCAACAAGGAAGGTGGAGCCTGAGGTGGGAAGCACAGACCAGGTCAGGGAGCACCTTGGAGCCATGCGCCAGTTTGGATGTTACTCTCCCTAAAAATGGGAAGTCATTGCAGAGTTTCAACCAGATGAGAAATGATCTATGATTTTAAAAGACCACTATGGCTTTCCAAATCTCAACTTCTTAAGCTAAGTTGTAGTCTTGTTTGGCTCTACATTCACAAAACCAAGAGAACATGTGGCGCATAGTAGGTGTTACATCAACATTATGAAGAATCAATAAAAGTGTACAGAATCCAATGTAAGGATTCATTTACCAATCTCACAATATTTATTAAGTATTTAAAGGTATTGTACTAGGTGCCTGGATATAGTGGGGAAAAAAAAATGAGGCTTAGTTCTACCCTCAAGGCCAAACAGACCTGAAATGAGTAAACACATGTGTGGTCATTCTATTTCAATTGTAAGTTGGAAATGTATCTTTATTGGAAGAAAGGAAATGTCTTTTCTCAATCTGTAGTCTACGATCTCCTTATTTTCAGGCTGGAGACAGCCATAGCTGGTAGTCTCTTTTTTTCGTATTCAAGGAGAAAGCCAAGTCTTCCACTTAACCAGAAAGTGTAAGAGAAAAGAGACATTTAGGGGCAAGGGTAATTAGTTGATGTTGAGATGTGTTGGCTTCTTGGTGCGTTTGGCCCTGTGGATGCAGGTGAGCAAATGACGTTGGACGTGGTAAATAACGCTCAAGAGATGAAGGGGGGGTTATGGCTTTTTGGATACCAAATAATACATACAGGAAAATGCAGGGTGTGAAATAATTGTCATAATGTGCCCTCTCTGTCACAGTGAGGTACATTACACCTTCCCAGTTTCCCCAGAGAACTATCCCAGCATTTAAAGAATATGTGCTCTGGAGTTGCCTGTGTAGTCAGGCACCAGAGTGGCATCAGCAGTAGAATATTCATGAGCGAATCCCCCAAATTCTTGGAGCTTCAGTTTCCTCGTC
Source organism: Proteles cristata cristata (assembly GCA_017311185.1). Lineage (NCBI taxonomy): Eukaryota > Metazoa > Chordata > Mammalia > Carnivora > Hyaenidae > Proteles > Proteles cristata. Next base: position 350,420 of record JAESUZ010000053.1, on the reverse strand, counting down.
AGTAAAATGTGGATAATCTCAGCACCTATTCCATAGAGTTGATGAAATGCTTTAATATATTTGCAGCCCGAGTCATATTAAAGGCTTAATAGATTCTAATATCTTTATTACGTTCAATTGAAAATATTTATTACAAGGCTGCAGCTCCTTCTAGACCACCATTCATTGTGATATTTGTAGATTACCCAAGGCAATCACTGTATTAAAAAAAAAAGTGCCTGATAAAATGTTACTGGATTAATCCCTGCTTGTCTAAAATCTAGGAGAGCCCTTAACCATTGAGGACATTATGTACCAAAAGAGCACAGAAGTGTGGATGGCATGTTCTTCTGTCTTGTTTCATGGCTTTTGTGCTGTGGGGATCCAATATACCCTTTCAACAGGAGAGTTCAAGTTGAGGTTTGAAGGATTTGGCTGACTCAGATATTATCCATGGGTTAACGAATAGATGGAGCCCCCCGTGCAAAGTGCTTCCAAGCAGGCCCATGTACCATCTGCATTAGAGTCCAGGGGGTCACATGCTTCTTGAAACTCCTTGACCTCAGCCCTGACTTACTGATTCATGGCTTATGGGTGAGGGGTGAGGCAGAGAATAGCCTGCCTGGAACTACCTCAACAGTGGCTCCCAGTATGTGCTGTGAAAGTCTAATAACAGAGGAAATCAAAGAGAGAGAGAGAGAAGCGTATTTATATTCTTGCTGATGGAAATTATTTCTAGGGGTCACGACACAGGCTGGGTCTCTGAGATCCTGGAATCGATGTTTGTCTTCGTGGAGCAGCATGTTTCTGTTTTGAGAGGACATGGGAAGTAGGAAGCAGACAATGCCTCTTGGTGGCGATCCGAGTTGGCAGGGAGCCCCTCCTTCTGGGCAAATCTTCTCCAGGGCCTCTGGAGCCTTCTCTCTGCCTTGACCAACTAACCCATGAGAGAGGTCCTGTCTCTCGCTGCCTCTGAAGAGAGAGACTACGATTGCTCTGACCCTTGGTTTCTGCCATTTTCGGGGGCGCCATGTAGCTGAATTCAAAAAGAAGAATTTCTCTTTTCTAATTTTTTCCCCTCTTCCTCCCGTTTCCTAACTGAGTTTCTGCCAAGGCAAACGGGTACAGACTGACGCCATCAGGAAATCTCGAGATGGAGCCCAGTTCCCCCAAACCCTTCATACCCAAGTGCGTTCTTTCCCAAAATCTGTATCCAACACTTAGTCAAGCGTAGATTCCTTTAAAAGCCTTGTGAAAGGAAAACATGGATCAAAGACACCTTCAAAGTGTTGTCGTGTCGCATCGAAAGTCTGCGTGAGAAGCGGGTCTCCACCACCGGCTCGAGGTCAGAGCTTCCCCAGCACCCTCCACACAGCCCACCCAGCCCCCCCCACCCCAACCCCGTAGGGTCCTTCCACCGAGGAGGACCCGTTCCACCTCCCCATGAGAAAGGACGAGAGCAGCCCCACCAGAGGCCCTTTTCCTTGGCAGCGCTCTGTGTCAGCAAAGCGTCTCCAGCAAGCATTTCCGTGGGAAGGTCCTGCATCTGGAGCTTGGCAGAGATGGGAAATTTTCCTTTGAGGTTCTGCCACCCTTTCCCTTCAGCTCTCCACAAGGTGCAGCTCGGGGAGGCCTCGTCTGACTTTAGGGCCGGGGCTGGTGTGGGCATGGAGTCTGGATTACTCTTCCGATCTCCCCTCAGCAAGTCTGAGAGGTGCTGAGAGAGAGAACGCTATTTGTTCTGCCACCACCTCCCATCTCAGTGCGCAACAGGTCACAAGATGTGACAAGTTCATGCGCTAATTCCTTCCTTTTCAGTTAATAGAATAACACAGATGGGAACGCTTACCCTGGGATTGGACGTAAATTGGAGCAGCAGGAGAAGGAGCATGGAGACAGCCTGGCCCTGGCTCAGGGTTCTGCTCGACAGAAATTGTTTTCAACGGCCTCATCGCCCGTAGCCAGGGAGCCCCACGGAGCTACTCTCTGACAGGAAGGCGCAGGCCTCTGGCACAGGCCCTCGTCTCAAGCTGCCCATCCCGCGGAATGCTCACAGCATGGTAAAGAAATGACAACATCAGACAGCAGCTCCATTGCCTCCCAGGAGCCTCTGGGCAGCAAAGCCCTGGTGGCCATTCCAAAACCACCCTGTACACTGCCTGCGAGATGACAAACGGCACATTGAAGAAAGAAGGATGTTGAGATAGGAGTTGTAGCCCCACGTACAGACCCACAGGGATGCCTGCCACCTGTCCTGGCCGCTGGGCACCCTGCAAATTCAGGTACACAACCGGCTTTCAATATTTTGTCCCTTTTCGGGTCATGACCTCAATTTTTAGGCCGAAAGTGACAGAGATCCTTTGACAATCAAATGGGTAGGGCTTTGAAGTCTAAGAGATGCCTTCGAATCCCAGGCTACCATACTTGAGCTACAAGTGTGGGAGCATATTATCTAGCTCTTCCCAAGCTTCTGTTTTCTCACCTGTGAAAGAAAGTAGGAAACACTTTCCCCCTTGTCGCAACTGTTTAGGATAAAATAAGATGTCCAGAGCTGTGACTGGGACCTCTAAAGAGTAGGTACGGTTTGTTGATATATTTCCCAGGTGCCAAGCATCATGCCCAACACTCTTTTTTTTTAATGTGTTATTTATTTCTGAGAGAGAGAGAGAGAGGGAGAGAGAGAGAGACAGTGTGAGCAGGGTAGGGTCAGAGAGAGAGGGAGATACAGAATCCAAAGCAGGCTTCAGGCTCTGAGCTGTCTGTCAGCACAGAGCCCGATGCAGGGCTCGAACTCACAAACCGTGAGATCATGACCCGAGCCAAAGTCAGAAGCTTAACCAACTGAGCCACCCAGGCGCCCCCCAACACTCTTATAAGTAGGTTTCTGATTAACCTTTGCTGAAGTGCTCTGAGGTGTACGCTACCATCACTCTTCCACCATATTGCCAACGAAGAAACTGAAACTTGGGGCCAAGATCCCACAGCTTGCAAGTCATGAGTTGGTTTGAAAGCACCTGCATTTATCTAGGACTTCAGGTTTAGATTCATAACCATATCATAGGCCCTTGGCACAGAGTGGTGGTAATCATGTTCCTCATTACCATCATGACCGCCAGCCAAACTGTGAGGAACCTCGATGCCTTGCTAGACAGCGTGCACATCAATATTTTAGTGTCAGCTATAAGAAGACAGTATTAAAATAAATTATAAGTAATAACTCCAAACCTATAAGAGAGCTAAAACATTTTGGAAATCAAGAAAAGAGAGAAGGACGCGTGCTTCTGGGAATTAAAGTGAGATTAGGTCAAAATGAATCTTGTGGATCTTTGTCAATTACTTTTTGCTTTTAATCTCTTCAACACTTTTTGTGGTAATAGCCTACCCTCCTTCCCGAGAAATAACCATTCTTTTATTCCACGTGGCTCTAATGGGGATGACACATGCATTTTCCCACTGCACTAGAGCATGGAGTAAGCTGCCAATAATGGGTTTTGTTCACAGAGATTAGTACAGAGAGTGAGCTTATGATCCAAAAGGATCCATCAAGCAAACTCCAGAGGACTTTCATTGATTGATAATAGAAGAATGAAAATGTTTCCTTCTGCCATTGCAAGGCTGGCGTGACATAAGTCTGGAGCATTCTATAGCCATGTCTGTTTCTCATTTGTCCAAATAAATGGAGGAAGTTGGGTATAGGAGGGAATCCAACCAATACAGGGGAAAGCAAAGGATATCGAAAGAAGAAGAAGGAGGGACGAATGAAGAGGAGGGGGAGAGGGAAAGGCAAAAGAGAAAAGGGGTGGAAGGAAAAGGAAAATGGGGAGGGTGGGAAGATGGTTATCTTTGTGTCAGGATCACTTTGTGTCAAGATCAGTTCTACTTCAGGTTTCCATGTAGAGTTTCCATCATGTTATATGGGAAAATACTGGTTCCCACAGGATGCATTGGCTGTGCCATTGGTGAAGTCATGTACATATTAAGAGTAAGTTCAATTGTCTAGGATGATCAACATTTTGGAGACTTTTAGAATTTCTAAGTCCCCAGAATAGTCTTTGTCTCTACTGGGTCACATAGAAGCACATCTCCATTAAATTTCAGTTGGTTCCTTATTTTTAGTTGCATGGTCTGATGGAATGAGAATGAGCTTTGAAAGCAGATAGACCTCATTTCAAATGTCAGGTTCACCAGAATGCATGATCGTGGACAAATTACTTAGTCTCCATTTTCTCATCTCTAAATTGGATCCAGGTACTTGGGTATGAGAATAGGGTTTTGGGGCAAGTCAAATGATTTAGAGTAGGAAAAAAAAAGTGTCTTTGGCATAGTGCCCAGGGCATAAAAATGCACTCTGAAAATAGTTCTTGTATTCCATGTAGATCTGAGAGTTCAAATCCACTCTTCTTTCATGAAGATCCTTTGAAAGTTGAGGATAGGCACCTGAGGTCTTTCTGAGAACATAAGGACCCTCTGTAATTCAGAATAATGTTTCTCGGTATGATGGAGGATGTTTATGGTGGTGCTATGTAAAATGTCAACACAATATCTCAATCTTAGCTCTCAGAACAAGTTGCAAAAATTAACAAGATATGTGAAGTGCCTAATTTGTTCACTAAATGAACATAAATGAACAATTACACTTCATACATCATTATCACTTCTCCCTGTCACTTTTCTCCCTGATGTAACAGGCTCACGGCTCTCACTGCCCCTATTCCTGGGGTAGAGAAGGTGATGATGTTCTTTGAGCCTTCTCTGACCTCAGGATGTGTTTAGTGACAAGGACAGCAAGGTGGGTCTCCTGGCTTTACTAGTTAGTGTCCCTCCGCAGCTGATTTGCTTAAAGAAGGGAAGTGGCACATTGCTGGAGGTTTAGGGAATTCGGAGGTTTAGGGCATTTTATAGTTGAAGTTGCTTTCATTCTTTTCTTACTTCCACATCCTCTATAGAAGGATGTTCTTAATTTTTTTAATGATTATTTATTTTTGAGAGAGAGAGTGAGAGAGAGCAGAGGAGGGTTAGAGAGAGAGGGGGACACAGAATCTGAAGCAGGCTCCAGGCTCTGAGCTAGCTGGCAGCACAGAGTCCAACGTGGGGCTTGAACCCACGAACTGTGAGATCATAACCTGAGCTGAAGTCAGACACTTAACCAGCTGAGCCACCCAGGCGCCCCTATGGCAGCATGTTCTGTAGGGATTGTCTGTCTCCCATTCTTCTTTATCTTATCTTCCTCCTCCTCCTTTTCTCCTCCCTGCTCCTTCCTGCTGCCCCTTTCTTCTCCCCGCCTCCCTTTGTTTTTGGTCTTGGCCCCAGTTCTAGCAGATAAGGGGGAAAGACCCATGAATACAACTGAATAAGATACAACCTCTGCCTCAGAGAGCTTGCCGTCTCTTTGAGGACACAGTCTGAGAGCAGTTTGTGATCACTGTTTCTTTAGCTTGCAGCCAAGGAGGTGGAATCCAGCCCCATGCCAGAGTGCAGAGCTGACTTCCCAGCCTGGAAGAGGTGACATTAAAACTATGCCTCACATGGTACCCAGATGCCTCCCTTTGTACCCTGTGAGCCAGTTAAGAGCGAACTATCTTCCTATAAAAGCAGAGAGCCTTAATGCCTGGCAGACCCTGGATGTAAATTTCAAACGCTGTGATTTAAGTAAAACTTATTTAAAGTGAAAGTTGTGGTCACACTGAAGATACAACCCGTCTTTGTTTTTTGCCTTAGAAAAGTTTATGTGGAATTCCTTTCTTTCCCATTCTTGATGCCCATTGGGTGTAGGTATCCTTTCGGCTGACTCAGAACATTCATGGAGAAAATCAGAACCAGGGCCCCAACTCTTCTCCTGAAAACAGCTTCTCCTCTCAAATAAACCTGCGGGTAAAATCTTTGCAAGCGTGATATTTCACACGTGGAGAAAAGGACCATATTAATGGCATGAACAAAGGTACCTGCCAGCTCATTCAAGTGACAGTCCTCATACTTCTGTGATTGGGAATATGAAATCCATGAACCCAGAAAAGGGAAGGATTGAGTATGCTGCAGGCTTCTAAGAAAGTTACAGGGAGAAAGAGCTTGGATCGATTCTCCAACTGAATCTCAGTGTTTATGGAAGACGTTTATGCATACATCGTCATTTTGAATCCAAAGGTAGTCTTTCTTTCCCAGCCATCTAGAGAAAATAAATTAATGTCCATTTAGCATCTACTGCGTTTTGCAGGAAGAGGGTGGGAGGAGAGAGGCAGAGAGAGAAAGAGAGAATGTTCATTATTTACAGCATCCTAGATGAAAGTCTACAGTGCAAATTCCCTCAGCAAATTTGCTGTTCAGGTTTCTCATCTTTAGGAAGGGATTTTCCTTACTAAGCATTTCCCAGGTTTTTTTTTTTCCCCAGTCTCTGTTTTCTTAATTTCCTAATTTTACAAATTATCCACAGGAGAGCAGGGCTGAGAGGACAAAACCAACAGAGTGAGGCCGTGTGGGATTTGGTTGCCAAGACTCAAAAGGGTCTTGCTCTTACCGGAGCCTCAAGTCCAACAACAGTCTTAGTAACAAAACACAAACAGTTCCCTTGACACTCATTTGAAGGGGGAGGGTGGGGTGTGGGAGCAAATGGCTTGTCTTCTAATAGGACTGAAAGCAAAATCCAAGTGAAGTCAATTAAATCTACGAGCAAAGTAATTTTCACAGGCCTTACCCAGCAGGGAGGAGCAGCCATAGTGAAGATCGAACAGGGGAAACCGGAAGCATTTCCAACTGGACTCATGAGAACTCACAAAGGTGTTTTCGGCTAGGATAGCAATGGTCTTTTAAATGGAAATGTTCCGTCCCAGTGATTCTGGGGCTATGGAAACTCCTGTCCCTATTTATTGGTGAGCTGGTTCAGAAGGCCAAGAGAGGCATTGTGGCCAAGGCTGCACAGCATATGGGAGAAAGGTGGCTATGGTCTCGGGGATGTGGATCCAAAACAATCTCTGTTATAGCCTCTAAGGTTGGAGGAGACAAAAAAATATTCAGGTTTGCCAGAGACGTGATGGAGCCTGTGCAGTCCTGGCTGGTAAACAAGAGGCACGGTGAGCCGAGAGGAGAGAACACCAGTTTGGGTCGAATGGGCTAGGCCTCTCACCTTAGGGGCACAGACGGAAGATGACAGAACTCAGATGCTACTGGGCCAAGCAGAGTACACCGGTGGAACTGAGGCACAGAAAGCAGGAGCAAGGCCAGCAGAGGTTTTCAAAAGGAGACAGCTGAATTTTGTGCTGGGATTTGCTATGGGTGTAGAGCACACATCAGATGATCCACGGTCACATACCAGTGGCCTAGATGTGTCTGGTGCCATGTCAGGGATACAGTGCAGTCAGCAGAGGGAGAGACACAAGCTAAGCAACAGTTCCACATACTGTAATGGGTAACATAAAAGGGAAGTGTAAAGAATGCTAAGTGAATGTCTAGTCAGGCTGTACTAGCGGGAAAGGACTCCTTCCTACCCCATCGATACCATCCCAGTTTAGGCCACTGTCATTTCTTGCCTGGGCACCGTGACAGTTCCACCCTGGTCTCTTCACATGCACACATTCTTCTTTCCAGCACACCTGATTTATGATATGATTGCATCCCATATTACATGCCTACCTGAAACCCTTTAATAACATCCCCCTACAACATAGGTGCAGTCAAGATTCTTTGGTATGACCGGCATGGCCCTGTTATGTCTGCCTTATCTCTCCAAATTCATCTCATCCTACTCTATCAAGCCATCTGAAATGACAGCACACTGACGTCAAGAAGCCTGTAGAACACCTTGGCAAAGATGTGTAGAAAAATGCTGTATATAAGAGAAAACTCAAGGTGGGTGTAAGAGAACAGTGCCTGTGTTCTCTCTGAAATCCACATTTTTGAATGCTCTGAGAAGGAGCAGAAGACAGAATTCTGTGATGGCCCCTCAAGATCTCCGGCCCCTGCTTTACACACACCTACTCCAAGTTATTCAGTCAAAGACCAATTTAGGTACTGCTGTGAAGAGATTTTGCAGGTGGCATCATCGAGGTCCCATATCCACTGATCGAGAAATTATCCAATGAGCCTAGCCACACAAGCCCTTTGAAAAGAGAATATTTCCTCCAGCATCACAGAAGAGGAAATTAGAGATATGAAGCATAAGCAGTATTCAGCTCAGCCTTGTTAGCTTAAGGCAGAGGGATTCCACACAGTAGGGAACGTGGACAGCCAAGGGTGGCCCCTGGCTCACAGCCAGCAAGGAAACTGGGATTTCAGTCCAACAACCACAAGGAAATAAATTCTACCAACCACTGGTAAGCTTGGAAGAGGACCCAGAGCATCAAATGAGAATAGCAGCCCTGCTGACCCTTCGACATCTGCTCAGTGAAACCCTGAACTGAGAATCCAGTCATGCTATACCACCCTTCTGCCCCACAGAAACTATGAGATTCTACATTTATGTCATTTTGAGTTGCTACCCAGGATTACAAAACTAACAGTTGACACAAAAAGAAAATTCAGCTTTCCAAAGGCCTGGCTCTGTCAGAGTTCAGTGAGGATATTCCTGATCATTTACCAAAGCCTCCCTGTGAACATTTTTCAATCCAGACAACCACCTACAGCACATCACCTATGCCCTCAGGAAAAGGGCAGGGATTACTTCTGCCCTCGGTTGCAACTTGCAGTTAGAAATCTCACCTCCTGAAATATTGGGATCTGACCCCTGGAATAGAGAGAGAGAAGGGAGGGTGGATGTTCAGATGATCTTTGTGAAGCTAGGATCAGGTAAATGGCAAGAATGAATCGAAACCTAGGAAGCATGCACACTTCTTGTGTATAGAATAAGTAAATAAATGCTTAACTTCATAACTAACTAACAACTAACTAACTCCTAAGGTCATTTCCAGATCACCCATTCTTCAAGTCTGTGAAATGAATTTGAAAATACTGGCATAGGCTAGGGCCCAGAGTGCTTGTAGGGACTGGAGTGAGAGACAGGGTGATGTCCATGGCTATCTTTTGGCAGATAGCACACGTGAAAGGCCTCCATTCGCATTAGAAGGGAACTGGGCTAACATTGACACTTGACCTGTGGCATTGTTCTCCCAGTATACACAGTCTGAGTCAAGAAAACTCCGTGCCAAATGGGAATTGCTGGCCCCCTGCCCAATCACTAGGCCCTGCTTGTTTTAGAAAAATTTATTACCATAAAAAAGAGACAAATTGTAAAACTCAGACTTCAGTGTTGAAAAATTAATTAGGCCTTTGGCTCTCTCTTCTCAGCATTTGTAGAGAATTTCTTTGTATACTTAGCTGGTTCAGTGATGGGGGTTAAATATGTGTACCCGGGAGATTAACACTCTTATTGGAGCTATTTCAAGAGGGAAAGTGTGTTAGAACCAGGAGCCCATTTAGTATTTCCAAAGAACATATCAGAAGAAGTCAACGAAGTGAGCTTGGTGGTAGTTAGGAAGGGCCTCTTACTGGAGGCAGCTTTGGGATTGGGGGAGGGACGGTCCATGTGTCAGGCTGGGGAGAGGCAGGGCAATCTAGTCAACAGTTATAGAAGGTATAAAGATGGCAGCATGCAAGAACATGGTGGACCCAAGGAAAACCAGATTCAGCATGCTTGGATAAAGAATCTAGCTAATGGCAAGAAAAGAGGATACAAATCTGGAGAAGAAAATGGAAAGGTAGATCTGAGTAGTAGTATGCTTGATGCCTTCCTTGGGGATCTGGGTTTTAACCTATAAGTACCAACACATTTTTACCAAGGGCATAGTATGATCACTCTCATTTCTGAATATTATCTCTGAGTGTGGCAGTGTGGAAAATCAGAAAACCTAGTACAATACCCTACGACTGAGCAGTGTGGAAACAGGAGTTTGCTTTGGGGAGCAGGTAGCAGGGTTGTTTTTTACCTCTGCAAATAGGGACTCACCTTGAGCCCATGCTGCATTGGCCAGTCACTCTTTTGCATTTTGTTAATAAAGTGATTCACGCATTCATTTATCAGTTATCAAACTTTTAATGAGCACCTGTTATAATGGGCACCATTCCAGCACCAAGACCAGGTGGACCAAGTCCTTAGGCCCATAGAGATTCGGTCTTCAGAGAGATGAAGATAAATAACAAATCATTGAACCAGCACATGTCAGAAAGCATAACGGCTCTATGGAAAAATAAAACAGGCTAAGGAGATCAAACATTGTCGAGGTGATGGCAATTCTATTTTAGGTAGAATGTCCGGGGAAATTTTCCATGAGGAGATGACAGTTGAGCAAAGATCTGCATGAGTCAAGGAGCGAACGGAGTCAAGGTCTAAAAGATCTGAACCAGGGACATTCAAGAAGAGAAAAGGTTACCCACAGCCAGAGTCAAGAGAATGAGAGGCAAAGGAGTAGAGGATGAGAATCAGGCAGGCAGCAGGTAGGAGAATCAGGAAGGGGCTTGGGGCCAGGGCTGGTGACTGACATGGGAAGCCATTGGTGGCTCCTAAATAAGTCAGTGATGGCATCTAATGTGTACTTGGAACAAATATTGCTCAAAAATTAAAGTTTTATTATTATTGAGGCTCTTGCTATTATTATCATTATTTGCTCCTTCACCCACTCACTCATATCTTCTAGAAACATGTTCTGAATGCTTTCTCTATGCCCGGCACTGTGGTAAATACCATAGGCACTGAAACTAGTAAGACGACTCCATCCATTACTGGTTTGCAGGGTTACAAGAACATGTGCATGTATCACACGTAGCACTGAAGTATCTTCAATTCGTTTCTAACTCAAACCGTTTATACCGCAGGTCCAGATGGTAGAATGATTTAAATATCATGGATCTTGGCATATGTTTGTCATCTGTTCAAGATCCCTCACTTTCTTTATTATTTGGGTTTATTCCCCTTCCTCACTATCATTCTAAGATACTCATCTATATATTTGGGTTTTATAAATTCGTTCAAAATGCATTTTGCAGGTTTGTGGCAACTCTTTTTATCCTTACAAAATACACATGCCAGGTCAGGAGTGGAGAGTATAATAGAATCTGTAATTACAAATCCCAGTGTAAGACTTTTTGAATGTGGAGATACTGAAGTCCAGTGGTGTGCTGGTAAATCGACACTTCTACAGAAGAAAAAGGTCCTGACTTGCAGCATTTGCAGATTCTCATGGTGTAAATATTCTCATCATGCCCAATTTCAAGCTGAGATTCAACAATCGGGTTGCCAAAGGCCCAATTATTTAACAACTCTCTCGCCAAGGTCCAGCATACCATTGTACGGTCCCTTACCTCCCCTTGAAGACAGGCATTATGAGGACATGGCTCTGCTTATGACACTAGGCCATCCATGCTCAGTGTGTCATTCTTCCCAGATATCAGGAACCTTCAGTGTCATTCCATAAAGTGAGATGGGTGTTCCAGAAACCCTGGGAAGCCCTTCTGGAGGCGAGTGAGAGGCTGGCTTTTTCAAGAATGGGGTAAGAAACTGCTTCTTACATCAGCTGGAGGCCCAGTCGTTGGAGTCTCCCGTGTGCACATGGTATAAGCCAACTGGTAAACCCTGATGCTGTGGACAAATCTTAGCCAAATGAGAGGGATGGCTTGTGGCCATTCTAAATATTGCCTCAGAAGTGTCTACAATCCTTATGTGACAATATTTGCTGGAGCCGGCTCTGCTGTTGGTTACTGAAGAGCACAGGTGGGCAGACAACGGGATACTTGGATATAGAGAGTCCATAAAAAGAGAAGCTAAATCATTTCTGGATGGTCTAATGGTAGTTTTGAGTTATGCTTCTATGTAGGTTCTGACATCTTTTTAAAAATGTACGTTCTTCCTCTTAAAGATATAAATGATAAATCATAGTTGCTGAAAAGTGAAACAATAGTAATAATACATATAGACTGAATTGTGTCCCTTCAAAATCACATGTTGAAGTCTTATCCCCAACATGATGGTTTTTGAAGGTGGGGCATTTGGGAGGTAATGAGGGATAGGTGTGGTCATGTAGGTGGACACTTGATCTGATGGGACTTCGTGCCCTTATAAGGAGAGGCACCAGAGGGCTTGCTCACTCTGTCTCCACCACAGGAGAAGGTGGCTATCTAGAAGCCAGGAAGAGAACTCGCCAGAAACCTTACTTAACCTTGCAGCCTTTGATCTCGGACTTTCCAGCCTCCAAAACTGGGAGAAAATAAATTTCTCTTGTTTAATCCACCCAGTTGAGGTGTTTTGTAATGCCAGCCTGAGCAGACTACCACTTCCACCAGCCTGAGCGGACTGCTATTTCAACCAGCAATACCACGACTACTGCTAATAATAAGAAGTTAAGCATCTTACATGTATACTGCCCTGTAGTCCTCACAATGACCTGTTAAGTTGGCTTTAGTATTTTCTTCATAAGTGAAAAAATAAGAAAAATTAAGGAAGATGGGCAAAGCCATACAAGATGGCAAATGACAGCTGGGTTTGAACCCAGACTATGTGTCCCTGGAGTGCCCACTCTTCACTGCTATATTGTAATGCTCCCCAAAGGCCACTATATGCCTGGCATATAGGGGGTGCTCAGAATACATCTGCGGGATATTTGGAAATGAAGGCTTGATGGTCAACCTTCCAGACAAGAAACAGTTTGGAACGTATAGATTGTTAAAGCTCTTAACATAGTGGAAGTCCATGCCAATGAAGTCACGGCAAAATTCTCTGCTATGAACTTCAAAAACTTAGTTCTTTCTTGGAAATTCTTGGGGGAAAGGAGTGTAGGCCTAAGGTAATTGTCCTTTTATACCGTTACACTTGTCACGGTGCCAGCATCCACATATTTCCCCAAGGGATGAAATTACAATGGCTAATTTTCATGATTGTGTGATGATTACAGAATAAGTGCTGAGGGAAGAATCATAAAGTGGAAAGAAGTCTGCACGCCTTCCCAACGGGTTAGAGGCAGGCTTGATGCTCTCTCCTATTTGCAGGAGACTTCCTACATATGGGTTTTCTTCATATTTCTGCTGTGTGGACCATCTCTCTCCTGATCATCATGGAGTTCCTGACTGGTGGCGACCTGTGTTCTTTAGGAAGAAACGCTTGTAAATGCATCGTCAGCATTTAAAATGTGGTATATCCCGGTTGCACTGAAAATAGTGGGAAAGTTTCACACTGATCAGTTAACTTATCTGATCAGTGTTTCGGATTTTTTCAAAATATACACATCTTTCCACTCCCAAGAACTGTCCCCAGTGATTAGACAGGGTTTTCTGCACAAGAAAACTTTGGACAGTGTGAAAATACATATAAATGCAATTCTCATACAGAGTTTAACTGTCCAATTTATTTATTTGTTCATAACATGTAAAGGAGAAGGCAGGAACAGGAGAGAAAATCAGGTCCTGACTGCATCAGTTTAATCCAGAGGAGTTATTTTTGATTAAAAAAAAAAGGTTATAGAAAGAGAATTGCGGACACAGAATTCATCTCTGCCTGTTCATTTTCCATTTTAGTGGGATGCAGCCCAGACCAGTGAGGAGCATTGCCAAAGCCACCAAGAGGTACCCAGGGCTCACCCTGGGCGTTGACCTTTGCCCTTGCTGACCACAGTTGAAGCAGATGAAGAGGACCAGCGTGTTCTGATGGAGTTCTCTGTTAGCTCCCCCTTGGGGGCTGGTGGCAGGAGGCACATCCATTTGTCCTGTTTTACAACTGCAATGCCTTTCCCTCCTAAAAGGAAGAGATTGCCACATGCCATCTGCCCCACCATTAGTCAAGTCGTGGAAAGAACTCAATAAGGGCTAAGAAGTACAATGCCTGAAGGGACACCATCAATCCCTTATTACCACCACTTCCTCATTCTTCAGTTGTTTATATTGATTTATCTTTTGCTCAGGTAGAGTGACTTAGAGTAATTTTCTCAGCACGAGAACACGGATTGCCTCTGTTCTGAGCCCATGCCTGTCTGAGAATGTTTTTCATCTGCCCTCACAGAGTAATTGGGTATGGGATATTGGGGCCATTATCTCTTCCCCTCAGAACTCTGTGGTTGGTTTATTCAGACACATGTCTGAAGCTACCATGACTGAGAGTCTGTTTAAATCACGCTACCTTTTATTTCCATTTCTGTGTAGGATCTATGCTTTATATTTGAATTGCCAGCATATTACCTGAACTTTATTCTGTTGTTAAATTTTTTTACAAGGATTAATGAATTATTGTAGTCAGCAAACTTCCTTTACTCAAGAATGTCTTCCAATATTCCTTTAACTTCTGATGTGTCTTACATGTATACTTTGTTTATATTCACATCTCTCTCTCTCTCTCTCATACACACACACACACACACACACACACACACAGATTTTCTTACGTGAATATATGCCCTATATTGCTCTAGGCTTCTAATTGTTTGCATCTATATTTCAAAGTCCCTTTTCCCTTTTGTCTCTTCCGGTACAGGTTTTTTTTTTTTTTTTTTTTTAAATAGTTTATTGTCAAGTTGGTTTCCATATAACACCCAGTGCTCATCCCAACAAGTGCCCTCCTCCATGCCCATCATCCCCCTTCTCCTCTCCCCTACCCCCGTCAGGCCTCAGTTTGTTCTCCGTATTCAAGAGCCTCTCATGGTTTGCCTCGATATTGGTTATTTTTTTTATCACAAAATCTGTTATTTATCACTTTTACCATGGGTCCTTAATGCAAAGATGAAGCAATTAATGCATCTTTTAATCTTCCCCCTTAACTATTCTTTCTGTCTTTCGATCTTTTTACTTAATGTATGCTCATTTTGATTTCACAGATTTCACACCTTATAGAACATTGAACAGAAATAGTCCAGAATTTCTATTTTGGAGAGTTTTTATCTAATTCTTGGGGACCAGTAAGATGTGGAGGGTTGTTCTTGAGCCGTCTCAAGAGAGCTTTCCCCCCCTAAGCTTGAATTTGCCTTTACAGGAGACTGGAAGAGAGACTATACCTCTTTTCTGTGTCCTGCTCTCTGGTATCATCTCCTCTGGGCTCTTTCTTGATACTTGTACAATTTCTGAGTTTTTATGTAACCAATAAAATGTTGTTAGCATAGAAAAGGCAGATTCCGATCATCCCTCTAAGGTTTTGTTTTGTTTCATTTTCTAGTTGGAAATATAATCTTGGACTCCCTTCAAAGAAACTTACTAACAAGAAGAAGCCCTGTGTTCCGGGGTATGAACCTCAGAAATAATCTTTCAGAGAAGAGACGTTTTCTATAATGAAACACTAAGTAGCAAGCCATTCAAGATGCTGAGCATGTTTCCTTGGCGTTATAGGCATAAACCTGCCTCATTAAAAAAAAAAAAAGCCCCTGCTACTAAGCTCCACCCCGAGTCTGGGCCCTATGGCTGTTGGTGTAGAATCTAATGAGATTATCACACATTTGTTGATTTGTCTCAGTCTTGTCTGAAGCTAAACCACGTGCTGTATAAATGAATGTGTGCTAGCAGGTTAGAATGTAGTTTTAATAACTGTATGACTTGCAGTGGTATTTGACTCCTGATTTTTATGTAGGTAATGGCTCCAAGATACCTCCGCATTTTGTTTGAATAGTTGGGAAATTTACCCACACTGTCCTTCCCCTCTAAGTTTAGATCATCCACCTATGTGATACCTCTTGTCATGCTCCACCCAACATACCGTGAACATTAATCTCACAGTCAACAGCCTGCATTATATGTTTAAATATATATACACCCATCAGGATCCATTGCTTTCTGAGTACCTACTTGGTACAATGCTTGAGAATTTAGATCTTCTGACCTCTAGCCAAGAAAGCTTTCAGTAAACCATGCTTAGGGAGAAGTTAGGAATCATCATGTTTTTTGTTTCTGGAAAACCAGGTGTTATTGGGCCAGGGATTTTTAAATTGACCTAAGCTTCTTCATATAATTTTTAAAGATTCTGTTACAAAGAGAACATATGCATGCCTACCTAACTCTTGGAAGTGTGGGGTCCTAGAGAAAATTCTGCTTTCTCTCTTGGTGGAGTTCAAGGCAGGATTCGTTGATAGCCAGAGGGGATCTGGCTGTGACCCAAAACCATTCCTCTGACTTTAAATGCAGAGAGGACACACTCAACTTCCAATGGCCCATCCAACAATGATGAGACCATGGCTGACGGGAATTATCTCAATTTTGTCAGGAATGAGCACACGCTTGCTAATGGCCTATTTCCTTCCCCCACATGCATCCCTGCAAAGGAAGAAGGCAAGAGAGAGCGGGACCCTTGGCTCAGCTGCTGCCTTTTCTCCTCTTTCCTTTCCCAAACACCCTCTCCTCTCACCCCAGGATCATTCTTGATTCTTGAATTCCCATCAGGTTTCAGGGGAAGGGGAAATAGTGTTTCTTGCACTTTTTGTTAGAGAAGAAATTGATGTTATCTGCCTCCCATTGTTCTACCCACCATCCGGTTTGGACCTGACTGAGGACGGAATGAAGGTGTGCATCCAGTTGTGTCCCGACGTCCTTTGAACAACTCTATCTTTGCAAAGAGATACCATTTCAGAGACTGTTCCCATTTACTTGGAATACCGGTAATGCACTCAGGGCACTACCCAAATGAGAGTCACTGAATATAATCAAAGAGCTACTAAAAAGAAAATCTCGGGGTGGGCGTAGTCCTCAAAATCTTGGTTAAGCATTCAGATGGATATAGACATGAAGAATAGAAAATCAGCAGAACAGCAAACAAGCTCTAGGAAACTGTTCTCCACTAGCAACAATGGTTTTGCCACATCCGATGGGTAATGTCTAAACACTAGAGTTGAACCATCATAATGTTAGCACACAGTAGGTGCTCAATGCTTATCTGTGAGGGTCAGCACCATATTCCTGGTACACCTGCTCTTGTAGGTGACTGGATCTAAAGAAGAAGTAAAGTGCACCTAGCCTAGAGGTAAAGAGCAGTAAACTGCAGTATTTAGATTTTGGGGAGAGGGCCTTTTAAAAATGAATTTATTTTGCTTGTAGATGAAAAAATTACCAAAGATAGCACAGAGTTCCCATATACGTCTCACTTACTCAGTTTTCCCTAAAGTTACTGTCATATATTATTGTGGTATATTTGTCAAAATTAAGAAACCAACATTGGCCCTTTACTGTCGCTTTATTTGGATTTAACAATTTTTTTTCCCGATTATTGTCCTATGTTTTTGTTCTTGTTTGGGGATCAACGGCAGCATACTATACTTATTTCGTCCTTGGTCTACCCTAGTCTGTGACAGTTTCTTAGTCTTCCCTTGTTTTTCATGATCTTGGCTATTTTGGGGGATCAAGGTATTTTGTAGAATATCCTTCAATTTGAGTTTGTCTAATTCTCCTCGTGGTTGTGGATGTTTGGCAAGGACCCCACAGAGGGTACATGATCTCCACAGGACATGACTGGCGACGTTAACCTTCTTCACTTGGTTAAGATCATGCCAAGTGTCTCCACTACCAAAAAATCACCATTTTTCCCTTTTATGGGAGGAATTATAGTTGTGATTTGTTATAATTCCATTTTTCAAAGCTCTGTTTGTACGTCAGGAAATGGCTTTTTACTGTTAAATGAAAGAACAGTGGTTCAGTCAGTGACAGAAAGACCTTGCTGGAATCCTGGAGAAAGTTTAATGAGTCATGGACTTGTAACCAAAAAATCCAACCCGAGCAGAGCTTGAAGGAGATGAAAGTTGGCACTACAAGCCTGCTCCACTGAGCTCTTTTCTGAGCTCCTTCCACAGGCAGAGGGTCTGAGCGCCGTCCCCTGTTGTGTGCGCCTTGGGCAGCGGGGAAACCCCACTCACCTGGGCCTGGTCTGTTTTGCTATTTGCTCTCCCTGATGGTCTGATCTCATCCTCAGGCTCCTTCCTGCACACGAGGCCCCAGTGCATCATGTCCTGGCCTCTGGTGGGCCTCGTCAGTTACGACTGTGTCTAATTCCGAAGCTCAGTGAGGGACGCAAGTGGAGAGGGGGGTTATCAG
Source organism: Proteles cristata cristata (assembly GCA_017311185.1). Taxonomy (NCBI): domain Eukaryota; kingdom Metazoa; phylum Chordata; class Mammalia; order Carnivora; family Hyaenidae; genus Proteles; species Proteles cristata. The sequence continues at coordinate 332,474 of JAESUZ010000053.1, read as the reverse complement.
ATGCTGAGATTGTGGAAGGGAGGGGACAGTATCCCTTTTTTAAGCCTGGTCTCTGGGTGAGAGACGTACAACACTTTAAGAGTGGAAATGAAATCTTCTGGTAGCATATCTCCTGTATTTCATGATGCTCTAGAAGAATCTGTCTCCTCACGTCTCCTGAATTATTACATAAAATGTTTGCTTCTATTACTCCAGTGTTGTTAAACCACTTGTCAGGAGTTGAGCACGGAGGTTTTAGGAGTTAAAACTATCCATTTGAAACAATATATTTTATCTTTAAGAAAAAGAAATCTAGTAATAGCAGGGGTCTGAGTTTTCGCTTACACTTAGCCGGATTCCGTGAAGTTTAGACACTTTGAGGTCTGTCTGACCAACTGTGGGAGTGAGTGCATCAAGGCTTTCTTCATATGAGGGGCCAATTTTCATCCTAGGCTTGGGGAAGGGGTGCTTAGTCTATGGAAGATTTCTCAAGGAGATAAAATTAGGGAAAAGTAATTTCAGCAGCTGATGACTTTGCAGTTTCAGAAATCAATAATTATAAAGTAGTATAACCTTGTCGTGATTTGGAGATGAAGTTGATGAAGGCACAAACACATAGCCATAGATTCAAGAGGGAAAATAAGAGTTTTGAGGGCGGAACCAGGATATCTAATTGGGCTCATCAGATTAACAGGAGGGAGAAAGGAAACAGAGGGAAAGTACTTTTAAAAGAAACACAAGATCATTTCCTTGAGTTAAAGGAAGACAAATTTGCAGTTTTAATTTTCTCACTGGATCTCAAGAAAAAAATTATAGAAAAGAAATCTAAACCTTTAAAACTCCTAATTTCTAAGCCACATACAAATCCTTAACGTTTCCAGTTATAAATAGCTGATTATTTTTACATAGCAGAGTAAACCTGCCTAATATCAGATTTCTCTTTAGCATGGGAAACTATTCTGCAACACCACAGACTCTTAAGAGGAATAGCTGCAATGTCTGTATCGTACATGTGGGAAAATACCATCATGCATTGGCAGAAAAACCGAATCGGGAAAGGTCACTGAGAGTACAATCCGTGTCCATTAATATCTGTGCCCTCTGAATGTCAGTACAACAAAATCAGAGGCTTCATTCAACATACTGGAAAATACAAAAGGGAAAGAAACAGTGATGGGCAATGACTAACTATATAGCAGGTAAAGATAGATGAAAAGATAGAGGGAAATGATGTATGTTTGTATAAATATGATAGAGTGGATGATTGGATGATGATGCTACTATGAATTTGTAGCTTAGGTACTAAGTAAGTATTCCTGGAAAAGAGGACATGAGCAGCAAGGGAGGACCTTTTAATAGACTGACCCCCAAAACCAAAACCCGACTCTCAGCCAAATCCAGTAGATGGGGGAGGCAAAGGGAAGGAGTAGCAAAGAGCAGATAATTAAAATATGATTAAAAAAATGATAAAATTCCATCATTATGGGAGAAATGAGGGCCAAATAATTCAACTGTTGTAAAATGCAGACCATTGGTATTATTAATTTGATGAAACATATCATACAGTGGCATCTGTAGGTCTGTGTTGGCAAAAATCATAAAACTGAAGATGGTGAGAAGTACGAGTGTGTCCAACTGAAAGGTGCCTGCATTAAGAACGTCCCAAATGGTCACAAGGCCCTTACGTTCTAACCACAACCCACCCTGATAAAGGGTAAGAACTTTAACCCACCGCTGTTGGAGAGGTGGAGCTGGACAGAGGCCAGGTACCACTCACTCATAGCTCGCCTCCAGATTCGTCTTTGGCAGAGTTCACTGCAGTTCCAAAGGTTTCATAGCAAAGTGAAAAGTGACACTGTCTGAAGCATTTCTGTCCACGGGAGGAGGGGGGGCAGATATGTGACGGATCAGTGGGAGAAATACAGTCCTCACTGCAATGATCAGAGTGGGGAAATCATTAGCTGACTTCAAAATGTAATAGAGCTTCTAATTACGAAGGGAGAATGGAGAAAATTTTAATTATTGTGTGTTATGAGACAAATATGAATATACCGAAGCGCTAGAGAAAATACTGATGTCAGGGCAATGAAATCAAGGTCATATGCATTCAACAGGATAAAGAAGGATATCAGATAATAATAAAATGTAACAATTCATAAAAGGGAACTACAAGGATGTACATCCTTATATAGCAAAAAACCCATTGTGGCAAAATGTAGAACTAGGGCTAGAACTCTCAAAACATGATAATTTGTTAAAATAAGTTTGGAAAATTTCTGTGTAACTACTTTAGAATATAAAAATCCATGTGGGTAAAAATAGACTGAGGAATATAATCAATAAGCACAATTTAATATATTTATATAGAATGTGTTATCTTAACCAAATATAAAAAAATGTCCTTTTTATGCCCTTGGAATACTGCAGGAAAATGACAGAATATACCCAGTCACACACACAAAAAAAACCTTAGTAAATAAATCTCCAGAGGACAGATTTATAGGACCTGATTTCTGATAGCTTCCTCCCCGTCCCTCGAAAAATGGAAATCAGTCACAAATGATGTTTACCCCTGTAATGTGTACCTAGCTCATTTCTTTTTAAAAAACATTTTTCAAACTACAATGGATTAAAGGTGGGGGGAATGTAAATCACAAATTATTTTTACAAAATTGAACAGCGATGGGGTGAAAGAAACCGTCAAAATAAAACCTGTGGGTCATAGGTTAGCTGGATTTTTTTTTCCAGAGGAAAACGCATAGCCTGAACTAAACTTTAAAAATTATTATTAAAACAGGGAGCCTGAAAGTAAAACAAATTTTGATTTCAACTCCTTGCAGTATAAAAAGAACCAAAGGGATTCTGCATTGTTACTGAAAGTCAATGTAAAGAGTTAGGGAACGATCTATGATGGTCAGGTGGATAATGTGGTCAGAGAAGTCCTGTCTGATAAGCTAACATTGCAATGTAAACTCACGAAAAGTAGAAAGTAAATCACATGAAGATTTGTTAGGATCCACTGACATGAACCCAGATATGGAGAGGAACTTCTCTTCCAGGTACTGATTTGGGGTTCACATGGTGAAGAAGGCTAGTGAAGACAACTGGAAGAAACAGAGTAACTTTCTTTCTTGTTTTTCAACACCAAAACTAGCTTCACAGTTTCTTATGATTCTGTAAATCCATGTTATTGTAAAAATAAAGTGAAATAAAAATAAATTTAATGGGCTCTTCAACTTCTGCTGTAACAAGATAACCAGCATCAGTGTTATAGATTATCTTTTCATGAACCTCTTTACATATGTGTATGTACATATATACAAATATTAATTTGCTTCTTATTTTAGGTATTTTAACACAGGTTGGGTTTTTTTTTTTCAATTTTTGATGTGTGCCTCCTGCTTTTCTTTTCCTGTTGCCCCATCCTGCCCCTGAGAGCTAATAATGAAGTTTACAAATCATACTTCTCAGAGCCTATTCAGTGATCACATTATCCAGTGCCTATAGTTGTAGCTTTACCTACAGATGATATAGATGTAAGTATCAACATGGACATAAATGGCAAATGTTTTGCTATTGTTTTAAAACTGACCATAGTGCATAAGGCTTCTCTACATCTGGATTTTCTCCCTCACATAGGTTATGCTAATCCTTTCGAATAACTTGGTCTGAATCTAAGGCATTATTTTAGGGATAACATAATATACCCTATTGTGAATGTAGCACAATCTGTTCCTGAATAGTATTTACTCCCTCACACCCATTTTTGTTAAGGTTAAAAATATTGCAATCTATATTTATTTTCCATGTATGGATCATTACATGTTGGTATTTTTATTTCTAGAAATTGGATTCTCAGGAGTGAGATTTTTGGGTCAACAGATACGTATATTTTTAATTTTTAAAGATGCTTGGAAATTGCTGTCCAAGAAAAGCTGAACACCTGATTCACACTGACATCAACAATATATGAACTCCATATAGTCTGTCTCCCTAGTCACAATAAACATTTGTTTCTTATTGGATGGGTATATAAAGGACCACCGTGTTAATTTTATTTGCATGGTCCTAATAGAGAGATTGAGTACCCATGCTTTCGTTACCACTGGCCATTTGTTTGCAATTGTCTTTTCATGTATTTTACCCATTTTTTCCAGCTGATTTGTATATATTTTTATTTTCAACTTGTCTATTTTTAGTATATTCTAACCTTTAATCTAGCACATGTGTAGAATTCATTATTTTTTTATTTGCTTTAGTATTGATTTAAAAATATTTTAAAAGATCTAATATTTATACAGTCAAATGTCTGCCTTTTCTTTAATGATTTTGGGGTTTGCTTTAGTTATAAAGGTTTCTTGAACCCTTAGGTTTTAACATATTGTCTCCTAACTTTTCATAACCTTTAAAAATATTTGTTTTTATCCCAACTAGAATTTTTTTAATGTAACATGAAGTGAATATCTAACTTTTTCTTTATGATGGAAAACCAGTTGTGCTGGCCTCATTTATTATATTCCCGCTAGATTGAAATACTACTTTAATTTATTAAGTGGTCATATATACTGGTATTGCTTGGGGCACTCTACTCTGTTTCTCTGATCCTCTTGACTTATGTCAATATCAAACTGGTTTTATTATAGTTGCATTGTAGTATATTTCAATGTCTGGGAAGACAATCCTTATTCACTATTCTAGACCCAAAGCTGAGAGTCAGTGTTGCCCCTCATCCTGACTTTACATCCTTCAGCTTTTCCAGGGGTTTATGAGCCATCAATCCCTTCTACAAAATCACTTTTGCTTGAAACCTTGAAGTGGTCTATGTATTCTTGGCTGAACTCACTGGATGCAATATGGATATAGCAAGACAGCTGGCCATTCAGTTAATACAAAGGCTGACATCCTTATAACCAGCAAGAGATATTTACAATAATTAGTTTTTAAGGACTTCATTTTCAGTAGCAATAAACAATAGGGGATGTCGAAGAAAATATCTTTTAAAAAAAGCATGTGAAAGACAAACGGCAGATTTTTCTTAAATAACCTTAATGAAAAACTTGATATATTAAAATGGACAGAGACTGTGCAGAATGTAGCCACAGACTTGGACAATGAGCTCAGTCAATTAAATAGCCTACATAGTATCTAATATACTTGTTTGAGATAAAAGATAGTAGCAAGAATACAGAGGAGTAGCCTGATGAAGAAGAACACAGGGTGAGGTCCAGAAGGGTCCAGAGTTCAGGAGCTTCTAACCCTAGGAACTCGGGGTGTGCCACCTTCTTGGCTGATGGATGTGTTCACCCACCATGAAGGTCTCCAAGCCCCATAGTTATGGGATTTGTATGGAGGCCTCATTAAATAGGCCTAACTGATTAGAAGTTCAATCTCCCTCCCAAAGGATAGACAATGGGGCTGAAAATTCCAAGACTGTAGTCACGTTTGGGCTTTCTGAGGACCAGCTCTCATCCAGAAGCCCACCATGAGTCACCTCCTTAGAATAAAAGACACTCTTATTATCCAGGAAATTGCAAGGGATTTGGGAGCTCTCAGGGTCAAAAACCAAATAGTAGAACAAAAGATGCTCCTAGTGTCCATATCATCCCAGATGTTACCAGGGTTTTAAGAGTTCTGCTTCAACAACCAGAGGCAGAGACCAAATATGTATTTCTTATTATGCCAGTTACCAGGGTATAATGAACATGGCAACCATCACTCAAAAAAATCTCAAAGCGGGCATGAGGGGTCATTTAATTTTGATATTTCACTATAATCTTATTTCAAAGTGAGAAGAAAGTCTGTATAGGTCCTTAGAGGGGAACCTCACAAGGAAGTGATTTCGTGTAGAGGGCAGGAACGTATTTTCTTTAATCAGATCTTTTGGATTCATATCCTACCATTGTGTCTCCTTCTCAAGGTGACCCTGCACAAGTTAGTTGACCTCTTTAAAGCTCAGTTTTTACATCTTTAAAATGGAGAAATAAATCTTGCCCACTCTTTGAGGAAAATAAATTGCTTCACAGAGTGACTGACTGACCTAGAGCAAGAGCATGACAAATATCAGCTAGTAATATTAGTATCTCTTACATGGTGCCAGTACAAAGGAAAATGTCAAAGCTTCACATTTCTGAATTGGCTACAAAAGTAAATCGCACTTTTTGACAAGGATGCAAGTTATTGCCTTGCTCTTCATTTTGGTCATAGAACCGGGTTCCCAGAAGCAACTGCAAGGTGTCTGTAATGACTTCAATGTGGTCCCATGGATACAAGCTCACAGCTCAAGACTCTTATGGCTGTAGCATGCATGCCTCACCTTTCTGCCTGAGTCTTCTTCCGGGGTGACAGAAGACCCTCTATTGTCAGGATCAGGCCACCAGTCCATGGACTTTCTCCAGCTGCATTGTCTGTCTATCGTTGCAGTATGGCAAATGAGATTCTGTGAGCTACAGGGCCACTTTACAACAAAAGACTGGGGCCTACGGTAGATCCCTACCCTGGTCCTGCCCTGGCCCGACATAATGGCAATTGCTCTAGTGGAGAAGGTGTTGGGAGGTGCCTCATTAATTTTCCAATTTTAGAGAGCCTCTGACCTGGCAGCCAGCTGAAGATGAATATGGTGAGGTCTACGGTATGTGGGAGGAAGATACAAATGGCCAAAGTGGCCGCCACCCAGATTGGAGGCTGGGGATGGAGGCAGAGCTGGGGGAAGGGGAAGAAGGATCTTAGCTGTGGATGAAACTCTTCCATCTCTCCTCTGAGGATGTGGCCCATCAGGGTGTTCTGAGTCATGGCAGTCGAGGCAGGAGAACCCTGCTGAGGGGAAGTGTAGCCAGGACAGCCTTTGAGCCACCACACACTTTCCCTCATTTCACTCAAGTCTGAGCCCCACCTCATCCCTCCTCACACTGGCAGATAATGTGAAAACTCTTTGTTAAACCAAGTCCGCTCAATGTTCTTCCCCCTGAGGCTATATTTTCACCATCCTCTCTTACTTCCCTCTCATCTGTGAGACCATCTCCCCGATTAATTCAGACATCTGTGCTCATGCTCTGTGTAATCTCCTTTTCGTCTTTGTCCTGCACTTAGCCCTTTGGTTCCAGTATAGTCACTTTCTTCTCTGTCTCCGTCACTAATGGGATTCCTACCTCTCTTGGGGAGGCACTCTCCAATGGCCCGCTCCCAGTATGCCTTTCAGAAGGAAATTCTGAAGCCCTCCCAAAGCCTACGTGCTTTCTGAAGACTTTTCCTATTGTCCTAAAAGGTTATAATCTTACTTTACTCAGAATTTGCATAGAACCGCTCCCATTCCCTTTGAGAGTGTGATATATTTATCTGCATTGCATGGCAGGAAGTTCCTGAGGGGAGACCCTGAGACTTAATTGTCTGTGCATCTCTAGCACTGCAAGGGCCAAACATATATAGGTTTACTTGAATAAGACGACCTATATTTATATAATGCATTATATGTGGGAGGAACACAAGGATGGATGCTCAACATTAATTTGTTAGGAAAACACAAATGAAAACCACAATGAGATACCCACTGGAACAGCTAAAATGAAAAACAAATACTGACACTATCTAGGGCCGGCAATTTTACAGGTTAACTGGAATTTTTATGAATTGCTAGTGGAAACACAAAATAATACAGCCATTTTGGAAAATAGTTTGACAGTTTCTTACAAAGTTAAACATATATACTTACCAAATGACAGCGATTTCTCTTGTAGGTGTTTACCCAAGGGAAATGAAACTTCATGTTTACAAAAAGCCAAAAGTTATGGTGACCATTACAGTGGTTTTATTCATAAACATCAGAAACTAGAAAGAACCCAAATGTGTTTGAACTCTAGAACAGATAAACTATGGTATATCCATATATTGGCATACTACTCGGTATTAAAAAAGAAGCCAACTGCTAATACAAGCAGCTTCATGCTATCTATATGGTTTTGTGTAGATGATGCTATGGATTGAGTGTGTCCCCTAGTTTCAAATACTGAAACCTAATCCCCAAAGTCATAGTATTTGGAGGCAAGGCATTTAGGATGTGGTTAGGCCATGAAGATGAAATCCTCAGAGATGGGATTAACATCTTTCTACAAGACACCCCAGAGAGCCCCCTTTACCCATTCCCTCCACATGAAGACACAGTGAGAGATGGTCATCTGTGAACCAGGAAGTGAGAGTTCACCAGACACTGAATCTGCCAGTGCTCTCATCTTGGACTCCCTGGCCTCCCAAATTTTGAGAAATAAATTCGTTTTTTATAAGCCATGCAGTCCATGGTATTTTTGCTATAATAGCCTGAATGGACCAAGACAAATGATATTCTGGGAAAGTCAAATACTATAGCAACAGAAAACAGATCAGACCCTAGAATTGGAGGTGGGTGGAAGATCTGCGAATGTTGTTAGTGTTCTGTATCTTGATTTTGGTGGTAGTTAGATGCTACTCATTTTTCAAAACTTCCAGAACTGTATAACCAGAAAAAGTTATTTTTACCGTATGTAATAATAGCCTTTAATTTAAAAAATGTGAAGAAAGGACATTTTGAAATAGTGCAACCTCTCTCATCACCAGTGGTCCATAGAGAGGGAATGAGCATCCCCTGCACTCAGCTGGCTTGCAGAGCTCCCGGCTTTTATTTTTTAAAATTTAATTTATTTTGAGAGAGACAGAGACAGCATGAGTGGGGGGAGGGAAAGAGAGAAAGGGAGAGAGAGAATCCCAAGCAGGCTCCTGGCCACAAGCACAGAGTCCAACATGGGGCTTGAATCCACAAAACGAAGAGATTATGACCTGAGCTGAAATCAAGAGTTGGACACTTAAATGACTGAGCTACCCAGATGCCCCAAAGCTCCCACTTTAACCAGAGGTCACTGAGCTGGTGAAACCAGGGAGTGACTACCACAGTCTACCCCAGGGTACAAAGTTTTAGGTAGTAATGACTTAAACTGTTTTATAGATGTGAAGGAAGCCGAAGTGAGTTGTCCGGAGCAGTCAAATAATTTTATGTCAAGAACATGAATGCAAACATTTGACTGACATAAATTTTATTGAGCTTTTTCACATTAACCCAACCCAATGGACCAAGGTACAGAATTCAATGAAAATGTCTGTCAAAAGAGTGACATATTTAATTTTAAAATAGCTAATCAGTCTTTCCTTTGGACTCTCACAGCCCCGATGTATACCTCTTAATTGCTGTATTTATCAAAATGTATTTTAATTATTTGTTTGTCGCTCAGTCTTCCCCACTAGGAATTTGGGTTCCTTTAGGTCAGGGATTTTAACTTACTGATTTTTTTTAATTAAAAAAATGTATTTGAGTATATTTTTGACTCAGTGATACACGACTGACACACAATGTTAAGTTAACTTACTGACTTTTGCATAGCAGGTATATAGTGGAGTAAGTGCTCAATACATTTCTTTGGAAAGAATGAAAGAGAACTCATAATTTCTACCACCAGCCGCCATCTTGTCCTCTACTTCTCCATAACTCACCTCCTTCTTCTTTTTTTTTTTTTAATATTTTTTTATTTATTTCTAGGAGAGAGAGACAGCGTGAGCAGGGGAGGGTCAGAGAGAGAGGGAGATACAGACTCTGAAACAGGCTCCAGGCTCCGAGCTGGCAGTCAGCACAGAGCCCGACGCGGGGCTCAAACCCACAAACCGCGAGATCATGACCTAAGCGAAAGTCGGTCGCTTAACCGACTAAGCCACCCATGCGCCCCTCCATAACTCACCTCCTTCTATACATCTCTAACCTCCACAGACTCTCATGCAGCAATATCTCTCCTGCTGCCCACTCCTGACCCTCTTACATCCTACATCCATGCACCAGCAGGCGCGGTCTTTCTGAAACACAAATTAGATCTCACCACTCCCAGGCTTGTATACATTAATGGTTTCCAATCAGGCTTAGAACAAAAGCCAGATTCCTTAGTTGAGCTTTTAACACCTAACAATTTCTGTTCCTTTCTACCTCTCTGATGTCATGTCTAAACACTCCATCTTTGCCTGATATGACACAGACCATCAACTTTCTTTTAATGCTGCAAATATGGATGGTAGTGCATTTCTCAGAGCCTTTGTACAGAGGGCTCTGTGGCCTCTAGTTTTTACGCTGCTGTTCACATTACTGGTTCTTCTCATCATGCAGAGCTTTGCTTCAATATCTCCTCCTCTGAGAGGTCTTTCCTAACCACACAATCTAACCTCACTGTTGATCATGTGATCCAGCTTAATTTTCCTGTATAGCACTCATGCCAATGGGATGCTTGTATTGTCCATTACATATTTGATAATAATTCTCCCTCCCCTCCTGTAATGTACGCTCTGAGAGAGCAAGACTCCACATTAACCCTGGTCTGTCCCCATTGCCTACACATAATAAATGTTTAATGAACCCTTGTTGGGGGATGGTTGAATGGCTAGACAGATGGATTCATGAATGGATGTCATCTTTTACTGAAGTACCATAGCCGCCATTATTTTCTAATAGAACATCCACATCAACCTTATCCATACAAGTTTTCCCTACCCTGTACCAGACTGAAATGTGTATCAGACAACCACAATGATGCCTATGTCTATCTGCTGTATATTATTTGATTAACTTAATAGGAAACAAAGGAAATGAATCAGACATAGCCTTCAGCAGGATGGGGAGAAAATTTGTTCTAAAAAATGTTAGGGGCATGGGCACCTGGGTCACTCAGTTGGTTAAGCATCTGGCTCTTAGTTCTGGCTCAAGTCATGATCTCAAGTCATGGTTTGTTCACTCAAGCCCCAAGTCAGGCTCTGTGCTGACAGCGCAGAGCCTGCTTGGGATCCTCTCCCTCGCCCTCTCTCTATGCCCTTCCTGGCTCTCTCTCACTCTCTCCCTGAAAATAAATAAATAAACTTAAATTTTTTTTTTTTTTTTTACAAATAGTTTATTGTGAAATTAGTTTCCACATAACACCCAGTGCTCATCCCCACAAGTGCCCTCCTCCATGCCCACCCCTCCTCCCCCCCACATCCACCAGTCCTCAGTTTTTGTCAGCATTCAAGAGTCTCTCATGGTTTGCCTCTCCCCCTTTCCCCCACTATTTCCGCCCTTCTTCTCCCCCTGGGTCCTCTGTTAAGCTCCTCCTAATCCTCCTATACGTGCACACATATGATATTTGTCTTTCTCTGCCTGACTTATTTCGCTCAGCATAACCTCAAGGTCCATCCATGTTGCTACACATGGCCAGATTTCATTGTTTCTCATTGCCATGTAGTATTCCATGGTATAGATAACCCACATCTTCTTGATCCATTCGTCCGTTGATGGCCCTTAGGCTCTTTCCATGTTTTAGCTATTGTCGAGAGTGCTGCTATGAACATTGGGGTACATATGCTCCTATGCATCAGCATTTCTGTATCCCTTGGGTAAATCCCTAGCAGTGCTATTGCTGGGTCATAGGGGAGTTCTATTGTTAGTTTCCTGAGGAACCTCCACACTGTTTTCCAGAGGGGCTGTACCATAAACTTAAATTTTTGAGTAAAATAAAAATGGCGGGTATGAATACAAGATTTATATACTTTATAATCTTTACAGCTATCCCTGACCTATACAGTTCTTAATTCCCTCTTAGATGGTAATTGGAGGCAACTCTTTTTCCTTTATCCTTGTGAGACTAACACTCGCCCATCTTTCCAGCCTGTCTAGGCCATTGTATCTTTGTCACCCTAGAGAAGGTCTTTAAGATTTTGACTTCACTACTCCTGCCTGGCCAGCCCAAAGTTGTGGTTATACCTGGCCTGAAGAAATAGCAGACCCATCAGCTTCCAAAGACAACTTGCTTTTCTGAGGCCTCCAGAATTTAATATGGTCCCTTTGCCTCTGCCCTGTCCAAAGATCATTTCTAGATGTTTTGTTGTAACTTAAAACAATCAAAGCAGGCATATTTTTATTTTGTACAATGCTTTCTCAACAGCTCAGCTGACCAAAGGAAACAAAACAAAACAAAACAAAAACCCAAACCTCTCTATCTGACATGAATAGCAAGTGTACCTTGGCAACTTTAAAATTAGAACTTCTCCACAGCAAAAGTCAGGCTGAGCAGGTGACCACACACTAGTTTTTCAGAGGGTGTTTCTAGAATCAGATTGTCTGAGTTCAAAGCCTACCAGCTAAAATAGGGCAAGCTGCTCGACAGCTCTATGTCTCATTCTTCTCATCCACAGTGTCCCAGTCTCTTCCTCAAGCTGGTGTGGTGAGGATTCCACCAGTGAATGCACGCAAAGCTCTTTGCAGTGACTGACACGTCGTATATGCTTGATACCTGGTATATGTACTAAACATAATTATTATTTAGTGACTGAATTCAGGTTTTTAAAAAAAAAATTTCTTCCATGAAATAACACCAACCCTACTCTCTGCTTTGGAGCATCTCTTACTGAAATTATAATACACAATTCCCTTCATTGATGGCTCCACACCTTCCTTACCCTGTTTGTTTGTTTGTTTGTTTCCCAGAGTCTGGAGCTGGCAGGGTGCCGGTGGGATGGGAACACTCTTGGCCTCACCCCACTGGCAGCTGGAGTGAAATTGTAGCAGTCAGTCCAAATCCATAGCTGCTGCACGTCCAGCAGCAGAGCCCTGCAGGAAGTAAGCAAGTTCCACCCACTTCTACTTCCCTCTGTTCTCCATCTGGGGATTCACAGCCACCCCCAGACTCCAGATCACTATCGTCCCACACAGTGGGTCAATGGACAGAAAAAAACAAAACAAAACAAAACAAAACACTGCTGCAAAGGAGAATGCGTTTGCTGCAAACAAAGAAAAAAATGATTGGGGCCAAGGTAGCAACTTTCCATGATAGTTCAAGAAATCTGTCTAATTCTTAAGAGTGCTTGGGAGAAGCCAGGGTCTTTCTCGAGGGAAAAGATGGCAAATTGTAGTATTTCGATTCACGCCCGTGAATGATGTCCCTGCAGCTGTTTGAATTAATTCTGAAATATAAGCAATCTCAGTAGGAGTCTGAATCTTCATAAAACAATTCCCTGCTGAGTTGGTTCAACTGGCTTCACCCTTGCTCTTCCGCACGCCTCAGTGCTGAGGACATTCAGAGTCAGTTTTTATTATTTAAGCACTCACAGAATCTTTGGGTATCCAACTATCAAGGCTAATGCATCTCTGGATTTATTTGTCCCTGCCTAAAACATAACACAGCTCTACAAAGGCATCAGAAAATAGGGGGAGGAGCTGCATACTGGGGATTAGAGTCCTAGCCCTGACTGGATAGCTCTTCTGTTAACTCTTGCTTCCCAAACTGCTTTAACTGAAGGTCCTCAACTCAAAGTCTGGTTGCCTCGGGCCCTTGAGTCTATCCAGGGTGAACAACTGGTCCATGCATATCCATTCAACTGTCATCATCCCCAGTGTCCTTAGAAGGATAGCAAATGCATCAGGCTTTCCCCTAAGGCAGCTACTATGAACTCAGGGGTCCTTAACTGCAGACCTCTTAGCTTGATCTCTGACTCTTTCACTCACTATTATGAACTCTTTTCTAGGACCAGGGATACTGTACTCTGACATTAAACTTTTTTAAAATTATTGCACAATATTTATAATGTAATACAGTAAAACCTTGGTTTGCAAGCATAATTCATTCCGGAAATATACTTGTAATCCAAAGCACTTGTATATCAAAACGAATTTCAAGAACCATTGGCAGTTGTGATCATGTGACATTTGGCATCGCTTACTACTCATATCGTAAGACATGGCTCATTTATCAAGTTAAAATTTATTAGAAATGTTTGCTCATCTTGAGAACACTTGCAGAACAAGTTACTCACAATCCAAGGTTATACTGTATTTCCCATCTTCATCATGTGTAAGTCACATGTTCAGTGGTATTAAGTACACTCACATCCTGCACCCATCCCCCACACTTATCTCCAGAGTCCTTATAATCTCACGAAATAGAAACACTATACCAAATAGACAGTAACTTCCCATTTTCCCCAATCCCCAGTCTCTGACAACCACCATTCCACTATCTGTAAAAATTTATTTTGAGAGAGTGAGTTTGTGACTGGGGAAGAGGCAGAGAGGGAGAAAGAGAGAATTCCAAGCTGGTCCCACGCTGTCAGTGCAGAGCCCAATGTGGGGCTCCATCCCACAAAACTTGAGATCATGACCTGAGCGGAAATCAGGAAACAAATGTTTAACCAACTGAGCCATCCAGGTATCCCTCCACTTTCTGTATAAATCTGACTACTGTAGAAGCCTCACATAAGTGGAACCCTATAGTATTGGTCTTTTTGTAACCAGCTTATTTCATTTAGCACAATTTACTTGAAGTTCATCCAGGCTACAGCAAATGTCAACATTTCCTGCCTCTTTAGGACTTATCTTACATTTTATGTGTATACTACATTTTGTTTATCCATTCACCAATCAATGGACACTTGAGTTGCTCCTACATTTAAGCTATCATGAATAATGCTGCTATCAATATAAATGCAAACATAACTCTGAAACCCTGCTTTAAATTCTTGGACTCTATATCCAGAAATAGAATTGTTAGATCATATGGTAATTCTGCTTTTAATTTTTTGGGGAAACGCCATACTGTTTTCCATTTTACATGCTTACAAAATGCACACAATGATTCTAATTTCTTCACATTCTCACCAGCACTTATTTTCTGTTTTGTTTGGAAGGTAGCCATCCTACTGAATGTGAGGTGGTACCTCATTGTAGTTCTGATTTGTATTTCTCTAATGATTATTGACATTAACCATATTTTCATGTGCTTATTGGACATTTATAGATGTTTTTGGGAGAACTATCTATTCAAATCCTTTAGTCATTTAATTGGATTATTTGTATTTTGTTGAATTTTAGGAATATTATGGTGATTAATAATTTCTAGCTTCATAGATATTTTCTCCCATTAGGTAAGCTGCCTTTTCAGTTTGTTGATAGTGTCCCCTGATGAACAAAAGTTTATTTCCCTGAAACGCAATTTGTTGATCTTTTTTCCTTTTGTTTCCTGTGCCTTTGGTGTCATATCCAATAAATTACTGTTAACTCCAATGGTGTGAAGATTTTGCCCTATGTTCTCTCTGAAGAGGTTTATAGTTGTACCTCTTTTATTTAGGTCTTTGAATCACTTTGAATTCATTTTTGTATGTAGTGGAAGCATCTCATGAGTGCTGGTATATTTTCTTGTTGGTCATCTTTAAGTATTTTCTAACATCCCTTGTGATTTCTTCTTTGATCCATTGGCTGTTTCAGAGTGTTAATTTCCTCACATTTGCAAAATTTCCAGTTTTCCTTCTGTTATTGGTTTCTAACTTCATCCCACAGTAGTCAGAGAAGATACTTTGTATCACACCTAGTTTTTAAGATGTCTTTAAGATGTCTAAAAAAACATTTTAAGATGTTTTTAAAACTTGTGACTTAACATATCATCAATCATGGGTAATGTCCCAAGAAGTACAACTGAGAATAATGTGCAATGTGTTCCTGTTGGGTATCTTGTTGGTTTACTGTATTGTTTGGATTCTCTATTTACTTACTTTTCTTCTGTTTGGTTGTTCTATCCATTATTGAGAGTCAGGTATTAGAATCTCCAGCTATTAGTGTAGAACTGTCTATTTCTACACTTCCATTCATTCAATTTCTGGATATGTTTTAATGGACAGTTATTAGGTGTGAAAATGTTCATAATTTATGTATCTTCTAGCTACATTGACACTTGTATTAACATAGTGTGTCCTTCTTGGTCTCTTTAACTTTCTTGACTTGAAGTTTATTTTTTCTGGTATCGGTATGGCCACCCCTGCTCTCTTTCGTTTGCTCTTTGAAAGGAATGTATTTTCGAGCCTTCCCCTTTCAACCATTTGTGTGTCTTTGGATCTACAGGGAGTCTCTTATAGATGGCATACAGTTGGATCATTTTTTCGTTCTTTGGGTCTTTGTCTTTTGGAGAGTTTAATCCATCTGCATTTAAATTATTAGCAGATAAGAAGGGACTTCTTTAATTCTGCAATTTGTTTTTGATATACCCTTTAGCATTTGATTGTGATGACTGCTAGACCTCATGAAACAAACACTGAATGGGGAGATATCCTGTATTTAACTGGTTATTAATACCAGTCTGTACCAGGAAAGGCAGCTCATCAGAGCAACCCAGAACTCAGATTCCCTGGGACCAGAAAGAAACTACTGTCTCATGAAACAGGTCTAAATCACTCCTAATAGAGAAGGCCAAAGAGTTTGGGAATTTGCCCATTCTTGAATCTTTGCCCCTTCCACCGTAGTTCAACATAACATAAGGGGGTATCTCTTAGAGGTGAAGAAAATTAAAAGTATTGGGGAGGTGAGGGTGGGGACAATGGTTATGAGAAAATTCAAGACAAAGGCAACTTGGGTACCTGGTGTCTCATCAGTCTGTTCCACTTAGGAAACAATCTCCTACCTGGAAGCATCAGGGCTACACTGTCTACATAGAAAATTGGATGAGTTTTAGTTAAATGATACGACAAAAGCCAAATGTACCAGTTCTCAAAGGGAAAGACTTCAAGCCATGTAAACAAGAGGGCCAATGCTTTGAATTTACTAAGCATAGGCTCTATGCCTATAAGTCTTTGATGGTAGATCTCAAAAACAGGGCATTCTGAATTCTGATTACAACTCTACTCTGTCATAGTAAACAGACTAAGACTAGAATCTGGAGAGGAAAGAGAAGATCATTGGATTGGTTAGCTTTTGCTGCATAGCAGACCACCCCAAAACCTCTGTAACTGTAAACATTTCTCATTTCTCATGGTTTCCTGATATTCATGACTCTCTGGTAGGGGTGGGGGAGGGCTCTTCTGGTCAGGGTTGGTTTGGCAGAGGCTGGGTGGTCTAAGATGGCCCCACTGACACATCTAGTGGTTGGCACAAAGTCAGCTGAGGCTATGGGGCTGATTTGACCACACGTCTCTCATAGCCCAATAGGCTAGCTCAGGCTCATTTACATGGCCTTGGTCACAAGGCTCTCAAATGTGGCCAGAGAGGACCTAATGTGTATTCACTTTCCAAGCATTGCTTGGGTCACAAGTCATGAAGGTAGTCCAGAGACAGTGTGGGAAGACACTACCAAGACCATGGATAGAGGAAAGGAAATCATGTGTAATCATGTGTACAATCAACCACAAGTGTTTTCTCCCTTCCGCTCCTCCTGTTTCCTCTTGACAGAATCACCT
Organism: Proteles cristata cristata; assembly: GCA_017311185.1. Taxonomy (NCBI): domain Eukaryota; kingdom Metazoa; phylum Chordata; class Mammalia; order Carnivora; family Hyaenidae; genus Proteles; species Proteles cristata. The sequence continues at coordinate 315,251 of JAESUZ010000053.1, read as the reverse complement.
CCTCCTTCCATTTATAATGACTGACCTGAATTACATTCACTACTAAAGAGGAATCTCTGCAACCTACATGGTGAATATCCAGAGGTGTTGATGCTATTCATTAATAAGGTTCTCTCATGTGTTAGAGGCTGGATTAAATGTGATTGGTCAGCATGTTTCCAACACAGAAAGGGTACACCAGCTTTAGAGTTAAGTCACTAGCTCAACACTGAATTTACTTTCCATGGGGTAATTGCCTAAGCCACTGCTTTTCCAAGAAGAATCTTTCTGGAGCCTTTTGTGCTTTTGATTGAAACTTAATCAGCTTCTTGTTTGACAAAAATGACAGGCTGCGTGAAAGGGGAAACAGAGTTTGGGTTTTACCAATCCTAATTCCTATCAAACATCAGAAGAAAATAAGCACTTTCTACATAATGTGCTCCACTTTGTGTTGTAGACACAAATTTATCACTTAAAGTGGGGGAGGCTGTTTATGCCTTAAGGGGAAAAAAAGAAGACAGACAGTTAACTCCTTCTCTCTGGGGATTTCTAAATTAAGTCTTTTTAAAGCAAGATTGTCTTAACTTTGCCGTTTGACTTGGAGTAGAAATACAGGGAAGTAAAAGTTCAGGAGAGCACTTCCAGGTGGTGTGTCCTAAAATCTGTTTCCTTTCAGGCATGGAGGACCTACATAGGAGTTCAAGCTTATTGCCAACCAAGTCTCACCCAGACCATGGATTCTGATTCCAATCCCTAGCACTGAATTTAAGAGAGTAAGAATTCCCAATTATGTGGCTATGAAAAGACTGGATTTGGAATTGGAAGACATACTCATCTTGGCCAGATACTCCACAGCTCTATGATCTTGGACAGATTATGAACATTCTCTGTGGATTTCTTTCTGCATCTACATTATTTCTCCACTTGAAAGCTGGTTGGTTGGGAAGTTTAAATTAGAGAATAGGCATCCATGTACAAATCTGGAATCCAAAACTCAGTAACTGCCTATCAAACATTCATTTTATACTATCGTCTTTCCTTCCTTCTCTCCCCCCTCCATGCTGTTCTCATTTTCCCATTCTGGGAAAAATGCAAGCTAGCATTATTACCTTTGAGTGAAAATTGAGATGATGATGATGATGATGATGATAAATCAATAACAATAACAATAGAGCTACATTGTGTGTCTCTGTGATAAAAGAATATGACAGATATTCAAGTAAGAGGCAGTTTGGACCAGTTTCATGACTTTGCTAGTGATTGGTCGTAGGTCGGCAGGTGGGCCCATCCCAGCCAGTGAGACAGAGGGGAAGCCCGCCTATCCATGATCCCATGACTAGCAAGCGGCATTAAAAAAAGCCTCCACTTTTTTTAATGGGTGGTAGGGGCTTGCCTTCTGGCCCATCTCTCAAGTTTAACATGGGGACGAAAGCCAAGCCACATGTGAAAACACCTACCCCAGAGCCTAGCAGGTGGTAGTTACTCAATGAGTCCTTGAGAAGAAACTTCACAAAAGGGCAAGGTTGTTGTGCAGAGGGACATTTGTGGAAGATTTGGTGGGGGGGGGGCAGGTAGGCAGAAAAATCAGGCTGAGGAATGGAGGCAGAGAAGGGGCATGGGGTAATCAAAGGATACTACCAGAAGCAAGCAGCTCAGATACAAAAGAGAGTGACAAGAAGCTCCAGAAAGTACTGCCTGGCTTTTAGAAGATCTGAATCTCACCTTGACACTGATGACTATGGCATCATGGCCAAGTTGTTGAATATCTATGAACCCCAGTCTTCTTGCCTGTATCATAGAGGTGAGAAGGTCTCTCTCCAAGGAGGTTAAATGAAGTAATGGACGCAAGTACCGTCTTGATGATACTCCGCATGTAACATGATCAATTAACCATGGCTAATATGTTTACTGGCAGCAAAGAACAAGGCAAATGGGAAGTGAGGCAGATGGGCAATATGCCATAGGGCTTTAGAGCCTCCATCGGAGGCCCGGTATAACATCCATTGTCCAGCTCACTTTTCTCATGGCCTCAGCCAACGCCATTAGGCCTCCAAGTCAAGGATCAAATCATCAGCCTCTCTGCCTTAGTATCTCTGCCTCTAATTTGACCAGATCTGCTTGATGCTTGGGATGCCCTTCAAAGAGCCCTTCCTCCTGATACACACAGGAAGCCATGTGTTGCCAGCTTGAAGTAAAATGCCATCTCACAGAAGTCCAGCTCGGATTGAAAAATCAAAGCCATGGATGCTAAGAAAACATGATGGTTGGAAAGTTCCATTAGTATTTCTTCAGTGCCCCTCAGAAAGTCCTACACCCAAGTTCGACTTCAGGGCAAATCGTTTCTAAATAAAGTCTACCCTGACACTCCCAAGCACAGCTGGTCACACCTGCCCCACCCCAGTCTACCCTCAATTCTGACACTTCCATGATGTAATGGCTTTTGTTTATGACTGTATGTCCCCAGCAAAAGAGAATTCTAAAAGGGCAGCTATGCTGTTTAATCCACCTATAGCTTCTAAGCCCGGATAGAGTCTCCCCTCTGTAGACAATGCCTGAGCAAATAAATCACTGAATATAAACAATCAGCCTCTGAGCCCTACTTTTGGGAGCTGCTCCCAGGGATGATGATGTCCAGGGATATAGGCCTCAGGGCTCAGGCAGAAGGGAGAATACATATGTGCTGGGAGGGGAGAGCCCAAGTGCTGGATATCTCTACCAAATAAAAATGGGCAAAGTCATAAAGCTGCAGGCCAATACCAGAGGAAGAAATGGTGGGTCTTTCTACAGAGCTAGGCCCCACCCAGTGACCACAATCCATTGTTTCTTGCTCTGCTGGCTGCCTCACATGGCAAGGGGATGCCAAGCCAGGAGCCCTGGGCTCAGCATGAGCAGAGCAGACAGCACAGGGCTATGTAACACAGGAGGCCCAAGGCCTCTCCTGTGCCTTGTGGACTGTCTGCAATCATGCTGTAAGACAGGAGGAAACTGACACCATAGAATCTGGGGATAGGACATAAATTAACACCAGACCCTTGGGCAAATGACACTGAATTCTAAGTGGAAACTTTTCTCAATTACCAAAGAGAGTCGCTTTTGCTTCTAAGAGAGATCTTGTTCCCTTAGGTGAGATATCAGATCCCCAAATTTCTACTCTCCTCAGATGAGGGGAAAGAGAGAGGAGAGAAAGGAGGGGGAGGGAGAAGAGGAAAGGAGGAGTGGAGGAAGGAAAGAAGGAGGGAAGAGTGAAGGAGTGAATTTCCACGAAGACCAGGAGAAAAGAAAGAAATCACAGCAGCTGAACTCTTCCCTTTCCTTTTTAATCTTAGTTTAGATGTTCTCCTGGTAAAATCATTACAAAGGCTGTTTATTTTTAAAATTGAAAGATTGGGAAGAGTCATAATGAGATATTATGTGTAAAAGTTGCACATAAATTTCCTCTTGTCATATTTTGGGCTTCGCTAACGTATCCCCTTGGCAGGATGGAGGGAAGCTGATCGCTTTAGTATAGATTGTGTGCGCCTCAGAAATATTGCCCTAGGAGAGAGCTCCTGGGTGGCTGACTTGGCTCTATGCTGATTCAGAAATTAGCTGGGCTTTTATTGGCCACAGTAAATTGTTCTCTGGGAAAAAAAATACATTTTTATTACAGAACAAGGGGCAGATGATTGAAACAAGCCTACCTTCCCCGATTTGAGCTGTGTTTTAGACTGTTAAGTATCCGTTCTTCTCTGGGGTTCTTGCCGCTGTTTAATGGGGGCACGCAATATCCACCAGTAAAGAAATTACCTCGTTTCCCTCACATCCCCAGGGAATTCCTTATCCTTTAATCATGTTCTGTTTGAGTACTTCTGAGTGTGTGAGTGGGTATGTTGAGGAAAATGGAGGCTCTGTGTAATACTCGTATTGCAAGTTTCCAGAATAAGAGGTAATTGGGAGGGGCATCTGGGTGGCTCAGTCAGTTGAATGTCTGACTCTTTAATCAGCTCAGGTCATGATCCCAGGGTCGTGGGATCCAGCTCTGCATCAGGCTCTGCGCTAACAGCATGGAGCCTGCTTGGGATTCTCCCTCTCCCTGTCTCTCTCCCCACCCCTGTCCATACCCACCACCCCCAAATAAATCAATAAACTTTTTTTTTTTTTTTTTTGAAGAGGGAACTGGGAGTTGTTCTTACGGAAGAGGTTAGGGAGACTGATTCTGGCCACTGGCCACTGACTCTGGTCTGGAACCATGGTAACACCACAAAGACACACAGCTCTCCAAGCTTCTACTGAAAGCAGCTCGTGGCCAAGGTCATGCAGTGGACTTGCACGGAGAGCTGAGCCAATCAGAAGTGACTCTGGGAGCAAAGGAATCACTTTGCTCAACATCCAAACCAACCCTTACGTGGTTCCTCTTCCTTGAGGACCAGCCTGATTCCTCTCTGACTTCCACCTCCCATTTGCCATGGGACGTCAGGTTCTTCCCCAGTCCTGGAAAGGCCCTGAGGCACCACCATGCCCACCACTACCCTCCCATTTCACTGCCTCCCTGATTTCAGACTAAGTCTCTTGTTCAGAATCTGCTCCAGCTCTGAGCCCCTTTATTCCTTCAGGGGAAAGACTCTGTTTATAGGGATGGGAATTAGCTGTTTTCTGGAAACTTTCTAAAAATTAGTTTCATTTATTAAAACCTCAAAGCCAAAAATCATATCCAAAGTAAATTAGTCGAGTACTACAGAGTAAAGAGCATATTGAGGGATGGGTTGCTCGGCCAACTGAACCGTTTTATTAACCCTTCACACACAACTCTTGATTTTCTTTCTTTCTTTTTTTTTTGAGGTAATTCTAAGATGTACAAGTGTAGCTCTTGACATGAATAAACAATATGATGGAGCTGTTAGGATCTTGGACTTGAGGTTATGTCAGAACTGAAGAGGACAAATGGGCTCTCACCTTTCAGATTTGGGTCCTCGGGAAAACCACAGATCATTTACTGATCCTGTTTTCTCAACTACATAATGGAAATAATCCAGCCCTATCAGGGAGGGTTAAATATGTATATGTATATATTATTATATACGTATATATTATTACATATGTATATATATTATGCATGCATACATCAGATATGTACATACTTGCATGCATACGCATTATACGCACCATATCCACATATCACATGCATATAGGATCACATGTACATATGTGTATTGCATGTGCATGCATGCATCACATGTATGTTATGTGCACTGTGTTATATGTGCATGTACTGTGTTGTGTGTGCATGTATTGCATGTGCACATGTGTATGGTGTGTGCACATGTGTGCTGTGTGTACCCCTATGTATTTTATACGTAAAATATGTAAAATATACATAAACAATAAGCACCATGCCTGGTACTTACCAGTAACAACTCATTAAACGTCAGCTCTGTCCTTGCCCACCATCAGCACTTCTTAGCTGAAAGGTAGATTTATTTTCCCCACAAGCTAAATACTACAACAGAGCCAAGTCTCACAAGAAGTTAGCGGTTGAGCTAAGACAGAAAACATAACTTTTGATTGCTTTTCCTCCTCCACTAAACTTCAGACCACACTGCCTCCTATTAAAATTAATTTCTGTTCCCTTCGGGTGGAGATTTAAATTTGTCATGCCTCCGTAAGCCACCGGACCCCAAGCCCCATCTCTGATTGTTCCTTAGGGAAGCCAGAACTGCTTGAGGTAATTAATCCACTACAGGCTCCCCTACCACGACTGGGAAGGAAACACCAAATTCTACTTGGTTTCTTTCTAATTAGTAACAGAGAGAGGGAGTGAGGGAGACAGACTAAGGACGGAAAGGGGCTGAGCTACACGGGGTGTGGTTCACATGTGTTCCCAATCATGACCACACAATGAAAATGTTTTCTTTCTGGGGCAATCAGGCAAAATCTTGGAAAAATGAACCCCCCCCCATATGTACAATAATAACAATATCCCAAATCTGAAACCTTTTTTTCCTTCAATCTTGGCAGTTTGTCTTCCAAAGGATTTGGAAAACTTCCAAGCTCTGATGGCCTGTGCACGACCCTTTCTCCAAGGACGCAAGTATTTATTTTATAATAAGAAGAAAACATGTATACAATGCATATTAATGTGCCAGGCTCTGTTCTGTTTTCCATATATTGGCAAAAATTCAGTATCCTTTAACAGCCCAACAATTAGGCATGCTCCTATTTCCACCGAACAGATGAGGAAACTGAGGTTTAGTTACACAGAGAGGTTTAGTTACACGTCCAGAGGTTTAGTTAGTACAGGGAAGAGGGAGGATTCACGCCCAGGCCATCTGGGTCCCAAGCCTGAGCTCATCACCACTCATCATCCTTCTGTACAACCTCCATGGTGGAGGGGGTGAGGCAGACCCAGAGGGGCAGGACCGAATGAACAGTTGAAGAGGAGACACAAAAATGACAGTGAGAACTCTCGGGAAAGGAGGCCACACCACCAGGCAACTGGGCATCGGCGCCTCTTCTGCAAAGGGTTCCCTCCATTCTGGCTTTCTTCCTTTCCAGCTCCTGAACAAGACAACTGTCACCACTGCCCTTGTTCACTCTGCTTCTCCACGCTCTTCACTTTGATTGACATTCAGCCTCCATTCTCTTACACTCTTGACCTTGAATTCCATTTCTAGCCCATGCTTCCCCCAGGTCCTGACCTCCATATCTCCAGCTCTGCCCAAGTACCCTGATCTTGGCTCCTAATTGCTCCCTTTGCTTAACTGCCTAGTTTAACGTCCAGACCTTAAACCGGCCCTTGGCTCTGATTAATTGCAGCCTGGGACTCAGCAGCAGGGGTCTGAATCCCTTCCCAGACACTAGGGTAGCCAGGCTTGACCTCTGTTGGTGAAGCGATGAATGCCGCACCATACCCACCTGATGAACATGGGGTATGGTGAAACATACTTCGTGAGTTAGTGTGTATGTCACTGGCAGGACTCTGCCAGCAGAGAGACCCTCAGGGGCTAGCCGCCATCTGCTAAAAGGCAAACATGGACGGATGGATAGCTGGATGCATGGTCTCTGACCTCCCCTGATTCTCTCCAGGATTAGATTTCTTGGATAGCGGTGTTCTGGGGCCTGGGGAGACCCCTGTTCCAGGAACAGCTGGCAAGGTTTACACCGTTGGAGCAATTGATGGCTTTTAGGGGCAGAGATTAAGTTTAGGCCAGAAAGAGAGGTACAGGTCTAGGATACAGAGCAGTGATTCAAAGATAATGGGTCTGAGCTGACTGGAGAAAAGGAGAAGAAGTATTTAATCTGTGAGGGATATTGATGGGCGAGATATTCCAGCACGCAGTTCCCAAGAAGTGCACACAGTTCAGCTCGGAGGCCTGAACTTTCCCGTAAGATCGGAAGGTATCGAGAGACATATTAATCTCTCAGACCAGCAGGGATCAGGGGCCTTGCTCCCTGGATTCTCCAGGCAAAAACTCGGGTGTAAACTCATCAGAAGTGGTGTGAAGAGAGCACAGAGGGAGAGAAGGCATGCAAATTATATATATGCTTTATATATATGCTTATAGATGCTGACTTCCTGCAGGACATGCTCAGCTGCTTTGGAAATATTCATTGCCTTCCTAGACGGGGCTTTTAAAAATCACGTACTTCTATACATCTGTCTGTATTCTAAATCACTTAATAAAACATCAGCTTGTTTCACTTTACAACTAGCCTATAAGGTTATGGTTATTACAATCATCATCCAATGTTACAAATGAGGGAATTGAAGTACAAAGAGTCAAGTGACCTATCTGAAATGGGTGGCAAAGTAAAGATGTAAACCTAGTCCAGGCTCTTGAGTGCTGTGCCGTATTGCCATTCTGAGCGCCAGGACATTCCTGGCCTTACAAGGCTTCTAAGTCCTGTCACCTTAAAGGGAAGCTTCTATATGAACAGCTCTGCCCAAATGAGACAGTGATGGACAATCAGCCCACCAAGGTCAGCCATATGCTCTCTCCTGGAGTCCAGAGTGATTCACAGAGTGGGCAAATAACAGGGGATATAGAGTTAAGGTAAAAGTTGACAGCCAGGTTATACGCAGCCATGTATACCCCCCAAATTCCTGGAGAAGAGGGAGCTGTGAACCTTCCCCAGAAAGCAAAAGGATGGACGCTCACCCAGATCAGAGGCTAAAGGCAACTTCCAGCACCTGAGAGATAAAAGGAGTAGCTTCATTTCTCAATTCCTAGTCTGAGAGCCCTGTGGCCTGCCTGAAACGTGCTTCCTGTTCAGAGAGGGTCAGGTCATTGATCATGTAAACAATACTGATGAATTAAAATAATCCTCCTCTAAGAGATGAGCTACTCTACAAATGGAGATTATACCCAAACTGGTGTGACCAAATGAGATTAATATCAGCAATTTATTGAAGTGTTTTGTCTTGTAACAAAACTGTACTAACACTGTCATCTCACCTAATTCCCCTGATAATCCAGTAAATTACTATTAATACTTTTAAAGAGGACTTTGGGATTTACGGAGGTGAAAGAATTCATTCGTTCACACTGGATAAGTGCAGGTCCTTTTTCTAGAACTTAGAGAAACAAGTGAAATAAAGATCCCTTTGCCCTCATGGAGATTATGTTCTAGAGGGGAAATTAAAAAACAAGGACTCTAACACGTAAGTTAACTTAGGATATTAGATGATGAGAAGTACCATGGACAGGGAATCTACCTGGAGACTCAGGGTGGAGGTGGGTGCTGTTTGAGTACAGGGATCAGAGGATACTTCATTGAGATGGCAATATCTGACCAGAGGCTTACAGGAGGTGAAGGAAAGGACCACCTGGATATCTGGGAGAAAAGTATTCCAGGGAGTGGATACAGCAAATGCAAAGGCCCTGAGGCAGGATCTGCTGATCCTGAAGCCAGATGTGGGTGGAATGAGTGACAGGGAAAGGAAAGAAGCCAGAGAAGCAATGGGGCCAGGTCACAGGACCGTGCAGCTGTCACAAGGACTTTTTTTTTTTAAGGTTTTTTTTTTTTTGTAAATGTTTTTTTTTTTTTTTTTTTCTAGGAGAGGAGAGAGAGACAGCAAGAGCAGGGGAGGGTCAGAGAGGGAAATCACAGACCCGAAACAGGCTCCAGGCTCTGAGCTGGCAGTCAGCACAGAGCCCGACGCGGGGCTCGAACCCACGAACTGCGAGATCATGACCTAAGCGAAAGTCGGACACTTAACCGACTAAGCCACCCAAGCACCCCTTTAAGGTTTGTTTTTAATTTATTTTGAGAGAGAGAGAGAAAGAGAGAGAGAACGGGGGGTGGGGGTAGGGGGAGAGAGAGAGAGAGAGAGACAGAGAATCCCAAGCAGGCTCCATGCTGTCGGCACAGAACCCGATGCAAACTCTTCTCAAACTCATGAACTGTGAGAACATCACCTGAGCCAAAGTCAAACGCTTAACTGGCTGAGCCACCCAGGTGCCCCAAGGACTTTTTATTCTGAGTGAAATGATGACCTATCGGAGAGTTTTGATCATATGAGCGAATTCATATGGACTTATTTCTCAAAAGGAGTACTCTGACCACTATTGGAGGAGTCAAGACCCTAACCCGCATGGTCATACAAGTGGCAAAGCCATATTTCAAGCATATTTACTCCTAAGTACTACATTCTATTTCCTCTTTAATTATAAAGGTTCTAACGCAATAAAGGGCTGTTTCAAATTATTTTTGCCTCACTACGGTCTAGTGCCTTTTCGTCTTTGCTCTGACAGGAGAAGCCTCTGCAGACCTCTTTCCTTATTGAACTGTCAATAACTGGTATCAGAATACCAGTTAGTATTGATGATGTAAAGATTCTTACCATTTGTTCGGCACTGAACTAAGTTTATAAACTATACTCTCACTTGACCCTCACATCAAAGCCAAGAGAAGAAATGGTACAGTTCTGATCCTGCTGTGCAGATGAGAACCTGAATCTTAGAGAGTTTCTTTTTTCACCCGGGTTCCCAGGGAACTCTCCCACTTAAAGATTTCCTATACTACCTGCCTTGGGATAGGAATGGCCTTTCAAGCAACTTCTCACTGAGAAATCTGACAGCTCCTTAAGTCCAGAAACTAAGTCATATGCTTCTCCTTATTAATCTGTTCCCAGGACAGTACCCTGCACACAGAAAAAATCTACGATTTATTTTGGATGATTGCCTTATGTTAACAACAACTTTTAGCCTAGTTAAAATAGATCTTAGAAACACAAGGTATTTCCTTAGAAGGTAATTTTAATTCCATTATAAGCCACAAAGGAGTACGTTCAATATGAAGTCCTCGTATGGCATGGGTTCATGAAATTTTAGGTGGGTAATGAGTTTACATTTGCTGACGCATTGGCACATAGCAAGGGGCCATTCTGCCACATGGTACACTCTGCCGCTCCCCTCAGTAAGTTACATACCCAGTCTGGGCCTCATTTTCCTCCTTTGTGAAATGGAAAGTGTCAGTAAGGTGGCCATAATCAATAAATAATCTAATGCATACAAAGCATTACACGCTGCCTGGCTTATAAAAGGTGCTCAAGAAATGTTACCTTTATTCTAGTATGAGCTTAGACTTCCTTTTCTTCTGCTAAAGATGCTTGGGTATGTCTGGGCCTGAGAGAACTGAAATCTGAGACAGGCAACTGCCTGGGCCTTTTGAAAGATGTGCTATGAAGCCAGTGGTGTGCTGGTGAATGTTAAAGAGCTGGCTCTTTAGAACAAAACAAACACAACAATTGAAGTGTTTGCTGATTTTGGGGTGTCAGTACTCCCAGCAGGGCTGATTTCAAGTTACCGAGGTGGTATCGCTGAACGTGGAGCTAGGAAGATAATGTGCATGGTTATGGTTGGCTCTTACCAATTCGGTTCCCAGTGTAGACCACTGTGGCAATTTGCCCACCATGCTGGCTCTTTCTTTTGCCAGTTCAGAATGTACAAGCAGCCCAAGAGGGGCGGACTCAGCCTCTTCTTTGCCCTACAGACAGACTTATCTGTACTGCCTATGTAGACAAGGCGATTTTTACTTTATTTATTTATGTTTATTTATATTTTTATGAGAGAGAGACAGACAGACAGAGAGACAGAGTACAAGCAGGGGAAAAGCAGAGACAGAGGGAGATATAGAGTCTGAAGCAGGCTCCAGGTTCTGGGCTGTCAGCACAGAGCCGGATGCAGAACTCGAACCCATGAACCGCGAGATCATGACCTAAGCCAAAGTCGGATGCATAACCTACTGAGCCACCCAGTCACCCCTAATTTTTACTTTATTTTAATAAGTACACATAGGGTAATTCTGGTCTAAACGAGTTACGGTATATAATGTGCTTAATCAGTAGATGTGATTTTTATCGCCGCTTTACAAATGAAGAAACTGAGAGACAAGAGATGAAGAACTTTCTTAGGGTCACACAGCCAGTAAATGGCAAAGCCAAAATTCAAATTAAGTGGCCTGGCTTGGAGTCTGTTCTCATATCTTCTCCGCTGACCCAGGATGGGACTGGTCAGTCTGATCCTGATCAAGGCCCAGAAAGGAAGTCCAGAGAATCCCATCGGTCACTCTCAAACCTCCGTACTGGGCCGGGACTGACTGATAAGCCTTGTGGCTAAGTTTCCTGCTTCTGGAAACCCAGTCTATTCCGAGCTGATTGCAAGCAGTGAGCGCTAATGGGAACCTAGAAAGTTCCTTGCTCACTTCTCCTGGGGCCACCAACCCGAATGCTCTGTGACAAAGAGGCCCAGGCCCAGGACCGAGACTTTTTGAAACACTGCTTTTGCATCTCCCTTGGGAGGAGCAATTCCAAAGTCTTTCTGAACTCGCCTTTCACAAGCCTGAGCAGAAACCCGCTACTTCTGTAAGTGTGTTTCCAAAGGCTGTCTGGCAGCCAGAGCATAACAGCTGCTCAGCGATGCAGGGATCCAGCAGCCCCAGAGGAGGGGATGGCGGGGCCCGATGCCCGGTGCCCAGCCCAGCACCCACCAGCTGCCGCCCTCCCACTTCCATCGGAGCAGAAACCACGTTAACTCCATCAGCACCAGTGGGCCCGGCCGCAGGGCGGGAGCTGGGTTTCTCCGAGGCCATGGTTCCAGTAAACACGTAGCCAGTGACTTCAGCTCATCTGCACCCTTTTCTCTCTGTGGTGTTTTTCTGTTGTTCTGTCTTCCCAAGAAGACACTGGTCTCGAGCTCACTCTGCTGAGCACTCTTTCCTCGCTTTGTTTCTGGGCCGGTCCTGGGTCCTTCTTGGCTGGCAGGCCACAGCCACTCACGGCTGTGTGACCAGTAAGTTATACTAGAGAGAACACGTACATTATAGCAAGTTAAGTGATCCTAACATTCAGAGGAATCTATAATGATGAGAAAGCCCCTCATTATGTCATTTTCCTCCCTTTGCGGTCCTTAGCATTCTTGGCTACCACAAAGCATGAGCGAAAACACAGCAAGATTCCCACTCCCTGGTAGGCAGAGAAGGGAATGCCTCATTCCAGATATTGATCCTACACCAAAAGAATGGAATGGAGACTTCTGGATTCCCACCCCTAGGACTCAACCCTGTGTAAGCCATTTGGGGTGGGGCCTGGATCCCCAAGGACAAGAAGCTCTTAAGCCAAGCATTAAACAAAACAGCACACAGATGCAGACGTGAATAAAGCAGACACGGCACATATGGGAGGGCTCCCCTGTCCCATTCCCAGGCGGCAGGCTCCCCGAGGCCTTACAGATGTCAGAGCAGAATCCACTTGCAGATTCCAAGTTGTGCAAAGCCAGTGCTTAATGTGACTCTCAGAAAAATGGAGCGGAGAGACTAGAACATTTTTTATTTGAAAAAGAGAAGCCGCACCCCGTTCACACACCCCAACACAGTGTGGTCCCCTCATCATTTCACTGATATGTGCCTCCAGTGGGGCTTTTGATTACCCCTCTGGCTGTTGGTGAGTTGACAATTTTGCATGGCCTCAATGGGAGGCCTGGGACCCTGCCTGTGAAGAGAAGGGATGTGGGACTGAGTTACCCAGGGGAGGGAGGAGGTGTGAGGGAGAGGAAAGGAAAGACAAACAAAATTAGAGACGGAGCTCTCTTCACAGAATTGTGTTTCTGCTTTTGTGAAAGTCACATGAACATAACCTTGGTGAACACGCTTTCATGAACATAAGCGATGGTGAACTCAAATAATGGTCAGCTTAGTTTCCCAAAATCTGTTGCTACCTTTAATGTCAAAAATTAAGGTTGATTCAGTGTTAAGGAGGAATTAGTATCTATTTTAAAAATAGAAAAATATATAATCACTGTCCTAGCACAATAATGATTTGGTATCTGTGTTTCCATTGAGTGACATAGGTGAACACATTTTAAGTTTAAATTAACACAATTTAAATTAAATTAAATTAATTTAAATTAAATTAAATTAATTAAAGCTTTTCAACATAAGCTTTAATTTTTAATTATAATTTTTATAATTATATAGAGTTATGAAATTTTATCATTATAATTTTTATAATTAAAAATAAAAATTTGTGGGGCTCTTGGGTGGCTCAGTCGGTTAAACATCTGACTTGGCTCAGGTCATGATCTCATGGTTCAGGAGTTTGAGCTCTGCCTCCCAGGCTCTGTGCTGACAGCTCAGAGCCTAGAGCCTGATTCAGAGTCTGTGTCTCCCTCTTTCTCTGCCCTCCCTCACTTGCACGTGCTCTCTCTCTCTCTCAAAAATAAACATTAAAAATTTATTTAATTAGTTAAATAAATAAAAATTTGTGTTGTTTTTTATTACCTTTTTCTTTCATTCAACTTCAGAGTTGGCATTTTTCGTGCTTAGAGACTTCTGAGTGACTGGTTTTTAATAGATACACACAAGGAGGGGAAATTCCGCCACTGACTTAACTGTTCTCTTATTGTCAGAGTTTTAGGTTGTGTCTAGAATGCACGTGCTCTTTGTGAAGCCAAGCATTGGTTGTGGTGGATTATCTCCTTAGGGCAAATTCCACTAAGAACGACTGATTAAAGGAACACTAATATTTTGTGGCTTCTGTTACCTACTGTCAGGTTGTTTTCCAGAAACATTTACATTTATTTTCAAATCAACATCACCCTAAGAAGGGGTCGACTTCACAGAAATGTTGCCAGCTCTGAGAATTGCTGATTTAAAAAAAAAAAAATTAAGAACATTTAAAATCATCTCCAGTCCTTTGCCTTTATGATTCCCTGTATAATAATTATAAGGACAGTTGGAAGGAGAAGAAAAATCTTAATTCTACAAATTCCAAAGAATCCCAACCAGAATGTATTTTGGACCAATCTAGACCAGATGCTTGGAGGTGAAGGGCATCTTCCCTGCCAGAGCAGCAGCTGCTGCTGTTGGTTAAAGACCATGCCGGTGTTGTTGAATGGGAGGTAGGCAATTCTGAAGAACTCTACTAAACCCCCCTGGTCAGAAGGGGCAAGGTTTGGTGTCCTAAATATGGACATCCTTCGTCCCCACCCCCACCCCCCCAAATCAACAGAGAAACATTCCTCTAGCTGTTCAGGCTGCTTTTTCGAAGGTGGGCTAGGAGTCTAGCAAGATAGTGATGTTTTGGGTTCAAGGACTCTCCTCCAAGATACCCTATGGACATATCACCATTAGTGCTATTATTAATGTTCTACTATATTACTACCATAATATTAATAGCAGATTATTAACAACATAGCACCATTAATGCTAATAAAAATAGCTAGTATTTATCGCACGTTCATGCTATGCTGAGCCCTCTGGTAGAGATGATCTTGTTTGGTCCTAACAACCCTATCTACTCACTTGACAGGTTATGAAACGGAGGCATGCCTGACTCAAAAGACTTGCTCAGCGCCACATAGCTCAATTGCAGACACAAACCCAGACCATCTGAATCCAGAGCATTTGTTCTTCTCATCTGTACTGCAGATTGCCTCCATTCAGGAAACTTGTTCACATTTCGTCCATTTTAACCTCCCTTCCCCAGAAACTTCTACAAATCCCTGTTGGCCAACATGCATATTGGGGGGGGGGGATGGCAAGGATATCTTATAAGTGCCCTCCCCCTTTATCAATGAACCACAAATTGAGCACCGACCCTGGACATCTCAGATCTGTCCCCTATCCCAGTAAGGCCCCATCCACCTGGACTGTCCTTCACTCTCTGGTAAGTGTGGCCTCCTTTATAGGAAGTTATTTGACATGGGAGCCAAAATGTGAAGCTTTCAGTCTCTTTCAGAAAAATCACCAGATCCGTTTGCAAAAGAAAAACTCTGGGTGACCCCCTCGGTCATATCCGACTTCTTCCCAAGGACGTGCTCATGAGATATTCACAACCGGTACCATCACTGAATAGTTGCTGAGGCCAGAGTCCAGCCCAAATGTCACACTTCTGCTGCTGCAGCCTACCTGTGCATGGTTCCTCTGACAGCACCACCACTACAGCAAACATGTCTCTGGCTCTCCCTGGAACCTCTGGCCATAAGAGTATGAGAAACAATGCTATGTGTTCAGGAAACGTTAAAACATTTATCAGTCTAAGATAAGTAGTGAATAAAGCCATCATAACTTATTTTAAATTAAAAAAATAAGGAAAACATCAAACACGTCAAATGTCTTACATTTTTAGTTTGTTCACTTTCCAAATGAATGAGAATTTAGAAATGTGTAACATCAGGGTTACAAATCAAAAAGCCTATGGAAAATAGAATTTGATCCCCCTGATTGCTTATCTCAATCAAATTTACATGGAAATAACAGTGTACTTTAAAAGATTTTGTGTTTCAATTGACTAGGTCATACTCTGGTTAATTTCCTTTTACAAGGATTTTTCAGCACAGGGTCAGAGTATCAGAAATGCCTGGGTAGTCGGTGAAATGCCAACCATTGGCTTTATTCAAGGTCTCCCAATTCTCCCAAAGCAGAATTTCTGGAATGAGGGCACAGGAATTACAGATTTTAATTATTCCTTGGTTACTCTGGCTCACCCTGAAGTTTGAGAACTGGTACTCTAGCATAGCTGTCTCACAGAGCCAGGCTCTGATGAACTAGATGTGGACTAAAGCTCTGGAAACAAAAGCTGGCCTGGGATAGATTGCTCTCCTAAACACCAGGCAGATTTCTGCCCCACTCTGGGTTTCCCTACCTTCCACATTTCCCATAGAATTCACCTAAGAGACTACTGAATAGATGAAGTAAGACACAAGAAACTTGAGTGTCTGAAATGATCCCTGAATAAAGATTGTATGAATGGTCTAGAAAAACCCATGATCTCCTTTCAGAATGAAAATGACGGGATGATAAGCATTTAGCCATGGATGCCCTAGGGACCTGCTGCTGAGAGGGGAACCCAGAAGGGCAGAGGAGAGATCACACAGAATTTTAAAACCCTGGGTGACTCTCAGGTAAAGGCGACAAGTACCTTTTGATTTCTAGAGTTATGCTTCCATATAGGGAAGTAGTGTTAGACTTGAAGTAAAACTTTTATGAGTCCTCTTTAATCTCAAATATTCTATAACACAGCCCCCTTCATAGTACTCAGGCCTATTAGGTCACAGACACTGATTATTTGTTTTAAAAATATCATCAGAGGGGCGCCTGGGCAGCTCAGTCGGTTAAGTGCCAGACTTCGGCTCAGGTCATGATCTCGCAGTTTGTGAGTTTGAGCCCCACATTGGGTTCTGTGCTGACAGCTCAGAGCCTGGAGCCTGCTTCTGATTCTGTGTCTCCCTCTCCCTGCCCTTCCCCTGCTCACACTCTATGTCTCTCTGTCTCTCTTAAAAATAAACATTAAAAAGTTAAAATATACATATATGTGTGTATATATATATCACCAGAGATCCTTGAATTCTTTGATTTGTGTAGCCTTTGTGTTAGAGGCATGAAGGGAACACAATTATTATAATTTTGACTCCTTAACAGGCAATCCTGCCCACTTTGCACACATCTCACATCCAATCCCATTGGAAGGATGTGAGATAACCAAACTCAACAGCACCTGTAATTAAGTACTCACTCCTCCTTGTATTCATTCATTTGGGATTTGCCAAATTTTTACAGAGAACTTGCTGCATGCAACATAGATATTCTTCTAGTTGCTGGGGAAAAGAGTGGTAAATCTACCAATGTAGTCCCGTTTGACGTAGAGCTTATTATAGTCTAAAAGGGACAATTCATAAGTAAATGGCAACTTTGATCAGGAAATAGCTCTAGGACTGGACTGCACAGTCTCCATGGAGGAAGCCAACCACAAGAACAAAGACAAGACTGGAGGTGGGGATGTAGGCAGCCATCCAGGTGACAGGGGGGCACCAGTGAGCATGGGGAACCTTTGATCTCCTCTAAGGTGTTTTGATCATTTTTCTTTCTAAGTAGTTGGGGTTAGGAGGAGCCTAATCACTCACTTCTGTTAATGGATGCTGACCAATTAATCAATGCACAGAAGGCCAAATGTGAACCAAAATATATTATGAGCTAGTGAAGCTGGGCCTCCTCTCTCTTTCCAGTTTAAACTTATCTACTCAGTCCCAGGACAGTGGCTCATCTGGTCCAGGCTGCAATAGCAAAGCACCATATAGATTGGGTGGCTCATTTTTAAAAATATTTTTTAATGCTTATTTATTTCTGAGATAGAGAGAGTAAATTAGGGAGGGGCAGAGAGAGAGAGACACACACAGAATCTGAAGCAGACTCCATGCTCTGAGCTGTCAGCACAGAGCCCAACATGGGGCTTTAACTCGCAAACTGCGAGATCATGACATGAGCCAAAGTCAGACATTTAACCAACTGAGCCACCCAGGCACCCCAGAGTGGCTCATTAACAACAGAAATGTGCTTCTTACAGTTGTGGAGGCTGCAAATTCAAGACTAAGGTGCCAGCATGTTGGGTTCTAGTGAGAGCCTGCTTCTGGGTGTACACTGCCAACGTCTTGTATTCTCACTTGGTGGAGAAGAAAGAGGGGAGTCAGGCTCTCTCATGACTCATATAAGGACTTCAGTCCCACTCAAGAGGGCTTCATTACTTTCATTACCTCCTCTAATTATAATTACCTCCCAAAGGCCCCATCTCCTAATTCATCACTTTGGGGCATAGGGGTTCAATACATAAATTTGGGGGAGATACAAACATTCAGTCCACAATAGGCAGGAAGTAGGAATTAAGATTCTTCTAAAGTAGAGTCACTACTGACTTTACAAGGTCAGGCAGTATTGTGACCATAATTTTTCATGTTCCCCTATATCCATGCCCCTTGGATGTGGTTTCTTAGAAGACTCTGGGCTTGGTTTTGTGTTAATCTTTGACCAATAGAAAATGTTGGAAATGGGGCACCTGGGTGGCTCAGTCAGTTAAATATCCAGGTCTTGATCTCAGCTCAGGTCATGATCTCACGGTTCTTGAGATAGAGCAGCACGTCACACTGTGGTGATGGTGTGGAGCCTGCTTGGGATTCTTTCTCTCCACCCCTCCACCCCACCCCACCCCCCCCGGCCCTCTGCCCTTCCCCTCACTCGTGCACTCTGTGCTCTCTCTCTCTCTCTCAAAATTTTCCCAAGAAAAGCCCAGCTGCCATATCCAAAGTTCTTCCAGGCCAACTTCAGCTAGCTGAACCTCCAGACACATGCAATAATCCAGCCAGGTTGAGCAGAGCTGACAACCTGACTCATAGCTGACCACTCATGTATCAAGTGAGAAAAGAGGAACCAGAGCCACTTAGTGACCCACAGACTGGGTAATGATAATGCTATTGTTTCAAGCCACTGAGTTTCTGAGTAGTTTGTTACACTGCAATATCTAACAGATACACTCCCTGAGGTTTAAGTGACCCAAGGGACAGAAATTAGGCAGAGAAGGACAGATATTGCCACTTTTATTGCCATGACTTTGTAGCTTATTACTACGGCCCAGTTCACATCAGGTTCTCTCTATTTTAATCAACCATTGAAGGGAGCTAAAGATGCTGTAGGTAGTGGTCAAATGTTCCCTCTTAACACTTCTTGAGTCAGGATCTGAGATAAGCTTGGAGGAAGAACTTTCTCTGAGTCCCAAGGTCCCTCATGGTGCCCTCTAATCCTCTCTATGGATTGTACACATAAGCCACTCTTTGGAGAATATAAGAAAGTCGCTTGATGGCTATGCATTGGCTAGGACTGAAAAAGAAAATACAGGAAGAATCACAAAGCAAAGACAACTTCTAGATTTTTCATTTTATTTCTTTTTTCTCCCTTAAAACCGTACCCATGCTGAGGTGTAACAAAATATATATATAAACAAGCTGTCAGACTTCTGACACAGTCGATGCCTAGAGTCAAATGCTTCTGCTAAACTTCTGATGGAGCCCTGGGGAGAATAGAAAGGGTCCCAAACTAGGGGGGGATTGGCAGCTGGGCTGGGAACGCAACCTGACCCTCCCTTCCCATTTCACAAAGAAGGTTTTGTTGGGACGGTGGGGCATGGTGAGTGAGTCCTCTAAAGCCATGGGGATAAGCCGCGTTCTGAGGGAACATCTGGGCTGCCAGCTCAAGCCAGCCTGAAACCCTATCCTGGCTGGGGTTGCTTACCCTGAGACACAGGGTTTTGTCCATAGGCCCTTTATTCCAAAGGGCAAATGATCCCCCTAAATTCCCATGAAGCGTATGTTTACCAAGGCTTCATGCCCAAAAAATCAGACTCAAAGACTGAAAATATGGTCGCCACATATCCTTCCTCAAAGCATCTTAGGAATCCTCGCCAATACCGTCTCGATCCTCATCAGCAGATGCACCCCATGCCATGACCACCTTGTGTTTATAACACAGTCCCAAAAGGTTGATCACTTTGAGCTGAAAAACTGCATTTTAAAAAATTCCTCCTTTTTCATCTTCCAAGGAAATTTCCCAAACTTTGTCAGATTCTTCACTTCTTATCCTGCTTCCTATTGTGCTATGGCTAACAGTATGTGAATACTTTTAATACATACCATAGACTCTAGGGATATGCTGATGTTACATTATAAACATTAATATTTGCATTTAAAGAGTTCTTGGGGTGCCTCGCCGGCTCAGTTGGTTAAGCGTCAGACTCTATTTCAGTTCAGATCATGATCTCATGGTTTGTGAAATGGAGCCCAGTGTCAGGACTGTGCTGATAGTGTGGAGCCTGCTTGGGATTCTCTCTCTCTGTCCCTGACCCTATCCCCTCTCTCAAAATAAACAAATAAAATTAAAAAAAGAATTCTTAATATTTAAATTCCACATGGATCGGTTTAACTTAATATTAACAGATTAGAATCTTAAATATTATTTTTTAATCTTATGGGAACCAAATGACATTGATAGAAGATTTCCTATTATATTGAGCAATGGAGGCATGGATAGTTACAGATAAATTTGGGAGTACATTCCAAGGTCTTGATGTGAATCCTTAATAGTGGGTTTTTGGTGTTTAGGGAATGGTCACGGAAGAAAACAAGAACCAGGATCGGACCAGAGCAACAAATAGACTGAGGAGGAGAAGATAATACAGAACAGGGCCCTGAACTCATCAGCAGAATGCTCCAAGATGAATACTAGGCTAAATGCAGACCAGAGACAAGCTAAGTAAGCACACCCCTCTTGCACATAATAACCGATGTAAACCTGTTTAGGAACTGTAATTTATGGGAAAGGCTTACCTACATAAAACTAAGTTTTACAAAACAGGAGAATATGAAAGTCAGGTTATAGCAGTTTGGGGCATGTAGATTTCAACTGGTAGCAAAATCAGATGTCTTAGGAGTGTGCATATCTGAGTGGGTCTATTAGCATCATGCTTCTCTTGTAACCCACTGTATTACATAGCTGCCATTTGCCTCCTAATTATCCAGTTCTCTCTCACTACTTATAGTGTCTTGATTTTACTCAGAGGAATTAGCCCCTTTTCCATTCTCACCTTTGTCATTAGATAGGGATGAACCCCATCATCAACTGTAGATATGGGCCTAGACTGGCTTAAATCATTACTTTTTTTTTCTTTTTCTTTATCACTGATTGGCTCAGTGATGGGCATATAACCAAATCATGGCCAAGGAGATGAAACTCATGGGAATATTTTGTGGGACTTCTGAAATCGAGTCATGTACTCTTCCTACAAACTTTTTAAAAAAACAGAGTGCCTGGTCATTGGCTAGGAGTGAGATACTGATGGAGAGAAAACATGCTTCTTCCCCTCAATATACACATGGTGAATGAGATAGTACTGTGAATAACTGGAATAATTAGCCCCGCTTCAAAGATACTGATGAATTACAATGAAAGAGTGAGGGGAACCATCCTTCGTGTCTGTGTTTGCAGAAGAGAGGAAAGAAGATAGATGGGCATGACTTCACTCTCCAAAACGATGGTGGAGCCTCAGGGTTTTCTGACTTTCCCCTGGCGGCTGCCACTTCTTCACTGGATCTTCTGATGTACTGGGGAGTTTGGGTCTCTCCCTTAAGAAATATTTATCTCTGATTAGACTGAATAATTTATTCCCCAGAGCTTGATTTGCTAATATGATAACATCTGGGGACCTGAGTGAGAAATCTTCTCATTATCTGACCAAATAATTCAGTCCAAGGGCGGAATCACCAGGAACGAATTTTAACATCAAAGCAGGATTACCAGAGAGAAGTATAAGGGATAAAAAGAAAATGGAATTAAATACAAACAAAAAAAACATACGGGGCACCTGATGGCTCAGTCAGTTAAACATCTGACTGTTGATTTTTGGCTCAGGTCATGATCTCACAGTTCATGGGTTCAAGGCCTGCACTGTTAGTACAGAACCAGCTTGGGATTTTCACTCTCCCTGTCTGTTTTCCCCTCCTCCACTCATGCTCTGTCTCTCTCTCCCTCTCAAAATAAACAAATAAACATGACAAAAAAACTTTTTTAAGTATGGAAATCTCAAATATCAGAAATCTTCTGGGAAGATTACTGAGTGGACTTAAACTTCAAGGAATACTACTGCAATGGCAATAAAATATAACACAAGTCAGAAGTGATAATATTAATGGCTGTGAATGCACAGATATTGGATGTTAGAACCTGGACCACACAAAAAAATAAGTAGATATTGGAACTTAACAAAGCTTGAGTTAATTAAACCCTCCATGGATTCTCTTGTATCCAGCAGCATTTATGGAATAGTCTACTGACTGCCATAAATGGAGAACAGGATTCTTGAGCTGGTACCCGTAAACTGAGGTAGACCACTGAAGTTTGGTGTTTATTGGAAAACTAAACCTCAGGCCAAGATATTTGCACTGAAGTGTACGTTCCCAAGGTACCTTCACTGTATATTTGACTCAGGCACCAATTACAAATTTTAGGTAATTTTCTGTTATCACTCATTGATAACAAAACACCTCTTACATGAACACACTCACTGAGTACTGGAAAACTCTCCTGGCCATAGAGGGGCCTGGTATTCTCTCAATTTTACATATAACACATTTGATATGACTTAGTACATATGTACATAATATAAACTTAAGCTCTTTTTCCATGAGCTTATGATTAAAACTCAATTTGTAAAGATAGCAATATCTAAAGTAGCATCCTGGGTGGGTTAGTTACTAGGTAAGTTATTTAAACTTTCTAAGCCTTTATTTCTTTATCTCTAAAATGGAGAAATACCTAAATTTCAGTTTTTAAATAATGAACTAAAGCACTTTCTTTATATATAAATAAATATAAATATAAACATAAATATAAATATAAATATAGTATCATGCTTGGCATAGGTTAGGGGCTCAATAGAGAATTGAATGAGTAAATAGATGAATAAATGAAGATAGAAATAAGACAGAAATGATGTAGGATCAGATTTATTTCTTGACTCTTTTTGGGAAACCATTTGTCATCATGGAAAAATGGAAGGTTCATTACAGCCATGAACAGAGGTCTCAAAATTCATGGTATATCCTTAATTCTGGGCAATTTATTCTGTCTAATAAAAGTTATACATTAGAATTATCACAAAATGTGATTTAAATTGTGTGTCACAGTACACTTTTTCATACTAATGAATTTTCAGGGTATAGTATCTGTATGCATATAGCTTATTTACATATTTAGATATATTTCCTACATATAATCAGAATTTGAATTACTGTGTCAGTTTTTAGCTGAATAGTTTATAGGAGAATCGCATCTCAATAAGTTTGCTATTTTTTTTTTTAATCTATGAGAGGGCCAATTTGCTTACATTCGCTTTAAATTACTTCTTAGGCCAAAGGGTACATCTTTGTCTCGACAAAAGTTTTTTAATAGTTTACATAAAATACACTAAGACTATTTATTATGGTTTATGAAACTGTTGTACTAATTTGTATTCATACTTCAAATAACTTTTATGAAACTTATATTCAATTATTAAACAAGGAATATATAATATTAACAGCAAAATTTTAAAGCAGTAGGCTCCAATGTACCAACTGACCCCTTATTGTCTATGAATCTTTATTATCTACCTTTTTTAAAAGTTTTATTTTATTTTACTTATTTTGAGAGACAGGGAGTGAGCAGGGGAGGGGCAGAGAATTCCAAGCAGGCTCTGGAGTCAGCACAGAGCCTGACTTAGGACTCGAACTCAAGAATCATGAGATCATGACCTGAGCAGAAGTCAAGACTCGGACGCTTACCTGACTGGGCCACCCAGGCGCTCCTTTAATATCTATGTCTATGTTAAGCTTCAAGCAAGGAGGCAAAGGAGAAAGGAGATGGAAGATATCAGTGGCTCTTCACAATTCTACAGACTGCTCTTAGGTCATCCTTTAAATCCATAAACCATAGGTTTTTTTGTTCCTCATGGATCATCATTATGGGCTTTTTAATAGTGCTATCAGTTCCACAAAATCTCTTATTCTTAAAATCTTTTGCTTTCCTCCATCTAGCTCTACCTCAGAGGAAGACAAACTTCAAGGTTTGGGAAGGAGTAAGTCTCCAGTCTCTGCCTTCCCTTGTCTGGAAACAGGACCCAAGATAACAAGCAAAGTGACTTGTGCAGTTGTCTTTCCTAAGGAAGTGGAATCATTTTTCCTCTAATACAGTGGGGGGGAAATGCTTTTATTAATTTGACATCAGAATGACTTTCTCACATAGAAGAAGTTGTCCATGTGAAAATATCTTCAAGAGCCAGCTTGGAGTGTATGGGAGAGAGGGCGGCAGGTTGATGGTAAGCATAGCCCAAGCTTCCCCTCCCTGCGTCCTCTCCCTTTGCAGTGGGACTCTGGATCTGCCCCCATCAACAGGTAGAGACTAACTGTCCTCCATTAAATCTGAGCCGGTCTTATCATTCACTCTGGCCACTAGGATGTGGTAGAAGTGACCCTCGGCCAATCCTGAGGCTAGACCTCAAGAGATTGTACGTGTTTGTTCTCTTGTTCTTGAAATCCTGCTCTGAGGTGTGAATGAGCCCAGTCTAGCATTCTGGAAGATGTGAGACCCATGGCCCCAAACCCTTCCTTTCCATAGCTACCCTTCAGTCAGTCATGCAGCTGAGGCCACACTAAAACAAGCAACCCCCGGCGGCTGACCAGCTGACTGTGACTCGTGAACAAAGATCAGTAAAGCCCCGCCTAGATCTGTAGAACAACCCGGCTGATAAAGACTAGGGAGCAATAATGTTTATTTTTAAGTCCTTGAATTTTGGTGCGGTTTATTATTCAGCACCAGCTGACAGATCTATCCACAGGCAGGAAGATCAGCAGTAACCTCAGGATACTGAAGGCTATAGGAAGCTGAGGCAAGAGAGAAATAATGTTATTTCTAACCACTGAGAGTGAGCTCTGAGGACAAGTGGTGTGAAGAAAGGAGGGGAGGGCTGCAGAGGGGAGGAGGTCTGGCAAAATGGAGAGCATATGTGACCGTACGTGCGAGGGCTTGGGACACTCCGTGGTGACAGCATGACCAGGGTATTTAAGAATAGGGAGTTTGCATGCTGCCAGGAAGGGAGCTTCTAATCTGTCTTGACGCCTACACGTTCAAAGTGATGCATGTAACTCATTAATGCAGTGTAGGAGTCGGTAGAGGTCCTGTTGTGGTTGTTTGTGAAAACCTGCAGGGGGTGAGCATTTCTATCAGATGAAGTGATGGGATATAAAGATTGCGTGCTTGGAGGTCAGAACCAGGGATGCTGAGGTAGCCGCAGGAAAACAGACTCTGCATTTTTGCCCTCTAATGTGGAATTCACCAAAAATACTAGAGGGTTAGGACTTCCAGGGACTACTGAATCTGTACGGTAAGAAGGAAGGAGGTCAAGCCGTGTTTAGCTTCATTCTCGTGCAACAGACAACTGCAGCTCACGTCTAAATATCACCCCCTTCGTGTGAAGGAGACGTATCAACAGAAATTGAACACCTAAGCCTTATCTCATGTGATTCTCACAACCAGAAAGACGTTGCCGGTTATCCTTGCTAGGTTTAAGAGGAAATAGATTTTCAGGGGCCTTCGAAAGGTACTGAATTTCACACCACTGGTGAGTGATAAGTGGTATTTAAGTCCAGGATTGCTTGACCCCAGCCCAATACTCTTTTGGTTCCGCCATGACTGCCAGAAACGTTTGCACACATCAGATGTGGAATATCCACCAGCTGTTTTGTTTGCTGTTGCTGGAATTTAAATATAACACCTCCCTTAGCAACTGAAAAGGCCCTTAGCTACCCATGATGTTTAACAGCTACTTTCCAAGTAAATAGCTTCTGAAGGTTTCATCTTAACACAGTAGCAGGCTCAGGAAAGCTTTCCTTAGAGTTGATACAACAGGAAAAAAGCCCAGGCCATCATCTGGGAGGCTGCCTGGGAACGGTTGGTCACGTATGGACCCTGGGGAAGTACTAGGTACACAAACTACCCAGCTGGTTGAGATTTTTCTTTCACTGGAGAAGGAAGAGGAGAATGAGCCGAAATACCCAATCTCCCAAAGGCAGATATAGACATTCTGAGACTATGGTTTCCAGGTCTTATTTTTGCATCTCTAGGGCTCAGTGGATGTTCCCTAAAGGCAACAGAGAGTGGCAAGCCCTGAGTAACTTTATAAAAACAATAGCTAATATTTGGGTAGCACCAGGCATTATTCTAAATATTTGTGTATATCAGTACATTGAATCTTTTTTCATCCTTTTTTTTTTTTGGTGCTACATATACTATTCCCATATAACAGTGTTAGCCCTATTTTACAGATAGGGAAACACATTGGTTAAGGAACTTACTCAAGGTGATACAATAAGCAGTCTGACAGAGTTTTTAGACACTTTTTTTTAAAATTCTATACACTGTACGCTGAACTAGCTAGACTCAAGCTGTGTAATCACAAAGCAATTTCATTTTGCCCTACGACTGTCCTTTCAACCACATCTGGTGAGGCCAGGCTATCCCTCTGACACTGGATGGGCCCCTGGCAGACCACACAGCTCCCCTATTCCCGCTGAGAAAAGGAAAGGAATGCCAGACACTTCAGCTGGAACAGGCTCTGTTCTGAGGTGAATATGCCCAATGCAGTGTAATAACTGAATCTGTGAACTTGACTTAAAATTAAAGCCACTTACCTTGATCTTGCAGCAGTCCTGGAAATCTTCTCCAGGGAAAAAAGAGACTTCTTAATTCCTTACTCTGCCAGCTTCCTATATCCATTACCACTCGCTGGTGTCGACTTCTGAACCTCCTGGTTGGGGCAGAGAAGCACCCATTTATAGGTGGTTTCCCCTGGCCACGGCAGGTGCTTTCAAGGAACCCTGTCCCCTGTGTGATTTCCCTCTGCAGGTCCTTATACAGGTGATATATTGTCCATCTGACCCTGGAAGGGAACCTTGAACCCAGAGTTACTTACCAAGGGATCCCTCACCTTGGACAGAATAAAAAAGGTTTATGTATTTATTTTCACTAATCCCTAACTGAAATTTGCCATGTCCATCAATTATCAGTGTGGATATACTAACAGAATTGTAGCCTCTCCTTCCATTTCAAATGCAGTTTTATTAGTACTTGTGACTTTGTCACCGTTGGAATTACAGATAGCTTTGGGCTACGTTACGATTGTGAAGATACAACAAATGTTGTTTACAGTTGTCACCGTTTCAAAATTAGGAAAATTATGGTAGTTGTTAGGAGTGAGACTAGCACTGGCTATTTAATGTGTTACTTTTTAAAAAATATTTTGATAACTTTACTTAGTACCTTTGGTTTCTTTAACAATTCTGTGAATTCAGTTGATGCACTTAAAAACAGTAAATAATTCTAGAAGGGGCCGTCCACAGACACAGTCTGCAGAAAAGGTCTGTAGCACAAGAAGGTCATGGTTTTTTGTTTCTCCTCCATCATGCACTCTGTCCCCTGCGGTCCTTTCTCCCTTCCAAGCAACCTCCATGGGGAAAGTTCCTTTAAAGTGATCGAGGCCACTTCTCATTCTCGACGCATGTGGCCACCACATCCTCCACGGGGAACCTGCATGCTTATGAGCGCTCAGTGGCCACACAGGTGTCTCCTGACCCCAGCCCCCTCTCCATCTGCTGCCGAGGTCCACTAGTGAGTGGGCATGCTGTACCAATGTGTGGCTTGTAGAAGCACCCCCACAGCGACTGATAAAGAGCTTCTGCTCTGAGAAACCCCAAACCTCCACTAATGCCCTCACTTTCCAGCGCCCTCATGCAGCCCCCAGACCTCCCACTATTCAGGAATGTAAGAATCTCATGGGCCAAACAGGACCCTGCAGGAGTCAACTCTTGTTGCATGACTGATATCAGTTCTCATTTGTCAGTATGCATACCCCACAGGCTGTGGGAGCCCTTAAGAATATTAACCCTGGCTACTAGGTCCAGGGGAAAAAATCTAGTTCCCTTAGTAGGTCTTTCTGACCTCTCACTAGACTTTTATTTAATGTTTATTTTTATTCTTGAGAGACAGAGGTTCTATAGCCAGCTCTGTGCTGACAGCCATGAGCCCAACAGGAGACTCGAACTCATGAACCATGAGATCATGAACTGAGCTGGAGTTAGATGCTCAACCCATGGAGCCACCCCTATACCTCCACCCCCTCCAACCTCTCACTAGCCTGAAGGCAAGGGGCCCATATCCCATCCCTCTGTTTGGAGTGACTGGAGAGAAAACTGTCATGCATTTTCCCAAAAACATTCTCTCTTGAATCTACCATCTCAATCTTTTGATACTTTCAGTTGGCTTTGAAACCATATATATTGAGGGTCTATATTAAATTTTTATTCACTGAAACTCCTATTGCCAAAACCCACCCCTTCCACCACCCCAATACCACCCACACAGGTACCCCTACCTCGGCTTGCTTCGAACTACAGATTTTTCAACACAGGCATTTGGGAAAGCCACAAACGTGAAGGCGTGGAAGCTAATCACCAAAGGCAACCAATCTAAAGATGGCGCCCACTAATCCAGGGCTGGCCGTCTCGACTGGCCCTGCACTGATTCTTCCCACATGGGGCTACCCTCCTTCCTGCCTCTCCTGTTTCCGCCTTCCCTGTTACCCAGCTGCCACCCACTGGCATCACAGGCCCTCCCTGACCGCTGCTACACGCTAGACATGGGTAACCAGGCCACAGTGCCGGGCGCAGACTTCATCGGTAGCCAGTCTGTCTATATCTCCCGCTCAAGTCCCATTTTAAAGGAAAACAGAATGCAGCACTGAATAAACAGAGGGAAGCCCTCGGCTTAATTGTTGTTAATGCATCTGTGTTGTGTTTTGTCAGTTTTACTCTTGGAAGGTAGGCCATTGTCTCATAGCCTTAATCCTCACCACTTCATGGCATTAACGGGGGTCTGCTCTCAGTGACTCAGCCAGGGTGTTCTCAGACAGTAAACAGCAACTTGCTGCCTTTGACACCACCAAGGCAATGGGATTACTTCTTGAGGAGATCGGCGGCTCTGGGCTGCTGTTGGAAGGTTGCTTTGCCTGTTTGTTTGGCTGTAAGGACCGCACAGCCTAAGCTTGTTTAAAATTAGCTTCCCCCATAAATCACTTGCACAATGAAGTGCCTGCCTCTGCCCTCTGACATATTTGTGTCTCTGTTTATTTTTAATGATGACATGGCTTTTTTGCTGTCTCTGTTTGGTGCTTTATCCTCCATGCTCCTGAATACTAAATTCTCTGACAAAAGTACACAATCTAAGAAATTGCAAGGAAGATTTCCCTTTCTACCGGCACACAAAGGTAATGGGGAGACTGAGTTTCTCTGGGGATCTTTCTGATGGAAACTGTCGATTCTACTTTGATTGGATTATTATATGCTAAAAATGTGCCCTTGTTAAGGGGCTATAGGGGTACTTCCTTGAATGCATTTGCAGAACTCAGCAAATGTACATTGTACTTGGTTTATATATTCCATGACATGTAAATTTTACATAAAGAAGAAAAAGAACTGTAAACAAATAATGAACTCTTCCCAATAATACACATGCTGAAATATTTAGGAGGGAGTATATTAGTGTCCACAATTTACTTTGACATGTATCCAAAACTGTGATGAATTAATTGATGGACAGAGGGATAGATAATGTGATGTGGTGAGTAAAGTGTTAACGGCATAATAGATGGTAGGCATAAGGCTGTTCACTGTGTAATTCTTTCAACTTTGCTGCAAGGTTGAAATTTTGCATAAGAACGATTTAGACAAGATGCTCCTGTGGGAACCTGGGCCAAATCTTTGGGGGCACAAGAGGGCTACAGCTTCCAAAATCCTGTCTTTAATCAAAATTTCATTTTTAAAAGTCTGTATACTTACAAACAGAGTTAGACTTGAGCAATTTACAATAAAAAGGGAAAAGGGAACATCTACCCAGAATGTAGAATATTCTAGGAGACAGGCACATTTTCCTAGTTAGATGTAGAGGCACCACCCTGAATTTAAAGTGGCATCTGACTGAGAGTTCTGGACTCAGTTCTCCTAGTCCATCACGAGAATCACAGGTGCCCGTGCAGAACAGCCAGCTTCACAGCAGGACCAAAACTCACAGAAGAGAAATTCAAGGATCTGTAATTCCAACGGGCTTGGGGTGAGAAACTCCACCAGTGACGGACCCTTAGCTTACTCTTGGAGATGAAAAATTCATGCAGAAAAATCTGCATCAGGAAGAAAATTACGGAATTCCTCTCTACTTTATGACACCTAATTTTTTGAGGCAGAGTATTTTTCTTATCACAACTTTTGAAGACTTTGACTTCCTGGAAACAATTGGAAAATTGGGAAAAAGGAGAGCTATCAGTGCGCACTGCTGAGGTGCGCTGCAGAAGTGTGCTGCTTTGGCGAGAAGTCAACAGGAAGACTCCTGGCAGCCATACATAATATACATGGCGGTTGCTCACACATTGATCTCTGAGAGTATCCACTGGAGTTGAAGAAGCCACCTCCTGTGCAGTGGTACCCAATTATTTGAATGCTGATTAGATACTGAAAAGTGGTCTAGATGTGCAATGAACTTGCCCTCTGGGGTAGGGAAGTATACTCTTCCCATGAAAGAGGGTGGGGGATTGAACGATGAGTTAATCTACCACAACATCCAAAAATACATTTTTTCTACAAATGGGGACTATCTACCCAGTTTGTTGACAGTTACCAGATCCTGATAAAGTCCCTCTCATTGAGGAACGAGTAAACGGAAAAACATTTGAAAAGCATTTAATCAGATATAAGGATATGTCTGCAAAGTAATCTGTCAGGAAAGGTATAACAAAATTAGATGGTAAAAACAGAAGGATGAGATAAGGAAAGATTTCAAAGACTATTACAAGGAAGTCTTCATTCAAGGCAGCAAGAACAGAATCAAAACAGCGTGAACTTAAGATGTGGGCAGGAAGTACAATTTGAGAAGTTTTCTAAGAATGAAGATGGAAAGGGCAAAGGGAGAGAGAAGGAAACAGGATACAACTTGTAGACTTAAATGTATTCCTGAGGAAGTACCCAAACCATTGGAAAGGAAACAACAATAGAAATGAAGTCAAAGAAAATATCTCAGAGCACATTGCCAAGGAGTGCATAACATTTCAGGGAAGTTAATGAAAAGGATCCAAATGTGGTTTTATGCACACTAACCACGATGCAAAATGGGTCAAAGATAAAGAAAATAAAGATTAGAGAGTTTAGGTGACTTGATTAAAGCCGAAAGCTGGAATGGGGCTCTCCGGAATTGACTCCCGAAACCTTTATTGTTAAGACTCATATTTCAGAAATATCAAGTCTATGATAGTATTTGGAAATGTTCAAGTGCCACCAGTGATGAATTTGAAACTCGGTTACTCAGTTGTCACTCTCTGTAAAGTGTATTGCCTTTTAATATTCTTGCCACATTACCAGGAAGCAAGGAAATAACTTCCTTCGCTCCATTCATTCATCCATTTGTCTTCACAACAAACATTAATGTTGGGCAGCCTCATTAAACACTTTAATAAAGGTCTGTGACCAAAACCGGTAAGAAGCCCAGTAGTCCTGGTAAACAATTTCAACATAAAATGTGAAGTGTCATGTTCAATTGTTGAGATAGAAGAGACAGAAAAATGGAGAGAAAGGGAAAAAAAGCCCATGATAAGTTATTGTTTGTGTTTCATATCACATTTTTTCTTATAATTTACCCACGTATTTATTATTTTCTTTGTTCTTGTTGCTTCTTTCATGTTTTACCTCCCATGTGGGATCATTTAATAATTTCCATCGGTAGCATCTGCTAGGGCTAAACTGTCTTTGTTTTTCTAGGTCTCAAAATGTCTTTGTTTTATCTTCATTCTTGGCAGATACTTTCTCTGGGTATGGAGTTCTAGAGAGGAACACTGAATATATCATTTCACTTTTGTCTGGCTTCCATTGTAGCTGTTGAGATATCAACTCAGTCTAAATGCTCTTTGTTTGAAAGGAATCTTTTCCTTTTCTCTACTTCCTCTTTTTTTTTTTTCTCTTTGTATTTGGTTTACTTTAAAATCACTAAGGCATGCCTACAAGAAGTTTTTTTTTTTAATTTCTCCTTGAGATTTTATGAATTTCTTGAATTTTTGGATTAGTGTCTTTCATCAGTTCTGAAAACTTTTGAACCACTACCTCTTCAAATATTGCCTCTGCTTCATTTTCTCTCTCCTTTGCTTCTGGTACACCTCTTGCATATATTAGACTTTCTGTATGCATCCTCTAAATCAGCACCATTCAATACATTATCCTCTAGCCTAAGTGGCTGTATCAGTTTAAATTTAACTAAAATTGAATAAAAGAGAAAAGTCAATTCTTCACTCAATAGCCAAAATCAAGTACTCAAGAGCCTCGTGTATCTAGTGGTTATTGTATCAGACAAATATAGAAGAATTTATCATTACAGATGTTTCTGATGGACACCACCACTCTATATCTATTGTCTGTTATTCTATGTTTTATGCCTTTCCTATTTCTCATTTTGCAGACTTCTGACCTGTCTTCTTGTTTCATAAGTTTCTCTTCAACTCTGCCTAAGCTGCTGTTAAGTTTATTTATTCAGGTTATTTTTTTCTATTTTAGTTCTAGAATGCATATATGGTATCAGTTTTTATGGTTTCTAGTTTTCTTTTTTTTTTAATTTTTTTACAAATAGTTTATTGTCAAATTAGTCACATAACACTCAGTGCTCATCCCCACAAGTGCCCTCCTCCATGCCCATCCCTCCTCCCTCCCACATCCATCAGTCCTCAGTTTTCGTCAGCATTCAAGAGTCTCTCATGGTTTGCCTCTCTCCCTTTCCGCCAGCATTTCCGCCCTTCTTCTCCCCCTTGGTCCTCTGTTAAGTTCCTCCTAATCCTCCTATACGTGCACACATATGATATTTGTCCTTCTCTGCCTGACTTATTTCGCTCAGCATAACCCCCTCAAGGTCCATCCATGTTGCTACACATGGCCAGATTTCATTGTTTCTCATTGCCATGGAGTATTCCACGGTATAGATAAACCACATCTTCTTGATCCATTCATCTGTTAATGGACACTTAGGCTCTTTCCAGGTTTTAGCTATTGTGGAGAGTGCTGCTATGAACATTGGGGTACAAGTGCTCTTATGCATCAGCATTTCTGTATCCCTTGGGTAAATTCCTAGCAGTGCTATTGCTGGGTCATAGGGGAGTTCTATTGTTAGTTTCCTGAGGAACCTCCATACTGTTTTCCAGAGGGGCTGTATTTTTTTTTTTTTTTTTACAAATAGTTTATTGTCAAATTAGTTTCCTATGGTTTCTAGTTTTTTGCTAACATTTGGAAGCTTGATTTTTATTTATCTCACTGAACACAGTAAGCAGAAATGTTGTATATAGTCTATCTAGTTGTCCAGTAATTCTATTATTTAAACTCCATGGTGTCTGTTTCTAAGCTGTATTATTTTTAATGTTTCTTTCTCTTATGGTACTTCATTCTTTATGTGTCTACTTATCTCTGATTGTGCCTTGGGCATTGTTTTTGAAAACTGACTTTTTTAAATAATTCAAGACGTGATTAAAGTTGTCTCCCTGAAGTGAAGATTTACATCTACTTTCAACAGAATCTGGGGCATACTATTGTTGACCATTTTAATCTAGTTTAATGCTGAGATTTCCTGGAGAGTAAAATGATACAAAACTATCACCCTTACTATCGGACTAGAGCCCTTAGAGTTTCAGGCCAGAGTGGTAGGAAGCTCACCAAATCTTGACTCTTGATATAATCTGCAATTAGACTTCTATCTCTTCAGCTGGCAGCCCAACATGTCTGTTACCTCTCTGGTGATCTGAATATGATGAGGGAAAAAATAGCCTCTACTGGTGGACTCCATTCCTGGATTCCCAAACTCTTACAGCTCTCTACCAAGTAATTAGTCACTATCTTGTTAGCTTTTTTTTTTTTTTAATATTTTTATTTATTTCTAGGAGAGAGAGAGATACAGCGTGAGCAGGGGAGGGTCAGAGAGAGAGGGAGACACAGACTCTGAAACAGGCTCCAGGCTCCGAGCTGGCAATCAGCACAGAGCCCGACGCGGGGCTCGAACCCACGAACCATGAGATCATGACCTAAGCTAAAGTCGGACGCTTAACCGACTAAGCCACCCAGGCGCCCCTCTTGTTAGCTTTTTGATGCTTTAGAAGATAGTATGTATACCTCACTCAGTTATTTTATTTTTCCTGAAGGTTAAAAAAAAAAAATTTGTCCAAATGACTTAGTCCATTGGAAATGAAATTATGCACTATTATTTTAAAAGTCTTTGTCCCGGAGTTATAATATTCAACACCAGAACTCTCATGTGTTTCCCCAATTTAGTTTAGGGACATTGCCTAAATATAACACCTCATGTTTTGCCAAATATTCCACTGATATCACCTCTACTCATTAAATATCTATTGAAGATTTTTATATTTACTTATACAAGCTCCTAGCTTCTGCTGAGAACCTACTATGGCCAGAACTGTGATATGCACTGGACCTGGATGTGAAATATACCTATCAATGGGAAAGAGATACAAACACAGAAACTCATTAATAAATAAAATAATTCCACGTGGGGTGTTATGAGGAAGGAATAAAATGTTTACAAGATTAAGAGAGAATAGTGGAGAGTAGATGTGGAGCCTACTTTAGATGATATTGTCAGGAAAGCCTTCCCAGAGGTGACAGTTAAGGTTAAGCCTTATGAATGAGAAAGAGAAGCAATGAGTATAATAGACGAGAATCATGGGAAGGGGAATCAAGGTTTAGAAAACGTAGAAGAGGACATCACCGGGGTCAGCAGGAGCTGACTCATTAAGGTTGTTGTTTGTGCGCTTTTCCAGCAACTGGATTCAATGGCCATGACTTTTTCTGTAGTTCTATCAATAGGCTTTGTGGCTTGATAAACCATCCATAAAAAAGGAGTTGCACAGTAACATTAAAGAATTTTCAGTAGATGCATGAACCTGTTGATGCTCATTTCTTAGGACAGAAGGCAGAAGGAAATATGGTGTAAAGTTAATAAACACATAAGGCAACAATTACACAGGGAGTATTTAGGCCTGAATCTCCAACCACTTATTTTGTGAAATTGAGAAAGTCTTTCCATATTTTTTTTTTAATTTTTTAAATGTTTTATTTATTTCTAAGAGAGAGAGAGAGACAGCATGAGCAGGGGAGGGTCAGAGAGAGAGGGAGTGACAGACTCTGAAACAGGCTCCAGGCTCTGAGCTGGCAGTCAGCAGAGAGCCCGACGCAGGGCTCGAACCCACAAACCGCGAGATCATGACCTAAGCGAAAGTCGGACGCTTAACTGACTAAGCCACCCAGGCACCCCAGTCTTCCCATATTTCTGAAACTCAACCTGCCTATGTAAGATAAAGCATGATCTATGTGATCCATGAGATCCTTCCCACTTTTATACATCGTAGAAACATTTTCCCTCTATTTTCCCTGGAGATATTTCCTATTAGCTAACTTACTTTAGTAGAGCTTCTCTAATTCATTACAGTCTATTGGTTGCCTAAGAAGGTTTTATAAACATACATGGTGCTCTTCTATATTGCAGGCAATTTAACTGGGGATTTTTCTCTTTTATTTTTATTTATTTCTAGGAGAGAGAGAGAGAGAGACATCGTGAGCAGGGGAGGGTCAGAGAGAGAGGGAGTCACAGACTGAAACAGCCTCCAGGCTCTGAACTGGCTGTCAGCACAGAGCCTGATGCAGGGCTCGAACCCACGAACCGCGAGATCATGACCTAAGCGAAAGTCGGACGCTTAACCGACTAAGCCACCCAGGCGCCCCTGGGGATTTTTCTCTTATTCGGTTACATAGGAAATGTCCTCAAATTCCATAAGTTTTAAGCCCAATATGATGGAAATGTTGTCACATATCTATGAAATGAAAACGGGATAAGGCTCTGTCCAAAGACTATAATAAATACCCGAGAAAAGGTCATGTCAGGTACGGTTTGGGAGTCTGACTCACAAAAGTACTAGTAAAATGCCCAAAGTATAGCACATCAAAATTTGTAAGATGAAGATAAATTGGTACTCAGAGGAAAATTCATAACTGTAATACATATTTTTGAATACACAAAAAATGACATATTAATAATTGAGGTCAGAAAGCTGAAAAGAAAGGAGACTAAATCCTCTCCCAAACTGTACAGAAGCCACTAATAATAGAAAAGCAGAAAACTAGGAAATGAGAAGTAAAAAAGAAGGGAAGGAACTACCAAAACCAAAGCTCATTCTTCAGAATTAACTAATAAAACAGACAATGAGTGGAAGACTATGCAAGTAAAAAAAAAAGAGAGGGAGACAGAGAGAAAGATGGGGGGAAGGGGGAGAAAACACAAATAAGAAACATAAGGAATTTTCACCAATACGAAACACTTGAAAATCTACTTGAAATATGACATACCCACAGAAATACAATACACTGACAATATATAACAAAAATTTATGCTTCTTTAACACTGGTATTAACTTAAGAAGAAATATAAGCTATAAAATACCAATAATTAATTAATTTTGTTTCACCTACCAAAACAGTTTTATAAGTGGCTAACTAAAATTTTAAGGAAGAGGGATGCCTGGGTGGCGCACTTGTTTGAGCGTCCAACTTTGGCTCAGGTCATGATCTCCCAGTGTGTGGGTTCAAGCCCCACCTCAGGCTCAGTGCTGACAGCTCAGAGCTTTGGATTTTGTGTCTCTCTTCCTCCCTGCCTCTCCCCTGCTCGCACTCTGTCTCTCTCTCTCTCTCTCAAAAATAAACAAACATTTAAAAAAATTAAATTTCAAGGGAGAAACATCCTTATTTTCTAAAACTGTTCTGGAGACTAACAAGTAAAGTTCTCTAACAAATAGTATAAACTTCCTTTTTATAAAATAAAGACAGAAAAAAGCATGAGAAAGAATATATGTGTGTGTGCGTGTGTGTGTGTGTGTATTCATCAGTCAATATCATGTAGAAACATCATTGACATGATTCTAAACCAATAAGTTATTTTCACATCCATCAAACTCACATAAATTAAATTTCTAGCACCACTAAGTGCCATGAAGTTATAGGAGACCTGGAAAATTCATACATTGACATTTGGAGGACCATTAGTACAACAATTTCGGGGGAGCTATTTGGCAATATCTAGTGAAGTTGAAGATGCACCTATAAAGTGAATCAGCAGACTTACCTGTAGGTTTATGACATAGAAAATTCACCTAAAGATGTGTTCATTGAAGCATTACTGTAATACAGAACAACTGAAAACAATGTAAATACCCGGTAATAGTGGAATGGGTTGACAAATTGTGTGTACTAATTATGTTATTAATTATAACATAACTGTTATAATTAATGTACGATTTGTATATGCTTCAACATTCATAAATTTCAAAAGTGCAATATTAAGTGGATAAACCAAGATGAAAGAGAATTATACCATCAGCATAAAGTTTCTAAACATGCAAAACAATATGACACAGTGTTCATATATATGTAGCTTTCCAGAGCATATCTGTTTTGGAAAGAAAAAGATAGGAAAGATACACATTAACTGTGGAAATGTAACTGCCTTCTCAGATGGAGAGTAGAAATTGATATCAAGAGGGAGTAAAATGGGCACCTGAAGTCTGTCTGAAAATATTTATATCTTTAAAAATCACTTAAAGCAAATAAGATTCAATATGAGGATTTTAATGTCTGGGTAGAGGGTGTCTGTTGGATGTAGTATTAGACCCTACTTCACAGAGTAAATGTGGAGAGTGAGTGAGTTAATACACATAAAGGACTTATTCTTAGGGAATAGAATATGTTCTTTATGTACTCACTATGTGTTGGTTGTGATTGTGTTATTCACTAGGACCAAATTTCTAGACAACAAAACTCACTTATTTATCACCATGTCCCCTAGGCCCAGCACAGTCTCTAGCACAGTGGGTATGTTCACTGACTTGGTTGATTGAATACACACATCTTAGATTCCTCTCTTCATCCCCAAATCCCTAATAGTCCTCACCTACATGCATGGGTATAGGTAAATGGGACACAGTAACAGATTGGCATAAACCACCGGTAGAAATTTTAAGTCTTTGTATTTGACTCTTACAATCAGTTCCATATGTGACCTGGTTAATGGTTTCAGGGCAAGTGATTACTTTAACTTGACTAACCAGCAGAATTTATATATGTTTTGAGACTCTTGGAAGAAGGTTGACTACATAAGTGCCAACTACATTAGTATTGATTTCTCAAAGAATAAAAAAAAATCAGTGGAATTGACTATTATTACTTCTATTCTTTACTATTGCAAGAGTTTCATAGGGGTGGGGATTTCAAAGCTATTTCCAAAATCATCATATATAAGCATTCCTTAGTATATAAGTCTGTAAGGAGAAGAAATGGGCCTTGGCTAACTTCATCCACATGCTGAACTCCATAAATACTGTATAGTTAACACATGATCCAGATACTTTAACTTCACAGAGTTCAGGAAAGAACAGATTTTGTTTATGGTGAGTTTTTCTCTGTGTTGAATATAAAGTACCAATTAAAGTGTACTCGGAATAGCTGTTTGAGAGTTTGGCAGCATATCAGAAGGAGTTACGGAAAGCCAGGCCTTTCCAGTGATAGGTCTGATTTTGCAGAGGTCATGCTATGGTCTGGACAGGGCATGCCTGGCATGATTTCAAACCATAAATGCCCATGAATCTAGTGTAATGAATCATGTTCCAGGGCCCAGATCCTCATTGCCTTGGGAATGGTTTTCAGAATACTACACCTGGAACCCAATCTCTGCATGCTAAGGAGAACCACTCAGGACCAGAATGGCTAAGATGCTGGCGCATTTTATTTTGCCATTGCCAGTGTCCACTTCTTTGTAGATTTTGATTTAGAAAAGTGTTTAACCTATTGGAAACTCAACTTCTCTCCCTCCTGGATTAACTTCTCCTGCCGTTGGTTTCCATAACACCGAATTCCTCATCTTCAGAGGTTTCATCAGTTTGTAAATATGAATCCAGGGCGTGGCTGTAAGTCTCAGAACTCATGGCAGGAGGAACTAAAGGGCATTATGCAATGTAAAAACGAGAAATGACAAATAAGTAGAAAAAGGAAAAGCAATGAGGCCAGCAAACATAGACAACACAAACACGAAGGGGGAGCTACAGCAGCACAGAGCGGCTGAATGAGATCAACAGTCACTTTAGAATCTCAGCAAAATTCTAAAGAGTGAAACCTGACCCAGGCTAAAGGTGTAGTCACTGACTAGCTCAAGTTGCAACAGCTTTCAAAAACCAAAAACATGCAATTGACCTTGTAACTGGGATTGCATATGGCGCCCAGCCAAAACCCACCAGCCTCTCCAGGGCAAAGAGTGACAGCTTTGCTGCCCTGCAGCTGAAACAGGTTGGAACCCATATTAAGCTGTGCCAAGTAGGGTCTGCCACTAAGCTGAACACCTGTAATTCACCCATCTGTGTCCCTCAAGTCCTCACCCCAAAGTAAATTGATTCTGAGCTCTAACAGCTGTCTGGGGGACTCTGATGGGCTGTTCACAGCAGGAAAAGCTTTGGGAGATGACAAAAACCGTGGGTTGTGTTTTCAAGGTCAGAACCCGAAGAGGGAAGCTCCTTTGATGCTTTCATGCATGGAGATGGCAAAAGCGGTCCTGGGTGGGATCTATAATTTTCAGATCACTGGAGTAAGTACTAGACATTATTCATCCTATAATCTGACTTGAACATAAATGTGGTTGATGTAAAAGGAAAAAAGTCTGGGCAAGGATAGTTCCTTTCATTAAAGAATATCAAGTAAAGAGTAGGGGAAATGGGGCACAAAATTGAGAAATGAAAGTCATGAGTGGTGTGTCTATGAAGGTAAGAGTGTTAGGAATGCCATATGTATTCACTAACGACCTACCATGCTCCTAGCAATGACAGAAAATAGACATGTATGTCTTGGTAGCAATAAAGACTGTTTGGAAGAGAGGAAAGGAAAACTGATGTACTGATCACCTATGATGGGTATGTACCATCTTAGATGCAAAATACCTACAATAGCAGACTCTGGCCAACATCAACAGCCATTGGTATATACTATTACAAATAAGGGAAATGACTGTATTCTATATAGGTTATATTTTAACGTAAATAGAGTCTTAAATGCTGAATAGCCAAAGCTCCCTTGAGATTGAATCCATAATCACATTCTTTTCTTTTTCTTTTTTGCAAGCTTGTATACCTTTTAAAATTTCTTGATTTTTTTTTTAAGGGGCGCCTGGGTGGCTTAGTCGGTTAAGCGTCCGACTTTCGCTTAGGTCATGATCTCGCGGTTCGTGGGTTCGGGCCCCGCGTCGGGCTCTGTGCTGACTGCCAGCTCAGAGCCTGGAGCCTGTTTCAGTCTGTGACTCCCTCTCTCTCTGACCCTCCCCTGCTCACGCTGTCTCTCTCTCCTAGAAATAAATAAAACATTAAAAAAAAAAATTTTAAATTTCTTGATTTTTTTTTTAAGTACTTTGACTACAGGCCCTTACTG
Organism: Proteles cristata cristata; assembly: GCA_017311185.1. Lineage (NCBI taxonomy): Eukaryota > Metazoa > Chordata > Mammalia > Carnivora > Hyaenidae > Proteles > Proteles cristata. The sequence goes on along the minus strand of JAESUZ010000053.1, from coordinate 274,842 downwards.
ACTTATTGATTCTTATTTATTTTTCAGATAAACTTGAATCTCCCATTACTTAAGTAAGAAATCTTTGTACATTTATTCTTTCATTGACTAGTCCTACATTTATTAATTTAGTTAACTAATGTTTATTGTCCAAATACTGGGAATATAACGATCAGTAGGACAAACAGCCTTAGATTACAGACTGGTCCTCAACAAGAGGTAACCCTCAATTAAGCATTTATATTTTTGCGCACATGTGAAAGCTAGGAGTAAAAGACATGAGATTGCCAAAAGAAAACTTTAGGAAATCAGCCTTTAAGTGAAGGCACATCTATAAGAAGTTTGAGTTTACCTCATTGCCATTACTGCAATAACTCACTGAATAAAGACCTGTGCCTGGCCATGCTGAGCAACAAGGGCACTGAGGTTCATAGGTTCCCATTCTAACCTACATCAGCCTGGTTGGGTGAAGGACTCTGCAGTCCTATTCCATGAGCTATCGATGTTTCCTTTCTCTGAATACAAGAGAGTTAGCACAAACATTTAATTGTTCATAATATGGTAGATATGATGCTAGACACAGGGCATGAAGAATCCTGTTGGCATCTATTTCTCCTCCAGCCAGCCATCCTTCCATCCATTCATCCAACTCAGTACATTTAATGGAAGCTGATTATGTACACAGGCTTATGCTAGACTGTGGAAATACGGTGGCTGAAAACAAATGCTAGTAAATCAAAACAATGGTATTCACAATAGCATTAAAAAAATGTAGCACTTGGGGAAAAATTAGCAAAGCATATGCAAGCCCTATAAACTGGAAACCACTTAACAAATGGAGAAATACTATATAACATATAAATTTTTATGTGTTTCAAGGCTAATGTTTTTTACAATGTTAATTTTCCTCAAATTGATCAATAGAGTTAACAAAATCCCATTCAAAATCTCTGTGTGCCTTTTTAAAAAATACAATTTTATAAGTTTATTTTAAAATTTATATGGAAATTCAAAGAATGGCCAAAGCAATTTTATAAAAGAACAAACAAGTTGGAGAGCTCTACTTCATGCACTACTTGAATTCAAGATTTATTATAAAGTTATAATACAGGTGGCATTGGCATAAGTATAGACAAACAGATCAATAAAGAGCCTAAAAATAGTACCCACCCATCTGTGGTCAATTGATTTTTGGCAAAGATACCAAGGTGATTTAATGGGGAAGTGATGGTCATTGAAAAAATAGCACTGAAATAAAATCAACATGGAAAAAATTTCAAACTTTCTCTCACTATATACATAAATACTCATACAAAAGGGATTCTAGATCTGTGTAGACTCTAAAACAACAAAAATTCTAGAAGAAAATATAGAGAAAATATTTAGCACTTAAATTTGGCAAACATTTCTTAGAAAATGATAAACACTAACACTAAAATAAAAGAAAAGAAACTAGATTTCCCCCAAATGAAAGACTTCTTTAAAAAAAAAATGCCATCAAGGGGTGCCTGGGTGGCTTAGTCGGTTAAGCGTCTGACTTTCACTTAAGTCACTATCTCGCGGTTCGTCGGTTTGAGTCCTGCATCGGGCTCTGTGCTGACTGCCAGCTCAGAGCCTGGAGCCTGTTTCAGTCTGTGACTCCCTCTCTCTCTGACCCTCCCCTGCTCACGCTGTCTCTCTCTCTCCTAGAAATAAATAAAAAATGAAACATTAAAAAATTTTTAAAAATGCCATCAAAGCACCATGAAAAGGCAAAGCTTTGGACTGGAAAAAAAAAAAAAAAAAAAGCCAAGCAAACAAACAACAACAGCAGCAACAAAAAACCTGTGATACATATATCTGACAAAAGTTGATTTAGGAGTGCAAATTATTTTTGCATTTCTGTTTTAAGTCTGAGACGGGACTCCATAATAACGGGATTCCAGACTTGTTCTTCACACTTGCTACTCAAAGTGTCATCCAAAGAACTGGTAATGCCAACATCACCTGGTAGCTTGTTAAAAAGGAAGATTCTAGAGACCTGCCCCAGACCTACTGCCTCAGGCACCTCATTTCAGCCGGGTCTCAGGTGATTTTCATGCACGTTAAAACTTAGGAACCCTGCTGCTTTTGACCCCACTGAAACCCGTTTCCTGGTTCTGGTACCTAGGAAGGTATGCAGGTGTATCCTGGGAATGTCTGGGCTGCGCGGGAAGCCAGGTAGTTTCACTGAGGGAACACAGGATCTGATCTAGGCTACACCTGGATCTGAATCCAGTCTTTACCACCTGCTAACAATTACGGAAAACTTTAGGAAGATCGTTTACCATCTTTCAAGTTCCCATCTAGAAGCAGAGGATGATCACATCCTCTTTACACATTTGCTGTGAGTGGTCAGTGAGAGAGCACTCACAAAGCCCTGAGGATAACACCTGCCATGGCGTTGGTTCACAATACATGCAGTTCTTTCAAGCGTCGATAAATGACTCTATTTTGCATTAAGTAAATCACAAAAGTCCGTGGCTCAAAGCCAGTCCAGGCTTCTGACACTTCCCCACTCAAGGACTGTTTGGTCTGCATCCCTTTCCTCAAGTGCTTTATGGTATTGTTGTTGTCAAGTTGGTCTCAGTGGATGAGGGAGGGCTGGCAGTATTAGGAAAAGCCCTTGCCTGTGGATGGTGGCCCTCCTCCCATCCATGTCCCCAACAGCCTAATAGCAAGAGCAGTAAAGAGGTTCATTATGCATGCAGCTCTGCAATCAGCACTGAAGAGAAAATTAGTTTGATGCCCTGAGCGACAGTTGAACTCTAGAAAGCGCCTAAATAAAATAAAAGACAAGGAAAATATATACATATACATACTTATAACAAGGAGCACAATGAGAAAAGTTATACAGAGATGGGTTACAAAACTTACTCTTTTCCTGATCCTACTAGACTCTCCAAGAAAGGAGACTAAAAAGTGTATTAACCAAGGGTTGCCTTCTCCCTGGCATTGGGTGGGGTGGCAGGAGGTCTGGGAGGTTCAAGACTGTGTAAACACACACACACATACACGTACATTTTAAACTTGCTTTTGCCATAATTTTAGATGTACAGAAGAGTTGCAAAGATAGTACAGAGACCTTCATCTAACTCTTCCTAATGACCATATCTTACGAAATCCTGATATATTATCCAAAATAAGAAATTAACATTCACCTATACTCTTTTTTTTATTTTAATTTTTGTAATGTTTTATTTATTTCTAGGAGAGAGAGAGAGAGACAGCGTGAGCAGGGGAGGGTCAGAGAGAGAGGAAGTCACAGCTCTGAAACAGGCTCCAGGCTCTGAGCTGGCAGTCAGCACAGAGCCCGACACGGGGCTTGAACCCACGAACCACGAGATCATGACCTAAGCGAAAGTCAGGCACTTAACCGACTAAGCCACCCAGGCGCCCCCATTCACCTATACTCTTAACTAAAATACAGGCTTTCTTTGAATTCCTCTCCTTTTTCTTTTTCTATTCATGGATCCAATCCAGGTCACCATGTTGCATTTAGCCCTCATGTCTCCTGAGTCATCTCTGATCTGTGACACTTTCTGTCTTTCCTTGTCTTTCATGACCTTGATACTTTCAAAGAGTGCTGGCCTGCTACTTTGTACACTCCTCCTCAGTTTGAATTTGTGTGATGTTTTCTCATGAATGGATTGAGGTTATTGATATCTGGGGAGAATATCCCAAAGGAAATATACTTACTTCTCATCACATCATATCAGGGGCATATGATATCAATATTTCTTATTACTAGTGATGCTAACTTTGATTACTTGGATAATATGATGTCTCTGAGTCTCTTCACTCTAAAGTTATTTTTCTCCTTTCCATCCTTGATTCCTTAGATGAAAGCAACTCGGTCCAGCCACACTCAAGGGGAGAGGAATTAAGCTCCACTTCTTGGAAGGGAGGGTATCAAAGAATTTGTGGTCCTGTGTTAAAACCACCACAGGAATTAGCAAATTTGGGGGTAGATATTCTGCGGCAATGCAAATATCCTGTTCTTCCTTAAAGTTATGCATGCTGATTTTAGCATTTGTCAATGGATTGTGCCTAAAGCAATTATTACTGTGGCGTTCCAATGGTGATTTTTATTTCCCTCATCCTCCTACATTTATTAATTAGAATTCTTTTGTAAGGAAAATTTGTTCCTTTTCCACTTCATTAACTGTTCGATCATTGATTTATATCCATACGAATTCATGGGTTATCTTTTTTTACTTTATTTTGAGAGTTATTATTTCATACTCTCATCATTTATTTTGTTGCTCAGAAAGTTCCTGCACTGGCTATCAGGAGGTCTTTCAGGTTGGCCCCTGCATCTCTTTGATATAATTCTGTCCTTTTTGCTCTTTAAGCACTCCCACACATTCTGGCACCATGGGACACTCCAGGTTTCTCTTTTCGTTTCCTCTCAACAGTCCTAGAACCAGCCACTTCTCCAAGGGGTTCTGGTTCCTTTTCTTGGAGAACAACATTTAGAAACCAAGACCTGGGTGCCAGGTGAACATTTTCATTATACAGCTATTGAGTATATACTTGGGTTTGGGTATGGTGCTAGCTGTTTACATGCCCATGGCCTTTTTAAATCCTCACTCCAGTCCTCAGAGTAGGAGATGCATGGACACCCCTTCTTTCTCCCATCAAACCTTTTTCTTGTCACAGGATCCTAGTCTCCATCCAAGCTGTAGGCTGGTCCTCTGCATAGGATCCTTCACATTCTATGCAGGAACTCCCCTGCCTCCCAGATTTGCAAATGCTCTCCCTTCTGCCTGTGATGTCCTTTTTACCTCTGCTTCTATCTTCTGCCCTCCTCCCTTCAAAAGGACAGATACATACATGCATGTGCATGAGCACACACACACATGCCTACATACACACATCGGAACATTCTGTTTATCCTTCTATTTCAACTCTTGCCACCAAATAACCTTCCAAAGATTAGGAGCACACGTCTGATATTCTTGCTGACTTATGAGAGGGCCATTTCAATGGGTAGAAAAAACCTATCATAAAAGGAAGAACGGTTTGGAATAGGGGCTTATTCTGAATGAAGTATGTCTTTAAGGGATTTGCTCAGCAAATTTTTCGAGCTGATTAGGAACCTGATGGTACCGGAAAACATTGAAGTTATTCACGAATTCATTCATTTACTCATTTATTCTTCTCCAAATTACAAAAGGCTAACAAGGCACCAGGCATTCCACAGGAGCTGGGATTACAGAGATGTATACTGTAGCTTCCATTCTTCAAGGGGCTTATAGTCAGAGGGGAAGCGAGCCTGAAAGGCACTGAATGACACAGGTGGCTCCCAGCAGCTTGCAAAGACTTCTAGAAGGATTGTGTGGACTTGGGGGGGAGGACGTATGGTGAAACAAGGCCTTTTATAAAGTATTTCTTTACACACACACACACACACACGCACACACACACACTTCTAGGCTTTGAAAATTAAAGGTTTGTTTATTTGTTTATTTATTTATTTAAAAGGGGAAAAAAGAGAGAGAGCAAACCGAGAAACAGACTCTTAACTATGGAGAACAAGGTGATGGTTACTAGAGGGCCTATGGCTTATAATTAAAAATATAATTAAATGGGTTAACTAGGTGATGGGGACTAAGGAGTGCACTTGTCCTGATGAGCACTGGGTGATGCACGGAAGTGCTGAATTACTATGTTGTATACCTGAAACTAATATTATGCTGAATGTTAACTAACTGGAATTTAAATAAAAACTTTAAGGTAAAGAAAAGTAAAGGTTTAGAACCAGATCTGTGGTATCACAAAATTAATTTTACATTTTGTATCTTCCTTCCGAAATGCTGAAATGTGTTTATTTTAAACAGACAGAAAGCAGGTAGTTCTGGATTTTTTTTTAAACAGTTTTTAGTGCTTTATTGAGTATTTTTTTTATTATTAGTCACCATCACAGCATTTCATGCTGTGAAATTTTGTCTCTTGTGTCAACCAACAGAAGCACGTTTTCAAGATTTCTTTATTTTTCCCTCCTCCCTGCCTGCTCCATGCCCAAAAGGTAGCCATACATGGCATAATATTCTATATTTCTGTATTTCATAAAGAACATATGTTTTTCCTTGAGTGCAACAACTTGGCTGCATATTTATAAAACAGCATACACATACACACACACACACAAGTACACAGCCTAACTCTATAGAAGTGGCCACTTTTTCTTCTAACATTTCACGTTTTAGATATAAAGACTTGCATTTGGTGGATTTTTGTTCTTCCTGGGTATTAACATATTTATATTACTTAAAATCTGCATTTTAAAATTATTTTTATCCAAATGATTTTAGCATTTAAAAATTCTTATGGTTAAAAAAGGGGGGGGGCAGGAATGCACCTGTGTCTTTCATTCTAGATGTTTACTTGGTTCTCAGTAAAACTCTTCACTTTTCAAATGTAGTTTCTTCCCCCATCACAGAATTTTCTTTTATTATAAATATGATTGTTGTCTCTTTTTTTCATTTTCCTGATCTTTTCCAGTCTCTTTCCTAAAGAGAACTTATTTCTATTGTGGTTTTCATTCTTTGTCCACTCTATAATTTTCCTTCTTGCAATTTTTATCTTATTGTTCTTTTTTTATTTTCAGATGTTTTCTCAAAATATCCTCTCCACTACTGATTCAACATCCCTACAGCATCAATTATACTCTTTTCTGTACCCAATGTTGATTTTACTAATTTTTTGAAAACTTCTACTAATCTTTGCTTAGTTTACTAGTTTACCTTTAAAAATATCCTCCTGTATCTAATTCTGTAAACCTGATGTCTTAATTACTTCTTTCCCCAACATTCAAGTGTTAGAACTTTCTGCATTTTTGAGTTATGATAATGTCTTGAAAATTTCTTTGAATGCTTCAGTAGAGAATTTTTAGTAGTTTATTTTCCTTTAAGATTTCTGAAACTGTCCTTCCTACCCACCAAGTCCTATTGTCTTTATGTCTAGATCTATACCCATATCTATTTATCTATGTATCTATCTAGAGAGAGGGGAATTTATTTAAGTTACTCAGTTAAATTAGGTTGTAAAGGTTGATTGGATAGCTGTCATTCTTTCCTAAAATTTTGTACATTTTCGGGGCGCCAGGGTGGCTCAGTCAGTTAAGTGTCCGACATCAGCTCAGGTCATGATCTTGCCATTTGTGGGTTCAAGCCCCATGTCCAGCTCTGTACTGACCAGCTCAGTTCTCTCTTTATAATAAACATTAAAACATTTTTTAATTTAAAATTTTGTACATTTTCATCTTTGAAAATAGTCTGGGTGAAAACTAATGCTGTTTTAAATATGAACTTATTTAAATTATGAGAGGTGTTTAAATTGTTTTACAATATTAGTTATTGGAATTTCTTCTTTAATCAATTGCCTTCTATTGTATACTTGTTTTTCTATTGAAGTATTCAGTTTTATAGTTAACTGACAAAGCTCTTTCCTTACTAAGAATATTAATACTTTATCTGAAAAATACTTAATATTCTTTATCCATATTAACATTTTCCACTTTTTAAAAACAATTTAATGACATTTTAGTGCTTTCATGTGCTCAAATCTATTAATCTATTCCTTTATCTTTAGAAAATCTTTCCACAACCCCAGATAAATTCCCATTTTATTTATTTATTTTTTAATTTATTTCTGAGAGAGAGACAGCGTGAGCAGGGGAGGGTCAGAGAGAGAGGGAGACACAGAATCTGAAACAGACTCCGGGCTCTGAGCTAGCTGTCTACACAGAGTCTGACGTGGGGCTCGAACCCATGAACCATGAGATCATGACCTGAGCCGTAGTCAGATACTCAACCCACTGAGCCACCCAGGTGCCCCGATAAAATCCCCCTTTAAGGCATAATATTGAAGACTGGACCAAGATAGCAGCAATGGCGGATGACCAAAGCCAGCATGGTGGTGAGTGTTCCTTGGGGTAGAATCAACAGTACATGATGCCTAATTAGAAACAGAGTAAATCATGGTGAGAAGTGAACTGGTGCCCGTGTTTCTACATTGAATATGTAGATAGATGGTAATAATGTTCACCAAACAAACAAACAAACAAAGACTGAGCAATTTTGGAAACTGAAAAATATACTTCCAATGAGAAGTACTAAATTTGAGTTAGCAAACAACATTTTAAGGTATAGGATGCACAGGCACACTTAGAAGCAAAAACGAAAAAAATATCAGAACCGAAGGTAGGAGGAGAAGCTTAAGAATAAGAATATGCAAATGTCAGTTGAGGTTTCAGTTGGGAGGGGTCATAATGAGATCCTGATGGTGGGGAATCAGGACAGTAATATGGTCCAGAGGTCAAATGGAGAGAGAATGAAACTAATGAATATTTCTTAAGAGCCAGGCTCTATGTTGAGAAATGTTATGCACATACCCATCTCTTTTTTTTTTTTTAGCCAAATAAAAGCTGTTATTATCTTGTTTTTCAATCAATTTCAGAGAAGCCAAGTCAGTTACCCAGAGCCACAAAGACTGTGGTGTGGCGTCCTTTAAACTCAATTTTTCTGTCTCTCACACTCTTACTCCTGTCCTATGACCTCTCAGTAGGATTTCTGCTTCCTATGCAACCCACCCTTATGCACCAGGTAGATGTGAACCCTTCCTGCATTCATTATCTACCATCCATTCTCTCTGCAGGGGAAGCTGGCACTTGGAGCATTGACAAGAGGCCTGTTATCTTTAAAGTGGATATGTTATCATTACCTTGTGTAAAGGAATCTGATCATTGCCCCGAAGACAGTTTTGTTATCTCTCATTGCATATGTGATCATTACCCTCGAGGGCACAGATGCAATCACTGCCCTCCAGGAATACCTATCATTATGGCTTGGCAAGTGGAAAAGCGATAATTAACTTGCACAAATAGATGGGATTGTTGCACTACAGATAGAACCTTACTGTATTTCTCTGAGAAGTGCAATCTTTAGTGTGCAAAAGACAATGTGTTAATTACATTTATGGTAGAGATACGCTGGTTATATTGCTCATAATGATGATATCAATTGTATTTCAGGTGGAAATTGGTATCATTGCATTGCTGATAAACCTGTTATAATTACATTGCAGGAAGAGATGCAATCATTCCTTTGCATATGGTGCATATGGAGATGGGATCATTATAAGACAGGTGGAGCTGCAATCGTTATGCTCTATATAAACCCATTCTCATGGCATGGCACTGCATGTGAAGACGAGGCCCTTTCTCTGCTGCAAGACCTATTTTCAGTTAAGTTGCAAATGATATGCTTATTGCCCTAAATAAGATTTTGGACTCTCACACGGTTTTAAGTGTGTTGCACATGATAATGCGAACATTACATTGAGAATGTGTGGAAGTGATGCTGGCAATTTCCAAGCAGATGCCTTCACCAGTCTTGCAGCTTCTACTTTTATTTCTTTTGCCTTGAAATGCCTTATGAGGAAATCTCCCATAGACTCCAGAAGTGGGAGAGGCCAGATGGGTAGGGATGCTGAGGGATGAAAGATCAACAGGGAAGAAAGAAATCCAAGCAGACCTTAGCTGTTCCAGTCACTTCAGGGGAGGTGCCAGCCCTGTGAGCAAGACCAGCTTAGACCCTCCAGGCCTACTAGAGGTTCCAGCTGACTGCAACCCTGTGAGTGAGTGCAGCCAATAGCCACATGGAGCAGACACAAGACGCCCAGCTGAGCCCAGCCCGGATTATAGCGTCATGAGCAAATAATTGGTTGTTACGTTAAACCATGAAGCTTTGCGGTGATTTGTTATAGCAATAAATAACAGAAATAACTGTGTATACTTTAATGATATGTAATCAATTCACTGTTATGATAGCCTCTTTAACAGAGTTAAAGTGATAGCTTCTCCATTTACAATGCAAAGCAATTTAATGGTAAGAGCTACAACGGCCCTCAAATGATCTAAAGCCCCATGAAGCTGATTTAATACACAGCTATCCAGAATGCCTGATCACATCATGTCCACCTGATGCAAAATGACTGCATCTCCATAAGGAACATAATAATAAAGGTTCTTTTTTTTTTTTTTTTTTTTTTAATTTATTTCTAGAGAGAGAGAGACAGCGTGAGCAGGGAGGGTCAGAGAGAGAGGGAGTCACAGACTGAAACAGGCTCCAGGCTCTGAGCTGGCAGTCAGCACGGAGTCCGACGCGGGGCTCGAACCCACGAACCGCGAGATCATGACCTAAGCGAAAGTCGGCCGCTTAACCGACTAAGCCACCCAGGTGCCCCAAAGGTTCTTTTTCTTTTATTCTCTCACTCTCTCTTTCTTTTTCGCTTGAATGACCACATTTACATTGTGAAAAAGTTCAAGTTGCTTGTCCTGCAGTTAGTCAAACCAAGCTCAACTCCTGGTTCTATTTCATGGCACCTCAGTGATTTTCTGTTAGGTCCCTAAAACTCTCTGGTCTCCTGGGTAAATTGAGGAAAATAATTCCAACTCACAGCGTTATTGAGAGAATTATAAATGATAACATATGCAAAGCTTATACCATATTTGCTGGCACGTGTAACAGCATTTAAACTGTAACTTTCATCCATGTTTTTGATGCCAGGACTAGTGATCTTACTCCTCAAATTTGACCTAATAGAATGTTTTCATAGAGAAAAACTAAGGCTCGCTCCTGGAGAAGATTCTGGTGGCTCCTTGGCATAACTCAATAGCATAATGGCACTCTTTTGTTGTATTTTCTGTTAAGTCAAGGCCCATTCAATTAGTGATTCATTTTTTCATTTATCAAACATTGTATTGGGATACCTGGGTGGCTCAGTTAAGTGTCTCACTCTTGGTTTCTGCTCAGGTCACAATCCCATAGTTTGTGAGTTCAAGCCCCACATCAGGCTCTGTGCTAACAGTGCGGAGCTCGCTTGGGACTATCTCTCTTTCCCTCTCTCTCTGACCTTCCGCTGCTCTCTCTCAATAAATAAATAAACAAGCAAACAAACAAACAAACTTAAACAACTTTAAAAAACCTTGCATTAAAAAATAATGCCTTTTCTATTCCATACTATACTGTGGTTACAAAGATGCGTAAGTTATACTGGGATGAAAATAGTCAGTTGCTACTCAGGAAAAAAAAAAAAAAAGGAAAAGAAAACCACAGGGAAATAAAAGTTATTTGTCAAGAAAGGAGAGGGCAGTAGTTTGGGATCTCCTCTAGCTTTGAAGACTGCGGAATGGCTAAAATTAAAAGAAACATTACCAGGCGTCGGTGAGGCAGTTCTAATGCTCTTACATTGCCAATGGGCTGCACGCTGGTTTTACCACTTTGGAAAACTGACAATATTTATTAGGGTTAAACCTACTTCTACCCCAGAAAGTCTTGGTCTTAGTATATGCCCAAGAAAAACAAGAGCACGCATCCTCTGAAAGATATGTAAAAGAATGTCCATGGTGGCCATAGTGAAAATAGCTGAGAACTGGAAATAACCCAAACGTCCATCTGCAGAGGAATAAATAAGTAAATTATGACATAGGAAGGCAATGAACTGATCAATGGCAGTAAGAATGAACAAACTACTGTTATATGTACAACACAGATGAATCTCACTGCTTTTACACTGAGTGAAATAAACCAAAATAAAAACAATATACAATGTATTATTTCATTCATATGAAGTTCAAGAACAAGTTATTGATGATGATAGACATCCCAGTAACAGTTATCCCTGGCTAGAGGAAGGGTATCGACTAGGAAGGTACATGAGGAAAACTGAATGAGACGTTCTGTATCTCGATCTGGGTCACTAGGTTATATGCATAGGTTAATATTCTGCGATCCATACACTTAAGATTTGTGCCCTTTGCTGTATGTGTGTTATTCATCCATTAGAAATAACTTGACAGATAAAATGTAATGACTTTTAGGTTCGGTAGGAGGAGGATTTGTGAAGCAAACACTAAGGGTCCTGGGGATGTGGATGAGTTGTGGTTCCCACTCAGGCAGAGATACCCCGGTACAGGAGATGAGTGCCACCTCTATCCAGTCCTTCTATCCAGCTGAGTGCACAAAGCTCTCTCTGTCCTTTCCTGTCACATAACCAGCACCAGGCTAGGGCAGGCAAAACTCCTTCAACTGAAAGACGGGTTTTCTCATGTCCTCACAGAGACTACCTCGCCCTGGCCTCCCAGGTCTGGCCTGTCAGCTTTGCTTCTTAGTCTGGCCTGGAGCACTTTCAGGACTGAGTATCGCTCAAGCCAAAGGACCAGGAGCCTAACCTGCTATTAGACTTTTGTCACTCACTGGGTAAGGGCCACAGCACGACTGCTGCGCGTCCCCACCCATTCCTTGGGGCCACACCAAACCCTAGTGGTTAGCTCTTCAAGCTGGCCTTACAGGGAACTCAGAGATGTCTGGACTGGACCCTGGGGACGGTGTCCTGGGCCAGAGACTTCTGATCTCTGGGCCAGCAGAGTCACCATGCAGACAGATTTATGAGCCATAGGCCAAAAAACTGGCATTCTTGTGGCCATCTTTCTACTCCATCTTCTCCACATGACCATATCCTTGGCCAGATCCCCATGTCCTTAGATGGCTGTTGCCTTTTGGAGAATTGGCAATTAAGAAAAACCAGCACATTTATCACAGCCTTGTGAGTGCCCATCCTGAACCCCAAAGGGCAGAAGCTCCTTGCTTCCTCTGGGTCTGAATTTAGTAGCAACGACACAAAGAGACCATTCTCCCCTAACAAGCTAAAATTTCCTCCCTGGGGACTCACTTCTAGGATTAATATGCTGAGAACCCTACAATTTGGTTTTCACTGAGGATGGCATGTTTTCAAGGCAGAATGTAGCTTGTTTTGAGTCTTAAAGCCAGGTTACCTTGTGTTTTTTTTGTTTTTTTTTTTTAAATCTCCCATTTGCTGGTTTCCTAAAATTGGGCAAGCAACTTCACCTCTCTGAAACCGTGCTCCTCACTTTTGAGATTAAGTGAGATGATACCTGTAAAGTATTTTCAGTCAAGTATAACGTTCCAGTAAATAAATTAAAATTAAGATTCTATTCAACATGTAGTCAGCTGGTCATCTGACTTTCTTTCCTTCTGCATATCCTAGTTGCATTTTTGACTTAATATCTTCATTGAACCCCTTTAACTAGGTGCTGGCTGCTTTGTTTGTTTGTTTTGAGACCCTGTCTTCAATTGCCCATGCTCCATTTGGATGTTATTCTTAACTCTTCAATTTTATTAAGACTACCACATTTTCAATGTCTTACTGTTTGTGTCTGTGAATATAAGAAACACATTCTTGGCTCCCTTTTACAAATTCATGATGAAAAAGAGACACTAAAGGAGGCCAATGATTTATTCTAAGAGACACCAATCGCTCTATGCCCCCTATCTGATAATGAGCCCCTACCCAGAGGGAATCAGCCAAAGTTAAATCTCATAATGACAAACAGAAATGCGCAGTATCGTTATCACTAAGCCAACACCATTAGAGGCCAGTGTTTATTGACACTTCAGGTGACTGGATGATGCCTCTCCAGGCTGAGCTAATGAGGGGAACCTCTCCATTACCTCTTATCGAGATTTAGCAGCATCCACAACTACCCAATGAAGGTGGAAATTACTGGGCAAGCATTGACATTAGCCAGATGCTGGCCTTCAGTCATGTGCACTCACAGACAGATTTGTAGACTCAGAAACCCAGCTGATAGAGGTTTTGGTTTCATCCTGTTGTTTGCCAAAGCAGGTGCCCTTAACCATTTTGCTGTTCTTCACAGCAGAGGTGCAGAAGTGATGGTTTTCAGGGATATCTCTCCTGGCACTTGCCTTAGACCCAAGAGAGACCAGAGCACCTATTCAAAAGACTTTTTTGGTTCTCGTATTTCTTAGAACCCCATAGCAGTTATTATTTACTGATGAAATCTGTCTACCCAACTCCAGTCACCCATAGACCAGCGCCATAAATTTGCCACTTCTATTACTACCATTCATTAATTTTTTCTAGAAATCACCTCAAATTTTAAAATTGTTATTTGTTCATAAAAGTTAGTTTACCACCATTAATGAAAGAAAAGATTTAAAAACACAAAAACAAACCTGTAACTGTTAATTGCTACTTGCCTACCAATATGCTTTCTAAACTTCTGTAGGAACAGAATGCTTCTATATTAACAGAAGCATTTTTTGTGTTGTTTGTTTTTCCAGCCAGAGTGGCTATGTGTCCAGACAGAAAACTACATTTCCCAATCTCCTTTGCAGTTAGGTTGGCCATAAATATGGTTCTGGCTCACAAGGATAAGAAGCTATTCAAAGGAGATTCTGGGAAAACCCTTTAAAAGGGGTTGAGGCAGCTAGCATATATCTTTGCCTATCTTCTTTTTTCTTCCCTGAACATGGACACAACATTACAGAGGAAGTGGCCACCTTGAGTCATGAGGCACCAAACATGGAGGATGGAAGCTACACTCAAGCGATGGTTCAGCAGAAATCTAAGCAGAGTAAGGTCTCTGGTTACTGTGCAAAAAAAAAAAAAAAAAAAAAGAACTCCGAAGGTATTTAAGCAACCTTTAAGTCATGTTTGTTCATACTAGAAGCTAATGCAGTTCTGATACAATTGTTATCACTGTTCTACTTAAAATCCCTTCATGTGTCACCATTGGTACCAGCATCACACTTTAATAAACAGCCTAATTGAAGACAGCCTATGAAATTATCTTTCAAAGTTCATTTTTTATTTTTTTACACTCTCTCATGTGAATGTACATATAATACATGTGAATATATTCTATATGGGGAGCCCTTGTGTTCTCTGTCATCGACAAAGATTAAAATAGTTATGGGAAGGGCGCCTGGGTGGCTCAGTCGGTTAAGCATCCGACTCCCGCTCAGGTCATGATCTCACGGTTCACAGGTTCGAGCCCCATATCGGGTTCTGTCCTGGCACCTCAGAGCCTGGAGCCTGTTTCACATTCTGTGTCTCTCTTTCTCTCTCTGCCCCTTCCCTGCTCATGCTCTGTCTCTCTCTGTCTCAAAAGTAAACTATAAAAAAATTTTAAATGGTTATGGGATAAATTCAGATTTTTTTCAGATATAAATACAACATTAAAGGGCCAGCCCATAATCAACATTGTATCCTAACATGGTTTTTCTGCATGGGAATGTAGTCATATAGGCATTCTTGCTAATTCTTTCACATTGCAGTTATAGCTACCGCCTCTCTCTGGGTTTTAAGGAAGGTGATGTTTTTGGTTACTTAACCAAGGCATTTTTACTTTTAGAATAGGGAGTTTAGAACCAATAAGTCAAAAGAGCAGTGATTTTTTT
The DNA here is from genome assembly GCA_017311185.1 of Proteles cristata cristata. Classification (NCBI taxonomy): domain Eukaryota; kingdom Metazoa; phylum Chordata; class Mammalia; order Carnivora; family Hyaenidae; genus Proteles; species Proteles cristata. Next base: position 259,555 of record JAESUZ010000053.1, on the reverse strand, counting down.
CTGGTGAAAGTTCTGAGCACACCATCTTTATCTTATTTTACCATACCAAATAGTGAACATCTGAACATGTCAAGTTCTTGCTTAATGATAGGTAATAAAAATTCTTTGAAAGATACTATAAATAATGATAATAATAACAACAGCAACTCTTTATTGAACTTGTTTGATACATTAATTGCATACTCTTTTAATTTTAAGTAACCTTATGAGATAGTTGTTGTTAGTAAAATTAATATCATTATTATCTCGAAGGAAATCGAGTCTTAGAGAAATAAAATCCCGTGCTCAAGATCACACAGTGAATAGCAGGAAAAAGAAATAAAATTCCTCCCTGTGTGAACCTGTGACCAGAGCTTTTAACTATGGCCATCACTGATGGATTTGGGTATAAAAATATCCTGACATCTTTGTTATGTTGGCTAATTTCTATTAATTATTTATACTTAAATTATTATAAAATATTGATGTATATTCATTTTATATTAATTCAATAAACCCTTAATAAGCTCTTAATAATGTAAACCAATTAACTTACTGACCCTGGACAAGTTATTTATTTATATTTATTTATATTTAATTAATACATATGGCCTTAACCATGTGCCAGGCACTCTCCCAAGAACTCTACAAGTATTACCTATTTAATTCAGGTTTCAGCTTGATGTACTAAGTGCTCCACTTACATAATAGGAAACTGAGGCATAGAGAGTTAAGTACTTCCCCCAAATCATGCAAGTAGTAATAGTCTCAGCACCAATGCTCTCACCTACAAAATGAGAAGATCACAATGGATAATCTTCACTGGCATTCCATGAACTATGAATTTCAAGTTTCTGATTTTATTAATGACTGACTAATGATTATTGGTTGATCATAGGACTAATATGCTGTTACAGATTATTGTATATACAGAATATTGCTTTAACAGTTCTTTCCACCAGGAATATATTTGCCAGTTCAGAAAAAGCAGCCATTTCCCTCAATATACTGCTAAAAGTTCAGCTTGTAATACATGAGGGTATAGCGGGCAAATAAGTTAAAAGAATCACTTCCCAAAAACAGGCTTATGAAAAGTGGTTTCTTCCTGGATATTGGAGAATACCCTTCTTGGGGTGTCTTTGTAACAGGCCAGCAAATATGTCTCAGCTCACAAGACACAAGGCACAATAACAGAAGTCAGATGGCTTAACATTGTGCTGACTATGACCTGAGCAAGAAGCAGGCCCTTGGTCAGCTTTGGGAATTCAAGCGTCAATGTTTCAAGCACCTATCTTTAGGAAGATTGGCAGCTTCTCTGTACATGGGAGGTTACAAGACACTGCTGACACAAGAGTGGCCTAGGACCCTCCACATATGTACAGGTATCCTCCATTTGAACTCCCCAAATGGTAAGGTGCTGTCCTATGGGGCAAAGGATCATGTTATCAATCACTGACATCTGCTTAGATCCTTGTAACTCTAAGTAATGAGCTTATGAGCAGCCCCACTATGTTCCTTTGAGTGAATTCACTCTGCCCAGGTTATGTTAGCAACACATTATTGTGACAGGTGGTGCTGGCTTTCTACCTACCTCCCCCTACCTGACTGGTGCCCTTCTCTTTCATCTACTGGGTTTTTGGCTTCTAATGACTTCGACTTACAGCCTCTTCTGAAGAATTCTCCTTGGCTGATAGCGCTGCCTTGCTCAGATGCCTGGAAAGTTAAGCACTTTCCCCTGGAGGTGCTCCATGGTCAATAATGGATGCTGGTTGTACAACAGTCTAACTTTCTTTGCGTGGGGGTGTGGGTGGGAACAGGGGAGAAGTAGCGTGTATAATTCCTCCTTCAGAACACTCTGTAGGATTAGAATAAGGGGAGATTTCTGAATCTTCTTGTCTATCCTGTTCCTTCACTGCATTACAGGTTTCTGTTGAAAGCAGTTTCTCAATGAATTACTTACACAAGGTTCTGAATCTACCAAAACAAGAGGACTAAGCCAAGGTGTGTAGGGTTCTTATATTTAACTTCTGGGTTCCACCCCTTCTTGGCTAAAATGTGCCCATCTCAAATGGCAGAGCCCTTGGACTGCCTCCTAACTAAACACTTGAATCCTCCCCCACGCCCCCCCCCCATATCCCTTTCAAACAATAAAAACTCTTTGGTTGAACTGAACTAGCCATCACTACTGTCCTTGCAGAAGGAAGGACAGGAGTGCAATCCCAGAAGAGGAGATATTCTGCATTCTCTGGAGAACCAGTGACCAGTGGAGATGGTATTTCATTTAATCAGGAACATGCACCAGAAAATAGTACACAGTATGTCCCAATAAGAGTCAACTTCAGAACAAGGAGTCCAAATGGGCTCTAATCGGAAGCTACTTACATTTGAGAAGGAAGTTCAGATAGTGAGAAAATTGATTTCTGTGGTGCATAATACATTTTCCCAGATTACCTTGATCATGACATGGATAATTCTTAAACAGCCAAGGAGTATGTGAGACAAAGGAGAGTGATATCATAAGTATATTCATTTAAGAACTGACCAAGAAGCTTCTTGCCTCTAATCATCCTGGAATCTAAAGATTTGGAACCTTTAACTCAACTTTCTAAACTAAATGTTTTGCTACTGTTTAGACATGAAACTTGTTTCTTATCATTTTGTCAGTGTCACTGTACATTTTATTTTATGAAGGAAGCAAAGTGATTATTAGCCATTAGTCTGTTACAAGTGGAAACCGAAGAAGGAATAAAAAGAGACTCATGGAAGGTATTTGTCATGTTTGTCTAAATGAAAGTAAGGTTCACCCTCAAAAATTCAAGAGAAGGATTTAATGTGCTGATGTTTCAAAACTACTTTTTATGATAATGACATATAATTTGCTTCTGTATGATTTTGAACTTCAGTTAATAAAAACTATGTCCAAGTGTCCAAGGCTATCTCCTCTAGAAATTGGTAAAATAAAAAGCAAATCACATCACACATAAATTTAATTCTAATAATTTTCGACAAATATTTACCAAGGGCTCATTCAAAGCCAAAAGGATATCTAAAAAAACAAAAACAGGCAAACAGATACAAAGAGCAGCAAGCCTATGGCCAAGGAGCAACTATCACTTCTGTTGGAGAATATTGCCAGAGAGGAAGTGATAGAGGAGGCAGCCCATTTAGAATAGTAGGATTGAGACAGGTATAAATAGATGTTAAAAGGAAGACACCAGTGACAAGAAATAGCATAGCCATATGTTCAAAGGAAGGAAAGTGTAGGTCATGTTCAAAAAAGAGGAAAAACATTTTATCTGGCACTTAGGATACTGCAGAGGAGTGCAGAGAGAGAATCCTGCAAGGTATGCTGGAGCTCTGGAAAGAATTATGGGATTTAGTGGATCTGTGAATATCAGGATCTGTGGGTCTGTATATGTTGCGTTATAATGAAGAGACCTCAAAAGTGGAATGCCAGGCAGTTAGTTATATGGCAATGATATATAGTGAACAAAGAAGGCATTGACACACAAGAAGACAGAAGTCAAGAAATCGAAGTTTAGATAGAGACAAAGAGATCAGTGCTGCCAAACATTACAGAAAGAATGAGGAAGGTAAAAGTCAAAGCAAAGTAATTGGATTTGGCCAATAGGAAGTCTTTTGGTCAACCAAAAACCATTTCTCATTCTTTACTGTCATAGTTTGGGTTGCTCTCAAAGCCAGTCTCAGCACCAGGAACAAGTTGTGGTGGTTTCTTTGGGAGGTGATCCCTCTGGAGGGACTTGTAGCATAGATTTAGAACTGCCCATGGAAGAAGTAAGCTGAGGTATTTATCCAGTGAATTCAATCCCTAAATGGTTAGGCGTTGTCCCTAGGAGCAATTAAATTCAATCTTCTCTACCATGAACCTCCCTGCCTGGGGAGAGTAAACTCCTATGGTCTTTTTCAGGTAGAGAAGCAGAGAAATTCAAGCACTTGAATTATATAAGGAATCACCCGCTGGAGCCTAGGATAAACTCAGAAATAGAAAAAAGGATTTGTAGTAGGATTATAAATAGCAATTGTTCTCAAGTGCCTAGAAGAGCTAAGTACTAGTGACTTCCATCTTCAAAGTCACCTCAGAGTCCAACATGGCTGTTGGAACTCAGCTATCACATCTACTTTGTGGGCATCAGGACACAAAAAGGAGCCACTTTTAGAAGAGCCCATTTCATTTAATCAGCCCTCCTATAAGTATTACTGAACATCTCATCTGCCAGATCTTAGTAACATGATCAAATCTTAGTATGAGGAAGAGAGGGAAAGGTAACATTTTAGCTGGACATGTTTCCACATAAAAATATGATTTTGTTGCTAAGGAAGGAAGGGTGAATAGATGTTGGATGCCAACCCAGCAGTGCCTGTCATACCACTGAGGAGCATACTCAAGTAAGAGTTTTAATTTCCTTTTTATTTGTCAGCCCAATGTCCCACTCACTAGATTTCCAGTTTCTTGAAGATGGGAACTGGGTTAGGTTTACTGCGTTATTATTCACTATGACTCACATGTTACCTTTATCCCTTTTGGATACAGGTCAAGAAACCAGTATCATTATTCCAATGAAAGGAAGAGTGAGGATGCCCAATAGCCAGTTATAATGAAAAGTTAGGACATCTCAAGCCTCAATTTTGGGCTTCTTCAAAGCAGCAGGTGGACCTAGAGATGGAAATTGTGGGTTATTTCACATATTTTATTTTTTTTACAAATAGTTTATTGTCAAGTTGGTTTCCATATAACACCCAGTGCTCATCCCCACAAGTGCCTTCCTCCATGCTCATCTCCCCCCTCCCCCCCACACCCATGAGTCCTCAGTTTGTTCTCACATTCAAGAGTCTCTCATGGTTTGCCTCTCTCCCTTTCCCCCACCATTTCCCCCCCTCTTCTCCCCCATGGTCCTCCATTAAGTTCCTCCCAATCCTCCTATACGTGCAAACATATGATATTTGTCCTTTTCTGCCTGACTTATTTCACTCAGTGTAACACCCTCAAGGTCCATCCATATTGCTACACATGGCCAGATTTCATTCTTTCTCATTGCCATGTAGTATTCCATGGTATAGATAAACCACATCTTCTTGATCCATTCGTCCATTAATGGACACTTAGGCTCTTTCCATGTTTTGGCTATTGTTGAGAGTGCTGCTATGAACATTGGGGTACATGTGCTCCTGTGCCTCAGCATTTCTGTATCCCTTGGGTAAATTTCTAGCAGTGCTATTGCTAGGTCATAGGGGAGTTCTACTGTTAGTTTCCTGAGGAACCTCCACAGTGTTTTCCAGAGGGGCTGTACCAGTTTACATTCCCACCAACAGTGTAGGAGGGTGCCCGTTTCTCCACATCCTCGCCAGCATCTAGAGTTCTCTGATTTGCTTATTTTAGCCACTCTGACTGGCGTGAGGTGGTATCTCAGTGTGGTTTTGATTTGTATTTCCCTGATGAGGAGGGATGCTGAGCATCATTTCACCTGTCTGTTGGCCATCTGGATGTCCTCTTTGGAGAAGTGTCTGTTCATATCTTCTTCCCATTTCTTCACTGGGTTGTTTGTTTTTTGGGTGTGGAGTTTGGTGAGTTCCTTATAGATTTTGGATATTAACTCTTTATTTAATATGTCATTTGCAACTATCTTTTCCCATTCCATTGGTTGCCTATTAGTTTTGTGGGTTGTTTCCTTTGCCATGCAGAAGCTTTTAATCTTGATGAGGTCCCAATCATTTATTTTTGCTCTTGATTCCCTTGCTTTCGGAAATGTGTCAAGTAAGAAGTTGTTGCAGTGTAGGTCAAGGAGGTTGTTTCCTGCTTTCTCCTCTAGAGTGTTGATAGTTTCCTATGGCACATTCTCCAAGATAGATCACATACTGGGACATAAAACAGACCTCAATAAATATAAAAGAATAGAGATCATACTATGCACACTGTCAGATCATTAATGCTTTGAAACTTGGAATCAATTACAGGAAGAAGTCTGGAAAACCTCCAAAAACATGGAGGTTAAAGAACACCCTACTAAAGAATGAATGGGCCAATCAGGCAATTAGAGATGAAATTAAAAAAATATATGGAAACAAATGAAAATGAAAACACAACAATTCAAAATCTATGGGATGTGGCAAAGGCAGTCCTAAGAGGAAAGTACATTGGTCTCCAGGCCTATTTCAAGAGATTAGAAAAAGCGCAAGTCCGAAATCTAACAGCTCACGTAAAGGAACTAGAGGCAGAGCAACAAGAACGCCCTAAACCCAGTAGAAGAAGAGAAATAGTAAAAATGAGAGGAGAAATAAACAACATAGAGACCAAAGAAACAATTGAACAGATCAATGAAATACATTTAGGTTTTTCAATATAGTAGACAAATGCACTACCCTTTTAGAACAGCATCTCTTCATTTCTCACTCCTCCACATACAAACCTACACCACTCTCCTCTGGCCCTAGGTCTGAAGGTATTTGAAAAAATACCTTCCATGATACTGGATATATCTCTCCAATAGCAATGGACTTGAACTCAGTAGATCGGGGCTTGAGACTCCATTTTCTGGATTACAAGGCATTGACAAGCAATTTATCATTTCCAAGTCTTAGTTCCCTCTTTTTAAAATGAGCATAATCACACAACAAGGGTTAACTGAAGGGGAAAACTAGTTGAAAAGCTCCTGCATCACCACTGTCATAGCAGATGATCAGAATATGAGCTTTAACTTGAATTTCTCATCTTGTGTCCAAGACTACAGAGGATTCTGACCTGATCTTTGGCTCCTTGAACACTGGGGAATCACCATAGCCACCAATCATATGGTGAGGACCGAGGACCCCCAAGGGTCTTTCATTTGGACCCTTGGGCATCTGGCCTTGACATTCCCCAGAATGCAAAGGAAGCCTCTAAATGACAGACCCCAGAGGGAACATTTTTGAACGCTTCTTCCAAGCACAACAAATCAATTCCTTCTCCTTGCATATTCTGAGAATTAGCAGAGAGCACATACATTTTTCAGTTACTTCTTAATACAGTTATAGTTCATTTAGCCAGCAATTATAGTAATAGAAAGATTGGCAACCACCACAAATCAGTTTTAAAGGAATTGATGGCTTGAGCCTCTAAAAACTTATTTTGTCCAGCTCTGATAGTAGACATGATAGGCTTGCCACCTCACATAGGGAGTGCAGGGCAGATGAGACTGGGTGCTCCCAGTGAGGTAGGTTGACAAATCACAGTGGCCATTTTAGGCACTGACAAGTAAATAGTTCTGAAAGCCTTTACCTCCTGTGGCTATTAACCATATGAGTCAAGAGGTCCAAACTTTTGTGCAGGCACCTGGGTGGTTCAGTTGGTTAAGGATCCAACTCTTGATTTCGGCTCAAGTCATGCTCTCATGGTTCATGAGATTGAGCCCTGCATCTGGCTCTGTGCTGACAGCATGGCACCTGCATTGGATTCTCTCTCTCCTTTCTCTCTGCACTCCCTGACCGGTATTAGCGCTTGCATGCTCTTTCTCTCTCTATACAAAGAAAGAGAGAAAGAAAGAAAGAAAGAGAGAAAGAAAGAGAGAAAGAAAGAAAGAAAGAAAGAAAGAAAGAAAGAAAGAAAGAAAGAAAGAAAGAAAGAAACTACTATGAAGAAACACGTATGCGTAGAGCACTAAGTAAAATGGTGATTTTACTAAGGGGATGTGTTCTAGTGTGTAGGTAAGCCCCCTACCATTTTTGATCCCCAAATAAAGTTTCACTAGACTTTATGTAAGCCTTTGAAGCCAACTACTTCCAGATATGTCTCATTCCTCTCAAGTCTATGCCTCATTCATCTCTTAAGTACTTATGCCCAGATATCTAAATTCATATGGCATCTGGGTAGAAGATCTCAGTTAACATTTGTTTCTTACTAATATATTCACAAAGAAAACAATTTTAAAAAGCCTAAAGACTAAAGCAATAAGGAAAAAAAACTAAAGCAATAAAGACTAAAAAACTGAAGACAAAAACCTAAAAAGGAGAAAACAAAATAGTGCAAGAAAAATGCAAGATTGAGCAACATTTATAAGTAGACATGCCTGGGTAAAAGACAAAGGAAGAAAAAAGAGAGGAGAGGTGGAAGGGAAGGGAAGGAAAGGACGAAGGGAAGGGAAGGGAAGGGAAGGGAAGGGAAGGGAAGGGAAGGGAATCCCGTGTTCTTGTTCTTAGGTCTTTAGAGCTTCATTCCTTGAGAAATCCTAGGCCAGCTCAAACATGAGGAGGGCACTTAGACTGGTATAAACCCAGGCCTCATTTTTAGGGATAAAATTTAATATCCTCACTTGTGTGACTGCTGCTGTACAAACTTTATTATGACAAACCTCCTTCAGGTTTCTTGGCTAGGAAAATCTACATACACACACACACACACACACACACACACACATCTATATATACATATACATGTATGTATATATACACACATATTAAACATATGTACATAGTTTAGTTATATGATGGCTCCCATTAAATGAGACAATCTAATGTTTCAAATAATGCAACATGGAACAAACATTAAATCATGTTTGTCATAGCATGATATAACTGAAAGACCATGTTTCTAGATATTTTTAAGTTTTCATGAAAATCCTATTTTACTGTTGATATTTCTTGATATTTGCTTTATGCAAGTCTTGTATTAATATTACCTATCACCTCTACAAAATATTATTTTGTTCTGACGTCAATCCTGCAGGCTTGATGATAATATGATGTACATTTTATAAATGGGGATACTGACTCTCAACAATAGCCAAAACATGGAAAGAGCCTAAGTGTCCATCAATGGACGAATGGATCAAGAAGATGTGGTTTATCAATACCATGGAATACTACGTGGCAAGGAGAAACAATGAAATCTGGCCATGTGTAGCAACACGGATGGACCTTGAGGGTGTTATGCTGAGTGAAATAAGTCAGGCAGAGAAGGACAAATATCATATGTTTGCACATTTAGGAGGATTAGGAGGAACTTAATGGAGGACCATGGGGGAGAAGAAGGTGGGAAATGGTGGGGGAAAGTCTCTCTCCATGAGAGACTCTTGAATGCTAAGAAACAAACTGAGGACTGATGGATGTGAGGGAGGAGGGGGGAGATGGGCACGGAGGGGGGCACTTGTGGGGATGAGCTCTGGGTGTTATATGGAAACCAACTTGACAATAAACTATTTAAAAAAAAAGAAGAATCAAACACAGAGGCATTTAAGACCAGATCCAGAGATCTTTTTTTCTTTCTTTCTTGTTTTTTTTCTTTTTTGAGAGAAAGAAAAACAGAGAGTGATTGAGTGGGGGAAGGGACAGAGAAAGAGGGAGAGAATCTTAACCAGGTTCCAAACTCAGTGTGGAGACTGAAGTAGGGCTCCTTATCACAAGCCTGAGATCATGACCTGAGCTGAAATCAAGAGGCAGAAGCTTAACCAACTTAGTCATCCAGGCACCCCCACATCTAGAGATTTTAGCATTTACTGTGCATTATTATCTTCCAGTAAGTATTTTTAAAACATCCTGTTTAGGGTGCCTGGCTGGCTCAGACTAAAGAACATGCAACTTTTGATCTCAAAGTTGTGAATTCAAGCCCCGTGATGGACACAGAGATTACTAAGTAAATAATAAATAAATAAATAAATAAATAAATAAATAAATAATATAGACCATTCTCTTGGGCCTGGGCATAAAACAGCCCAACTATGTTTGCATCTATCTCCAAACTGATTGTAATTTAAATTTGGAACTCTTCACAAAGGGGCTATTCAGGGTTGGTCTGTATCTGTGATAAGCTGTTTCTGAATGTGGTCTGAAAAACAAAGAATCTGAAAACCCCCTTCTTTCGAAAGACAGGAAGTGGTTCCAGTAGGTTCTTCTTCTACAGAAGTGTTTGGCTCCACTATCCCAACTCTGTGATTGCAACATGCAATGGACCCGATACATCACTCGTTCTTTGCAGAGGAGAAGATGAGGACTAGATTGTTCATTTTACTGAAGGAGGAAAAAAAATCTCCAAATACTCCAGCCTCTGTAGGGCAATTACTTTGACAAAGAGATAAATGATATATCGAATAAAGAGCTAGATTTCTGCTGCATAACATTGACTTTGCATTGAAGTGTTGGTCCAGACAATTTTAGTGAACTTTTTTCTTGACCCATTTATCCAAAGTTGAGATCTGGGGACTGTGTCTTGGTGGAGAAGCTTGTCTTCAAGATGAATCACATGCTCATGGACTCTGTTTTCCCTGCTGTTAACACACAATAGCCACCACTATGCATTAGCAGGGGAAGGACTTTTAAAATCCTTCTGCCGAAACCTTGCTGAGTGAAATGCTTGTTATTAAAATCGCTGGTAAGAGAACTCGGTGGCCAAGCACCAAACCACAAACCGCTGTATCCCACTTTTTGAATGTGCTGAAAAGAGAATGCTCTTTGAAACATATTAAAGGGAGGAAGAAAACTGATATTTGTCACAGAGCTTACCAAAAAAACATTTTAGCTTAGACATGGGATCCGTACCAACACTCATTCATTCAGCAAACATTGTGAAGGCAATTTGACCAATTGCTAATTCCTTACGTATCCTGGGCTTACAGCAGCTCTTTCTGGGCACAATTCCTGACTAGTATCTATAATCATTGTTCCGTGACCTCTAATCCACACCTGAACCCCCCACCCATCTGGCTTTTGCCATCTCAATGAAAAATACACTTTGTGATTTGTGGTTGCTGAGCATGACAGTCTCCTTGCTTTTTGATAAACATAACCCTGATTTTGAGCTGAAAGATAGGTGCCTTGATAAAAATGACTACATTTCCCACCGTTCAGTGTAGTTAGGTAAAATCATGGGACTCATTTCTGGCCAATGAGAAGGAAGCAGGCGTTGTGTTACTGTTGGTGTCCTGGAATGTCCCTGAAGGTTGTGTAAGTCAACAGACACCTCTGGGACTGTTTCATTGTGCCCTTTCATACCTTTCGGTCTTTAGCAAACACTATTGGTGGAGATCTAGCAAACAACTTTGACAAGTTAACAAGAAACCCAGCTATGGTAACTATGAAGAAAGATAGGATCCTGGGTCCCTGATGTGTAAGTCTAGAATAGGCAAGGCTATTTTAAAGTGAAAAAAGGAACCACTGTTACCTACATCTGGGGCAGAGTAAATATGAGTGAAAAAGGGTCTGAGGAAACTTTTTGGGTTTATTGAAAGCACACTGTATTTTAAGTGTGGTGGTGATGATTAAGGTGTCCACATTCGGCAAAATTCATTTAACTGTATAGTTAAGATGGATGCACTTTATTTACGTAAATTATACCCCGACATGGCTTGTTAATGAGAAACCTCCCAGGAAATATTGTACTTAATTTTCCAGTATTAGAACTTTTCATTTTAATTTGGGGCAAAGAAAGAAGGGTCACCACTATCAGCATTTACTGTAATATTGGAAATGCCGTTCAGTGGTGGATAAGAAAAAAGGTAATTAAAATTTAGGGCTCTAAAGGAAGAAACAAAATAATACTAATCACAGAACTGATGATTTCTTTGTTAAATTCAAGTCATAATATTAGGTACTCTGTTGTTATTTTCTGTAATTTTCAGTATGTTTATGATACTAATAAAAACTGGTGCTTGGGGGGCGCCTGGGTGGCTTACTCGGTTAAGCGTCTGACTTTCGCTTAGGTCATGATCTTGCGGTTCGTGGGTTCGAGCCCCGCGTCGGGCTCTGTGCTGACTGCCAGCTCGGAGCCTGGAGCCTGTTTCAGTCTGTGACTCCCTCTCTCTCTGACCCTCCCCCTGCTCACGCTGTTCTCTCTCTCTCCTAGAAATAAATAAAAATCTTTAAAAAAAAAAAAAAAAACTGGTGCTTGAATGGCTCAGTCTGTTAAGTATCTGACTTCAGCTCAGGTTATGATCTCATGGTTTGTGGGTTCCAGCCCCAGGTCGGGCTCTGTGCTGACAGATCAGAGCCTGGAGCCTGCTTTGGATTCTGTGTCTCTCCCTCTCTCTGCCCCTCCCATGCTCACCTTCTCAATCTCTCAATCTCTTTCTCTCTCTCAAAAATTAATAAACATTAACAAAATTTTAAATAATTAAAAAAATAAAAACAGAAAATGTTATACAAGATTGTAAGGATAGTTGATACCAAGAAATAGATTATTATCTAGTGCATTAAGAGATGATAGTTAAGAAGTCATATGCACATTATGACATTTGGCAAAAAAAAAGTCACTTGATAAAGTATGGCACCTACTACTGGAAAAATAAAAAACAAAAGCCAAACACAACATTAAAAACCCTTCACTTGCTCAAAGACATCATTTGAAAGTCCATAGCACCCATCATATAACTTTAAATTTGTTACCCATTGTTATGACAACTAAATACATTGTTATGCAATAGTTCTCTTGAGACCCTAAATGGTGCAATGGAATATGAAAAGCAATGAAAAATATAAATATTTGGGGGCACCTGGGTGGCTCAATTGGTTAAGCATCTGACTTCAGCTCAGGTCATGATCTTCAGGGTTAGTTGGAGCCCTGCGTCAGGCTCTGTGATGATGGCTCAGAGCCAGGAGTCTACTGGAGATTCTGTGTCTCCCTCTCTCCCCATCTCTCTGTCTCTCTCTTTCTCTCTCTCAAAAATAAACATTAAAAAATTCTTTAAAAATATATAAATATTTCTAGTGAAGGCATAACCCTAATTCTTTTAGGAAATAAGTAAATTTGTTTTAGATCTACCCAAAGAAATTAAACTTAGAGCTTTGAAACTAAAAATACTGGAAACCATTTGATATGATATGATTACACAGAAGTCCATTGTTTTCTGATATGTAAGCATTAACCAATGAATTTCAAATAGGAAAAAATTCCATTTTTTTCTTTATGTCACAACAGCACACAGATGTGACATAAAGAAAGCAAATAAACTACAAAACACCTGGAAATAATAGAAATCATAAATAAGAATAAAAGTATTTAACTGTTCATTGTCCCAATGCTTGTCTTTATTAGACATGTTTATTGTTGCAATGCTTGTCATGTATGGGGCACTCAACAAATATCTAATGAATAAATGAATGTATAAGAAACATCTGAATATATGTAGAGATTTAACTGGTCTTTCATTAGAAGACCCAATATTAAATGACATATATTATCTTCAAAATTATGTATAAATTCAATGCAATGGGATTCCACTGAATCTGTGAGCCGTAGGTAACTTAATATATGGCAATGACACATTTAAAGTCTGTTGATAATGTATTAAGATTTGGGTTCACGCTTGGAAAAAATGTCTTCTACTTAGACATCATCAACTGACAATAATGTTGTTTGGATCTTTATTTTTGATATTTATAATGTGTTTATCATGCCAATGATGTACTGATACCAATGAAAAAATATTTTTTATTCATCATTTTATGTTAATGAATTAAACAGAATGCTGACCAAAGGAAAAAAATACTAAAAGAAAATCATCGAGATGTTTGGGTTCAATTTATTTTTCATTATTTTAATAGAAAAGCTGAGAGTGTTTCAAACTTAACTATAACCTTAACCTTAACTATAACATTGGCTTTGGCATAGAGAAACCTTATTTTAGATTATTAATCATTTTTCAATTCCAATTTTGCTAGTAGTACTTTTTGTTATTGTTTGTTACTAAATAATGGACTTTTTCTTTGATCAAGTGACTTTGGAGATCTCCTAACGGGATCTTTTTCTTCTATTTTCAGAAACCAAAGTATCATTGTTTTCTGTTTTCTGTTTTGTTTTAAGCAGAATTATATCAGCTTGATTGAATTAATTGAAAAGTTTATCTCTTATGGTTGAAATAATTTATATAATTTAGAAATGATCTGTTCCTTTCAAGTTTAAACTTCTTTATTAGAGAGACAGTAGTGATTATACTAAAGGCAGGTACAATTGAATGAAGGCAATAAAAACATTAAAGAGAAAATGTTGCCTATTTTATAAAAATAACAAATATAATTCACAGTGATATGATAGTTATGAAATTTTATGTCCCAAAGAAGTAGTATCAAAGTATATAAAGCAAAACCTAAAACCAATAAAATGAAATGATGGGAAATAAAATTATACTAACAAACTTGAATACAATATTCCATATATAAGAAATATCATATCACGTAGATGGAAATAATTTCACATATGAGAATATTTCTAACATCACTATTTATGACAGTGATAAATTTAAAATGTACAATAGAAGAATCCTAAAATCATTATGATAAATCAATAATTCAGGATATTATGTAGTGTTTAAAAATCATATTCTAAATAACATTTAGACATAGGAAAATATTGTAATACTGTTTCTAATTATAGTCTCAGAGATTTTAAAGCTATAGAAAAAATGAATAGTATAAAACCACCAGGAAATGATATATAAAGCTATTTCTCATATAGGTCTCATTTTTACATGAATGGAGTATCACACACACACACACACACGCACACACAACACACACACAACACCTCACACACATCTCTCTCACACACACACACCACATATACACACATCTCACCTACATACACACACCATGACACACACGTCACACATACGCCACACACACACGTACACACAAACATCCCACACATTGCACACACACACACACACACACACACACACATCACAGACACACATCATTCACACATGGGCACACACATGCTCCCTGTACCAGCTCCATTTTCTTCTTTTTCTCCATTCTGACAAGAAGAGCCACTATTAAAATTTTAGTGATCTTTTAAATCCATTTTATATATTCAAATGCAAACATAACTAAAAACATAGTGTTTGAGGGTTTTATTCACATCAACGGCAGCATACTATAATAGTATCAACTATTGGTTTTGTTTTTTTTAAATCATATGTCTAAATTCTGGTCACATGGGAATACAGTTCTAACTGTAGCTGAGGATTTACATAGAGATGGGACACTAATATTTTGTGCTTTTCCCTTACATGGCACTAAAATTGCAGCATTTAACTTTTATTCTTTTCTGTTAAAAGTCATCCTGGCACATATCTTTTTGTGCATGTGTTCCAGAATTTTCTAAGATATGTACTTAGGAACCGAACTGCCAGTCTCTATGGGATATCAGTTTTCAGTTTTCTACATACTGCCTCGTTGTTTTTCAAAAAGGTTGTACCAATTCACACAACAAGAAGGTCCCTCTCCTCACAGCCTGGTTAAATCTGAATGTGTCACACTTTTTGAGCTTTCTTTTTCCCAGTCAGATGGGAGTACAACATACTTCGATGTCACACTAATTTTCATTTTACTCATTTCTAATCACTTTGTACACTTTCTAATATATTTTTGGTCCCAAGGCTCACAACTCACCCCCATAAATTGCCACCCACCCACCCACCCCACCCCCATAAATTGCCAGGACAATTTTTCCTACTTCTTATTAATTTAAATCTATTTTACAAGTTCTTGATAGAGCTTGCTGTGGAATAATATATTTTGAACTATTTGTGAAATTTTATATCTGTAGAGAACAATCAACACAACCTAATGTACTGAATATTTCATTATTTTCTCATCTTTGTAATGCCACCTTACTCATTTAAACATTTGGATACGATCATTTTATTTACTGTAATTTTATAATGTCTCTTGACAGATGACCAAGCCAATCTCCCCTCCATTTTTCTTTTCTTTTACTATTTTTAAATTTAGAATTGTCTTGATTTTATGAACATTATTTCATATACATTTTAGAATTAGTATGTCACATTTCATGAAGAAAACTCTTGCTATAATGTGCATTGTCATTGCACTGAACCCAGTGATTATTTATGGCACAATTTATATTTGTTATGATTCCTTCTCCAAATTATTCCATGATGGTATTACAGAGATCATTTTCAAAGATGTATTTCTTCCTACATGTATAATTGATTTATTGTAATTGAGAATGAGATTTTTAAAGTGTATTTCCTGGGGCACCTGGGTGGTTCAGTCAGTTAAGCTTCTGACTCTTGATTTCGGCTCAGGTTGTGATCTTGGTCAAGGTCAAGCCCCGTGTCAGGCTCTGTGCTGGTGGCAGGGAGCCTGCTTGGTATTCTCTCTCTCCCCCTCTCTCTGTCCCTCCCCTACTCACTCTCTCTCTCTCTTTCTCTCAAAATAAATAAACTTTAAAAAAAAATAAAAATAAAAATGTATGTTTACTTCTGATCTAGAGGAATTCTTTTGATTTTTGAAAATATATTTACTGTCCAGTTACCTTTCTGGACTACCTGAATAGTTATAAAAATATAAATACCCCTGGGTTTTCTATGCAGAACATCATGTTCTGCAAATAATGAAAATATTTTAAAATGTTTTCCTTTCTGATCCTCTTTATTTGGGGCTTGTCTTAATACACGGGCTAGGAACCACACTAATATGTTGAGCAGACGGGCAAAAGCCATCATTTATGTCTTTTTATTCTGATTTAATGGAAATGCTCTCAATGTCTAAATTACATGTACTAAAATCTGAAGTTTTTAAGGTTAATATATTTTATCTGGCTAAGAAAATTTCTATTTAATTTTGGCAAATTACACAAACTGATAAATGGAAACTATTATTTTTGCTTTATTACATCTATTCAAATAAACACATTTCTGTTTTCTCTTAACCTACCAAACTATTGAGATATTCTTTAATGTTGGCTCATCATTATATATCTAAGATATCTGAGGTGTCCTAGTCTGGGATAAGCTCTATTTATTATTTTAAATCACAGTTATAATTTTAAAGAAAATTGTGAATTTTGACTTGCTAAGACTTCTATTGGGTGTTTTGCATGAATGTCCATAAGCCTAATTGGCCTATAGCTTTATCTTCTTGAACTGCCTTTACCCGGGTCTCATTTATGCTTTAATATTCTTTCAGAAGAGTTTGAGCTTTTCCTGTTTTTCCATTTTCTGAAACAGTTTATAAAAGAGGGAGATTATATTTTCCTTCAATTACAGAAAATTCTTGGGTCTAGGAGCTTCTAAATTACATGATACAAATTTTAAATTTTATTATTGATATAATGTCATTAATCTTAGTCTTGCAATTATGATTTTCTTTTTTTCCTGCTTTATTTGTAGGAATTTGTTTTTCTGTGTTTCCAATTTTATCTAAGTTTTCTTATTTATTGCCATTAGGCTATTATTATTTTAACCTCTCTTTACCTATTGTTATTTATCACTCTCCATTCCTTCTAATGGTTAATTTATGATTTCCTCCTATTTTTCTTGATTTGTGTTATTTTTCATCCATTTTCTACCAAACTGTGGTTTCATTAATCATATACAATATATTTAACATTTTTATTTATCTCTGTTTTTCTATTTATTATTTCCTTCCTTCAGCTTTATCTTCTACTTTCCCTAAAACATCTTTTCTAGGGGATCCAGGGGGGCTCAGTCAGTTGAGCATCTGACTCTTGGTTTCAGCTCAGGTCGTGATCTCATGAGGTTCATGCGCAACACAGAGCCTGCTTGGGATCCCCTCTCCCTCTCTCTCTGCCTCTGCCCCACTTTTGCCCTCTCCCTCAAAATAAGTGAATAAACATTTTAAAAAATAAATAAAAAGAAAAAATATTTTAGTTGTTTTTAGTTGAATGTGTAATTCACTAATTTTGCAAGTTTTTGTTTCTAAAAGAATTTCATTAAAGATCTATATTTGTCTTTAGATGTCAATGCAGCTGCATCCCACAATTTTTGGTATATAATAATTTCACTTTCACTAATTCCTAAATATTTCTCTAATTATGGCATTTCCTTTTTCTTTTTTTTTAATTTGGAATGCAAATGCAAAGCCACTACAAAGTTAATGATATTTTAGTCTTTCAATTCTTTCAAAGCTCTTCATCAATTGATTCATGTCTATTTGCTTAGCCTATGAGTTCCCCAATGGCAGAAATTATCTTCTTTTAATCCCCTGCCTCAGGCCCTGGCACAGTCCTGGGCAAACACCAGAAAAACAGATAAGCATGTGTCAATTCCTGACAATCACTCATACATTGATTCATTCATAAGTATATACTCATTCATTTAACAGATATTTCCTGAATGTCTGAGAAGGAGGTAATGGGAACATTCTAGGCACTTGGGTTGATTATACAATACTCTGAATATTGTTGGCATCCAACACTTAAGGACATAAGCTCACCTGTTTAACAGGGAAATCAAGATGTGGGCCACCATACAGACAACATTTTTTTTTTCTATAATTACTTTTACTTAACCCTTCATTTTGTTATTTTTGCTACCTGTTAGCAGAACCTGAGTCCATGTTATAAATTAATGATGCAATGTTGTGCTGAGAGATTAAAAGAGAGGGTCAGTGGATCCTTTCAGACTTTCCTTAGGTTTAGGTATACATATTAGACTATTTCATTTCAGTTGGGGTCTACTTTTTGCTCCTCTGCCACTAGGATGACCTAGAATGCTTTTCAAAACACTGGTATCTGGACACAAACACAGATTAAAAGAGACAAAAATACAAATTAGATGTGGGCCTGAGCACTGATACTTGGTCAAAGATTCCCAGATGATTCTCCAATGTGCTCAGGGCTATAACAATCAGAATGTACATATTGTTTAATATGTACATTAAACTATAGTTAAACCTATGGTTTAGTGCCCCTTTCTGCTTTTATTGTCTGCTTTTATTGGTAGGTTTTGTTTAAAATTTCTCATATGGCTTCTGAAGAATTAAAATGGGGTAGAAATTGGAAGCTGGGTAATAGCATATATAGGCATTTGGTAAATGGTTTCCATTTTTAAGGTAAGCATGTTTGTTATAAAAACTGACTGGTTATATACATGTTCTCTGTCTTTACACATATGAAGAGCTGGCCAATCTCAAGCTCTCCTGCATATCTGAAAGCAAAGAAGCAGTGTGCTGAAACCTGAAAACCGCCATTGCAGATAGCAGGTAAAATTAAAATGGTGAACATCTAAGAAGGTTCCAGAGACCTAGATACCAAAACTAGCTCTTCAAGGCCTCCCTTGAGCACCTGGAATCCTATAACTGTGGTCAATCAATCAGTGAGGATCAATGCAAGAAGAATACTTTTTCATATTTCTGTTGTTTTCAGTATGGGGGTTGGGGTGGAACACCGAACTTCATAGCCTTGGGTATTCATGAGTACCCTAACATGGGGCCAAATGGTAAAGCAAGAGCAGGACTACATTATCTTTGCCATTTGGCCAAAGGACCTTAATAAATGAGCCTCTGTTATACAGAAAATAAAATGCAATGGACTAATAGCTTCTTGCCATACTAGTTCAGTTACAACTACTTTTATCAGTTGAAGCAGCAGTAGCAGTAGGGTACAGAATGTCCACATTTTACAAAATGTAGAAGCAGCAGCTGGCACCATCTGTAAGTCAGCCCCACCCCAACCCCCACCCCCACCCCTGCCCAAGTCACTGCATGGATAGTTTTCCTGCAGCAATCAATATAGCTGTACTATTAAGGGTCCTCTTCCATCAATGATGTTACTTTCTGCTGTATATCCTTCCTGATAAACTGCTATTTCTTCAAATAACCTTACTTTCTCCTGACAATAGGCATTTCTATAACTAACTGGCACAGAGATGGTGCATTTTATTGTGAAAATTAATACATTTTTGAAGAATCAAATCAGCGTTAATAAGTGCAGAGGTTCACTTCGAAGGAATCATCTGGAAGGTGTTTTATTTCTTCCAAACAATAAATACTGTCTCCCGTTAGAATCACTTTTTGGAAAAACATAGTATCTTTTGAAAATCAAATAAGGTCAATTAAAAATATTAGAATCCTATCTAAATAATTTGTTCTAGCTGTGATGAAAACCCTCAGTTGAACATTCTGTTCTTTTTCTAAAATAAAACTAGCATTTTCCTATACAGATGTGGCAATTGGAGGAAATTCTCCCATGTAGTTAATGTAAACACATTTTGTGTCATTGTTGAGTCTAGGAAGCTAGATTCCCCAAATTATCCCTCTTGTAGAAATTTATTTGTTAAGTAAACGGCAGTCCACACCACTTCCTCAGCCTTGTCCAAAGAAACATATTGCCTGAACAATCAGAGAATTATGAACTTGAAAGGAAGATTCAAGTTCATCTAACTGAACCAACCACCAACCAAAGCCACCCTTTCTTCTAAAATGCATTCTTGTCTCCAAAGGACTGTTTTGCAAGTAGCAGTTTGGAGACATATATAAATTTGGTCTCATTTTAACTATGTTTGTTGGCATTATTTCTGCACTTTTATTTTCCTTTCTTTTTCTCTATGTTTCAAGCACGCTTTGATCTTTTATCAATGGATGTCTTCTCAAGGGTAAGCAGGAAACATGCTCAAAGAAAAATATTACCAAAGATACATATCATTAGTGCAGAAATGAATAATTTTCCCATCTGTAACTATTATAATCCAGGGTTCTCAAACTTCATAGACTGAAGAGCTTTAATTTTATCTACTTGTCAGATCAAGCCTATCAGGGTGGAAAATTTTAAAGCTATATTTTCAACCTTCTGCAACCCTCCCAGGGGGGACAAAGTCCAATGAATTTAAAGACATTAGTTCTGAGAATGGGAAGTTGACATCCAGCTGGGGACTTTCGGCTCTGTTTGAAAATCTAACTTCAATTGACCATCCCTGGTTTGGTTCACTCTGCCCCGAAGACCACTCAACCCTTCTTCCTGAGAAGGAGGTTTTCACAGAAAATGTCTGATATGTCCAAAGGCAAACATATCTATATGCCCAATAAAAGTCTGAAAACTCCTCTCCTAGTTTATTTTGAGAACTTACATCTTTAACTTTGGATTTTAATAACAAGAGATAAACACATCAAATCTGACAAAAATATTCATTCCCAGAAGAAACTGCAAAAGATTTATGATGCTTATTTTCACCAGTTATTGAAATTCATATTTGTTTTGTCCTTTGGGTATGGAGTTATTTGAACTAAGAATAATTAATTAATTTAAAGGATGCCAATTATCAGTTTTTAGAACATACCCACTCTATAATTTATTAACTTTGATGATTGATACATCTCCTCCAAACCTGTCTTAATAATGATTATTGAAGCCAAAACTCTGGCATTGTTAAAGGAAGGAGTAAAACACATTTTTAAAGTAATTATGATTCTTTAAAAAGACTATGCTTTTCCAGAAATATTTACTTTTTACTTTAGTGGCTGAAAAACTATGCACAAGATATTCATCTTAATATTGTAAAAAGTTAGTTATGTATTTGTGTGTGGTTATGTGTACATCCTCAGTAACTATGGAAACAAACAAAATAGGTCCTAAAATTGGGGAAATCTTTGTTTTCCCAGCAGGGAAGGGAGAAGCAACTCACCCTAAATAAGGAAGCCACAAATGAAA
The DNA here is from genome assembly GCA_017311185.1 of Proteles cristata cristata. Lineage (NCBI taxonomy): Eukaryota > Metazoa > Chordata > Mammalia > Carnivora > Hyaenidae > Proteles > Proteles cristata. The sequence goes on along the minus strand of JAESUZ010000053.1, from coordinate 238,182 downwards.
CAGTAAAGATGTTTTGAAGACAACCAAAATTGAATCAGAAGGCTCAGGATTCCAGATGAGTAACTAAAACCGTATAAATCACACACAATCAAACATATAAATTATATAAATAGAAAAGCATATATGAACATGACTTTAATTTTCTAGGCTTCTAAGGAAACCGGTTTTACTCTTTGTTTTGTCCTCTAGGAAGTTCAGAACTAAATTCACAGCCCACCTTTTGAGCAACTGTCAATACTTTGTGATTATACAGATCCATGTATGACTACTTCAACCTTCCAATCCCTAACCTGTACCTTCTGTTTGTTCCAACTCCTTGAGTTAATTTTTGTGTTTTATTGTCTCCTTTTTAATAACTGACACAACAAATTAAGAAAAAGTGAAGATTATAAGTAAGCAAGTAATGTCCTAGGCCTTCATGAGCGTCTATCTAAATATAATGTGTAGGGCTTTCAATTATCAATACAGAAATACACTTGCCTTCTCTGCACATATATATACACTGATAATATTACTTTGCTGTTCCTTTCTAGTTTGAAGAAGGGCTACCGGATCCATGTACTACTTTGATTTAAGGAAGGTATTTCATCTCCAAGGATATCAATAGCCCCCTGTCTCCCCTCTGAAGCTTACAACAAGCTGAGACAGGCAGAGCCTCAGGGTGCTTTCCCCAGAATAGACAGTGAGTGAAGGACAGGATTGAAAGTCACTTATTTGGAAGATGATCCCAGGAAGCACCGTGAGAGATCAGGAAGAAAGAGAAATAAAACAATACACAGTTATAAAACGAGTTGACTCCTACTAGCAGTAACTAGGATTCAACTTCCTAAGGTAATTGTTATGATGCTCCAGAAAGAGGACCAAGGAAGGCCAAGGAAGGAAAGGCCAAGGAAGCTGGGCTCCTCTCCCACCAACCCCCACTTCTCATTGATCGAGGGCTATGAACAAAGGGTGTAGACTCCCCAGCACTCACAGACTGCCCCCTGTGTGGGCTGAGCCCACTTGTGCACTTTCTCTGTGGACTTGCAGGCATGTGTGTGTGGTGGCAGGGAGGACCTTTGGCAGAAGTAATGAGTACCCCAGGGACATGGTTAAAGCACTGCCGAGAAACAGCTACAGAGAGCAAGAGAAAGGACTACAGACAGAAGCAGAAGCATCCTTCACATAATTTGGTAACTGACATCATTCATTTCGCTTTGGAGAATTGACAGGAGGTGAACAGTGGTTCAAAGTTAAGAGAATCGTATCCATGTTTTAGTTCTTTTAGATATAAGTACAAGAATGTGTTTCAAAGTCAAATGTAAACACATCACATATTTTACTGCTGCAGTGTGACCATTGGAGAGCCAGTGACTATCAGCAGTCTTGGCAACTATGGGTTCAAAGAAGAGTGTCAGGAATGAGCCATGGGCTTCCCGCTCCTGCCGTTGCTTCTGTCGGTACCTGCTATGGGACACAGTCGGCCAATTCCCCCTGGTTCCCGTGCACTGTAATGCTTGCAACAATTGCTGAGCCTTCTCCTGAGATAAACTCATGGCTAACTTTTCCTAAGGCCTTCTGTCCTGATCCTTTTACATCTCCAACAGTCAGTTTCTGTCAAACTTGTGGGAAATAAAGGATTTTACAGAGTCTGAGAAAAGATCAGAGGCACAAGCCTAGTTAAAAATTCCAAAATCGATGTTTAAAAAAAGGGATGAAACCCCCCAGGAAGCCCCTTGGTTGTCTAAGACATCCTCAGTTCAAAGCTAGTAATTCAGGGATGAATCTGAGGATCTGAGTGTCAATAAGATCTTGGTTTGATAGGAAAAGAACGATCTTTTTAGGGTGCCATGGGACTATTTGACTTTATGACCATTGTACAAGGTGAAACTAAACCAGAGCACTGAGGCCGATGGAAGAGTGGGCAGAGGATGATTAGGCACCTGCCTCCCTCCAACACCCACTTTTTAATTTTTCTGGAGGATAAAAAGCAAACGAGAGAATAAACGTGTCAGCAGTTTATCCAAGGATTCCATTTTATTTACATCACTGAACTGGTAGAGTCTAAAAAACCAATTGAATCAAGTAGTTTTATAGCTGTGTATCTTGACCATCTATTTTAAAGAGATGTATATGCATTTGGGTCCTTGGGGTTCTGCAGAAAGAGTAAGCTTGGGGTGCAGTTTGTATGAAATCTTCTGGAGCCTGGATTACATGTCTCTTTTAAGCAAATGTCCAGCAACTTCACCTGTAGAGTCGGCCTATTTTTGCTTCGGGTCGGGCAAGGCATTAAGACTGTTATGGGACACTCATGTTGGACGTGCATCTGTTGCAATAGCTCTGAATCCCGGAAACTCATCTACTCACCATGCTAATCCAGCTTGTAAAGTGGATCTCAGACTCTGTTTTCTAACCAAACTCTCCTGTTCTTCTGTAGATCCAAAACCCTGCCCTGAACATGAGCTCTTTTGTCTTTGCCTTCTACCTCTTCTTCGATGACTCCAAACCCCAAACCTTTGTCTGAACAGGAAGCTTGCCCAGATATCAACATCAGTTTCTGGCTGACTCGGAGTTTTTCTGACATCAGAGCATTCCTGGAAACAATGCTCAGCACACTGGAATCCTTGCTCACAGTCCTCGCCGAGTGTCAAGCCTGTGCTAGCCAGGCCCTCACTCTAATTTGTCTACATGGGGCTGCCAGCTGTCCATGGTGGGATAATCCCTATAAACCAGTGGCCCAGAATTCTCAACTACCTCCGCCATTCAGGTTTCAGCAGACATCAGCCCAGCTTGTTTATGCCAGAGCTCCTTGTGATGGGGAGATGGAGTCATTGGATGGGCCCAGGCTATGGGTGGCAAATACTTGGCACTTGGGACGCTACTCCTTGTCTCCTCACAGGGCTCCAAACAAACTTTTTTAATCAGTTAATGTTCACTTTCACATCAGGGCCAGATAAGACCACTGGGATTTATTATTTTATATGACTAGTGCAACAGATCACAGTTAAATAAATAAAGCCCACTTTCCATCCTTGGTGCAGGGCTTGCTGATGAAGCAACCACCTGGAAGACAGGGCACTGAGAGATGATGTAGGGAATGAGCTTAAGGGGAAAGAAAAGTCCCTGAGAACAGGAGAGAGAGAGAGAGGGAAATTTAGCTGGGCCACACTGAGGGCTCTTTAGGAAGGGGATCTTTATTGAGGTGATGGTCCACTGGCATTCAAATTCTTGGTTTTGTTATACTCAATTTTTTAACGATCCTTTGACCAGGGTCAAAGAAAGCAGTTTGATGAATTGATGCAAATTTGGGAAGTATAAGGGGCCACAAGGGAATATGTGAGTAGGAATCTCATCCCTTCCTACTGAGTCTGGGATAACCAGACTGGCAGTGGTACCTCTTGTCTTGGTCATGAGGGTGAGCAGAGCTTATTAAGAGTTCCATTATTGGGGCACCTGCGTGACTCAGTTGGTTAAGCATCTGACTTTAGCTCAGGTCATGATATCACGGTTCCTGGGTTTGAGCCCATCGGGTTCTGTGCTGACAGCTTGGAGCCTGGAGCTTGCTTAGGATTCTGTGTCTCCTCTCTCTGTTCCTCCCCCACTCATGCTTTATCTCTCTCTGTCTCTCAAAAAATAAATAAACATTAAAGTTTTTTTAAAAAAGAGTTCTATTCTTTTCAAAGAAGTCTTTTTATGAAGCTTCAGAGTGTCTCTCCTTCACTGCACAGAGGAGAAACATTCTGGTGCACAACTAAAGTTCAGACAAGATTATTTGAATGCCACACTAACAAAGGTGAAGTGGATCTCACTGTAATCTGCAAACTTACCATCTCCACATTGTTTTTCATAGAAAGTCTACTTAATTACCCCAAACTCTTCTACTCCTAACTCCATAAAGCTGAGGTCAGCAAGGTCCTAACACCGGAACGCTCTATGTTCTCCAGATCTTGAGCCAATATTGATCATTTAGGGTATTCTGAAACATTTACAGTCCTGACATTTGCCTGGACTTACCATAGAGTCAAGGTCCTTCTTGGAGAAGACAGACACACTTCACTCCTCATACTCATAACTTTACCTTTGGGTTTGGGAAACACTTATCTTAATTTGGCCCCTCTCTCTACCCTTTACTATCACTCTCCACATCAATAGGAAGAAGACTCTTTAATCTGAGCGTTCAGAGCCCACAATATTCTCTGGGCCATGTCTTCCAATAGATGGTAAGATAGTGCCTTGAAGATCCAAAGGTAGGGAAAATTTTCATCTTCATACCTTCTATGTGGTGAAGAGACCTAACAGGCTCTATGTTACCACGCCCAGCTCTCTGATTTGTTTGTGATTGGGTAAGATGGGCACAGACACAGATACTTAGCCAGTTAGGATTTAGCAGGGGGAAGCATGAGGCCCCCATTTATGCTTCCTGGCCTAAAGAAAGTCTGTAAATTCATCTTTTTACAAAGAAACTGCATTGTAAGAGAGAAGTTTCAAGCATTTGCCTAGCTTTAAATAAACTGTTGTCTGGTTCCCATTTTCCTTTTGATCCCTGTGTGGGTATAAGTCCCACTGCTGAGCTCCTTGCTGTAACGCCCCTCATTAACTCACATGGTTGTTACCAGAATGGTGAGTTGTGGCTGAGATTCCTGAACCACTTCGGATGCTCTCTGGTTTACCCAGCTCTAATTACCAAAAACACAAAACAAAACAAACAAACAAAACAAAACAAAAAACCAAAAAACAAAACCAAAAAGCACCCCTGCTCTGTCAATATCAAACTTCACTAAAAACAACAAAAACCTAGCCATCATATGCCACAGCAAATTCACTTGAGCACAGTAGAGAAAGTTCAATCTTATGGGCTAAGCCCAATCATAGTTATTGACTATCTGGAGAACTATGTTGAGAAAGAGTCTGATACCAAACCAGAGATCAATGTGAAAGAATATGATTGAGGAAACATATGCTATGAATACAGGAAAGGGAGGTATTATCATAGGGGCTAAATATTTGTCATTTTGAACCTAGAATACAAGCTTTCATGTTTGTAGCAAAAATATGGCCAGAGCTGTAAATATTCAGAAAAAAACATTTCTTTCCCTTATTGCTCATATATGAGGTGACCACATGTCATGTTTGCCTGTGACAGATGGGTTTGCACTTGTAGTCCTCAGTGATGGCACCTTCCTTCACTCTCACACGTGTCCCAGCCTGGGCAGCACATGATAAGGCCACCTTATGAGATTAGCTCTTCTACCTTGTAAGTGTTGAGTCCTAAAATCTTAAGATTGGTAGGTAAGATTTCATAACTGAGACTAACCTTGCTTATTCTCCTTTGCCTCAACAAATGTTATCTAAACCTATCAAAAGTTGACAAAAATTCAAATATATGGATGCTAAACTTGGTATATGCATATATCTAGAGAATATATCTAGAGAATAAAACTAGATTGTTTTCTAGATTTTTTTCAGAGGATAGTTTCATATTTTATTGCATCACAAGGTTCAAGAATGCGAGGCATTCTGATTTTGGCACAGGATTCAGCATGAGAGCACAAATAGCTGCTTTTACCAGATGTGTGACTCAGGACATAACACCAAACTCCTAGCTTGTATATGGAAGTGTCAAAATATCTGCAAAAACTTATGAAAACAACACCCAACTCAGAGTGTGTGCATGCCACAAACACACATTGGTTTAGCTGAACTATTAGATTTAACATCTATACCTGAGGCAATAAAACTGATGCATATAGAATCTATTTCTGAAACAAGTTCAGCCAATGTCTCCTCCAAACTCCATTTTGAGGTCCCAGAATAAATGCCTTTTTCATGTTGCAGCTGAAGCCCCAGCCAATTCTGCAAATGGTCTTGGAAAATTGCCTTCAGAATTGACTGTCTCAGGGGAAGGGTTACTGGTAGAGGAAGCAGAAACACAGGAGGAGTTTTCTAGACCCAGAAAGAGACAGAGGCAGAGGTGAAAGGGTAACTTGGTACAGGTGGCTCCAATTTCTCTTTGACCAGTAGTCCTGTTCATTATTAAGAGCAACAGTTTCCACTTGTGTGAACAATTTTGCATTAATCTATTTTAACTTACAAAATCCACCCAGTCCAGGGTCTATATCCCAGACATTACATTGTGGGGAAGTTATTCCCATTTAGGAATAAAGATTTTCTATTTTGGAATCTGAACTCTATCCAATGCGACTCAACAAATATCTGAGGGCCTATTACATAACACCTCCTACTCTGTATTTTATCGTGCCTGCAAGAAGACTAAAATTCACCAAGTCAAAAGGTATAAAAAAAAAATAGGTACCATGATCAGATTTAGTAATTAACAAACCAGTCAGATGTGAGAAAGATTTTATTCAATCGACACAGCCAGGAAAAAATTGAAGAAGGAACCTCCACTTTACATTGACTCAAACAGATAGGGAGATTTTAGTGAGGAGAGACTGAGAGAGACTAGATTCTTGGAGAAATTAACCCAGCGTAAGAAAAGACAAGAAAACAGTGACTAAGAGGATTATATTGAGAGAGCAAGATTACTTCTCTGGATTAAGAAGATGATTTGAGGATATATGTAAGGTATAAGAAAATTATGACATGTTCAATAAATTTTAGTCTAATCTACTTTTTAAACAATTTGTCCAAAAGTCATAGAAGATTTTTCTGATCACATTATAATATAAATAATTCTCATTTTTATAATGAGAATTTAAACAACTTCTCACTAAAATATCCCAACTAACTCTTCAAAGAAAGAAAAGGCAAAAACTGTTAAATGATGGTGAGTGATGCTAATCCAAGGTTATGGTCTATAGTCAAAACTATTCTATATGGCAAAATAACATCTATGTGTGGTTTTATTGAACAAGAAAGAATGAAACAGCAAGGCTGAAGTATTTAAATCAAGAAATTATATTGTTGTGCGTGACAGGCTCAGTCAGTAGAGCATATGACTCTTAATCTTAGGGTCAGGAGTTCAAGCCCTACATTGGGTATAGACCTTACTTGAAATAAATAAATAAACAGATAAACAAACAAGCAAACAAATAATAAATCATGAGGATATTTAGAAAAAAGAAATTATAATTATATATATATACACACATATATATGTAACAACAATGCAAGCTTAAAGAAAATAAAAAAGGAGCACATAAAAGTGAACACTTACGAATTATGAAAACAAACTAAACAGAGTATATATATTCTCTACCTAAGAAAGAAAGGGAAAGAGAAGAAAGCAGCACAAATAAATGGAAAATAATTGGCAAGGTGTATAATGTCAGATATTAGATTGAATAAATTATAAGTGTCTAATGTACCCCTAGATGCAAACAAATTTTAATATCAAAGAAAGGAGTATTTTTCATGAAAAATACTGATTACTAAAATATGCTTAAGAAAAATTTTAAAAGCCTAAATAGATGAATAACTCTGAGACAACGATGGCAGTGGTGGGGATACATACAGTGAGAGGGTTAAAAATTCACCTAGGATCATTGTGTTTTCCATGGAGTGATTGGAAATTTCAAGGGAATAAAATACTCATGAGATAGAAGTAGTCATATTCCATGAAATATGCAGAGAATTCCAATTAAATCTCATATGGAGGAAGCCAAATGATGATAAAGAATCTAGAAGACTTGAAAGCATAATTAAAATTTGAATCAAATAGGCATATAGAGCGTATTATACCAATAGTTCGCATACTTGAACCATTTATAAAATCTGACTGTGGGCTAGGTCACAGATGAAGGTTCTGTACTACCTCCATCATTTCCCAATCAGCCTCCCTTAAATTACCTATTGGCCTGGCCTGAAATACCTACTCCTGAATTCTTATAATTCTAAAATAAGTTGGAAGAATGGGATTTGGAATATTATAACTAACTTATTTTCATTTACTTAAGTTTCCTCTTAAATAAAACCAGTCATAATATATTCTCTTAAGTTATTGAACATGTAATTATTAAGTAATTTTAATGTTGATTCAAAATCCATCTCCCCACATTTTTCCACCTTTCCCCTTAAATCTACCTCCGGGAACAGCTAGGACGTGGCTATCCCTCCTCCCATGTTCAGAGCTTGAGAAATGTGCAGCCAATGCGCACAATTCCTGGGGTCTCCCTCTTTCAAGCTAAAAGATCAAATTCCTTTGCAAGATCCTTGTAGATCATAGTGCTCTCTATTATAATTGAGCAGAATGCTCCAATTTGGATTTGGAAGAAAACAAAGTTCCCCTTGCTTTTTCCTTCTGTCCCTTGCATTCTGAGAAGAGTTTAAGAATCAAGGATTGCCACTTTGGGGGAAGTACCTTCTACCTGAGGTCACACTCTGGTTTGGACATCAGTGCAGGTAATGAACTTTGGGTAAGCTCACGGGCCATCTGCTCCTGAGGCTAAATGGAAGTATATCAGGAGGATAATTCTACTTGGGGAAAAAAAAAAAAAAAAGCTCTTAAGCACTGGACATTTTATTTACTACATGACCTTAGGCAAATTTCCTGTTTCATATCTGAGTCAGCAGGTTTCTTTTGGTTATGTGACAGAAAACCCAACTCAAAATGGACCAAACTGGACAGGGAATGTGTTGGCTGACTGCACCCAACATTTAGAGATCAGTGACTTGCACGTGGCTGTAGGTATGAACCGAAGTAGTATGGAAGCATTCTGGTCTCTCTCGCATAACTCTCTCATCTCAACTTTCTTCTCCGTTAGTGTATCATTGATGGTAGGATTGTCCTTATCATCTCCCCACTCACATTTATTCTCTCAAATACCCCAAGGGAAATGAAGTTCTCATTTATTATCACTCCAGGAATTGGTCTCAGTAATACCCAATAAAGAGACTTATGGCTATTATAAGAACAACACGGAACAGTGAGATGGGGGCGTGGGGTACTGTTGCCTCAAATACGTTATCTGAGAACACCCCTGAGAACCCCAGAATACCTCACTATCTAGAACATTGTACTAACAGACTGGGGCTCCCAGACCCTAAACCTGGGGTCTCAGCTTTCTCATCTGTAAATTAAAGGGGTTAACTGAGTTGATGTTCAGGCCCAGCCTCCAAGAGTCTGTGACTGACTTTCTCAAAGTCTTTGTATCTGGTGGCTTTGTGTCTCTGGCTCATGCACGCTCCCAAAGCCAAGACCTTGTAAAAGCAGAAGCCCAAAGGATGGAGCCTGTTCCCAGTCACCTTGGAGGTCTACAGGAAAAGCCAAAACTTTATTTTATTTATTTTTTAAAATTTTCAGTTGAATAAACTCTGAACCTTTAGCAGTAGGGTATTGATTTTCCTGGCCTGGCAGCTGACCTCTGGTAACACAAGTCTCCTGGTCCCCTGGGAAACCAACCACCTTGTGCAGCCTGCCTACAATGTGCTGCACAGACCCAGGTGGGGCCTTCCATTTTCAGCAAAGACCAGGAAACTTCTGTTGGTCTCCTCCATTCCTCTGCTCAATACCAGCCCTCCCCCCTTTACCCACCAAAGACCATGCAAATGACACATATAAATATGCTTGGGTCTAGCTGGCAACATTCCAAATGCCTCAGAGGAAATGTGACCACTCTGGGTGCCTAACTTTACTTTGCAAGGTCATGGGCAAATGTGAGCTATTAACATCCTGGTATTAAAACTGGTCTGCTACCCTTGTCCAGAATACCTAATACTTAGACGGCTTTACTAAATCTGTCTAGGTTTAGCTTTCCTGGCTTTACAATTTAAGCCAGATGCATGAGGTGCAGGAAGGTAGAGCAAGGTGGTGGGAGGTAACATTTAGGGTCCACGTACATATTGGGGGGCCAAGGACAGTCATGAGTTTATGCCCATTTTTCCTAGTGCAGTTATTAATGAAACTCCCCTTTATTCTCAAAAGTGCCATGGTTAGGAAGATAAATTATATGCTCGTTCTAGGTATACAGGGCTTGCTCACTGCGGCACAGATAGTCAACTTCATACTGAAAATTCAGATTACTCAATTTCAGATGTGTTCTTTTTCCAAGCACTACCCATGTCCCTTAAACCACATCTTATAGGCTTGAGGGCACAAACCTTCTATCTGCAAATGCCTGAGATACAACCTTATGCCTTCCTGTCTCTGGCAGGGAAGGTGAAGGGCTTTCTCAAGGTTATGTCAATTAGCACCTGAAAATCATTAGTTCTACTGAAATGGAAATATCCAAATTTTAGCACATGCTACCGATTTCCCTGCTGTAATGGAACCTGATTTTTATCTTTCACCAGGAAATGTGATCGCTGGTTGGCAAAGAAAGGAAACCTGATGCTTTTGTCGAGGGCAAGGGGAAAAATCAGACCTTGATTTTAGCTTGTAACTTTGGAAGAATATTATCAGAATCCTGCATATATACCTGCATGCACCCACAGACCCATACCCTCCACTTCCTTTATCTCAGTAGCTGTGTATATAGGAGTTACCAACGATGAATAATCCATTAATCTCCCTTAAGAAAATTAGCCCATAAATTCAAATTAATTAATTGGATTTTGGTTGAATCAAGAGAGCAGATTGTTGGATCTGGAGGAAGACTCAGAAAAGCAAAGATAGAAAGAGGTAGTAAGGAAGCCAGGGGTGATGGATTGGAGACTCTAAGTGCTACAGAGTTGCTACATAGAGCTCTCTTGAGAGAGATGCCCTTGACCTCTAGGAACAGGCTGAATGACCAAGTTTTACTGTCTTTTGTATTCTGGAACCAATTCCAACATGTAGGGAGGTCCCTCACCAACAAGCAACTCTCCAGACACCACCTGGGTTCCTACAGTTCAACTCAATTCTGACAGTTTACCTGGGAAATAGCATCAGGTTCCACAGGTTAAGGGTCACCTCCCAGAGGACTGCCACTGCTCCACATCAGACACCATTTGCAATCCAAGGTTGTCACCTGCGCCTCTGACCAACTGGCTATAAATCAGAGATTCCTAAGACTTCCTCCTCAATCTGATTAAATTGCTAGAGTGGCTCACAGAACTCAGAGAGAGAAACATTTTGCTTACCAGATCACTGGTCTATAAGGGTGTAACCCAGGAACAGCCAGATGGAAGAGATGCATAGGACAAGGTCTAGCGAAGGGATGCAAAGCTTCCATACCCCGCTAGGAGTGCTACTTTCCCCATATCTCCACATGTTTAAACAGCCCAGAAAGTCTCCAAACCCTGGCCTCTTGGGGTTTTATGGATGTCTCATTACATAGCCACAATTGATTAAATCATTGGTCATTGGGGACTGATGGGGTCATTGGGGATTGGTCATGGGGAGCTTGGTTCTGGGGTTATTGTTTCCCTGTCTCTACTCATTTAAAATGTCTCTTTTTTTCTCTAGATAGTGTCAGATTAGGGGATGGAGAAATATCTCCTATTGGGGAGGGGATGGGGAAGATATATCCTCTGCTATTGGCTCCATCTCCATATATCACTGTGTAAAGTTTGCAATTAGCCTGCACTTATGAGTAATCAACCCCAAGCAAAGAACAAAGAGCATGTGTTCTTTTTTCAGGGAGGTGAGGTGGCAGGAGGATGGGGAGGGACATCTTTTTCCTCTGGTTTCCATCATGACATACAAGATGGTTCCCAGTCCCTCCGAGTAGACACATCAATCCACAAGCTCAACTGATGTCCTGGGCAAACAAAATCCACTTGAAATCTCCTACCAGCCATCCTGACTTTAAGCAGAGCCCACCATGAGTATTCCTGCTGCATCTATCTCTATAGATGTACTGTATCTGTTATCTCATAAGATCCTAACCCTGATCCTATAGTCCAGGCTGGATTATTATCTCCATTTTACAGGGGGAAACACTGAATCACAGGATGATTGAGTAAACTGTTACAGATGACACACTCCATATTGTGCAGCTGAGATGTGAGTTTAGGTCAAACCCAACCCATGCTTCCATCTTTAAATGAGGAATCTCTTGAGGTTAGGCACGGCCATTTCTATGCACTCTATGTGAATGTCTTTGCTGTAAGACACACTGGGGTTCATTACTTTATCACATTTTCATTCTCTGTGACACACTGGATGCAGAAGACCTTCAGTATCATAGGATCTGGTTCTGAGGTGGGAAGAGAGATGGGAATGGGGAAAAGGGTACAGAACACCAAAGAAACACAGAATCACCCTTGAATTTCTAACTTCATCTGGGCCAGCCCTACTTAAGCTGGTACCCTCTGTGAAGGAATCAGGCAGATGAAGAGTGTATAGTCAATCACCAAGATGAAGGTTTGGGATTCCAAGGTATTGGGTCTGAGTTTATTAGTGAAGTAACTACTAGCCACACAGATTTTGGCTGATTTTGTTGTTGTTGTGCATCCAATAAATGCACACATGCTTATATGAAGTGCAAATGGAACATTTACCAAAACGGACAAGATGCCAGATCATAAAATGTCAATAAATTCCCAAGTACTGAAGTCACAATATGTTTTCTGACTAGAGGAATTACCCAGGAAATCAATTAAACCACAAAGATAACCAACAAAAATCCCAAAAAGCTTAGAAAAGAGACTTTTTAAGAAAATTTAGGTATACCTTGGGGTGTGTGGGTGGCTCTGTCAGTTAAGCACTTGACTTCCGCTCAGGTTGTGGTCTCACGATTCCTGAGTTTGAGCCCCGCATTGGGCTCTGTGCTGACAGCTCAGAGTCTGGAGCCTGCTTCAGATTCTGGGTCTCCCTCTCTCTCTGCCCCTCCTCTTCTCGCACTGTCTCTCTCTAAAAAATAAATAAACATTAAAAAAAATTTAAATAAAATTTAGGTGTAAGTCAGACACAATATAATTTACCCTTTTTAGGTACAGTTTGCAAGTGTTGACAAATGCATGCAAGCGTGCACGGAACAGCACCATCATCAAGATGAGGGGCAGTTTTGTCACCCCCAAGCCTCTCCCCTGTCTTTTTATAGACAGCTTCTCCCTACAATGGTAGCCCCTCATCACCACCGGCCTGATTTCTAGCCTGATAATTTTGCACTTCAATTCTCGCTGGCATGATGCATTTGAGGTCCATTCATATTAGTGAATGTAACAGTAGTATGTTCCTCTTTATTCATCAGTACTATTCCAACATAGGGATGTGGCAAAGTTTGTTTATGCATTCACTAACTAAAGGATTTTTTCCAGTATTTACTTCCAGTATTTGGTAGTTACAATTAAAGTTAATATGAATATTCCTATACAGAATTACTGGGTCTCACGGTAGTGTAGGTTTCAGTTAATTGTTATTTTTTAAATTTTTTTTAATGTTTATTTATTTTTGAGATGGAGAGAGACAGAGTGTGAGCAAGGAAGGAACAGAGAGAGAGGGAGACACAGACTCTCAAACAGGCTGCAGGCTCTGCACTGTCAGCACAGAACCCAATGCACAGCTAGAACCCACAAACCGTGAGATCATGACCTGAGCCAAAGTCGGACGCCCCACTGACTGAGCCACCCAGGTGCCCCTGTTATTAGCTTTTTTAAAAAGCCTTTCTAATAAGTATATCTGGTTGTGGTTCTAATTTGCAATTTGATTATTAATGGCCTTTTTTTGTCTTTTATTTGACACTGTTATACCTTTGGTGGATTCTTTGTTAAAATATTTTGCCTATTTTTTTTTAATGTTTTACTTATTTTTGAGACAGAGACAGCATGAGCAGGGAAGGGTCAGAGAGAGAGGGAGACACAGAATCTGAAACAGGATCCAGGCTCTGAGCTGGCTGTCAGCACAGAGCCCGACGTGGGCTCGAACCCACAAACCGTGAGATCATGACTTGAGCTGAAGTCGGATGCTTAACCGACTGAGCCACCCAGGCACCCTTGCCCATTTTTAAATGGGGTGTTTTTCCGGGGAGCCTGGGTGGTTCAGTCAGTTGAATGTCTGACTTCCGGTCAGGTCATGATTTCATGGTTTGTGAGTTTGAGGCCCGTGTCGGGCTCTGTGCTGACACACAGCTGTGAGCCTGGAGCCTGCTTCAGATTCTCTATCTCTGTCTCTCTCTCTGCCCCTCCCCTGCTCATGGTCTGACTCTCTCTGTCACTCAAAAATAAATAAATGTTAAAAAAAAATTTTAATGTCCATTTAAATTGGGTGTTTTTCCTTATTATTGTGTTTTGAGAGTCCTGGATACATACAGTATGACTATCTTTTATTAAATATGTATTATCCAATATGTCCTCTCAGAGAACAGTTGATCTCATTTCATTAAGCAAAATGAGCAAAAGCCTTTCATTTTGATGAAGTCCATTTTATCAATTAAAACAATTTTTTTACTTTGTGATTTTTGCATCCCACTAAGAAATTACTGCCTACCACAAGGTTGCAAAGAATTTCCTTTTGTTTTCTTCACAGTCTTACAAAACTATACTCCAAATTTGTCCTTTCCATTCTTTACACAATTGTCACACACTTTACTTTCACAAATGATATAAGGATGCGATAGATGGCTATCCCCCTTTTACTTTAGACAGCCAATCATGCTTTTTTGTGTGTGTGCAAATCCAAGTTTCTGGTTAGTATAATATTTCTTCTCCCTGAAGAACTTCTTAGCATCTGTTAGTGCAGTTTTGCTGATAATGGATTCTCTCAACTCTGTTTATCTGAAAAAGTCTTTATTTTCCATTTACTATTGAATTTTCAGAGAAGGAACTAAGTGTACTAGTCTAGTTTGACAGTGGTTGTGTTTTGTTTTGTTTTGTTTTTCCTACAGTCTTTTATGGATGTCATTTGGTTTTCTTTTTGCTTGCAGACCTTCTGACAATAATTCTTCTATTTGTTCCTCCATATATAACAGATCCTTTGGTTTTGATTTTCTCTTTATCTTTGAATTTCAAAATTTTGAATAATATCGTTTAAGGGTGTAAGTGTGTGTGTGTGTGTGTGTGTATGTGCATGAGTATGCATACTACGTATATATGGGTTTCCTAACTATTCTGCTTGGTGTTCTCTGAGCATCTTGGATTTCTGGATTAGTGTCTTCTGTGATTCTAACTTCATCAACTACATATATGCTAAACAATAATATATTTTCCAACACTTTTTGGATAATCTATTCTTCTCCTCCTCCCCCACCCCCTCCTTCTTCCCCTCTTTCTCCCTCTCCTTCCCCATTCTTCTTCTTCTTCTTCTTCTTCTTCTTCTTCTTCTTCTTCTTCTTCTTCTCCTTCTCCTTCTCCTCCTCCTCCTCCTCCTCCTTCTTCTTCTTCTTCATCCTCTTCCTCTTTCTCCTCCTCCTCTTCCTCCTTATCCACCTCTTCATCCTCCTCCTCCTCTGTCTTCTTCTCATTTCTTTTTGTGCTCTCATTTGGATAAACTCTTCAACAGCCATTTATAATGTCCACTTTCATTGACATCCAGTTTTATTTTTATAATTTCTATTGACCTATCTTCCAGTTCACTGTGTCTTCGTGGGATGTGTCAAGTGCACTGATAAACTCATTAAAGCCATTCTTCATCTTTGCACCCAAGTTTATTTCTAACACGGAAGTGTCCTTCACTCTGTGAAGTGTTCACCTGTTCACATATGTTGTCCAATTTTTGCATTAGAGCTCTTGCTGTATTAATATTTATTTTATATTTCCAGTTATTACCACAACTGCGAGTCTGGTTCTCCTGATGGTCAGTTAGATGAAAACTACAAGTCAAGAACCATAAGAATTTCATAGATGCAGGAACCGAGGCTAAAGAATGTTAGATGAATAGTTCAAGATCATACAGTTAAGTATGATACAGTGAAGGCAAACATATTGCTGAGCCCATCCTTGAGCCACCATAATATGAACACATTAAAAAGCTGCTGAGCAGATAAATGACCTGAAATTACTAAGCATGGAAAACTTGTCCAAAGTCTTGTAATAGAGATGATCTTAGGCAGTGATGTCAACCTTGGGACAGAGCTGAATGGGAAGCCATTAGGAATGTATGCCTATGTTTTGATGTTGAACTATGACAAAACCAGACAAGGAGGTAGGCATTTACTAGGTGGGCATCACTGTGATCAGTGTATATTTATATCTTACTTACACCCCAAGCTTGCTCACCTGGGGCAAACCAAGGACAGAGCAACATTTTACATAAGTTGTGAAGACCCCTAGCTCACCCTGACTCTTCATTAAGAAAATGCCATTTGCTTTTGCAATGAATAAGCCTTTGTAGCTTACAAAATAAGCTCTGTGATTTGTCTCTTCCTTTATTAAAACAAACAAAACTGGTAGCCCTACACTATCCCACAGCCAGGGAGATGCTGGCTGTAAGCCAGTACTATGGCTCTGCACGTCCAGCTAGTGGAAGGAGCTGGGATGGGGCCTGTGGGGTTTTCCCAGCTCCAAAGGCACAGTGGTCTACAGATTCCTCACGGATCAGGGAATTGGGGGAGGGGCTGGGCACAACACAGTTAATGGTCTTATAAACACCGCCTACCCATTAAATCCAGTAGACAGTGTATAACATGGCAAAGTGATTCACATAAGGTCCCCAGAGCCTGGATCCAGCATTGAATCAGATACATCACCTGCCAGACAGGTACAACTGAGAAGAGAAGAAAGGGTAATCTCACAGGTGTCTGTGGAACACATTAACTGCCCTGACCATAGCATGTCTGCCTTTCCATAACAACCTCTGGGGCTGGGTCTTTGTGGCCTGAATTCCATCCGTGATCAGCCACTGGCCCCAGACTTGCTTCTTCAGTTTGGAAGACATTGTTCAAAGGTTTGCTTCTCATACCAAAGGTCTCAAGATAGTCTACATAAAAGCTTCCAAATCTGTGACCTAATAAATATTATTCCTGAGGAAATAATTCAAAAGAACAATATGCAGAGATGTTACTTATAGCAGCCTAAGTTTATGACATTAGGGCCATGGCCTATGTATTTAATGGACTGTCATGTAGCTATTAATATAATTCTGTCCCATATTTAAAGTTCCAGACAAAAAGAAACTAGGAGTAAAAATATCAAAGTTTTAATATATGAGAATTTCCCAGAGAAATAAAGGTCATAAGCATTCATACTGAAATGATAGATTAAGATTCCAGTGCAAAAGGAAAGGACTGTCTAAACCTAGGTAGATTATTAGAAGATTTCAAGCATTAAGAGTGAAGAGGAAACCCCAAAGCTCCCCAAGGTGTAGAATAGACTCCTGTAAAGCAATAAGAATTAAACTGACCTCAAACTTCTCATAACCAATATTGGATGTTTAGGGCTATTTTATCCTTAGACATTAAGACACAGGGTCTAAGGCCTATGAGATTTAAGCTTTATGAAAGTGTTTTATGAAAGGGAACTTTATTATAGATATATACATTTTATCTATAACTGTATGTGATATACATAAAGAAACGTATTATATAACATAAATATTATTATACATAATACACAATGTGTATGATATAATAAATAGAAATATTATATCCATGTGTATATGTGTATATAGAGAGACAGAGACTAAAATACATAAAAATAAAAAAGATTAAATGAACACATAAAATATAGTACTCTGTCATTATATGATGGTTCTTTGTATTATGTTTTATATGAAGAGAGTGGAACTTCCAACATCCCGAGTACCTAGGATATACAAAAATTGTAAAAGTCTTGTAAATTCTTTAACTCTGGTCCTAATAACCTAACAATTATAAGAGAAGATCCCCTTCCCCCATAGGTTTGTATCTCCAGCCAAACTATCAATCAATTGCAAGGATCTCATAAAGAGATTTTTAGATGTGACAGAACTCGAAAATTTTAAGTTAATTTTAAGTTGCTAATGGGATTTGAGTACTGAAAATTAATTACACCTTTCACCTCTCCCCAAGTTAGTAGCCAATTAAGAAAAAGGCACAAGAAGCTGAATGATATGTGTTAAAAATTGTCCTTATTGCTCACAGCACTAAACTGGATCTTTGGTTGGCCCTCTAGGTGTCATAATAAACTCCAGATGGATTCGAAACCTAGAGTTTGGGATCAATCCCTCGAAGATTTTGTTGAGCAGACAGTCTTATTAGAATTATGGCTTTGTCTCCCTTAGGTGTAGAAAGGACCTCCATATATAATCTCAAAGCTGGGCTTGGACACTGACCCAGGTGTGCTTCTGGGTCCAGAATGCCAAACCAATGTGGGCCAACTAGAAAGAAAAATGCCAGAAGAGTTAAGCCATTGGTATCAGTGAGCTCTTTCTCTTTGCACCATTCACCATAAAGTCATGACTTCTTCACTAGCAACAAGCAAGTGAATGGAAAAGAGAGAAGCCAAGAGTCTTTCCTCCATTCATACTATTTCTCCTCCTGTGGTGCTGATCCAAATGTAGTGCTCAAGCTAAGAACATCAACATTGCCTGAGGAACTGGGCAAAATGCACATTCTCAGGCCCCACCCCAGACCTACCAAATCAGAGACTTTGGAGAGATGATCTAGCAAACTTTGTTTCTATAAGCCCTCCTGGGTGAGTCTGATGAACAATCAGAATCACTAGCCTGAGGCATGTAGTGGAAATTTGGTGTGTGTGTGTGTGTGTGTGTGTGTGTGTGTGTGTGTGTGTGTGTGTATTATTCAGCCAGGCACCCAGGGGCACCTAAGTGGCTCAGTTGGTTAAGCATCTGACTCTTGATTTAGGCTCAGATCATGGTCTCACGGTTCGCGGGATCAAACCCTACAGGGTACAATACTTGGAGCCTGCTTGGGATTCTCTCTCTCTGTCTCTCTCTCTGCCCCTCCTCTTCTCAAAAATAAACAAGCTTAAAAAAAAAAGGAGATACTGTCATTTGCTACACCATGGATAAACCTGGAGAATATTATGCGAAGTGAGAAAAGTTAGACACTCTAAGATAAACCCTGTATGATCTCCCTTACATAAGGAATCTCAAACAGCCAAACTCATAAAAGCAGTTAGTAGAACATTGGTTATCAGAGTGGAGAGGTGGGGCAAATGAGGAAATGTTGGCGAAGTGTATACAGTTGCAACGCTGTAGGATGAATAGGTCTAGAGCTTTAATGTGTAGCATGATGACTAGAGTTATTAATACTCTATTGTTTATTCCCAGTGAAATTTGCTCTGAGAGCACATTTCAGCTGTTCTCATCACACCAAAAAGGTAACTATGTGAGAAAATATATTCATTAGCTTGACTATAGTATTCATATCAAATGTATATGCCTATCAAATCATGCTTTATACCTTAAGTACATATAATTTTATTTAAAAAGAGAAAAAGAAAGATGGGGAAAGGCAGATTCTTGGCGATGTCTTCTGAGCAGCCATATCTTAAAAAGCCTTTGTCTGTCCTATCTCTTCTCACTTATTCCAGATTGCAAATTAATTCCTTGCTGGAATCACCTGGGAAGCTTTGCAAATACTGATATCTCAGCTCTAGCCCCATTGATTTGGATTTAATTTGTCTGGGTGTACTGTGGGCAACAGGAGTTTTTAAGGCTCTCCAGGTGACTCTACAATGTGTAGCCAAGGTGGAAAACCATTGGTTCATTGATTCTGAAAATCTGATTTTCAGATAAATAGCATGGGCATCACCTGCAAACTTGTTAAGAATCTAAGTTCATGGGTCCAACATACATTTACCAAATCAAAAGCTCTTAGGGGGGGTCTGGCCAGTGTGTCTTCACAAGCCCTCCAGCTCATACAGATGCATGCTCGGATATAGATAGATGATTTATTGATAGTTGCATTGAGAACCTCTGATATAGAGAGATGATTTAACAGGTTTGCTACCCCTAAAAGAGACATGAGTGAAACATCACCAGCTCTGGCCATGCACTAGGGAAAGTGGAAGGGGCTGGTGGTGAGTTTCCTGCTGTCCTGCCAAGATGAAAGAGCACAACTTACACAGTCAACTTCAATCCAGGGCCAATTAAAAAAAAAATCCCTTTTCAGGGCAAAGTAAGCATCACTTTGGCAATGGTAATGAGGAAGCAGAGCTTAGAAGGTGGCCAGTGGTGATGGCAGAGAACTCTGGAGGAGGTGTATCCTCGGGGGTAAAAGATGTAAAGGGATGAGGTGGTGCCTGCGATGGTGACCATTTAGACCTGAGAGAGTTTACAAAACCCTCTTGGCTTCTGCTGGGAAAGACAAAAAGCACATGTGGATGTAAAACTAGGTTTTGGCGTCATTGTGCCACAACTCACTGTATTCTCTTCACCCTCCACCTGACAGACGGAGCGTTACCTGCTAAGAAATAGCACATTAAAGGGAAAATATTGAGGAACAGGGAACATGCCCAAACTCATTCTACAAAGCCAATATTACCTTGATACCAAAACCAGATAAGGATACCACAAGAAAAGAAAACTATTGGCCAATATCTTTGATGATATAAGTGTAAAAATCCCAACCAAAATATTAGCAAATCAAATTCAAGAACACACGAAAAAGATTATACTCCATGATCAAGTGTGACTTGTCCCTAGAGTGCAAGGATGGTTCGACATGTACAAATCAATAAATGTAATTCATCACATCAACAAAATAAAAGATAAAAATGATAATCATTTCAATAGATACAGAAAAAGTAGTTGATAAAATACAACATCCTTTCATGATAAAAACCTCTAATAGATTGGGTACAGAAGGGATATACTTCAACACAATAAAGGCCATTAATGACAAGCCCACAATTAACATTATATTCAATAAAGAAAGGTTGAAAGTTTCCTCTGAGATTAAGAACAAGACAAAGGTCCTCACTCTCATGACTTCTATACAATATAGTACTGGGATTTCTAGCTAGAGTAATTAGGTAAGACAAGTAAATAAATATATTCAAACCTGGAAGAAGGAAGTAAAACAGTTACTATTTGCTGATGATATCATCTCATACACAGAAAATCCCAAAAAGTCAATTTAAAAAACTGTTGGAATGAATTGATCAGTAAGGTGGCAGTTTACAAAAATCAACTTACAGAAATTAATAGCATTCCTTTACATTAATGATAAAACACCAGAAAATAAATTTTAAAAAATATATATCCCAAATCACAATAGCATCAAAACATAAAAATAAAATAAAATAAAATACATAGGAATAAATTTAACCAAGAAAGTGAAAGATCAATGAAAACTACAAGACTTTGCTGAAAGAAAGCAAGAGACAAACCACTGTAAAGATATCCAGCATTCATGGATCAGAAGAATAAATACTGTTAAAATGTCTACATTACTCAACATCACATACTGATTCAATGCAACCCCCATCAAAGTGCCAAAGGTATTCCTCACATAAATAGAAGAAACAATCTTAAATTTTGTGTGGGTCCACAAAAGACCCCAAAGAACAAAAACAAAAGATGGAAGTGTCACATGTCCTGATTTCAAACTACACATCAAAGCAATAGTAAGGAAACAGTACGGCCGGCACAAATGGACCAATGGACCAATAGAAGAGTGAAATAGAGAGCCAAGAATTAAATCCCAGTATAATGGGTCAACTAATATTCAACACGAGGGCCCAGAATACCCAATGGGGGAAAATAGTCTCTTCCTATGGTGCTGGGAAGCTGAAGGAACACATACAGTATAATGAAATCGGACACCCACCTCATGCCACTCACAAAAATTAATTCATAATGAGTCAAAAACTTAGAAGATCTGATGCCATAAAACTCCTAGAAGAAAACACAGAGCAGTTAGTTCATTGATAGTGGTCCGGGCAATGAGTTTTTGGACATGATGCCAAAAAAAAACCCAACAAAAGTAAAAATCAACAAATGGCCCACATCAAACTCAAAAGCTGCTGCACAGCAAAAGAAACAACAAAATGAAATGGCAGGCAGAATGGGAGAAAAATTTTGCAAACCATATATTGTATAAGGAGTTCATATTCAAAACATATAAAGAAGTAACACAACTTAATAACAACAACAGCAGCAAATCTGATTTAAAAATGAGCAGAACTAAACAGACAGCTTTCTAAAGAGGACATGAAAATGGCCAATAGACCCATGAAAAGATGCTCAATATCACTTATTATTAGGGAGATGCAAATAAAAACCACAATGAGATACTACATCCCACCTGTGAGAATGGTCATCATCAAAGAAGACGAGAGATGATGAGCTCTGGTGGGGAAGGGAACCCTCACACACTATTGGTGGGGATGAAAATTAGTCCAATCACAATGGAAAGCAAGATGGAAATTCCTCAAAACATAAAAAATAGATCTACCATGCAATGCAACAATTCCATCTTCGGGTGTATACCCAGGAGAAAAGAAAACAGGGATTTCAATGAGATATATGCATTATTCACAATAGCAAAGATATGGAAACAACCCAATGTCCATGAACAGATGAATACATAAAAAATGTGATCTATATATACACGATGGAATATTATTCAGCCAAGAGAAAAAAAAAGATATCCTGCCATTTATGACAATATGGATGGTCCTGGAGCACATTGTGCTAAGCAAGATAAGTCCGACAAAGAAAGACAAGTTCTGTATGATACCACCTGTACACGGAATCTTAAAAAGTCAAACCTGTGAGAAAAACAGAATGAAGTGACACTTACTAGGGGATGGGGATTGGAGGGATAAGACTGATGATGTTTAGGGGTACAAACTTATAAGGAACAGTAAATAAGCCATAGGGATCTAATGTACAATACAAGGAATGAACACAGTAATATTGTACTATAAGGATGTAATGTGATAAATATTGCTTCAACGGCAATCATATTATAATAGAAATGTATCAAAGTAATATACTGTACAGCTTAAATTTACAAAACGCAACATGTCAAATTCAATTCAATTAAACTAAAAAAAAAAAAAGGATGGGGAGCATGTCATGGTAGAACAAAGGTAATGTGCTATCGAGCTGATCTGGGGTCAAATCCACTACCCGTAGGTCTGTCACTACTATCAGTGTGGCCAATTTATAGAAGTCAACAAATTCAGTTCTGTCATTGTAAGTGGAGGGTGATAAAATCTAAGCTGTTGATTTGTGTTGGAATTAGAGCAGTGCTTAGCGTAAGGACTGACAGCCATCAATCATAAGCAGTAACTTCTATAACAATTATTGCTATTATTTAGTCTTTTGTGTTCTGAGCACCCAATTTCACTGTGAGGAGAGGGGCGCTCCCTAAACCCCCATCAAGCAATGCAGTGACACCAGCTGGGTGCCACATAATTCAACTCAGTTCTAATACTATCTACCCAAGCATAATGTCAGATTCGGCAGGTTGAGGCTCAGTCCTGCAGGACTGCCCCACCCCCTTCAGAAGCCAGTCACCAGTCCTTAGCTACCACGTGTGCTACTGACCTACCTGCTACAAACTGGAGATTCCAGTAGCCCCCTCTTTGAGTTTGATTAATTCGCTACAGCGGCTCACAGAAATCAGAGAAACATTTTACTTGCTAGACTAGTGGTTTATTATAAGAGCTATAACTTAGGAACAGCCAGATGGAAGAGCTGCATATATGGAAAGGAGTGTGGAGCTTTCGTGCCCTCTCTCTCCACGGGTGCCACTCTTCCCAGTCTCCAGGTGTTCACCAACCGCCAGGCTCTCCAGACTCTCTTTGAGTTTCTGTGGAGGCTTCATTACAAAGGCACGATTAATTAAATCATTGGTCATCGACAATAAATCTCGATCTCCAGCCCCTTTAAGTTCCCTGGAGGTTGGGCAGTGAGATTGAAAGTTCTAGCCCTCTAATCCCATGGTTGGTGTTCCTGGCAATCAGCCTCCATCCTTTGGGGCTTTCCAAAAGTCACCTTATTCACATAACAAAATATACCTTTATTACTCTCATCACTTAGGAAATTCCAAGAGTTTTAGCTCTGCCAGAAAGAGGTTGAAGACCAAATATGTATTTGTTATTATGAATCACAATACCACATTTAGCCACTTAGTTAACAAATAATTATTAGGTGCTTCCTATGTGACAGGTTCTGGCAAAGCCTCTAAAAATAAAGTGGGGAAGGGAAGCAGACACAGTTCTTTTCCTTGGAAGCTGGCAGTCCTATAAGCTGCCCAAATATTAATCAAATAATTATCACACAAATAAATACAAGCATACCTCTAATAAGTGCTTTACGTGTCAGGGTTACAAAACTATGAGTGTAGATGACAAGTAGTGTAGTCTAATCTGGGAGATGGCAGTCAGATATCACAGATTTCCTGAGAAGGTGCCATTTGAAATGGCTGAAGTGATAAATGGTTGAATAGGCATGCGGAAAGCAAATCAATTTTTTTTTCCAAACAGTGGCAACAGCTTGTGCAAAGTCCTGTGGCAAAAAGAAACATCAAGGAACCAAGAATGACTGGTGGGTACTGAATTCAGAAATCAAAGGAGAATGTAGTTCGGGATTAATTAGGAGAGAGGTAAGGGACAGAAATACAAATGTTTAGTTCTTCTCTGTTGTTATTGGTAGTGGTGGTGGTGGTAATGGTGATGGTGGTGGTGGTGGTGGTGATGGTGGTGGTGAATGGTGGTGGTGGTGGTGGTGGTGGTGGTGGTGGTGGTGATGGTGGTGGTGAATGTGGTGGTGGTGGTGGTGATGCTGATGATGATGATTGTGATGGTGATGGTGGTGGCAGTGGTGAATGTGGTGGTGATGGTGATTGTGGTGAATATGGTGGTGATGGTGGTGGTGGTGGTGGTGATAGTGATGATGATGGTGATGGTGGTGGTGGTGATGCTGCTGCTGCTGATGGCGATGGTAGTGGTGGTGATGGTGGCAGTGGTGATGGTGGTGGTGAATATGGTGGTGATGGTGGTGGTGGTGGTAGTGGGGTGTGTGTGTGTGTGTGTGTGTGTGTGTGTGTGTGTGTGCGTGTGGTGTGCTTGCTTGTTAAATATATTCCATTGCAAATTTTTGCTCCTGCCTTCACAATCAACATTTAGTCACACACACTATGAAGACACACTGAGAGGCATGAGGCTGTGCTGGTCACACCCTGAGATGGTCCCGTCTGTGGGGCTGCGGGAAGCTCAGTCTATTTTCTGATGCAAAGGAGTGGCCTCAGTGTGGTGTGGCCATGAAACCACACACCTTTCTAATTTCCCATCTCCTGTGGGTTTCAACGGTGCACTTGGAGGTTGAATTAACAAATCACTTTCTAGCCATTCTCTAGCTATGGCTGTGTCCTAAAAAAAAACAAAAAACAAAAAAACAAAAAAACAAGAAAAACTCTGAATCTGGTACAAAGATGAATTAAACCCTATTGTTTTCCATACAAAGTTCTGAAGGTATTTACACATTTGGCCCCTGGTCCTTCTAGCATCTGCAGTGACTGGTACTGGCTGACATGTTGTTTCCCTACATCATTTTTATCACCACTGTCCGCTGTTGCTGGAAGACTTTCCAGGATCCTGCATGCATACTGCTTTTGATGGAAAAATGTCTCCCTTGGCACCTCCTCGTAGGAACCACATATATCAAAACTCAGCTCCCAGACCACCCTTCCAGCCAAACATTCATAAATGTCCAGGAGGGAAAGAAGTTATGCAGGAAGACTATATCTCTTAATAAAATCTTGAAAGAGTTTCCATTTCATTTCTCATAAATCCTCTGTAAGTGAGTGTCGTACAATACTTTCTTAAGAGGCAAAATTGCCTCCAAATCTTTTCCTAGATCATGACTACAGAGTCATTTGTACCCATCCAACACATCATGCTCCATCGTTGGCTTGACAGCGGGAGACATGATTTTTTATTTCATTTATTATATTATTATTCAAGCTCATTTTTAACAAATAGGCTTTCACTGAACACAGCTTCTTCTTAATATAAAAGTCTAATAAAGTTTAGCATAAATCTCACAACTTTTCCTTATAGGAGAACTTGTTTTAGGAGCCTCTGCTCTACATTTTTACATTCTAGAAAACGGTAGGCATTTGGGGAAGTAGGCATAGCACTGTGGGTAGGAATGTAAACTCTGGAATTAAATAGACTCAAGTTCAGATCCCAACATCTCTATGTAACTTAGTGCAAGGAACTTATCTCTTGGCATGCTTTGTTCTCTCATCTACAGAATGGGGAATATAAGAGATCATGGCAGAAAATTAAAAAGGATAGTGACCTAAAAGCCTAAAGTAGTGCCTGGCACATCATATACATTCAAGAAATTGTACTTCATTATTTCCTCTTAGCACCTAATCTAATAACAGCCTCAGGTCCTTCTATTTAATTATAGCAAAAGTTGCTATTTTTTGAGCATGTACTATATGCTATGAACTGCCAAGTATTTTACATGAATTGTCTCATTAAATGTTTTCAATAGCTCTGTAATATAGGTGTTATTCCCATTGCCATTTCACAGGTGGGGAAATTGAGAGGCAGAGACATTAAGTCTCTTATGCAGGGGGAGGGGGCAAGATGGCGGAGAAGTAAGGAGCTCCGTACTTGCACTCACGCCCATACATTACACGGAAAAGATCTGAAGCCATTGGAAACCTTAAAAAACCTGACAGATTGGGAGAAAAAGGATGCAGAATCCACTGAGAAAGCCTTCTAATGTGAGTGCGAACCGGGGAACATAAAATTGGGCCGGGATCGGAGACTCCAGGGTCGGAGGCGATCCCCCTCTACCCTCTACGGGGAGTGAGTGGGGAGAAAGAGAGTCCGAAACAGAAAAACCTCCGCTCAGAGGGAAAAACCTCTGCTCGGGGCATAGAAAGACCATACTTGCCAGATACCTGCACGCCGGGTCCCCTTGCGCCAACTGGTCCCGGGGGGGCTGAGCACACAGACTGCTTCTTTGTGCTGGCTCCTGGCAGCCTGGACTTCAGAGTAGTGGCGCGCCTGCCGCCATTGTCCTCCCGGCCGGCTTGGGCCCCAGAAAGAGCCACGCACAGACACCGGGCGCCGCGCTCCTGGCTGGCTGGAACTCTAGAGGGAAGGCAAAGAGCTAAAAATTGGGAAATTTGCCTGTGAGTTCGTGTTTCGGGTGACGAGTCATAGAGGGACCTGGTTTTCCTCACTCCAGTGGGCTCGGCGCCCCCGGCAGGCAAGCCCCCGCGCATGCGCGCCAGCCCCACCCAGGGAAGGAAGCAGCGATTCTGACTCCGCCCCCAGAGCTCGGCAAGGGAGCCTGGAATTGCCCCGAGGGGGTTGCCTGGGAAGCTGTGTCTAAGGCAATTTCAGCGGGGCGCGCGGACTGGGATTCGGAGATTGGGCCTGGCCTGGGTTGAAGAGTGCAACCAACTTTGGCTGCACCCCCGGTACGGGGAGTTTACACGCCCAAAAAAGCGAGGTGCAGCGCAGGGTTCAAGAAGGGACTGGAGCACCGTCACTCTCCTCCCCACAACCGCCAGGGCAGAGCTCCCGCCTGAGGCATTGGATCACGCCACGCCCATCCCTGCTTGAGAGCTGCCCTCCTCCCTTTTTTTTTTCTTTTTTTCTTCTTTTCTCTCTTTTTTCCCCAGAACACTGATCTGATTAACTCTGGTCGCCAGCTTCCTTAAACAATCACAACGAGTCCATTCTGTACATGTAAATTCTACACCTACGACATTTTCATCTCTTCCTCTCAGGAGTAATTAGACTATATCGTTTCTCTGGATAATACCAGCATCCTTCTCTCACCTATCCAACCATATTCTACCCTTTGCCTCTTTGAAAAAAGCTTCTTATTCCTTCTGCCTATTCATTCTAATTCCAATTTTGCCTCATCCCCGCCCTGGTTTCTCTATCTCTATGCTCTTCAACCAGCACTTCATACACACAGCTATTTAACTGTAGGTAGGAAATCCGGTTATATGCCTTAAACAGTTCTTTGTCCAACGGTTTTCTTCTTTTTTCCTTTTCTCCTTTTTGACCCTTTTATGTATTTTATACTCCCTATTATTTGCCCTCCCTCCTCCATCTTTTCTCTTAACTTTTTTGTTTTCCCACTCGCTTTGCATGTTAGTTGAATTAGCCTGTGCGTTTGTGCGCTCCTGCTCCCTGTGTGTTTGTCTGTCTGTTTTCTTTTCCAGGGCTACCTCAAGAAACAAGCCAGAGTACACAAGGTGAAGAGTCCCAAATATCACTACGAATAGGAAAATAAAATAACCAAGGTCCCAATAAAAGAGACCAAGAGATACCATTCAAAAAACACTCTCTGAAAGGATAGGCCCTGGACAGTCAAAGAGTCTTCTTGGATATAGTAGCACTCATAGATACAGAGAGCATTAACAGGTCTTTAAAACCAACAAGAGCCAGAAAGCTAATTAAAATGATGAAACGAAAGAGCTCTCCTCCAAAGAAACTCCAAGAAGAAATGACAGCTAATGAACTGCTCAAAACAGATATCAGCAGCATAAGTGAACAAGATTTTAGAATAATAATGGTAAAATTAATAGCTGGGCTTGAAAAACACATAGGGGACATCAAAGAAACTATGGCTACAGACAGAATGGAAGATAAAAATAGGCATGAAGAATTAAAAAATGCGATAAATGAGATCCATAATAAATTAGAGGCCTCCAATGCACGGCTTGAAGAGGCAGAAAGGAGAATAAGTGATTTAGAAGACACCATTATAGAAAAACGAGAAGCTGACAAAAAAAGAGACAAACTGATCCAGGAACAGGAAAGAAGAATTTGAGAGCTCAGTGATACAGTCAAACGCAACAATATCCGTATCATAGGAATCCCAAAAGAGGAAGAGACAGGGAAAGGTGCTGAAGGAGTCCTGGAACAAATCATAGCAGAGAACTTCCCCGACCTGGGGAAGGAAATAAATGTTGAAATACAAGAGGCTCAGAGGACTCCCCTCAGATGTAACTTGAATCGATCTTCTACATGGCATATCATACTAAAAATGGCAAAATACAAGGACAAAGAGAGAATTTTGAAAGCAGTTAGGGAGAAAAGGGCCCTAACATACAAAGGGAAACCCATCAGAGTGGTGACAGACCTATCTACTGAAACTTGGCAGGCCAGAAAGGAATGGCAGGAGATTTTCAATGTGATGAACAGTAAAATATGCAGCCAAGAATCCTCTATCCAGCAAGCCTGTCATTCAAAATAGAAGGAGAGATAAAAACCATTCCAAATAAACAGAAATAGAAAGAATTTGTCACCACTAAGCCTGCACTACAAGAAATCCTGAGGGGGACGCTCTGAAGGAAAGGTTGCAAGGAACAAAGATATCAGAGACACCACCACAAACATGAACCCTACAAAAGATACAAAGACTCTAAACCCACATATTTCAATAATAACACAATGTAAATGGGCTGAATGCTCCAGTCAAAAGACATAGGGTATCAGAATGGATAAACAAACAAAACCCATCTATATGCTGTCTACAAGAAACTCATTTTAGACTGGAAGATACCTTCAGATTAAAAGTAAGGGGATGGAGAAATATATATCATGCTACAGGAAATCAAAAGAAAGCTGGAGTAGCTATACTTATACCAGACAAACTGGACTTTAAATTGAAGACAATAACAAGAGGTGAAGAAGGGCACTACATAATAATTACAGGGTCCATCCATCAGGAAGAACTAACAATCATAAATGTCTACGCACCGAATGTGGAAGCACCTAAATATCTAAAACAATTAATCACAAACAGAAACAAGCTTACAGATAAGAATGTGCTAATAGCAGGGGACCTTAATACTCCGCTTACAGCAATGGATAGGTCAACCAGACAGAAAATCACTAAAGAAATAATGGACTTGAAAGACACATTGGACCAGATGGATCTGACAGATATATTTAGAACTTTACATCCTGAAGCAAGGGAATTTACTTTCTTCTCAAGAGCGCATGGCACATTCTCCAAGATAGATCACATACTGGGACATAAAGCAGCCCTCAATAAATATAAAAGAATAGAGATCATACCATGCACACTGTCAGATCATAATGCTTTGAAACTTGAAATCAATTACAGGAAGAAGTCTGGAAAACCTCCAGAAACATGGAGGTTAAAGAACACCCTTCTAAAGAATGAATGGGCCAATCAGGCAATTAGAGATGAAATTAAAAAATATATGGAAACAAATGAAAATGAAAACACAACAATTCAAAATCTATGGGATGCAGCAAAAGCAGTCCTAAGAGGAAAGTACATAGCTCTCCAGGCCTATTTCAAGAGATTAGAAAAAGCGCAAGTCCAAATTTTAACAGCTCACCTAAAGGAACTAGAGGCAGAGCAACAAGAATGCCCTAAACCCAGTAGAAGAAGAGAAATAGTAAAAATTAGAGGAGAAATAAACAACATAGAGACCAAAGAAACAATTGAACAGATCCATGAAACCAAGAGTTGGTTTTTTGAAAAAATAAACAAAATTGACAAATCTCTAGCCAGACTTATCAAAAAGAAAAGAGAGAGCACCCAAATAGACAAAACTATGAATGAAAATGGACTTATTACAACCAACCCCTCAGAAATACAAGCAATTATCAGGGAATACTATGAAAAATTATACACCAACCAATTGGACAACTTAAAAGAAATGGACAAATTCCTAAGCACACACTCACTACCAAAATTCACACGGGAAGAAATAGAAAACCTGAACAGATCCATAACGAGTGAAGAAGTCGAATCAGTGATCAAAAATCTCCCAACAAATAAGAGCCCTGGACCTGATGGCTTCCCTGGGGAATTCTACCAGACATTTAAAAGAGAATTAATCTCAATTCTTCTCAAGCTATTCCAAAAAATAGAAATCGAAGGAAAACTCCCAGATTCATTTTATGAAGCCAGCATGACTCTGATTCCCAAGCCAGACAGAGATCCAGCAAAAAAAGAGAACTACAGGCCAATATCCTTGATGAATATGGATGCAAAAATCCTCAACAAGATCCTTGCAAATCGAATCCAGCAGCACATAAAAAGAATCATCCACCAAGATCAAGTGGGATTCATTCCTGGGTTACAGGGCTGGTTCAACATTTGCAAATCACATCAATAAAAGAAAAGATAAAAACCATATGATCCTGTCAATAGATGCAGAAAAAGCATTTGACAAAATACAGCATTCCTTCTTAATAAAGACTCTCAAGAATGTCGGGATAGAAGGAACCTACTTAAACATCATCAATGTCATCTATGAGAAGCCTTCAGCTAACATCATCCTCAATGGGGAAAAACTGAGAGCTTTACCCCTGAGATCAGGAACATGACAGGGATGTCCACTCTCACCACTGTTGTTTAACATAGTGCTGGGAGTCCTAGCATCAGCCATCAGACAACAAAAGGAAATCAAAGGCATCAGAATAGGCAAAGAGGAAGTCAAACTTTCACTCTTTGCAGATGACATGATACTCTACATAGAAAACCCGACAGACTCCACCAGAAGCCTACTAGAACTGATCCAAGAATTCAGCCAAGTTGCAGGGTACAAAATCAACGTACAGAAATCGGTTGCATTTTTATACACCAACAATGAAGCAACAGAAAGAGAAATCAAGAAACTGATCCCATTCACAACTGCACAAAAAAAAACATAAAATACCTCGGAATAAACCTAACCAAGGATACAAGAGATCTGTATGATGAAAACTATAGAAAACTTAGGAAGGAGATTGAAGAAGACACAAAAAATTGGAAAAACATTCCATGCTCATGGATAGGAAGAATATAGTTAAGATGTCATTACTACCCAGAGCTATCTACACATTCAATGCAATTCCAATCAAAATTGCACCAGCATACTTCTCAAAACTAGAACAAACTATCCAAAAATTTGTATGGAACCACAAAAGACCCCGAATAGCCAAAGTAATCCTGAAAAATAAAACCAAAACGGGAGGGATCACCATCCCAGACTTTAGCCTCTACTACAAAACTGTCATCATCAAGACAGTATGGTATTGGCACAAAAACAGACACATAGACCAGTGGAACAGAATTGAGAACTCAGAAGTGGACCCAAAAGTATACAGCCAACTAATCTTTGACAAAGCAGGAAAGAATATCCAATGGAAAAAAGACAGCCTTTTAACAGATGGTGTTGGGAGAACTGGACAGCAACATGCAGAAGAATGAAACTAGATCATTTTCTCACACCGTGCACAAAAATAAACTCAAAATGGATAAAGGACCTGAACGTGAGACAGGAAACTATCAACACCCTAGAGGAGAAAGCAGGAAACAGCCTCTTGACCTCCACCGCAGCAACTTCTTACTTGACACATCCCCAAAAGCAAGGGAATCAAGAGCAAAAATAAACTGTTGGGACCTCATCAAGATTAAAAGCTTCTGCACAGCCAAGGAAACAACCCACAAAACTAATAGGCAACCAACGGAATGGGAAAAAATAGTTGCAAATGACATATCAGATAAAGGGTTAATGTCCAGAATCTATAAGGAACTCACCAAACTCCACACCCAAAAAACAAACAACCCAGCGAAGAAATGGGCAGAAGATATGAACAGACACTTCTCCAAAGAGGACATCCAGATGGCCAACAGACAGGTGAAACGATGCTCAGCATCCCTCCTCATCAGGGAAATACAAATCAAAACCACACTGAGATACCACCTCACGCCAGTCAGAGTGGCTAAAATGAGCAAATCGGAGAACTCTAGATGCTGGCGAGGATGTGGAGAAACGGGCACCCTCCTACACTGTTGGTGGGAATGTAAACTGGTACATCCCCTCTGGAAAACAGTGTGGAGGTTCCTCAAAATATTAACAATAGAACTCCCCTATGACCCAGCAATAGCACTGCTAGGAATTTACCCAAGGGATACAGAAATGCTGAGGCACAGGAGCACATGTACCCCAATGTTCATAGCAGCACTCTCCACAATAGCTAAAACATGGAAAAAGCTTAAGTGTCCATCAACGGACGAATGGATCAAGAAGACGTGGTTTATCTATAGCATGGAATACTATATGACAACGAGAAACAATGAAATCTGGCCATGTGTAGCAACATGGATGGACCTTGAGGGTGTTATGCTGAGCGAAATAAGTCAGGCAGAGAAGGACAAATATTATATGTTTGCACATATAGGAGGATTAGGAGGAACTTGATGGAGGAACAAGGGGGAGAAGAAGAGGGGAAATGGTGGGGGAACGGGAGAGAGGCAAACCATGAGAGACTTTTGAATGCTGACGAAAACTGAGGACTGATGGATGTGGGGGGGGGAGGGGTGATGGGCATGGAGGAGGGCACTTGTGGGGATGAGCACTGGGTGTTATGTGGAAACTAATTTGACAATAAACTATTTGTAAAAAAAAAAGTCCCTTATGCAGGTCACATGGCTGGTGAACAGGATAATTGCAGTGCCTTTGAATACCAGCTCTGTGCTCTAGGGGAGTCAGAGCAGCGAGGCTGTCCAAAGCTCCTGTGTTAAGGACAGAGCCAGAAGGACCTCCCCATGATGCTCTGTGATCCCCCTCGAGGGCAGGCACATCACATCTCAGACACCAGAGCTAGGGCTTGGTCACTAGACCAGAGCTGCCCATGGAGGGCCATTCCATGATCTGGTGAAATTTTGGAAAGTGCCTGGAATGTTGACTTGGTCAAATCCTCACTGAGCGGGGTCAAAGAGGTGAATGACCTTGGTTAACTGTTAAGTGTTCCAACCACCATTTTCTTTATTTGCAAAATGGGGAAAGGAATGGTAACCAGTTCTCAGGAACCTTCTAGGGAGGCTACACTGTGTTGCAGTTTAAGCATGCAGCTTCTGATGGCCTGAGGCTCACCCTGGACCACACTTTACCAACTGTGTGACTTTGAGGAAGTTACTAGATCTTTCTTAGCCTCAGTTACTCAGAAGTACTTACTTTTACTGATACTAGTGAACCAATGGCATTGTTACAATAACTTCAGCAGGATAAATATGAAGGTCACGGATATATTTTTGTCTCTTTTCCTTGTGTGAAGAGTTCTTCATTATGCCCCCGTTGCATGTCATCAGTCTCAAGGAATTTAATTTAGCCAAGTACATTATTAGTAACATTAGTTAGTTATTAGTGCCCCTAAATGACAAGTATCAAGTCATCCAAGGCTCCTGCATTACATTTGGCAGTTTCAGTTATGTGGTATGAGCGCTGGTGATGCAGAACTGGATTTTGGGTCCCTGAGTTCTGGCACAGCCCCCTCAGTGAAGCGATTTGGGATTCAGTCTGTGAAACTTCTTAGGGAATCAAAAGCCTTACATTTGTTCTGTCTGCAAACTTTCTCTGTAAAAGGCCAGATAACAGAGGGACACCTGAGTGGCTCAGTCGGTTAAGCATCCAACTTCAGCTAAGGTCATGATCTCATGGTTTGTGGGTTCAAGCCCCACGTCAGTCTCTGTGCTGACAGCTCAGAGTCTGGAGCCTGCTTCAGATTCTCTGTCTCCCTCTCTCTCTGCCCCTCCCCTGCTCATGCTCTATCTCTCTCTATCCCTCAAAAATAAATAAATGTTAAAAGGCCAGATAATACATACTTTTGGCTTTATGGACCAAGCATTAATGTCTTCAACTCTTACAAACCTGTTCTTACCAGAGGGCCACCACCCAGCCTAACAAAACAAGCAGCAGACTGCATGGGGTGGGGGCATAGAGTTTGCCAGACCTTGTCTCAGAGTGTGAGGGTTGAGACCACGGATCCTAGAGACAGACCACCCAGCCGTGTAGTCTACATTTGTTAGTTTGTGGCTGCTGACCCTTGGACAAGTTACTTAAACTCTCTGTGCCTTAGTTTCTTCATCTGTAGAAAAAGAATAAAGACACCCTGAGGATGCTGTGGGTTAAATGAGTAAACGCATATCTAGCACTTAGAGTGAGTGTTTTCCATGCAGTAAGGGCTAAGTGTTTCTTATTGTTGTTATCATCCTCCCGTTTTTCCCGTTTCTCCCAGTTAGGTAGATATATCGAGCATCAGTCATCCCTTCCGGCGCTGCATTCTGTTTCTCTAGAGTCCTGTAACTGGCTCTGTCTAAGTGTGCTTCCATTCTTCTCTTTCATCCATGCCAACTGGGAAGCTTGTTACAAATGCAGATTCCTGGACCCTTCCCCAGACTTGCTGAACCCTGCCTTCTGGAGGTAGGTCCCAGGAATGAACATTTAATATGCTTCATTGGTGATTGCCCTGCCCAAAAGTTTAGGGTCTTCTGCCCTCAGAGTTCTCCACCTCCTCCTTTGATCAAGATTCCAGGCTGGAAGATGGATGGTAAAGGAGGAACGCCAACCATTGAATTAACCTTACCTCCAATTCATCAGAAGACTCACTTGAGGCTCAAAACCCTGTGACCCACTTCCCAACTTCCTTCAAGACCAGGAGGGAAAGAAGTAACTCATGGCTGGGAAAACTAAGCACTGTCTCTGTCCAGACTGTGGTTGGACGGAGGAGAGCTAATTCTATGCAAAAAACGAATTCAGTGAAACCTTGTAGGTTTGGAAATCGGCATGAGAAAGCCAACCTCATAGTGGCCTGGTCCTCCCTCCAGGGCAAGAGGCTTGGAAGACACAGAAGCCTCTCTGGACTTCCAGAACCTCCACGATGAAAGGCAAGTACCCCAGGAAGAAGCTGCTCAGGGAAAATCCCTCTGGGTTTTACTTTCCGAAAGTGCAATAATCGTCATTTGTTTTTCAATTTATGCAATAGAAGTAAACATGTGGAGGTAGATGACTAGTTTCTCTTTTTTCTAAGGTAAAAACTTCAAAAAGCAGCAATTTGTATATAAAGTTAAAAGGCACTCTTCTATCCTCGGTCTCTCTAACTGAAGATAACTCTAATTACTATTTTCTTCTATGTCCTTCTAGAAGTGTCTTACGCATATGCATAGGAAATTTGCTGAATGTGTTTGCTAGAAATACATTTTGTTTGCACTAATAGAATCATACAATATTTACGCTAGGCAACTAGCTCTTTTGACTTAAATTATATTCTGGGCCAAATGTCCACTTTTAATTCCAAATATCCACTTCTATCACTTAGATCATTTCCAATATACCCATTCCCTTCTCTTTCCATTCTGTAATGTCATTCTCTATATTGCTTAGAAATTAGACTAATGGATGTCTTATCATCATCCAAGTGAGGTGGAATGCCTATAGATAAAGATATAGTTCTTAAAGCACAACAAATACATAGCCAAAACTCTCTGCCCACTCTCTAAATCAGTCCGATGTTTCTGCAGACTTCATCAGCAGACACCATCCCGCTTCCCACTCCTACTTCCCTCTGGCTCTAGGAACGGCTTCCAGCATAGGTGATGTGGCTGCCAAACCAAGAGGAGAAAACGTGTGTGCTTAGAGACACAGCCAGGCACTCTGTCGCCTGGGGGCTTCCCAGCTCCCATTTGGCAGTTCATAAGGAGATGTGAAAATCCAGGCAAGGTAGCAAAACATTGACGTGCTCACAAAATCTACTCCATCTAAACGCCATCGTTCATTGTGAAAGTCAGTAAGGTGATCACCTCCAGTGGAGGATAGGAGGCCTTCCAGAGGACTGAAGACAAGCAAAAAGAATCTGAATTTATAAGAAAAGAAAGAAAGCAGATTCCTCAATTATGGACCAGAGGCATGCTGTAGCTTATCAGAAAAATTTGACAGTGGACAAGTGAAATGAAGCCTTGTGAGCACTTAGTGAAAGGAACTAGCATGAAGTTACTGAGACGACACCATCCTTTGATACCCCAAAGACCGCATTCCCTTTTCTGGTGCTGCTGCCAGACTGGCAGACCAGGAAAATACCATAAACCTAGGAGATCAAGAAGTCAGCAAAGGGTTTTACAAAATCTTTTATAAGTGTGGGATGGCATTTCATTTAGCTTAGTTTGTTCTCAGGATGTCTGACTAGCTGTAGGTCATTAGTGGTGCACCTCAAGACTTGATGACATACTTATGGGGCCACGTGGATGACACACCCTCAGGGAAAGGCCAGTGAGAATTCCACTGCTGGGTAGGAATGAAACGATGTCTGAGGTAGGCCGAAATGGTGGGCTGTTTATTATAAGATGTGTGTTGGAGCTGATATAAACAAGCACAAATAAGTAAAGGTCATTATCAATGATGGAAAGACATGGAGACTGAGGGGAAAAGGAAAGAACAGAAGAAGGCCCTTCTGTGTCAGGCAGGTGGGCTGGTAGAGATTTGCCTCAGCGTCTTTGATCTCCTAGTCCTTAACTTGGTGTGAACGTCATAGAGAAGAAAGGAAAACGTCCGGATACTGTAGAAGTAACACCATGCAGGCTCTTAAAGAATAGAAGCTGCTCAAAAGAAGGGAACAAATAAAAAGGGGATTCTCATGGGTTTTCAAAACTCCTTCACAAAGGGTAGTCCACACAACTGGACCCCAGAGGGTCAAGTGGGACTTCGGTACCTACTGAAAATTTGACCTCTGCCTCTCTTGAGATAATGTCTCTGAGTGAATGAGAAAGTGAATGATGGAGTCATTCATTCAATCCGCTTGCTAGGGCAAGCATCTGCCTTGGACCCAGCCGGGTGACTTGTGCTGGGAAGATAAAAATGTGTGAGACATCTCTTAACTCTAAGAATCTCATAGCCAAGACAGCATTTCCCAAGGAATGATGCATGGATGACCTAAATCAGAGTCATCTGAATGCTTGTGTTAGAAATGTTGATTTCTGGAACCCACCCTCAATTTGCTAAATCTTTCTTTTCACAAGTCCCTTGGTCACCATTATGAAAACAACCACTGCTCTAAAGGAGGCATGTAAGACTCTGGCTCTAAGTATGAGAGGGAGTGCTGTATATGGAGGTGGGTAAAGAATGTATGCCCGCAGCGTAAGGCATGAGACTACACACATGAGTATCTGTGACTACATGTAGCAAAAGTAGATGCTTGGCTGCAAGCACAGTTATGCATTGTGGTCAATTACTTAATCAGATGAGAACACAGGACCATACCCTGAGTTTCTGAAACTGATGATAGTTCCTGCTCTATCCAGAGCAAGTTTAAGGGTCAGAGGTATGAAGCAACCTGCCTTTACAATTCCATCTGTGATCCATGGGACAGGAAATTAGTGGACATTTTTGAGACTGCCCATGTGCTGTCACAACAGCAATTTCCGGAGGCACATGGATCTGGACTTGTGTTTGGACTGTAATGCTTTTCACCTGTGTGATCTCGCTCAAGAAGCATGCTCATGGAGACTTATTGTCCCTGGTGGAAGAGTGGGGACAGCAGTGCCAACATTTCAGGGAACTGTCATTCTGACATTGCAGTGTGTGACGTGGCCCTGATGACTGGGCTCAGAAGACCTGAAGAAGCATGGAGCAGCATGGCTGGAGGCATAAGGTCAGTGGAGGCAGGGAGGGGACGCTGCTCTGGAGGTCTTGCACAAACTCATGAATTCACAGTGAAAATGGTTGTATCTTTTCCTCCCTCCTCTGATGCAAGCAGAGCTTTTCGCCAGCCCTTACAAGAGTGATCCATCAAGTCATTCCTTAAGGAACACCGTGCTCCCTGTGAATGGAATTGTTCAAGCAGGACCTGGACCATGGAGATGCACGCCTCATCCACCAGCAGGACTTGACTTTGGACATCTGTCATCTCCCCACACCAGGACCCCACAGTGTCGAGACCCTGGGTTTCTCCAGCATCCCAGCGTCTTGTTTATCAGCCAGGTCGTAAGAACATGTCTGCCTTCCACAGCAGGGTCTTCTTCTTGCCCACTGGCACCACTAAGAATAGCTCTAAAGAGTTGATCAGAGGTTGCCATGAGAAGGTCATATGCACAAACATGGGTTTCCATCCAGCTCCTCTCCCCAGTGAATGCACCACATCAGGTTGGAAGAGATGTGGCCCTCACCACAGGACCTTTCCCAAATGCACCCCGGAACAGGATGGGGGCAGTGCTCAGCTCGACTTACCACGTTCCAATGGCTTCCTACCTACCAGGCTGCCATATGTTCAGGATCATTCTATTGCCAGATGCATGTCAAAGTTTTCCTTTTCAAAATGTAATTTTCCCCAGAATTTATTGGCATCCTACAATGCTGCTTCTTGGCTGGAGAAGCGGCTTTTCTGCCATTAGGGCCCAAAATAGAAACCACACACAACCTTGACAGTAATCATGACCAAGGAGAGAGAACGCACATCTATTTATAAGGCACCTGAAGGTGAGTTCTTTGTGCTACTGCTTTGAAGATAAGGTCAACAGAGCTGGGAACATCAGCTTTCCCGACTTGTAACTTTATTGAAAACTAAGACAATCACAAATATGTAATAAATACTGAAACATTAGAGTAACATATGGGTAAATTTATTACTTTGAGTTTTAAAGAATTTAAGATATTCATGAATTAGAGTTTTGTTGCAAAGTCTCCTATTTTGTTCCATCTTATCCTTCACTTTACAGTGTTAGTGTCCCATGGGGGGGGGCACTCTCAGCATCTCATGACTCTGTGCATGCTACAGGACCCAGGCACGGGCTCGTGTGGGTCAGTGTGCCACCTAGATAGACGGTCAAAGTGTTCTCGAGAATTTTATTCAACAAAAGCACCACCATGTGTTTTTGGCATCCAGAAAGCACTTCTTGGAACGGAAATCACATTCATGTTTAAAATTTCATACTCCTTTTCACTTGAAGAGTTTGGGCAAAGAGTCAACATTTTTGTTTTATTTTAATGTCCTGGCAATTGGGGTGGCAGCCTTCATGGACCCAAGAGGTCACAGGCAAATCGGCTCTGAGAGCAAGCGCATCCACGTATCTCAGGATGCTGATGTTCACACACACACCCCTACTGCTTCATGAAGCTGACTCTCCTTTCCTTTCTGCATCCAGCCCAATGTTGCTACCTTCCCAGGCTGCTGCGACCTAGCTTATCTGCTCTGAGTGGTTTGGGAAGGAAACACACACTGCCTACTCAAAAAACTGCATACTGTTGGGGCACCCTGGGGTGGCCGCTGGAAGATGCTCTCTCCTGAGACTTTATGGATGCCAAACATGAGCACACTTAAGGAAGAACACATGTATGGGACATTTTGGACTATAAGAGAGTGTCAGCCCTATTCACACGTTTGTGGTCTCTGCTGAGGATGTTGCCGAAGACTCATTCAGGGGCTCTAGAGCCAGGTCTGGCTGCCAGCTGGTGTTGAGATGGAGTTTTCCCTCCTGAGTAATCAATTAATGTTTCCCAAGACAAGGCTGTGGAATGCTGCCAGCACAGTGGATTGCAGAATCTTGGGGCTGGAACTGCTTCTCAGACGCAGAGGTCACCATGTACATGTGGTGGGGATAAAACACAGAGGCAGGGAGAAGAAGCAGTGGCTACTGAAAGTAGGTCTTATGCAGGGAAAAGTTCTAGAACAGGGAACAAGAATATTACGCATAAGTTGTCATCAGCTGGATGATGTTGGAGATCACAGACAGATTTAGAGGGACTGGTGGAAGAATAGATATTACGTATAATCTGTTCCAATTCTGTATTTAGCAGACAACAGCTTTCATGGAGAAGCTTGGTTTGTAACACTTCACCACCACAAAAAGATAAAAAGGTAACCACCCAAAGTCTTTCCTCAAGGAATTGACAGGACTCGAGTAACATTCTGAGAAATGATAGCATATTAGCAAATAATAATAAAACACATATAGTTTTATAGTCACGAAAATCATGCTTTTCTTTTCTTTTTTTTTTTTTTTGAGCACTTACCATGGATCAAGCACTTTCCTAACACTTTATGCACACAATTTCCATGAGAGTTGACCCTTGAACAATGCAAGGTGTCAGAGGACCCACTCCACCAGTATAGTAAAAAATCCACACATGGGGTGCATGGGTAGCTCAGTCAGTTAAGTGTCTGACTTCAGCTCGGGTCATGATCTCCTGGTTCATGAGTTTGAGTATTGCATTGGGCTCTGTGCTGGCAACTTAGAGCCTAGAGCCTGCTTCAAATTCTGTGTCTCCCTCTTCCTCTGCACCTCCCCCACTCATACTCTGTCTCTCTCTCTTTCTCAAAAATAATAAACATCAATTTTTTTAAATCCACATATAAATTGTGACTCTCGCAAAACCTAACTAATAGCCTACTATTGTCCAAAAGCCTCACTAATCACATAAACAGTGGATTAACACATATGTTGTGTGTTATATAGATTATATCCTGTATTCTTATAGTGAAGTAAGCTGGAGAGAAGAAAATGTTATTAAGAAAATCATAAGGAAATCCACCTATAAGACTGTACTGTATTTACTGGAAAAAAAATCCGCATATTAAGTGGGTCCACACAGTTCAAAGCAGTGTTGCCCAAGGGCCAACTGTAATTTTTTAAAGCTTCAATTATTAAAAAAATATTTTAAAAATAGGTAGACATCATGAAGATGATGTCTTTAGAGATGAAGAAGCTGAGATTCAGCGCAGGGACAGAATGTGATAGAGCAACTGAGGTATTCGCTTTGGGCGTGAAATTAAAGAGGATCCCCTCTCACTCCCACCCCCAGCTAACCACAAGGAAAAAACTAAAGTAATCAAGACTTTTAAAAATCACAATTTTAATTTTTTTAAAATCACAATTTTAAAAAACAAATTACAATGAGCAAAACTTCAACATTTTAAATAATGACAGGATCGGTATTGGTGTGTTTTTCTCCTTTGCCTCTGGCTCCAGTTTGGCGTGCTGCAGTGCCAGTTTGGGGGAACGGTTAGAAGATTTTCCAAAGCTCACAAGTCAGTAAGTGGCAAATTTGGCCTAAGAGCTTTGACTTTCCAGGCTGAACTTTGTAACCACTGCTCTCCAAGTGGGAAGGTCAAGTACCTAGCCCTGCTGATGTGAGTCCCGGGCAGGATCTGTCAGGGGAAGCCTCTCTTGCCCACATCTGCAAGTGGGTTAAGACAGAGCAGATGTGCCAAGTCAGGAGAAAGGGGGCAAGAGCCAAGTCCCATCCAGTGAGGAGGAAAATGCCGCTGGCGCTCGGGAAGCTGGTTGTGAAATACAGAGGTTGAAAGGCCATTGTGGGGAACAGGATAGCAGCTGAGGACACGAAGTGGGAGTCAGGGCTGGACGCATCCCTGAGTTAAGCAGGGGCTTCTAGAGACTCCAGGAAAAATGATGTGCAGAAGGAGGGCAAGTGGCTCCATGCAAAGGGTGGAGAAGAAGGGCATCCTGCCACAGGGTGTTGGTTCAAAGTCACTCCAGATTGGCAATCAGAAAACGAGGACCTGCAACTTAACAGCCACGCCATGCTGTCCCGCCACCAGGGAAAGGGGGACTGCCCTATCCACTTCCATATTTCTGCCCACACCCCTGCCCCACAGATATGTGGCCCCTGGAATGGGACAAGGTGTGTTGATAACCTGCTGGGGACAGGGTCGACTCTGGCATGCAAACACAGGAAGATACTTTTCTGCTGAAGGTCTGAGAGCATTTCACTAATTGGGGCCCCTCTCCTACATTTCCCTTTGTGTTTAACGACCTTAATCATCTGCTGGTGCTCAGCTCATAGGGCTTGTCTTCAGAGGGGCCTATAGGATTGCTCCGAGTCCAACGGGCAGCCCAGCAAGGGGCTGCAGGTGGGGATGGGGGCTGGAGGTGGGTTTCCAATCGAGGCAATGTGGAATTTCACTTACAAGCTGATGGAATGCAAAAGCTGTTGGAATCCCATCCTAGAGAGCACCCCAAGGAGCTCCTCCTGAGTGTCCTCACATTACTGCCTGTGGTGGCAACATCCACGCTAATGCAAGAGATGTCTCCCCAGATACCCAGGTAATCTAAGAAACATACCATTCTGACTTCAAGGGGGCATCACCTAACAGGCCTGGAGATGTGAGGCTCTAATTCTCTGCTGTTCTCAGTGGTCCACTGACCTTCACAAAATAAGTGACTTCAATGAGGAATATCCCCTTTCCTTCTGCATCGCCAGACTTCACAGCCCTACACGAAGAAGCGCTGAGGCCCCTCTCCCTCTGCTCAGCCTCGCACACGAAAAAGCTTAGGCAGGGAGCCAGCTAACCTGCTTGGCTATTGGCACCTTGAAATGGAAGTAAATCCCCAATCTTCTGATTTATTATTTCCTGTTCTTCAAAGAGAGGGGCAGGCAGCAATGCTTGAAGTATTTAGGTAGTTAGTCACTGTACAAATCCATCTCTTGTCTCACCCCCAATTCAGGGGAATAATATTTTTTTTTCTGTGAGTTACATAAGGCATGATAGAAAGCATTTCTGAACCCTCTCTGCCTCAGGACCGATTATCTCTAGAAAATCTTTCATAGTTTCTAAACTAAGTACCTGGGGCTCACAACGTGAGTGAGCTCTAGTTCTCTCATGAGTTAACCTTGCCGCCACCTTCTCTCCTTCCATCATCTTGTCTTCAATTGTAATGCTGTTCCATCCAAACCGTAGGCACACAGTACATGTGTGTGTGTGAGGTGCTGTGCTTATGTCCTGGGGATTTTGGATGTTAAGTCAAAAACAAAAATGCCATGGGAATAAATGTGGCCTGGACGATTTCATAATTGGCCAGAGGACTGAGGTCATGACCAACTAGAACTTCCCAAACACACGTCCTGGCTCAAGCAAAGGCAGGTGATAATGACATTCATCCCTTGGGGATTTATCCATTTCTGTGTTGGTGTATATGTTGCCCCTAAATAAATGACCAGGAGAGGCATGAAGGAACCATGACCAGCTGGCACATCTGTAACTGAACCCTGCTGACGACTGTGCAGTGGAGGGGGATCATCTGATAAGGCTAAAGTGGCCTTGTTCTTGGGGTGAATGCGCCTTAGGTCTGGGCTTCCCCCAGACATGCTGGGGCAGGCACCACGGTTCAGTGGTAAAACTAACCTGAGCATCCTCCTCACTGCCCTTTCTCTTCCTCAGTTGGGTCCTTAAACAATTCTATACTCCTGTTCGGCTCAGAATTCACCTATCTCTCATTAGCTCATCTCTTTAAAAAAAAATTTTTTTTTTAAGGTTTATTTGTTTTTGAGAGAGAGAGAGAGACACAGAGTGTGAGCAGGGAAGGGGCAGAGAGAGAAGGAGACACAGAATCCAAAGCAGGCTCCAGGCTCTGAGCTGTCAGCAGAGCCTGATGCGGGGCTCCAACTCATGAATTGTGAGATCATGACCTGAGCTGAAGTCGGATGCTTAACCCACCAAGCTGCCCAGGCACCCCCCAGCTCATTTCTTGAATTAGCCTTCATCTCTGGATCTCAGGACCCAAAGCCACAATTCCAGGCTGGTAGCTCATAACTTAACTAGTTTTCTGCCCTTCATCTCTCAACAGGACCGACTTTCAATTACTATTTTAGCTGTCTGCTCTGGCCTTGACTAAGATCT
Source organism: Proteles cristata cristata (assembly GCA_017311185.1). Taxonomy (NCBI): domain Eukaryota; kingdom Metazoa; phylum Chordata; class Mammalia; order Carnivora; family Hyaenidae; genus Proteles; species Proteles cristata. The sequence goes on along the minus strand of JAESUZ010000053.1, from coordinate 194,076 downwards.
GCATCTTGCTTCCAAGAGTGCCAATATTGGTCACGAAAGATCCAGCTGTCCCTCATCCATGGTTGTTCAATTTATAAGTATCCATATATATGGGGCGCCTGGGTGGCTTAGTCGGTTAAGCGTCCGACTTTCGCTTGGGTCATGATCTCGCGGTTCGTGGGTTCGAGCCCCGCGTCGGGCTCTGTGCTGACTGCCAGCTCAGAGCCTGGAGCCTGTTTCAGTCTGTGACTCCCTCTCTCTCTGACCCTCCCCTGCTCACGCTGTCTCTCTCTGTCTCCTAAAAATAAATAAAACATTAAAAAAAAAAAAAAAGAAAATATAAGTATCCATTTATCTTAATACACGTTAGGAAGCATTAAAGAAGACCCTAGAGCTCATATGCACACACACTGACTCTACATCGTAAACAGAGCCCATCTGGACAGGGGGTGACCAGGCACATTGCCTGTGTAAATCCAGAAATGCAGTGCCCAGGTGTGTGAGTCAACACCTTCTAAACCTGGCAGTGGGAGATCCAACCCTAGGCATCTGGTTCATTTTTGCCTCTAAGTCTGGGACCAAGTTCCAAAGCTACTGAGACCCTGGGTTACCATTTGAACTCGATTTGGGTTCAGGTCCCTCTTGAACCTCTGTCTCCTGCTCTGACCTTGAAATCAGCCTCCTAAGAGAGAGTGTTAGCCTCCTGCCTGGCCTCCACCCCTGCTGGGCAGTTTGGCCTTCCAGGGACCCTCTGTGGTACTTCTGATTATACCTCTGCCAGTAGCCTGGCTGCCCCTGTGGGTGCCCTAGACCCTGTGCATTAATGTGACTTTCCACTTCTGTGCCTGGATATTACCAGGGTGGTCCTAGACCTGCTGAGGGCCGGGCATTATCAAGAAGTGACTTCTCCAGGCCAGGTGCAGGAAGACTGACACGTTCGCAATCATATAAGGAAGAGAGAAAGAAAAATCAAAAAACAAAAACCAAAGAAGATATATTGGCTATTATCCTTCTTCCTTCCTTCTTGTCTTCTCTCTCCCTCCCCTTCCCTACAGCACTTCCCCCTCCTTCCCTGCTCCCTCCCTCGCCCCCTTCTTTCCTTCATTTTAGTCAATAAACAGCATGTTAAGTACACGCTTTGTAAGAATTTGCAAATCTGGTTGGAAAGAACACCCCCAACTTTTCTCTGAAATACACACACACACACACACACACACACACACACACACACACACACAGTGAGAAAAATGGTCAAAGGGAATATAACATTAAGCATCAAAATGAACAATGCAAACAGAAACAGTTCCTACGGTTGACAGAGAGGAAAGCAAAACGGCATCTGAATCCATCTTAGAATAAAAGTTAACACAAGTAAAGTGTTCTCTATTAGTTATTGAGTATTTCTATAGCTGCACAAGACAAGGTATTTTTCTCAGTAGCACCCACTTGTCAGATAGTTTCAGTTCACCAAATGGTGGTTATGCCCATGATACGTGTGTGTGTGTGTGTGTGTGTGTATGTGTGTGTGTGTGTGTAAATGCTTTGTGGGGTTGATGAGGGAGCATAAGGCAAGTGGACGGGCCACGAACACACACAAAATGTGTGATCTGCCTCTCCTCGGGCACTCCTGGCTGCCCAACAACAAAGGAAAGGGGGAAAACAACTGGTTAACTGTTACAGTCACAGTCCCTCAGGACTCAGTCTCCATCACCCTCCACAGTGATGTGGGGAACAAAGGCACAGGGAAATGGCAGATAGAATGAAATTTCCTTATAGTCTGCAGCCCACTGGCAAAAACTTCAGGCAGGCAGAGTAACATGTTTCTCCAGGGTCCTTACTGTCTACATTAGCTCATGCTTTGCTGGACAGAAAGACACCTTGAGCTGGACAATAGCTGGGCCTCCACCATCCTGGGAGTCAGCATATGAAAATCTCACTGGAAACTTCTCCTGGATGTTACGTCCCCCAACCCCATAGCATACAACTCGTCTCTTCTCATGGCCCCAGGCAGTTCTTCTGACCACGGGTCCTACCCGCCCCGCGCCCCGTGCTTCAATAAAATCACCTTTTTGCACCAAAGATATCTTTGTCTACAGACCCCAAGAACCCCACTATCAACCCAAGAAACCTCATCAGGGTTTGCTTTAAGAATTCTCTAACACTCACATCTCTATGAGGTAGGAGTTAAGTCAAGCCAAGGAGGAAGCCAGGGCTTAGAGCAATGAAGTAAGGTGTACAGCGAGGAAGCGGCAGGGCTGAGTTTCCCCTTCTGCGGGAGCCTTGCACCCGGAGGCCTGCAGGTGAGCGGGGAGCTGTCCGTGGACGTCCACAAGTGCCCGCATGGAGAACTCGAGCTTGAAGCAAAGGCAGTAAGAAACCCTAGAAAGTGTTTGGTGGAGAAGTGACTCAGTGGCTTCAGTTTTTAAGTGGATTAATTCAGCCCAAAGAGCTGTATGTGTTGAGGAAGGGGTTGGGTGTGGAGGAGAGCAGAAATTGAGCAGTTGACCAATGACTCTCATTTGCTAGCAGGATCGTCTCCTTCATCATCCCAATGGTTTAGAAACCGAGCACATGGCCCGAATGACAGTCCCGAAACACATTTCCAGGAAAACTTTGTCGTCTCAGTTGCTTGCCTTTATAGCGATGCCTCAGAGTGGCTCCTTCCCTCAGATTTTCACTACTCAAGTCCGTAACACCACTCCAGAATTTGTAAAAGAGGAAAGAAAAAAGCGTTTTCAAAGCAAAGATATTAGTTCCTTCTGATGTCGCGTTATGTCTGGCGAGTCAGGGTGGGGTCAGGGACTCTGTGCAGACAAGAGTGAAACATGCTCAACATTTCACCAACAGGAGACAGGATTTGGGCAGGAGCTGCTAATGACTGAGATGCCTTAGTATCTGTTTTCTGATGGAGACAGTTCCAGACCGGATTTCAACTAGGCTGGGGCAACACTCCCTTCCTGCTCAGGCTGATTCCTAGGCTATAGGATGGGGTTGCAAAAGACATACAATGAGTGGACTTGTCCTCGTGGAGGCCAGAGCCTTTCCCAGAAGTGTTAAGTCCAGTGATTTCTCCAGAAAAAGGAAACACGGAGGGAGGATGGATCAGGGTGCTGACTAATCTATAAACCAAGGCCCCAGAGGGGCAGAAACTGAAATCATTTATTTATAATTAGAGATGCAATGGGCTGTGTGACTTGAAAATTCATGATTTGACGTTCGTGGTGAAAATGCTCAATAATAATACAGAAAAACAATGAAAGCTTGGAAAAGAAATATTTGGATTTATATCAGGTATCCCCTTCTCAAGCAAGAGCAACACAGGTCTTCTGATAAGTCACCACTTTGAAGACTAAAATTGACCATAACCTCCAAATTCTCCCTTCGGGGCTCCCTGTCCCTGGAGTTGGTTCTATTTAGGGCAAGAGGTCTCCAGGCTAGGATGGGGCGCAGAGAGGCAAGTCTGACTTCTCTGAACTTCCTATCGGGAATGACCTTTGAAGAATGTGCCCCCCTGGGATTCTAGAATCCGGAAACAAATATAACTGACATTATCTGCAACAAGGAGAGTTAGAGACCAACTCAATGTTTACTTTGAAAAAACATCTGAGGACTTCTGATCTAGAATTTTCACTGAAAACAAGACACATGAAAGCATGCTTACAATATGATATTAAATGGGGTGGGGGGGTGGAGGGAATCAGAATGCGGAGCTCCTGATTTCAAAGATAGATGGCAAGTACACAGGACCAGGATGGAATTTGCAAAGGTGAAAATAGTTAATTTAGGGCTAAGACATTTAAGAAGTTACAAAGAAATGTTGTATCTGCTGTCATTATGCATTGCTGTTTTATTGATTTTACATTCTTAAAAGTGGATCGAAAACCCATCCATTGTATAGAATTATCATCAGTAAATTGGTTCCCAGGGAGCTGGGTGTGGTCTTCTGCCATTTTCCATCCCCCAAAGTTTGTCATGAAGAATAAGTAAGTTAACAATACACAGCAATTAGCATTGCTTGGCATAGGGTGGCCCACCTTCTAGTTTTCATTGTCATTATGATTAACACTCATCTCCAGCAAAGCCCAAGGGGACATATCCATTAAGCTTCTAGCCCTGATTGAGTTTCCCCAGTGGTAGTCAGCCTCCACTGCCTGTCTCCCTCTTTCCTTACTAAAATCCCACCCTAGTTTGCATAAACCTACCTGAGTAAATACTGACGGATCTGACCAGTCCTGCTGTTGTGCGTGTGAAAGGATGTAGGTAATACAAACTAAGTGCCTTACTGAATGGTGCCATGAATTTATTACAAAAGAAAAAAATATGCCTGAGTTGCTCGCTGTTGCCACTGCCACATTTGTTAGCAATATCTGAAGGCGTTTCCTGTGCTTGCTGACATCTGTGAGGTCTGCTATTCTGGAAGAGCCATCCGATTCTTCCAACCTCCAAAGCTAAGAGACATTTGCAGCCTTCATTTGGTGTCTCTTACAGGGGATTTTCCTCTGTAAAAGAAGCCCTCAGTGGAGGGTCTGACTTCATTGGGAATTATCTCCCAAAACCCCAGGCCTTGTGTTCTAGAGAGTAAGTATTAAATTAAAATAAATATTTTGTTCTCCCTCACCCTCTCCAGAGGCCAAGTGTCCCAAGAAAGAGCACTGGCAACAGGGCACAGAGCACAGTCCATTTAAGAACCGAGCTTCCTGGTGCTGGGGACCGCCTCAGCAGGGGCTGATCCGCAAAGAAGCCGAAGCCCAGGATGTCCTCAAACCTCTCCATCACTTAGGTGCACTTAGGATGCTCTAAATGCACTCAATTGGTGCCCTGATTCCAGTGTCCTAGCGGAAATCCACAGTGTGGACTTCAAAACAGAAGCAACACCAACCTGTCATTAACACACTGTTATTGACCGTGACTGCACTGGAGTGGCCCTGAGACACAACCGTTGTGTTTGTTTCACATTTCAATACCCCTGAAGTCAGGGGTGCGGAGCAGCCAGGCAGCCGACAGACACATGCACTCCTATCGCCTGCACACGATCCTCCGCATTTTCGGGATGTGTGTCAGCGGTCTGCAGGAAAAGCCCACAGACTAGGATTGACCTCTTTTCAGAAATATTCCTTCACCAATATGGTTGAAAGCACAGAAGACTAGCATGTAAGAAAAAGCCGAGCAACGGATTCTGAGCCAGGGAGTGATTCACAAGACTCAGACTCGAGTATAAAATGTTTTAAGAACACCTTAAACAATTTATGGTGCAATCATTTGCCTTTCTGTATGTGTACAGGCGTGATATATGGCAAAAGTCTATATACATAACTCTAAAAGGAATTATGCTTTAAAAATGAGAATTACCTAGTTTAAACACAAGAAAAGTTGTTTTTAGAATAAAGGTTATTCTATTACTCACCTATGGAATATAGCCTTTTCTCAGGTTGAACAGCTGTCTACGTCAGTGGTATGAAAAAAACAAAAGAGAACAATGTGTGCATTACACGTGGTTAAATATCCGGAAGATATCCGATTAGCCAATATAGCGGTCTTCCTATAAACACCCCTATAACTGACTGTGACTCCATGGTCTGATGAGTCTTCTACCTGATTTGAGAGAGACACGATTCTGGACCAATGCAATTTGAATAAGCCACTCACAAAAATTCACTCAAAATGCACTGACTTAAAAAAAAATCACATTTATCGAACATGTGCTAGACATTGTGCTAGGCATTTTGTATGCATTAGCTCATTCAATCCTCATGAGGAATCTGCAAGGCAGATATCAATCTCTGTAAATTACAGATGAAAAAAATGGACCAGAAGGATTTTCTCCTTGCTCCAAGTTACACAACTGGTACAGTAAAAATATGGGGTTTGAGCTCCAAACACTATGTTCTTTATTATATATTCTTAATACAAAGTATTGAATTATCCCTCAATCAATCTACGCCAAGAATCGTCCCACACACAAACACACAAACTAAATTGCGAAACCCACAAACTAAGAGCAAGTAATGAAATGTTTATATGAGTCAAAAGAAATATTGAGCCAAGTAATCACTTATTTCATCAGCAAATGCATTAAAACATAAAATGATTGATGATGATGTAAAAGAAAGTGATCAACGGACCTCAGGATCTTGACATTGTGTGATACATGAGCCACGCTTGTTATGGAAAGTCCTGAAATTGTTTAACCTGTGTGAGTGAGGGGTGGGAGGTCATGCTTTCCAAGGTGGTGACAAATTTTTCTATTTAAGAGAAAAAACACCTCTATATATGTTGTACTCTCCTCCCCGACATAAGCTCAAGGTTCATGAGGAAGGAAACACTTTCAATAGTGTGTTCATTTAACCTCAGTGAGAATGCATTCTGATCATGAGGTCTCAGAACTTGAAATAAGCTTTAGATAGAATGGCTCCCATTTTAAACACCAGGTACAAGGACTCCATCAATAAGAAGCTGATCTCCACCTCAATGTTAGACCCACTGGGCAAGAGAAAGAGTTTGAAAAGAGAAATTGCTCAGTAAGTGACGTTATCTTTTAAAAATATATTAAAAATACTCAGCTCTGACAGTCTTCAAAGAGGATACACAAAACCAGCAAAAATCAAATTATTAATATACAGCACAAGTAAGGACGTGGCCAAGCTTATATGCACAGACTGCCTCTGTGCAACACTGAAGAACCTTCTTCTGCAGATGGACACAGCCAATAGTTTACCATGTATTAAGTGTAAAAAATTAAAAACCATAACAAAGTCAAACTTTGTTTAGACTGGTATAAACTGAGAGAGAAGATCAAGTCTATGAAAAAGGAAGAGCAGCAAAGATCTAGGTGGACAGATGCACATCACCGAAGTTGACTGGGAAAGAGCTCAGTAGACCCAGAGATAGATCCAGGACACCAGGATCTTATTTGATGGTTTCAGGTATATCCAAACATGTGCAGATAGATTCTCTAAGAAGGAGGCTGTAAAGAGCTATGGTTAAGTGGGCCTGGCCTGGCCACAAGAAATTCAGAAAGGAGGGGTGCCTGGGTGGCTGGCTGGTTGGGTGCCCAACTTCGGCTCAGGTCCTGATCTCATAGTTTGTGCATTTGAGCTTCACCTCAGGCTCTGTGCTGACAGCTTAGAGCCTAGAGCCTGCTCTGGATTCTGTGTCTCCCTCTCTCTCTGTTCCTCCCCCGCTTGCTCACTCATTCTCTTTCTCTCTCTCTGTCTCTGTCTCTGTCTCTCTCAAAAATAAACACTTGAGAAAAAAAAATTCAGAAGGGAAATGGAATGATGACCAGGGAACATATTCAAACGTTTAACTGCAGGGTTTGGCCAAAAAAAAAAAAAAAAAAGGCTGAGCTAAGGCTTTGCTTCCAGGTGAGTTGCAGAAGGACACACCCTACACCCCTTGCTTATACCCTGTTGATCGAAGTTGTGGTACAGGGCCTTGGCTGTTCCAAGTGGGATATAGGTTGCTGGACTAGTCTGAATTAAGTAACCTTAAACATTTATGTACCTTCTGGAATCGCACCCCTCTGCTTTTCTGTCCTTGACCCATCTCCGGTGTATTAGAGGAAGACCAGACGATGCAAAAGCAGAATGGGGGAAATGCTGATGCCCTGTGCATGAAGGAGGAAGGGAGGCTGAATGCCTTCAGATTCCTGCCACTGATATGCTAGTGTCTGGAATTTCATTCTCTCTTTAGGTTATTGTCACTTTCCAAAGATCTCATCTATCTTTTATCTAGCTATTACTCTGCTCACCTCTCTTCCTATCAGATCTATCTTAACTTGCAATAATGTCTGAGAAGGATGACCCCTTTAGCCAACATATATGATTTTTAGCTTCTACAGAAATAATTTATCATGTGAGCAGAAATGGACAGGTAGGTTTTAAAATAGAAGAGGAATAAGTTTGAAAGCATGAGAACCCAGAATGAGAGAGAGAGAGAAGAGAGTCACACAGAGAGAGGAAGAGGAGAGGGGGCGGGGTGTGTGTGTGTGGCTGTGTTATTTGGGTCATATGGAAGATTCAGGAAGAGTAGAGAAATAGTACCACCTCTGTCCTTTACGGCACGACTGTTATGTGCCAGGCACTGTGCCAGACACCTTCTGTGGAGCATCTCATGAACAACTCCCTCAAGTAGTTGTGGTTTTTTTTTTTTCCAAGGAGGAGGGACTTGATGTGAAAACCAAAGACTAGTTACTCAATGAATGAGAAACAGATAAAGTTCTCACTGAGTTGTCTTTGCCATTCCAAAACCTTTCCTTCTCCTCTCTTTTGGTTTCTTTCTAAAACATCCCCAAAGATTCACCTTGCCTCATGGAATGACAAATGACAGCTCTGAAAGAAATGTATGATCCTAGAGCACAGCCCTCCCATTTTATAGATGGGAGGCCAAGGAAGTTGTGTGAGCTGCACACTGAGCAAGGCCCTAGTCTGGGCAAGAAATCCAAGCTATTCTCTTCACTTCTACTCTAGAGTGTTCTTACTAGGTCTCCAGGGACATGTCAAGACCACAACTGAGAAGGACGTGTAGCCCGCCCCAGGTTTTTCCTGGCATCCGCCTGCTTCAGCATGCATAATTAGACTGTCCACTTTGGGAACGTTGCATCCAAACATTTTCTAAATTCTTTTGTTTTGGCATCTTGCCTTAACACTCCACTCATTTGTAGAAAACTATCATTTTCTATTTTGCTTTACTTCTGTCCTTCTGAACTATTGGATAAATACTGAATTTACAGAAAGCAAACAGTGACAACAGTATCCAAAGAAACGATTTGGCTCACTTCTCCTTCTGTAGTGTCCTTGCTTTTAAGTCTATGTGTACTCTAAGCCTCTAGTATTCTTCAACTCAAAAAAATTTAGTTTTTCAACTTTAAAAGTTTGCTCATAAGTGTTCTGAATATGTTTACTGGGGGAAAAATACTTTAAATAAAAATCATTGTTCAGATGTCATTCACATCAATCATTTCCTTGCAACAGCAAAGAGTAGAAATAATTGCAATCGTGTGCCCTGTACTTGAAGAATGTAATGCGGAAGAAAAAAACCAGGATTATTTCAACAAGAGTCTGGAAGTGTCCAGCATTTCCAAGACCATCTTTTGCCCATCAGTTTCTCCAGAAACACCAGTGACTATTCGTCCAACAGTGTTTCCAATTACACAACACCCACATTCCTAGCAATCATTCCTTCCCATCCGTATGCATACCCACACAATCCCACTCATTGCTCATTTCACCAACTCTCTTTTCATGCCAGATACTCATTCTGGCAGAAGCATCGGGCTGAATCAACAGGGGTCAGAGCAGCTGCAAAACCAATCCGGTGCCAGATCTGCATCAAGGCCAGTGGATCACGTGGGATAACTTGCCATGATCCCATGAAATTTGACTGTTTGCTTCCTGCAACTTTCTCCCTACATACGCTTTACCTATACAAACAGCAAGGTCCTTGAGAAGAAATTAACAAAGAGTAAGAAGGGAATAGCCGAGAGGCACATGGTCTTTATGGGACTCCGGTCATGAGTTGTTGCCTCAGGTTGAGAAAAAGCTGACTTTTAGCCATCTCGTAGAATAAGCTCAAAACTTGGACTGTAGGACCCTGTCACCTACCATAGCCCTCAGGGCTGTAAAAACTATCTGTCCACTAAGCCATTTTCTTGGTAAGCATTTTGCCTACCTACAAAGGAGGAGCTCACACCCTTTCCCTCTTTCTCCATCTCCTTCATGTACCCGAGAACTTCAGGAGCACCAAAAAGCTCAAAATCCTTGTCCTCAGACAGCTGTGCTCTCCCCACATGAGAAGTGCTTTGTGGTGTTTAAGTAGGAATTGGGGATGGTTGATATTAAACTTTGCAATGGGGCCCATTTTTACATTTTATGATACTGGCTGCAAGGTGATTTCAATCATCAGAGCCTATTATTTCTCTAACAGGACCAAGTACAAGCCAATTGTTTTCCACATACATGTATAAAAACCATTTTCACAGTACCCTGTTTTAGAAATGAAGAAATTGCCTTGGAGATCTTACTAAAGCTCATATAAAGTCTTTAATCATCTCGTTGTTTGATGTTTACTAAAAATGTGAAGATGCTCCACCCAGATCCCTCTTCAAGGAAAGACTTGCTGTCTAGCTGCATAGAATGCAATCAGTACAGAGTTTCCTGCTGTGGGCTTCTTCAGAGCCTGCCTTGCCCTAGGTGCTCCCTTCCAGGAGGAACCTGAATTCAGGCGCTGGATAAGGTCAGAAAATAAAGACTTAGCCATTTTGGTCCAACTTCTTTCATGCTGATGGACAATACTCATTCCAGAGCTCTCTGTGGGGTTGGCCAAGGCTCTGGCAAATCTACATGGCAGTTTGATTTCTACCTCTGTCCAGTCCTGCTTTCCCTCTCTTCTTTCACAGATGATACTCTCCACTAAATATCTTGCATCCCAACCTCTATCTTGATGTCTGCTTCCGGGTGACCCAATGGCTGACACCCACACAACTATTCAGCCTCTCTCTCTTTATCCAGATGCAGCCAAGACTTCAGTAGTCAGCTGGCCTGACAAGGAATACACTAACAGTGCATTGGCAAGTCATTATCAGACCCCGCTGCAGCTGGTGCTGCTCCAGTTCCAGTGTCTCAGATCCCAGAAAGCGAATGTCTGCTTTTCTCCAGACTTCTAGAGACTCTGTCCTACTGCATTTGTGGCTTCTAAATCCAGGTTTTCTTAGACCAGATTCACCAATGTCAACTCTAAGATGGTGTTTATGGTGGTCATTATCTTTTATCAAGTTTCAACAAATGCCTGTTGAAGACTGTCCAGTGAAATGGCCAGTTCGAGGTGGTCACAGACAAGACAATACAATTTTGCAATTAAGCATAACAACTTCCTGTCATCTTCACACAAAACACCGTGTGAGTGAAACCAAACACATCCCTTGCACCACCATTGTTTTTTTTTTTTTTAATTTTTATGTCTTTATTTGATTTTGAGAGAGAGAAAGTGAGTGGGAGAGGGGCAGAGAGAGAGGGAGACACAGAATCTGAAGCAGGCTCCAGGCTCTGAGCTGTCAGCACAGAGCCTGACGTGGGGCTCAAACCCACGGACTGTGAGATCATGACCTAAGCCGGAGTTGGACGCTTAACTGACTGAGCCACCCAGGTGCCCCATACCACCACTGGTTTTACCCCTTGCTTTGACGTTTGCCAAATGGTTATACATAGACAGACTCAGTCCTTAACTGAGTGGGTCTCTGTCCCTCTCCTTTACCTTCTAAATGAACTGGTTTTCTAGTGGCAGATGTTCCTATGTTCTTTAAATATGTCCTACATGCATACTCTTGGAATACGTAGTGCCCCTTATTCCCTGTCCTGTGACAGGAAGACATCAAATGGCTGTGGTCACTCAGTAATCAAGAAGGAACAGCCCCAAGAGATGAAAATTGGCAAAAACTATTTCAGATTACAACTCTGAATGTAATATTTGTATTTGCTATTTATTTGCTGCATATTAATTGATAACCTAGACTCGAGTCCCCTTGTCTTCTCAGCAATATGGTAATCACTCAGCAACAAACACATCCCATGTTGCATCCTAAATTGAACTCTGTAGCTCACTGCCCCCCTCCCCAATAGAAAATAGTGATACCCATTCCCTGAGCATCATTCTGTTATCAAGCATCCTTCTTTCATCTAATGATTTATTCTTTCATTGTTGCATTTCTTTAACAAGTATTACCTGATAACCAAGTAATAGTTAAGTCTTCCAGTGAATTTTCTTTTTTTTTTTAATGTTTTATTTATTTCTAGGAGAGAGAGAGAGGAGAGAGAGACAGTGTGAGCAGGGGAGGGTCAGAGAGAGAGGGAGTCACAAACTCTGAAACAGGCTCCAGGCTCTGAGCTGGCAGTCAGCACAGACCCCGACGCAGGGCTCGAACCCACGAACGGCGAGATCATGACCTAAGCGAAAGTTGGACACTTAACCGACTAAGCCACCCAGGCACCCCAATAGTGAATTTTCTTAACTAAGCTACCTACCATAGGATTCCCATATCAATCGCTCCCATGAAAATTTCACATCCGACTCAATACATGTGTAACTTTCAACTTTTCTTCCCTATGGCTTCTCCATTTCACTAAAAAGGGCCATGTTCCCTTAGTTACTCAAGCCAGACACTGGGTACTTATCCCCTTGATTGTTCCCTCTCCTCCGTTATCCACATCTATCCATTCATTTATCATCCCAAGGTTTTCCTTATGATGTTTCAATCTCTCCTAAATCCATATTCTTTTCTCTAGCTCCGTGGGGACCACCCAAGGCCAAGCCACAATATCTCTCACTACTGCAATAAAATCTATTCCGAAATGTTGGCTTTTTCTCTTATCAATGCTCCTCAACTCCTTTCTCCACCGAGTGAGCAGAATGAGCAACTTAAAAGCTCCATCAGTTTATATAACTTTGCTGTTTTATCCAGTTTGATAGCATCTAGTAGCACTTAAAGCAAAATCTAAAATCTGCGTGATGTTCTATATAGTCTTGAGTAATCCAGCCCTAGCCTTCCTTCCTGTCACTCCCTGCTCCCTTGGCTCACTCCTGTGTGGCCACAATGACCTTCTTCTCATTTCTAAAAACTGCCAAGCACTTTCTAGCTTCTGTGCCTCTGAGTTTGCTCTTCTCTACCTGCGATGTCCTTCCCCCGGATACTGCTCATTCTTCAGATATCTACTTACATGTCTCTGCTTCAGAGCACGTTCTTCAACCACCTTATCCAGAACAGGCCACTTACCTCCATACCTGGTCATCCTTTATCATAGTACCTGTTACTTCCTTAACTCCTCATAGAATTTCTTCCAATTCATGATTAATGAATGTACTTGTTTCTTTATTCAATGTCTGTCTCTCCTCCACTAGACTGTGAGTTCCAGGGGGCAAGCAGCACCTTTTCTTATTCAATGCATATTCTTAGCACATAGGACAGGGTCTTGCCCATAAGTATGTTTTTTAATGTTTACTATTTATTTTGAGAGACGGAGAGCGAGTAAGCATGGGTGTACACGTGTGTACTAGCAGGGGAGGGTCAGAGGGAGAGAGAGACAGAGACAGAGAGAGAGACAGAGAAAGACAGAGAATCCCAAGCAGGCTCCATGCTCAGCATGGAGGCCTGATGTGGGCTCAATCTCAGGACCATGAGATCATGACTTGAACTGAAATCAAGAGGCGGACACTCAAATGACTGAGCCACCCAGGCACCCCTCACCTATAACTTTTCCAATGAATGAACCTTCTTTCTCCTCAGACCCCCTTCTCCAGACTCCTACCCTCGTGTTCAGTCCTCTCCCCCGTCAGTGCAGTCCTACCTCTGGAACACCCCCATCGTCAGTCCTTTCTCTCCATCCCCGATGCTATGCCCTCAACTCAGACTCTTGCCATTCTACACTTGGACAACTACCACCCTCTCCTAGAGGTCCCTCTGGCTCTGCTGTCTCCCTCTCTATCCTCCATACCCTGTCAGAGTGACCTTTCCAATATGCAAATCACTCCCAGGCTAAAAACCTTCAAATGGCTCCCTGTGGCCTACAGGATAAAGTTCAAACTTCTTAGTATGACATGCAAGACGTGCTGCAATCTCACTCTACCTCCCCCCGCCAGTTCATCTCCCAGTCCTCTGACCACTCCCACGTCCAGTCTGCAAACATTCTTTCCCTGCTTCCCACCATCCTGCCCATCCTACCTCCTACAGGCCTCCTAATTCATTCACGTTCCTGCGTGTCCACAGTTACCAGGCTCACTTCCTCCAGCCGGGATGACCACATCCTTCTCTCTAATTGCACATCGCTCTGACCAATCCATTTTCTAAATAGCGGTGAGAAAGCTTTTACATGCCCAATTTAATCATGGAAACATCTGCCAACTCTCCTCCGTGCTTAAAATCCATGGGTAGAGGTTAACAGGTCCTGCAAGAAACAACCCCTGGGTATTCTTCCCACACCACCCTTCCCACTCTCTCTGTACTCAGAGCCACTCTCATGCTCCTTCCCACCCCAGGGCCTTCACTCTTCCTTTCTCCACCTGCCTAAAGTACTCAGGAACACTTTCTCCTCATGGAAAGTCCCCCTTTCATCATTTTCTTTCTAGGCAATGCCAAGATGCCCTGAGTAACCTCTTATAGCTGACCACATTTTTCTTCCAAGCTCTTATCCACCCATGGAGTTTTGGGATATGGGAGAAGGAGCAAGTTCTCAAAGAGGATACAATGAATTCCAGACTGTAAGTCTGGGGAGAGAGTAGGAGGCTGAGGGTAACCGGATGCAACACTCTGGAGGCTGTTCTTCCGCCTGGGAATGCTCTGTGTGCCCTGGAAGATGCTGCAAAAGTCTTACATCATTTTTATGAATATTTTCCACAATTTCTAGGGTTCTGATACAGCATGGAGGCTGCCATATGCACTCAATTCAAAGTAGAAGGAATTAAAATCATGGCATTTTGTCCATTTATTCAGGTTGTGTTTCTTAAAGTCAGAATATCTTTCTTCATCTTTTTTTTCTTTTTGAGGGGAGAGACCTATTCATAAAGGGAGTTTTTCATCAACTCGCCTAACATATTCATTCAGTAATCATTCATTCATTCCCCTATTTCCTCAGTGTGCACCCTTTGGATGTCACATCCTTTCCTAGGGGCAAGGGGGAGAAGAATGGTCTCCACTTTGATGGCGGCACATGGAGGAAGGAAAAACCACATTTGTGTCCTAGGATTCAGAGAGATTGGACAGCAGGTAAAGGTCAAGTTGTTCAAGTCCAGAGCAACAGGTGACAAATAAGAGCTACATCTGAAGGGGAGAGTGGGACAGGCACAGAAAGGCAGAGTCAAGAGTCCTAGGGGCAGGACCATTCAGCTGGAGAGAACCTCTTGCTCTTTCAGCCAAGTCAGTGGTTGGAAAAGTATCTCTCTGAGGGCTTGGCAGGTTCCTATAAACAAATGCATGAGATCAGGATCCACTAGGCACTGTCATTTGGCTACAGATGAATATTGTGTTCCCACGGAATGAAAGCTGGTGGCCAAGAACCCTGGGGACCACAGTGATTGCTGAGAGGGAAAGCAGGCAAGGGCTGGTGAGCATTAGGATCCCTGCAAAATTCTAGTATGACAAAAGAGTAGAGTACCAGGTGAGGACACCGGGCAGATTCCCAACCCTATGGACTTAGCAGGACAGGTATGGACCAGGAATGCCTAAGATTCATCCCCAAACTGGATCCATTATCCTCTGCTGGTTCTCAGCACCAAATACAAGCAAACTCAGACTGTGGGTTAGACACTCAGCTTTGAGCAAATCTGACTACAGGTGCAGCAAGGTGAGGCCGCAGATGGATGGACAAACAGGGGAAAACGGGGCTGACATCACGCACAGCCCTCTGGCCCCTCACCATCCTGTCTTCCTGCAGGAGCCTCAGGGAGGACGATCATCTCCATGAATCAGGGCCCTACTGCCTCCATTTGTTAAGATCTTCTTTCTGTCCTTTTTAAATATCACTGTTAATACCCCCTCGTGGCACTGTCTTGGTCCTTTACCCTTTCATCCAGATATTATTAAAAACTAGTGTCAAAAATGAAATTCTCCAAAGACCTTGTAAAAGTCAGCTGTGAGGCCACGCTGTACAAGACCACGGCCCGCGATGGGGTGAGCCACTTCCTAAGCCGTGATTTCTGCAGCTAATGCTTTCGCTTTTCAACCCTATGATGGAAAGCCTAGAGCTGGCTCCCCTTGCGTGCCCTCCACTGTGCCTATCCTGGGCTTGAAATCATTCTTAAAATTCCACTACTTTTCTCCAACCCTCTATAAGCTTCAAACTTACCCCTTCCATTTCGCTATGCATAATATTCTCCCAAGATTCCTGCACCACCAACCTTACCTTCCCACACACAAATATTCTTTTATAGACATTTTTGGAACAGCAGGGGTGCACCCTGCCCTGGGACTCCAGCGAGTGGCCCCTTTTAAGACTCCCGGAGATATTTTGGTGCACAGATCAGAACATTTTGAAGGAGCAGTTTAAATTCAGCAGTTTTGATGTGAACCAAGTATGTATTAAATAGTGTTACATAACTAGGTAACCTGTTGTATTGCCATGAATTCAATCCATGGCGTCCAGGCCCAAAAAATGATTACATTTATTTTCCTCCAAATTAAATTAAATCTAGCTTCAATATGTTTAAAAGAAAAATCAATCTCTGTTCTATTTAGTGACCTGTCCATCTCCCCAAGGTCATGAAGTAATAGTAATAATAGTAATTATTATTTTATTATAATTAATGAAATACAATAAACATGTAGCACTTGCTCAGTTTCAGACATGACTCTAAGGGCTTCATCTCACTTATCACAACTACCTTATGAAGGTAAGTAGTATAATTTTTATCTGTTTTACAGATATTGAGGCATAAGAGACATTTGTCCCAAGCTCACAGAGTAAATGGAAAGATGGCACTGGAGGCTTGTTCTAGAATTTGCTCTTAACAACTACGGAGAACAGATATCCTAGCATTTAAAGGTTATCTTGGAACAGGGAGAGGGCTTTACCCTTAATCCAAGGTGTCCACCATTGTTAGCTTTAGTCTCTGGTTCCATGGGGTGGCTTCTGACCTCCAGCCCCTCATGGGGCCATTCCCCTGACCACAGGCCCAGCCAGAGTCTTGGTTAAAGGCTGCTGGTCTTGGTGTCCAGCTTCCCCTGTCTCTCACAGAGAACCCCAATCCAGGGCCCTATGCATAATTTAGACATGGGTCTCCAGCTCCAGTGAAAATCCCAGTGACCAACTTTTCCCTAATTCATATACCAGCCTTTTAAACTGAAACTAAGGCTACTCCCATCCTTGACTCCAATCACCAGCCTCTAGAGTCTCTCCTTCTGTGCCAATCCAGAACAATTTCCCCAAGGAAGCCGGAAACACAAAGACTATTTATGTCCTTCCTGCGAGTGTGGATTTGGGAGTAGGGGGTGAGGAAATACCTTCATACTGAATAAATAATGCCTGATTCACTCAACCATGATGAATGTACAGTATTTTTTCCTTGTCTTTAAGACTGAGGGGGGCACCTGGGTGGCTTAGTCAGTGGGGCATCAGACTTTATCCCAGGTCAATGATCTCACGGTTCATGAGTTTGAGCCCTGAGTCAGGCTCTGTGCTGGCAGCTCAGAGCCTGGAGCCTGCATCAGATTCTGTGTGTGTGTCTTTCTCTCTGCTCCTCCCTGGCTTGCACTCTGTCTCTCTGTCTCTCTCTCTCAAAAATAAATAAACTTAAAAAAAATTTTTTTAAATACTGAGGTATGTGAGATAGTCTTCTTGGAGTCATACCATACCCTCACCTCATTGCTGAACCTGACTCTGTCCCTTCCATTCTATCCCATCCTATCACTATCAACCCCCTGCACCCCACAAGTTAAAGAGTGTTGTGGAGCACCTGGTTGGCTCAATGGGTTCAGCCTCCAACTTCGGCTCCAGTCATGATCTCAGGGTTCATGAGTTTGAGACCCACATCAGGATCTCTGCTGTCAGGGTGGGGCCCGCTTTGCATCTTCCATCTCCCTCTCTCTCTGCCCCTCCCCCTGTGTTCATTTGCACACACTCTCTCTGCCTTGCAAAAATAAACATTAAAAAATTATTAAAAAATAATAGAGTTGCAAACAAATTGCATCTGCCCTTTGAAAATGGCAGATAAACAGAAAGAATCAAGCATTACTTACTCTGTTTTTTCTATATAAACTCTTCTTCCAGGTAACCAAATAGTGGAGGATGGGAAGTATCACTCTAGAGAAGTATTACAGATAATGAATGAAGGTAGAATGACAACATTGCCACTTTGTAAACCCCAATGAATTAGTAGATCTAAATAATGACCACGAATGGCTGCCAACATTGTCTAAAAGAGGTCACAGGTATTCCTTCCTTCCTAAAAAACAAAAACAAAACAACCAACAAACCTGACTCTGATCAGGTCTCTGAGCACAAGTCTGTGCTCTTCAATACAGAGTCACCAGCCACAAGTGGCCGTTGGACACTTGCAGTGTGACTAATCCTGATTGAGAGGAATGATAAGTATAAAATACACCCCAGATGTATAAGATTCAGTACAGAAAACCAAACTTAAGCTATCTCAATGATTATATTGATTACATGTTGAAATGATGACATTTGGATATATTGGGTTAAATAAATATATTATTGAGACAAAAATAAACCGCATCTGTACACATTATCCCATGCCTTTCTTCGGTCTGAGCCTAGAGTCTAACTGTTTTTAGAAGCATGGACAATGCTCAAAGTAAGAAATAGAGGTCTAAGTTGGGGTAAAACGTGGCAACAGGTAAAATTCAGCATGGGAGTCAGGTCTGATCTTTTAAAATGTTAATGATATATCAAGTTCTATCCAAATTCCCCTGCTTCAAAATGTGAACATGCAGAGAACATGTGCTCAGGGTGGTAGAATAAATGGAAGGAGGTAGAGACAAGAAGAGGAATCTTCAAGAAAGGCCCCATGGCAACAAGAGAAGGCCAATAGGAATGGTGGGGTCTGCTCAGGTCGTACTGCTAACCAGGGCTCCTGTTAGCTCCCGCTCACTGGCTTTGGCCTTGAATTCCTTGTTGGAATTTCATCTTTCCACCTCGCGGCTGAGTTCTGGGCCTCTGCCTCATCCTCACCTCTGCGAGAGAGAATGTTGCTTGGGAATTTGTTCCAAGAAGATTGCAAAATCCAGAAACACCAATGAGAATTACTTGGCAGGGGCATCACCTGGGCAGCTAAGTTTGGTGCTGGGTTACCGATCTCTGCCCCATTCTCTCCAGGGGAGGTGCTACCCAGTCATCCGGCCTGGCACTAGGTTTCTGCTCCATCTCTTCCCAGATTTTCCAGATCCAGTTTTCCTAGACATGTGCAGAGTGAGTAAAGACAATATCAAGAGTATCTACCACAGGCCCTGACTCACAGGTGACTTTGCTGTAATGCTCACGGAGCTGGAGTTCCCAGGATGTTTGTGCACAGCAACCCCTTCCAAGGCCCTGGGAGGACCTTAAGAAGTCTCATTAATAATTTAATTCTCTGTCTTCAGGACTTAAAAACTTTACTTAAGCTCAGGTCCCACAAAGAATGAATCTGCCCCTACTTTGGCCCAATTTAGCTCTAGTCAATGTATTCATCTACCCTGTTCTCACATTCCCCTCTGTCTTCCCCTATATCCTATATCCTTCCTTGCATTTCTATGCGGTCAGATAGTACTTGCCCCTCCCATTTTCCATTCTTCCCGGGTCCTGCTTACGTATGTGACAGGCAGAGTCATGACCTTTCAGAGATGTCCATGGTCTAGTCCCTGGAAGCTGTGAATATGTCACCTATGTAGATGTGCATAAGGTCACAGACCTTGAGATGCAAGATTCTCCTGGATTAACCAAGAGGACCCAATCGAATCACATGGGTTCTTAGAGGAGAAAATTTTCCTGGCTAAGGTCAGAAAGAGATGCACCACTGTTGACTTTGAAGATGGAAGACATGGCCACTAGCCAAGAAAGGAGGACAAGATGCTAGAAGCTAGAGAGGCAAGGAGATGGACTCTCTTCTGAAGCCTCCTGATGGAACATATCCTTGCTAACACATTGATTTTATTTTTATTTTTTAAGTAGTCTCTACACCTAACATAGGGCTCGAACCCTGAGATCAAGAGATGCATGTTCCACTCACTGAGCTAGCCAGGTGCCCCAACACATTACTTTTAGAACTCTGATCTCCAAAGCTGTACAATAATGCATTTTTTTTTGAAGTAGCCAAGTTTGTGGCAACCAATTACAGTGGAAAAAAAATACAATGCAAATACCTGTTTTGTTTTTGCTCTTCTGGTGCCTCACCCCTCCTTTATCAATCTTCTAATAATTCTCTCTTTTTACTTTGAGTCGCATAGGGTGGGAACGAGGTTTTCTCCCTTGTACCACCCTCTTGACTTGATTTGTAAGTGTTCTGCTCTGAGATGGCTTTCACCAATCAGCACCTGGTATTTTAGTATCTGTGCTGCCAAAGCACGTATAGCACCCTAATTACCAAGAGGCAACCACTGCTGAGGGGACAATTCTACTCTAGCATTAGTGAGAAGTGCCAAGGTTCAATCTCAAATTTTCCACTTTCTACTCACGGACCTTTGGTGACTTCTCTAGCCTGGTTGAGCTACATTCCACCTCCCGGTACAGGAGAACTATAAGCCATTGCTTTCCATGGTCTTGATTGTGAATTCTATGAAGATACCCATCCATCCGGTGAAAATAGACATTTGATAAAGCTCTGAATTTAAAATCCGTGTTATTGTATTTACATCTTGCTTTATAACACTACATAAGTGTGCTTGCAAGGCTGGTGTGGATGCTGATGGTGGGCATTGGGGGTCGCTGCTTGTTTTGTGGAGCTACTTCCCTAGAAGCTCCGAGAAAGGTCTCATTAGAGTTTGACATCTTGCAGCGGTGGTGACCTGAGGGTGAAATAATGATACCTGTGTCACCAAGTTATTACAAAATGAAGTGGGGGGAGTCATGGACTTCGCAGGACCTGCCCATGGGAGGCCCTTCTCTGATGGAATTCCAACTCAAGGAATGAGCATGTCACTCTTTTGTCAGGAACTTGAGTGTATTTGAATACTTATAAAATCACCTCCTGGCCTTTGCATTTGCAAACTGAATTATCTGAATCCTCTTAGTGGATCCTCTAAATGAGAGTCTATATGCAAAAGTGCTTTGGGAAGGTAACAAATGCTGGATGTTACTGTAAATTCAATTTTCTAATTATATATTCAGCCTTGTAAATCTTCCCTTCCCAGAATAGAAGTGCCCTGGTAGTAGAGAGTGGTATGAAATGCTATGACCTGTTGGGAAGAACATCTAAATTTTCATTTTTGTCGACCGGTTTTCCCCCGTCCTGTGATATCTGAAGTCCGTGCTTGGAACACCACAGCTTGGAACTCTCGAGGGAAAGGCTAAACTGAACTTGGCTTTCCTTTCTGTTTCCCTAGACAACAAGGAAATAAACAGCACTGAGTTGTGAGGTTTTTTTCTCTTTTGTCTTTGCAGTGTCAGTCACTGTTGAAGAGTCTGTGCTGGGCAGCTGTGGGTTTTGACATCAGGCTGACCTGAGATCAAACCCCAGACCCATCTCTTGAATGATAATGGGGACACTGGCCAACCACTTTAGAGCTAAACTTGGTCTAATATAAAACAGGAATTGTAATCCTAGATACCTACAAGATGATGTAAGAGCAAAATGAAGTCACTTCTCTGAAAGAGGGTAGTGTGGTGTCTGCACAGGGCTGTTCCATGGACATTACTTTCTTTCTTCTTTCTTCTTTCTTCTTTCTTCTTTCTTCTTTCCTTGACCTCTCTAGTAAGATTATTCAAACCAATAAAGTACTTGCTGAATATGGTAGAGACAGGAGTGAAGGGAGCGCAGAGAACGCATTTCCTCCAGCCAGCACCATGACAAGTACATGTCCAGGGGGAGAAATACGTGAAGAAATCCACGATTATGATCTGCTTTTATAAATCCTTGATCGCTGTGATCAAAAGAACACTAGGCACCAAGGGAATATGGAAGCAAGACAATTCGATCACAAATGAAGGATCAGAAGAGGATCTCTGGAGGAAATTCCCCAAATGTTGTGTCTGAGTTGCCTGGATAGGAGGGTTGGGGCTCAGGGGGGTTTGGGTTCCAGACAGAGGGAGCATAGATGAATGTCCAGGGTCCAGACACAAGAAGGCAAGGTGCTTTCAGAAAATCTGAGATCTTCATGTTCGATGGGGCATGGAAGGAATACATAAGGGTGTGGATGGGTGGGTGATTTGGAGAAGGTACTAGAAAGTGAAGCTGCAGACATGGGAAGAGCATGAATTATTAATTATGAATTGTAATTATAATAAGGCCTTCTGTATTTATCCAAATGGGAGGTATTGCACAATCGTAGACATTGAAATGACATGATTAGATCTTCTCTTCAGAAGGTCACATTGGTTGTCCTGGAGGGTGCAGACCAGAGGCAGGCAGAGCAGCGAGGAGGCCGTGGCATGACCAGGTGCAAAGTGGAGGTGGTTAAATTAAGACAATGACAACAGCATTGCTAAGAAGTGAGCAGGTCTGTGTGATAATAAAGCTGAACCAACAGAACTTGACTGGATGTCCCCTATGTGGAAAAGAAGCTGTCAGTGGTGATACTTGGGTTTCTCAATTGGGCAACTGGCTGAAAGGTGATTCTGTTTGCTGTGACACCATAAAGATGAACAATAGAAAATGTCTCGTATATGAGCTGAACAGGGGATTAGTAGAGGCCAAGAAGAACAATAAAGAGAGAGTTGGCTATGTCTCTGAAATATACCAGCATGCCAGGCATTATATGATAAAGGAATGTCCCGATGAGGCTGAGAAGGAATGGACAGATGAGTATGAGAAAAATTGGGGGGCTTGGGAGCTTTCCTAGTCACTGATTTCATTTGCAAGCAACAGAGTCCAGCTCTGGTTAATGTGAGAGAGAAAAAAAATAAATAAACTTGCTGAAAAACCACTGGAAAATTCAGGGAATTACCTGGAAAGTAGGCTGAGAAAACACAGAATGGGATTCAGAGCTGGCGAAGCTCCAAATAAATCTGTGTATTACAAAAGCCCACAGTCAGATTGCTGTAGGGAGGGTCAACACTGACAAGATCAAGAAAAGAAAGATCTGCTTTAGCACAGGGCTGTGGCAATAGATTTAGTGGAGGCTGAAATTCCTCTACAACACACTTTAAGGTCGTCAGGAATAGCATCATACACCAAAATCTGTCTGATGTTAGCGTCATGGTCCTTTTAGAAAACTAAGAATCACATGGACAAAAAAGGCCAGGAACTCTCAAATTAGACACCATTCCCTGAATTACAGCTTCTCAAATTTTGTTGTGCATGTGATTCTCTTAGGGAATTGTGTTACAAACACACTTCTCTGCTCCCCAGCACTAAAGATCTGATTCAGGAGTTGGGGGTGGGACCCTGGCACCTGTATTTTTAACATCCTTTCCAGGTGGTGGTGATGCAGATGGCAGTGTGAGCGCCTCTCCTCTGAGCCCTGCAACGCTGACGAATCCAGCTCTTTTGCAACATGCACCAGTGACACAGCTTCTGTGAGGAAGCGCCCCGCACTTTTGTCCAGGAGCAGCCGGTTACCTATGCTGAGCAGCCCTACGTCTGCTCTTGGCTATAAAGACTCCCGACTTCAGTCACGGTTCTTCAGATTATAGAAGTTTCCCCACCTATGTTAGAGTCCATGCGGGGACTCAGGAGGTGACGCAGAGATGTGTCATTTCCCTTGTCGTCTGCAAAACCCTGCAGGTGGGTGCTGCTCTCACCAGATGTGGGGAAGGTTGTCCACTGACCATCAAACAGCTTGCCTGGGGCTCCTCAGAGGCTCACGCCCTTGGACTCAGACACCCACAGGCAAGGTTTCCCATTTATCCTTACTCCACTGCCCCCACCTGCACCTCTCTGCCCGGGGTGTGTCCTGCTTTCCTGCAAACAGCTATGGTTCTCACTCATTTTCTCCAGAAACTGAACACAAACCCACTGCCTTGCCCTGTCTCCACTGTAGACAAATTCATTACTGAATTTCTCTGAGGATACCGTTTCCAGGTTGGTGTGTGCAAAGGAACAGCAAGGGAAGCTCTGAAATGAAGAAAAATTCCCCCCGCATCTCACCATCCTGCAGTTATGTGGGCTGCTTCCAACCTACAGCAAGTGAAACATTAACATCGAGGTCTGTGATGCCTCTATTTACTGGCTGGTGGAGAAAGCAGGACTGTACTCATCTTGCCCCTAAATGAGGTGGGGGATTAGCCACGGATCAGGAAAATGTTCTGGAAAGAAAATCACAGGCCATCAACCTGATCATGTTAGCAGTAGTCTCCCCGCCCCGAGAGCCAGAGCTTCATTAAGAACCACATGGTTCTCCAGTGGCTCAAATGGATGGTCTTCTAACTGGAACAGGGGAGAATCTAGGATCAGGGCGAAACAACACTGAAACTAATACATTAAAACCAGTAAGAATGGGCAAATCCTCAGTAGATTGGGATCCAAAGTGTGAGTGCAATTCGCCTGCCCCTATGAGGACGCCTGGGTCCTTCTGTGGAGGAAGCAAAACCGAGCTGTCTCGAAGGAGAAGGAGAGGTTGTAGAGCCATGAGAATAGAAGAGGAAGGGGCGCTGGGGGGGTTCAGTTGGTTAAGGGTCCGACTCTTGACTTTGGACTCACAGTCATGAGATCTAGCCCTGCATCGGGCTCTACACAGAGCATGGAGCCTGTTTGGGATTATCTTACTCCCTCTTTCTCTCTGCCCATCTTCCCCTCTCATGCTCTCTCTCTCTAAAATCAATCAATCAATCAATCAATCAAAAGAGGAAAGCACTTGCTGTCCTATGAAATGAATTACAAACTCATAGTCTCACATGACAAGGATACAGCAGCCTCTGGCCAGCATTGAGAATTCACAGGAACAGTGACCAGCTTAAATCGCAGATGCCATTTGGTTTTTGTAGACCGAGCTTTTGGCTTTTTCAAAGCCAAAGCCACCCATGGCCATTAATTAGTTGTAAGCAATGCAGGCCTGTCAACTTTTCACACCTAATCAAGGGCTTATGTATGTCACCCCAAAGGATCCAACTGACGATTCCTCTGCACTCTCCACCGCCCCTCCCCCTCCCCCAGCTCAGTCTTTACAGCAAGTTTGCCCCCTTTTTTCTCCCATAGTATCTGACCTCCCTGCCCTGTGTCCACCCTTCCTGTTGTGTCCCCTCTCCCAAGGTCTCCCTTCCTTTTGGGTTCCCTATATGAATTAACTAGGATATTTGCAAACCTAGGGACTTGAGGTCAGGGTACAGAAGTCTGTGAGTCTCAGGCTTTCACAGTGAAAAGCCCAAATGAAGAGGAGTTCACGGGCATGAGTTTCCATTTCTCAGGAGGGGTGTTGGCCTGTAAGTAGTGTGTGAATTTTACTCACCAGTCAGATGAACCACAGCCAACCCACAGGCCTCCATCATCGAGATGTCTGTCCCTCTTCCTAGCAGGTTCTTGATTAGGGAGGAAAGTAACAAGTACAGTTCTGTGTATTTAAACTGGCTCAGGCCCTTCTCAGCCCCTCAGTAAAGGCCAAACACCATTCTACAGGGATAAATCACTTAGAACAGGCATGATAAATCTAGTGCACATGTTTTGTCTCCCATCTCCACACCCAAGCAGACATCACTAATGGAGTGTCCTACTTACCTCCGGAAACGACCTGAGACCCAGAATTCCTCTCTGAAGGAAACATGAATCCTCTTTGCCATTTCTGACCCGGACCCTCATACCTAGCTCCTTCCCCAGCTCACAGCCCAGTCCCTTTCTTGATTTTAAGTTTAAACTGGATCATTTTTCATATCTTTTTACTATAATGTGTGACTTCTTTTAATATAATGTGTATCCCAAATAATAACAGTTTTATAAGTTATGAATCATAATCGTAAAATGAATACCCATTAACTTACTAACCTAAAATTAAGAATGCAATACATTCAAAGATTTGTATCTATCAAAGGTTTTCTTCCCATTCCATACACTGCCTCCATCTCTGGATTAATGGCTCTTCCGACTTTTGTGTTTATTACCCCCTTGCTGTTCAGTGCATTTTAAATTTATTGTATGTTTACACGTTTCGCTGCCCTCCATGAGTGAGCATTCCTACTAAACCTTGTAAGCTGAAATGGCATAAGGCGAAGAAGCAGTCACTATAATTTATATGGAAAATTTTCTGGGCGTCCGAGACCCCCAAAATAACCTCTCGTAGGCTTTTCTGATACCTTTGGCCACATCTTGCTGATGGATGCGCGAAGAAAATCGAGAAACACACCAGATGCTCACAGACAGGCTCAGAGCTCCGAGCAGAGGCTGAGATGCTGCGTGTGGTTGCGGGGAAGGCGCTGGATGGCGCCACTCTCGCTGCTGTGCTGGGGCGCAGGGCTGCGGCCGCCTCTAGAAAGGCTCACTGCCAAACCAAGGCCAAGTGCATTTCCACTTGTGCAATTTTTCATGAAAGCGAAAATCCTCTTTGGATTTCTGCAGGTTATCCAACCCCGTTACCGTATGAAACTAGGTCTGTCGTAAAAGTCAAGTGGCGTAACACAAACTTTCGAAAAGCGGGTGGTACCTGTAGAAAATTTCATCAGGAGAGCCTCTGTTCTTGAACAATACAGACTTTGGGCTTGCTTTGTTTCTGAACTTTTAGGAGAAATGCACATGGTTTTGGATACAGCGCTGGTTCGTGTATTTTCACGATGTAAAGTAGTCTGTTTTGTAAATGCAGCTCAGTGTCCCCCGCCCAGGTATTATTTGTGTCATTGGCCCTGCTGCGATACTATGTTAATAATAAGAAACGGGTATTTGGTCTCTGTCTGTGGTTTCTGGCTCAGAGCTCCGAAAAACCTCCGGAATTTCCTAAGGGAGGAGAGCAATAAAGTTGTCCTTTGTTACATTAATGAGGCGAGTTTCCAACCTCACTTAAGGTTGAGAGCTGGTTGTCAGAAGAACCAACTAAGAGATTAGAGGGCTGACCTTTCTTTTCTTTTTATTATTATTATTTTTAATTTAAATCCAAATTAGTTAACATGTAGTGTAATAATAATTTCAGGAATAGAATTTAGTGATTCAACGCCTGCATATAACACCTAGTGCTCATCCCAACAAGTGTCTTCTTTAATGCCCATCCCTCCCAACACCCCATCAGTAACCATTAGTTCTCTGTATTTAAGAGTCTCTTATGGTCTGTCTGCCTCCCTGTTTTTATATTATTTTTACTTCCGTTCCCTTACGGTCCATCTGTTTTGTATCTTAAATTCCACATACGAGTGAAATCATGTATTTCTCTTTCTGACTGACTTATTTCCCTTAGCATGATACACTGTAGTTCCATCCACGTTGTTGTTGCAAATGGTAAGATTTCATTATTTTCCATCACCAAGTAATATTCCATTGTATAAATATATACCACATATTCTTATCCATTCATCAGTCAGTGGACATTTGCCCTTTTACCAGCTATTGTCGATAGCTCTGCTAAACACATTGGGGTGTATGTGTCCTTTCAAATGAGCACACCTGTGTCCCTTGGATAAATACCTTGTAGTGCAATTGCTGAGTCATAGGGTAGTTCTATTTTTAATTTTTTGAGGAACCTCCATACTGTTTTCCAGAGTAGCTGCCCCAGTTTGCATTCCCACCAGTAGTGTAAAAGACATCTTCTTTCTCTGCATCCTCCTTAACATCTGTTGTCGCCTAAGTTGTTAATTTTAGCCATTCTGACCCTGGAGGGTTGAACTTTACATCCTCCCATCAACCTCCCTGGATGAGAGAGGGCCAGAGTTTGAGCCAATCACTAATGGCCAACAATTTAATCTACTGTGCTTCTGTAATGAAGTTTCCATAAAATCCCAAAAGAATGGGGTTTGGAGAGCTTCTGGGCTGGTGAACACATGGAAGTACTGGGTGATGGGTGTCCGGGATGGGGCATGAAGCTCTGTGCTCTTTCCCCATACCTTATTGTGCACAGCTCTTCATCTGGCTGTTCCTGAACTGTATCCTTTAATAATACACCAGGAATCTAGTGAGTATAATGTTTCTCTGGGTTCTGTGAGCTGCTCTGGCGAATTAATCAAACCTAACAAGGGGATCATTGGATCCTCTTGATCTATAGCGGGTGGGTCCAAAGCACAGGTGGCAACCTGGGTTTGGAACTGGCATCTGAAGTTGGGTAAGGGGAGAGACTTGTAAGACTGAACCTTCAACCTGTAGGATATGATGCTGTTTCCAGACAGATAGTGTCAGAATGGACTTCTAGGTGGTGTCCAGAGAAATACTTGGTGGTGTGAGGGGAATCTCCCTCACACACATTGGAATTGGGTTCAGGCACCCAGAAGACCTGCTATGAAAATTCTCATTTTTTCAGGGCGCCCGGGTGGCTCAGTCGGTTGAGCATCTGACTTCAGCTCAGTTCATGATCTCATGGTTCGTGGGTTCGGGCCCCACGTCGGGCTCTGTGGTGACACCCAGCTCAGCACCTGGAGGCTGTTTCAGATTCTGTATCTCCCTCTCTCTCTCTCTGACCTTCCCCTGCTCACTCTCTCTCTCAAAAATAAATAAAGCATTAAAAAACTAAAAAAGGAAAATTCTCATTTTTTCATGATTCAAATGTACTCAATCATTCTGAAGGTACATACTTTAGAACTATTCGTGTCTAGAATTAGGGGAGGTTCAAATTTACCAGAATTTTTGCTTTTTTTATGCATGTTTACTTTGTTCTATGTTTTCATCTACTGGTTGAAAATTTATACACCTTATTTCTAGGATTTTAATGGTTACCCTTAGAACTTTAGCATATGTTTAACTATATAAATATTAAAGTAACCAATATGTTAAACCCCTGTAACTAATAAAAGGATCTTAAAATTCATAGTTCAGCTATTGCCCTTTCAACTTCAATACTGCTATGGTTCACTGTTTAAAACTCACCCACTTCAACCCACAAATTCAACATTATTTTATTATTATTGCATGGAAATAATCATTATTTACATTTATATGCCAATCTATCATTTTATTTGTTACTATTACATCTTACTTGGAACATAGTCCTTTGGAATATTTTTCCCCCTAAAATGTATTCTTTATCAACTCCTTTATTCATGGTCTATTAGTGGTAAACTTTCTCACTCTTCTGTGAATGTGTGTGTGTGTGTGTGTGTGTGTGTGTGTGTGTGTGTGTGTGTGTCTTCTTCAAAGTCCCTTTATTTTATATTCATCGGTAGGCTGAGGGAAATGCAAACACACGATCAAATTCCAAAGACAAAAATCAAGGCAGAGATCGATATTTAAACAAGAGAATAAGGTAAAATAAAAATAATGCAATTTTAAATAAGAAGACTGGGGTTAGGTTTAAGTTCTTCTTTTGGCCTTGGATAAATTATTCAGTAATATTCATTAATTTATGTGTGAAATAAACATATGGTGTCTATCTGCTAATTGCTTGGCTCTGTCCTAGGTGTTAATGATTAAAAACAGAAAGCATGGTTTCTGGCTACAGTAAGCTCAGTCTATGAGGAGATTCAGTCACTTTAATCAGATAGATAAGAGATTATTTTGTACTTGGAGAAATAGCAATACCTATTTATAGTGCTTTATGAAAACATCCATGGAAACTTCTATCTGGATTGGGGGTGAAAAGGGTTGGTGAGGTTGGCTTCCTGGAGGCCATGTGAGTAAGGGTGGGGAAGTCATTCCTGGAAGAGGAAGAAAATACAGAAGAAAAAGGGAAAAAAGAAGAGAGAAAAAGCACAGCAACAGAAAGAATGACATATATAGTTAATTAATAACATGAACGTAGGGCGTACGTTTGAGGCAGGAAGCTGTTAGAGACGAGGTTGGAGGTTTAAGCATAAACCAGGTCACCGAGGGTCACCAATGCTGTGCCAAAGTGTTTAGACTTTATCTCATGGGTCATGAAGGCTCATTACAGAAGTGAAATGGTAATGACAAGGTCATATTTGTGTTTCAGATGGCTGACTCCAGCGAGTGGGAAGGGGCCACACAGGGGGCGGGGAGGCAAGAGCTGATGAAGGCTTTCAGTGAATCAGTGATATTGACAGACAAGAATACAGATTTAAAAAGCATAACTAAGAAAGTCTGACGACTTGAATGCTAAACCATATAAGTGGTAAGTAAAAGGGCAAAGGGGTTAAGAGTGACCCACTGATTTCTGGTATTGGGTAGGTGATATAGCCACTAACTCACCAACTAAGAGCTCAGGAAGACTTGTAGATTTAAAATAAAGGAGTAGAGTTGAGTTTGGACCACCTTGGTTTTAACTGCCAGAAGATATTAAAGTTGAAAATCTTGAATCTGAATTTCTGGTCTCCGAGACTTTTGTTTTCTGGTGTAGGAAACCAGATAACATTAGCCAATCCCAGGGCACAGCTACAGCATATGATTGTAAGAGAATATTGGAGTTGTAAAATCTCGATAGGACATTCCCATGACAAACCTTAGGGTGGCAAAAGCCAAGGCTTAGGCTCTCCAAACTCTTTGAACCCATAAGGCATGGAGGGAGATATTTTGTCTGTCACCACAGTCATAGTATTTTCTCTCTCATAGATTCTTTTCTTTGAGAATTGAAGTTAGTCCAGCTTAAGGTCACTCTTCCATTATATGCGTTGGAATCTCAGGTGGTGTATATTCTCCCAGGTGGTTGTACAGGCAGAAACTTGACCTGCAACTGCTATAATTGCGTTTCATAAGGAATCTTCACCCATCTGCTTGGGAAATGTGTGTGGTCAGTATGATATGGAGAAGGAACTGTTTTAAATGTTGCTTTTACATTCCCTACAAGGCCCCTAGTCTCTGGTCACCAGAACAACTCATTCCACTTTCTCTGAGACATAGAATATATTCAATCAATCAATGACCACATCTCTCTCACACACACTCATGTGCACTTTGGGAGTTACCCAGAACCCTGTTTGTTACATTGCTGTATGCTTATTAGACAGCCTTAAATCCTCCCTCCAACCTCAATTTCTTCCCACTGAGTTATCCAAGACTTAGAAAAACAGGGCTTTGTCTCTTCCCTCAGGATCAGGAATCCAAGTGCAAAGCTCTTGGATCCTCAGCGTCATTGAAGCATTACCTCTGGGAAAATCTCTGTGTGTCACCTCTGGAAATGTTTTTCTGGAAGAATCAGATATGACTCATCCTTTATCTTTTGGCACCCAGAGGAATGGGATAGGAATGCAATAGGAATGGGAATTTGATGCCCCAAATGATGTTTTATCAGACCAGCCTCCAAGCAAGGATTTATCCACTTAAATATTGTGCTTTGATAAAAGCTGAGAATCTGATTATTGAAGTTTTTTTTACAGGGTACTTCATAAGCCATTACATAAAACACTAATTATCCAATATTTCTACCAGCGGGGTCTCTTGTACTAATTAAATTAACACTGAAAACTGCTAACATCATTGATTAAGAGTCCAAAGCCCTGTATATCAGTAACAATTAGGACAAATTCATTTTGGGCAAAAATTAAATCTGCCCCTCCCTTATCCCAGTAGATTAATTATCATCGTTTCCTAATAACCAAGGGTCTCACCTGGGAATACAGGCTTTTTGTGACTTGTCCCCTCTTGGCTCTCATTGTGGAGAGAGCTCATTGTGGAGTCTAGGCGAAAACCACAATCCTCAGTTTCAAATCAGACTTCTGATTTGGCCGGACTTTGTTGAGCCCCAGTCCTGCCACTTAGCAAATGTATAAACCTGAGCAAAGTATGACCTTCTATTTGGGCTCAATTTCCTTTTCTGTAGTATCTTAACAAAAAATAGCCCCTATCTTCAGGTCTATGACCATCACTAAATGGGGAAAATCCTATAAAAGAGTTAGTTCTGAGATTGGCACATGAAAACAGTTGAGTAAATGGTGGTTATTATCATAATCAGCCTTATTTTATTCTTATTCTCATGTGCTAATGATCTAAGACAGTTCCAATATCTCCTCTTAAAGTCTCAAAGTTGGAAGGAAACATGCAGAGGATTGCCTTAACAAATCCTAAGTTTTAGTGAAAAGCCAAAGTGCTTACATTAGTATGATCCAAGAGAGACTCCATTATATTTGGCTACTTCGCTCTCTGTGAAAACTTGTGGAGAACAGTGCACAACAAATGACTATGGAAAATCTAGGGTCAAACATTCCCAGAGCTACTGTGGAAAAGAAATAGAAAAACAAACAAAAAACATGGCGGTCACTTGTAATCTAGTCATTGTGTATACAGTGCTCAAGCTACTTTAAGACTTTGGCTCACAGACATCAAGAGTTCTTGGAGGTGTTTTGGAGTTGTTTTTTGAGAATTATTCCCGTAACAACATCAATCAAAGGAAAAAAAGCTAAGTGGCAGTCCCTGTACTGAGCACAACTATGTTATCACGTTTTGTGTCTACAGGAAGGAAGTAGTATAATTATCTCCAAAGAAATATAATCATCCCCATTCTACAGAACAGGGATGATTATAAACAGACTCAAAGAGTGTAAGTGAATTTTCCAAGGCCACCCAGTTAGCACATGGTCAAGATGAGATTTAAATCCATGTCTTCCTAATTCCAGAGCCCATTCCCTAAACCCCAAGCACACACCTCTACATGTAAAAAACCCCCTCCTTCCTATAGGCATCCCTGGAAAACAGCACATCAGGGAGCTCCTGAGTACCCCTTTCCTGGCCAACCTGATGCTCAGGGTCTCAAAGGAGATCCAGACACCCCTGGGCCAGTTTGGGACTTTTCACACAAACCCAACAATCCACTGCAAACCAATGCAAAAGACAGTATAAATGATCATTCAAAATCTTCAATCTATCCTTGTCCTTGGAATTTATTTATGAGAAGAACGTCACTATGTACCCAGATTTGCAAATTATTTTGAGAGACAGAGAATGAGCAGGGGAGGGTCCGAGAAAGAGGGAGACACAGAATCTGAAGTAGACTCCAGGCTCTGAGCTGTCAGTACAGAGCCCGATGCACGGCTTGGACCCACGAACTGTGAGATCATGACTTAGCCGAAATTGCATGCTTAATCGACTGAGCCACCTAAGTGCCCCTAGATCTGCAAATTATTGAATCCCCTTCTGGCACCCCCACTACTCTTTGAGAGACTCTCCCTCCCCATACTACATTATCAATTTCATCTGAAGCCTCCTTTCCAAGTTTCCTTCCCCTAAAAGCTCTAAGAGTCTCCTAAACTAGCCTCTTTCAAACTGACCCAGCCGGCAGCCCCAAGTCCTCCCTTGCCCTCCACTTCTGCCCCCAAATCTTTCCTAGGGACCACCTTCTTCAGATGCCCTTTCCCCGGCACCCCCATTACACACTCCTACTCCAGCTCGCCTCCCTTTCTAGGCTTCTGTATCCACCCCTCCCATGTGCTCAGGCCCTAGAACTTAAGCACTCCATTTAATGGACCTTCCTACTCAGCCTCAATATTTGCTTTCCAATACATTGGATTTATAGAGTGTTTGCCTGAAATAAAATGAGAAATTTTAGAGCAAACCGAGGCTTCTCAGCTGCTAAGCTCCATCATGTACTTTAAATAAAGAAAGGGGGGAGTGTGTGTGGAGGGGTGCTTGATGCATCCTCCTATCCCCTGAATTACCATTTCATCCCAGCCGGCTCCCCTTCAAACCCAGCTGGTGCCTACCTGGCCTGGCTCACTTCCTCCAGCTAAGTTAACAAAACAGTCACCGCTCATCCACGGAGCTCTCTCTAATCAACTCTCGGTGAAATAATATTTGCTTTCCATGCCTACTTTGAATCCCACTCACTTTGTTAAAAGATCGCCTCTGGCTGTCTCTGCTGGCCTAATCTAATAGTTTCTAGTTTGTACAAGCAAAGTGTTTTCAGCCATCTATATAAATAACTTAAGCAGGAGAGGACACTTGTGTGGCCCCAGCACAGCACTATAGGACATGACAGATCCCAATATGACACCTTGGTGGAGCTCCTGGGAGAGCCCCCTAGACAAGGAAGAGCAATTACCATACTACATCAGGCTGAAAGGACAGTCTGTCTTCCTATAGAAAGGCTGATGGGAAAAGACATCCCTGTCTGGTTTCTCCAGTGTCAGACACCATCCCAAATGACTCTAACTCTTCTGTGCCACCCTATATGCTCCTACGTCCAAGGGAGCAAAGTAGGGAGAGGCAAGAGGAAATGACTCAAATTATTTTTTCCCCATAAAATATTTAATGCAACCAACTTTGCTTTTCAAAGAAATTGTGGTAAAACACATGTAACGTAAAATGTACCATCTTAACCATTTTTAGGTATACAATTTGGCAATGTTAAATAAGTCCACAACAACCAATCTTCAGAACATCTCATCTTGAAAACGGAAACCGTATACCCATTAAATAACAACTCTCTTTTCCTATCTCCCCCAAGAACCTGGGAACCACCATTCCAATGTTTGTTTCTGTGAAATTGACCATTCTAGGGTCCTCATGTAAGTGGAATTAAATAGTCTTTATCTTTTTTGACTAACTTATTTCACTTAGCAGAATGTCTTCATGGCCCATCCATGTTGTAGTCTGTGTCGGAACTTCCTTCCTTTTTAAGGCTGAGTGAACATTCCATTCCATGTTTATCCCCCATCCACCCACTGGACACTTGAGTTGCTTCCTCCACCTTTTGGCTCTTGTGAATAATGTTGCTGTGGACACGGGCCACACAAATATGTCTTTGAGACCTTCCCTCCAATTCTTTTGGATGTATCCTCAGAAGTGGAATTTCTGGATCATACGGCAATGCTATTTTTAACTTTTTGAGGAACTGCCACGTGGTTTTCCATAGTAGCTGCACCATTTTGCATTCCTCCCAACAGTGCACAAAGGCCCTAATTTCCGTACATTGTATCAACACTTGTTACTTTCTGTTCATTTGTTCGTTCATTCATTTGTTATCCATCCTGGTAACTGTGATCAAATTATTTCTTTATTTTTTTTTTTTAAATATTTTTATTTTATTTCTGAGAGAGAGAGAGACAGCGTGAGCAGGGGAGGGTCAGAGAGAGAGGGAGACACAGACTCTGAAATAGGCTCCAGGCTCTGAGCCGGCAGTCAGCACAGAGCCCGACGCGGGGCTCGAACCCACGAACCGCGAGATCATGACCTAAGCGAAAGTCGGACACTTAACCGACTAAGCCACCCAGGCGCCCCCAAATTATTTCTTTAAAGTCTCTTTTCTTTTGGGATGAAATAAGAAAAAATCGCAAGCAGGTCAGGTTGTTTCTGAAGAAAGTGAAGGGCCATCTCTCCTTCTAGATATAGTCATCTTCTAAAGTAGTGTTGGCTAATTGCAGTCACAGTAGCCTATTTTTGGTAAGTAAACACTTATTGAAACACAGCCACACTCATTTGTATACCTATTTATTTATTTATTTATTTAATTTTAGAGAGAGCATGAGCAGAGGGAAAGGCAGAGAGAGGGAGGGACATAGAGAGAGGGGACAGAGAGTCTCAAGGAAGTTCCACAAGCGGGATGTCGGCTTGATCTCACGACCACAAGACCATGACCTGAACTGAAATCAATAGACACTCAACAGACTGAACCACCCATGCGCCCCTCATTTCTTTGCCTAGTGGCCATGGCTATGCTCACACCATCAGGGTGGAGTGAAGGAGTCGCAGCAGAGATCCTACGTGGCATGTGAACACTGAACTATTTCACATGTGGTCCCGTGCAGTAAAAGTTTGCCAAGCTCTGTTCTGAGACAGATAGAATCATATTGTGGACCCTCCGACAGAACTCTTGTAATTTCCTCTTGCCAGAGGATTACGACTAAGGTACAAGTGTGGCAGGAAGGACACCCTCAGCTTTCCCGTGTGTGTGTGTGTGTGTGTGTGTGTGTGTGTGTGTGTGTGTGTGTGTGAGCTGGCCAGAGAGCATCACAGTCCAGCTACAGGTTGAGAAGTAGAATCAGAGATCCCAGAAAATGCTCAGAAGGGAAAATAATCAGGCTTGGGCTGGTAGGGTAGCACTGGCTTCTTGAGGAGCTGGAGTTCGGGGGAAGCAGGGCAAGGCAGCAGGTTGGGGTGAGGGAGAAGCAGGGCTAGCCCTGCAGGTGGGATGGTGACAGTCTAGATCAACAGGTAGAGGCAGCAGCTCACTGAATAGGACTGAAGAAATGCAGAGGGCTTAGGATGTGCTGGGGACATGACGGGCAGAAGGCCTCGAGCAGTGCAGCCAGCTGAAGGGGAGCAAATGGCGACCATAGCATTTGGTGTTGGTTTTGGCCTTGAGTGTAACAGAGTGACCTAGAAGCTTTCGTGACCCCTGAGTTAGATGTGAATGTATTTTAGCTTTGCTCACCCTCCCTTTAGAGGGTCAAGGCAAAGTAGTTCAAACCTCCATCTAACATTTGGTGAGAGGCCAGTGTCCCTTCCAGTCCCTCAGATGCCCTGGGGTTGGCAGTAGGAGAATTTGACTTTTCAGAGCAATTTGAGCCCTTGGCTTCCGCTTCCACTGAATTAGCTTAATTTGCATATAATCTATCACCCTACACGTTTAATCCACTTTCCCCCTCACACAGCAGCACGACACTTTGGACATTGCCAGTCCCTCAATTCTTTTACTCCCCAAAGTACCCATGGGCCCAACATGAAGCTGGATAATAATGACAATGCAGTAATAATACTTACAATAACACCAGCAGTAATAGGACATGCCAAGAGTTGTTATATAGTAAATCACTTTCAACCAACTGGTGTTTGTTGTGTTTACCTAAATGGCACCGAGAAATCACTTACAATTGAATATTAGACAATTTGGTCACGTTTTTCAAGAGGAATTTAGCATGCTATATGCCTGGCATTTTTCCCAGATCTTTTTTCTCCTCTTACATTTGCCTCTCTCCTTTTCCCAGCCTCGGAGATTCCCAAAATCTTGTTAATTTCTCACAAGAGAAATCTTAACTCTTTTTTTGTATATCACAGTCCCTTGTCAGCATCTTGCCTGGGGTCTTACTTTCCACATCCAAAGCAGGACCTGTCAGTATGTTTTTCTTCCCCCCAGTGTCCAGCTGGATGATAGCCAATGCTTCACTCCCTTCCTTACATAATAGAAGCTATGCTTTAGGAGGATATATTTTGCAGCATATGTAACATGCATTAAAGACTAAGAGAAGGATCCCCACAATTTCTGTGCCATCTATGAGAAAGCAAGCACATGGCTTCTACCATATGGAGAGAAGGGGGAGGGGGGGAATGAGAAGAATCCAGTGGGTGGTGACCACTCACTGTGTGTCCAGGCACTGTGCTATGGCTCTATGTGATCATTCTGTCTTCAAGACAACCCTGTGAGGTCAATACTATCACCCAGATAGTACAGGTGAATAACTGAGGGTCACAGGGGTTAAGCGTCTCAACCAAAGTCACTTGCCCAGGTAGCGACCTGTGCACTTTCTACTTTATCATGCTACTCCATCCAGGTACATAGATGAGAAGAGGCTGCTTAAGGGGGTAAGTATGGGCCTTGATTTGCTGTGGCTGTTTCTTTGACCCTTCCACTTCCAACACCAAGCTCTCTTATTCTGTGTATGACTCAGACCTCCACTCACTCACACCACACAGGAGCGAGTATATTAACCCTTCAGTGGGACTTAATAGCTATAATTTGCAACATCTTTTATTTTTCTAATTTCCCTTTAAAAAAATCAATAAGTGGTTAGTGATGCCATTAATAGAATGAAAGCAGATTTCTCCCTATTATGAGAATTGATATTTGTAGCATTTATCACACACACCAAAAATAGCAAAGAAAAGAGACCACCTAGGCTGTGAAAACCTACCTACTGGAATTTAAATGCTTATAACCAAAAGAGAGAGGCTGATGCAGTAAAGAGCTCGAACACAGCGGTCAGAAATTTCCGAGTTCAACTCCTACTGCACCTCTGCTTACTTCAAAGGACTTTTTGGAAGATTAGATGGATTAGGGCATTCAAAGCACACTGTCCGCTCCTGGGAGGCAGGGAATGCTTTACCAGGGTAAGTCAGAGGCAGGTCAGCTGATTGCCTTCTGTGGCTCTTCGCTCCGGGGGCACCCAGGTTGCCTCTCTCCTTCTGTGCATTCCTGTGCTGTATCTGTTCCTAGAAATGTCCCCTGTGACCAGACACCAGCCCCAGGCCTAGATCCTTCCTCCTCCATTTGCCTGCTTCCTCCTAACTCACTGTGTGACTTCAGGAAATCGGTTCTTTCTGCTTTCATATTCCTCCCTTCTCATATTCCTTATTTCACTGCCAGGTACAGCCCAGAAATGATTTTACAAATCCCCAAAGAGAACTTCTGATCTTCCTGAAACAACTCCTGACTCAAGATGAGAGGCTTTAATTCCAGTCATGAGCAAAGAAACATCTTTGGGGGATGGTTTTCTAGTCTGGTCCTAGGAAAAAGTGTGGCTGCTAATGACACTTCAGACACACTGAGTCCAGGACCAAGCTCAGGGGATTGTGAAGGGCTAAGTCTGGTCTGGTTATGGAGTGTCCTCTCGGCCACACCTGAAAAAGACTGCATGGATGTCAGAACTGCACGGATGTCAGAACTGGGTCAAGTAACAGGATCGCTCTTCAGTGACCAGAGCTGGGGTCTGAGGGTGGGGGCGAGGAGTGCCAAATTAGTTCAAAAGCCACATATCTTGAGGAAGATGCCCCATACTGGAGAAGAGAAAGAAATAAGACCCAAAGCTGACCCCAGAGGAGAAAGGGGATGAGACTGACTATATTTTCTTTCCCACTCTGGTTAGAATGAAATCTGACATTCTCCCTCAGAAATGGCCCTTCTTATACTCTGCAAAGCCATGGAAGGAGTCCCAGGAAGCCTGGGTGTCTGGAGGAGGACCCAGCTTTTGCTCTTCCACAGAAGAGCTCTTCCTTTCCTGTCCTGCTCCTCTGGAAGGAAGGCACTTCTGAGTTAACATCTAAGCCCTCAACTGAAATGAAGCCATGAGACACCTGCCTCCTTCCCACTCAGAACCTACTGTTTCATATGTATGGGGGAGGGAAGCAGGAAAATATCGCCCAAGTCCCACTGGGATGGATGCCTCCATATCTGTGATGTTTTCATGTAACAAGAAATATGTATTTGGTCTAAAGGAGCATCTTTTGCTGTAATATTTGGTTTCAGTCCCTGGTTCCTGACACAAGAGCTTCTAAGACCTTTGGAATCTCCGGAGTTATAGGAATATTTTTTTCTGTGTTCTGAGGAGATGACAGGTGGCGGGGAGCCCCTTAAGCTTCAGGATGATGACTGTCACTAGAAAGACTAAGACATGATCAGAGGGTTGGGACATTCAGTATCACCCTCTGACCTTTGAATCAGGGAAGGGAAGAGAGGCTGAAGACTGAGTTAAACATCAATGGCCGATGATTTAATCCATTGTGTCTATGTAATGGGACCTCCATAAACTCTCTGAACCAGTGGGGTTTGGAGAGTTTCCGGGTTGGTGTGCACATGGAGGTGTTGGGAGGGTGGTACTCACACAGAGGACATGGAGGCCCATGACCCTCTCCCAGTACCATGCCCTATGCCTCTCTCTTGTTTGACTGTTCCTGGCTGAGATGACACCAACGCAGCCAGTGGTACCATGTGGCTTTGGAAGGACCACATGGGAGCTATGCACAGGGTGTATGGTTACAGCAGGATGAGGGTGTACAGGCATAACTATCTCAGGTATTGAGGGAAGCAGACATCTGGATGGTTCTATGGAAGTGACCCAGGATGTAAGCATTCAATGAGGAAGTGTTAACCAAGCAGAAAGAGGGGGATGAGTATCAAGAAAAGACAGACAGGCTAGACACATGATGGGCATTATTAGAAATTCAGTGGGACTGACCAGTGGCCCTGGGGCCCCAGAGAAAAGAGGTTAGAGAAGGCAGCATGAGCCAGATCACCCAGGGCTTGCAACCCAAGGAAGAGTGTGGATGCTGCTCTCAGGCCAGTAAGGAGCCTTTGACAGTTTTGGCAGAAGAACACAGTCAAGACCCTCCATCTGTGACTGGAGGGGCACTTGTCTGGAGGCCAGGAGTACACTCAGGACAGGGTTGCTGGGTCCAGGGAAATGATGGTACGGGCAAGGCCCAGGGTGGGTAGCTATGGGGGTGGAGAGGAGGGGGCGGGCCCAGAGATGCAAGGAGGATGGAAAAGATGGAGATGTATGGTGGATTGGGCATGGTGCTGGAGGTAAGAAGGAGTTGATAATGACTTTCGGATTTCTAATTTGAGAGGCAAGAATGAGACAGGGAAGGGACGCAGGTGCCACACGTGGGAAACCAAGAGGTCACCATTCCTCTTTTCCTCCTCCTGTGCCCTCCCTTCTCCCACCTCTGACCCTTCCACACCAGCCTCCCTCTGGGGCTGTAACCTTCCTGAGGGGCTCCAGCACTGGTGCTTGTGTAACTAACAATGCGGAGTTAGAGACAGCTGTGGCCAGAAGGCTCACGCTGTGGCCCTAAAGGGTGATGGGATTGCCAGGAAGGAGAAGCTTCAATGAAAGAAGGAAATTCTGCTTGGGGTCTCAGGGACTTTCAGAACTTTCTGGTCTAGAAGTTCCTCTAGCAAACTCTGGCATGTGATCAGTCAACCAAGGGCACAAAGGCCCCAAGGCTTCTAATAATCACAAGGAAATGGAAATGCCCAAGACACAGCTCTAGAGAAGCTATTTGGGTTGTCAGGGGTTCCTTCCCTAACAGTGGAACCTGGTTCATACAAAGAGTCAAACCCAGAAATTATCCAGGGGGTTACAAATGGGGAGAGGGAATATCTCTCACCTCAGTTAATTCACAATCCTGAGGAGGTGGGCACAGTAAGGTAGGATACCTCCCTCTAGAGTCTCCTAAATGCTTTCAGAATCACTTGCTCACCACAGCTGTCTATTTCCCGTCTTGTCCCCAGACTCCTTGTGTAGAAAGAAAGGAAGTCATAAGACACCTTGGAGTAAGTAAGGTATAATTTTTTACCCCATTTCAGACCAGCTCTTGCACCTTAAGCAATACTTTTCCTCTCTGAGTCTCAGGTGTTTTCTATTTGTTTTGTTCTGTTTTAAATCTGCAAAATCCGACCTTGGTAGTGATTTTTGCTTCACTGAGCAAAACCTAGGTGAAATGAAAATACAGCGCCTGCTAAAATTTAGGTGCTCCATAGTTAATAATTCAGTTGTTTATTCAACATGTATTTATTGAGTGCCTACTATGTACCAGACATTGCTTAGTGCTTGGAAGTAAAACAGAAAGATCCCCATCTGTGTGGAGCATATATTCTGGTGTGTGTATATGAGAGGGAGAAGGGAAAGCAGACAGCATTTGATAAAAAATAATCATGAGATTATCTGGTTTGTTGGAAAATGGGGAGTGCTATGAAATGAGAAATGAAGAAAAAACAAAGCACAGTAAGAAAAGGGATGGTGAGAGTGACCTTGAGCAAGTCATGCTATTTTTCTAAGCATTTTGCTTCATTTGTAAATCGGATACAATGATATCTACCTCACAGGGCCATTCTGCAGAATAAATGCATACAAATCATCTGGGATTTTACTAGACCTTGATAGATTCTCAAGAGTAATAGTTGATATCATCATGATGCTGGGGGACTAGAGTCTGGTTCAGACCTTACTGAGAAGGGGACCTCAAAGATTGGAAGGAGATGAGGAAGTGAGCCATGGGAGCCTGGGGGAGGGTGTCCTGGGCACAGGGACCATCCATCACCAAGGCCTTAAACAGGAGCAGGGATACCAAGAAGCTGTGTCATTGTCAGTTTTCCATCTAAACCCTTCAGGGAGATAGGAATTGCTTAGACAACTGGTCCCTCTGGATGAAGCTGAGGAAGGGGAAGAATCATTCGGAGGAAAACCCTGCAAGGAGAGTGTCAGTGAACTTGGCTGTTTCTGCAGCAACAAAAAGAGAGAAGCAGCAAATTTGCCTCAGCTGCTGTGAAATGAATACTGAAACTTGTCACCCAACTGGTTGGGGTGCAGCCTCCTTCTTGCTGGTGGACCCCGTCTCTGCTCGGACGTATGTGAGTGTCCAGTGGGGACGCCTCTCTATGTCTGAGGTCAGGTGAGTGCATGTATACTCTTTGTCAAGGTGCATCTTTGTGTGCAACTGTGTCTGTCTCCTTGTTATGTACTACAAGCATGTATCCCTGTTTGTTTGTGGGAATGCATTTGTCTCTGACCCATATGTGTTTGACTTTATGTGTGTATATATTTCGAGAGGGGTGTGTGTGTGTAGTGATTTGCAGCAGAAAAATTCTCCTCGATGAAGAGATGTGTGTGCAGTGGAAGAAGGAGAGACCAAATCACCATGCTTTATTTCCTATCCATATGTGCCCTTCGACAGTGAAGCAATTCACCTTTGGGGGCCTCATGTTCGATCCCACCACCATCTCAGAAATGCAATACTTGTCAAATCCCTAAATACATTCCAGTTTCAGACTTGCCAGAAATTTGAACACTCACATTAGGCGTCATTTATGGGATAGTGAGGGTAATGAATTCACTCCTTCATCCATTCATCATATTATTAGGTGACTTCAGTGCTCTACTCCATGTTAGGAGCTAGGAATGCAAGGAAAAGGTACCACTGAAGGTTATCAATTTTGGAGACGGGTGGGAGTTTGAGTTTCAGCTAGTGCCCTTTACTGGTTGTGGGACCTTGAGCAAATCATTTTATTTCCCTAATTTGCTTTATATACAAATCAGATACAACAATCCCTACCACCTAGGACTGTTGTGAGGAATAATGAATATATAAATATTTAAAATGGTAGCAAGACCCCAATAGATGTTCAAGAGTGATGGTAGATATCACTGCCACCACCCACATCACTCTGTTGCTTATTTCAGACTGTAGTCTTTTCCCTCACATAGTACACATATTAAAAGAAGCTACCATTGAGCTGCCTGAGTCTCTGACCCCAGATTTTTACATGACCTGTATCGTGGCTCCATTCAGATCATTCAGGTCATTGTTCATAAAACCTTCAGAAGGGTTTCCCTCCCCACCCACCAACCTGCTTTATTCTTTTCCTTGCACATATCATCACCTAAAATTATACCATATGTGTGGGATTTTTTATTTTAATTTTGTTTTGTTTTGTTTGCTTACTTTGTATTGTTTATTTGCCTGTCTCCTCCAGTCAATGTTAACTCCACAGGAGAATAATGATCTGATTTTGCTCATTTCTCTGGAATCAGATACAAATGTTACCTTCTGTGTCTAGGACAATGCCTGGAACCAAGAAAGCACTGAGTGAGCATGTGTTGAATGAATAAGTGAATGACTACTTGAATGAATGAACTAACATCATCTATGCCATTACAAAGACTAATTGCTGAAACTAAGTCATCAGTGTGGACAGCTTTTCAGAGCAGACAGTATTTGATCTGGGAGACTGAGAGTTTTCCAGGTGATGAGCAAATGAGGCAGAGGACAGAGCGTGTCATTGTGACTGTCAGAGGAGACAACCCAGAGTGGTCAACCTCGCTCCCAATCACCCTGGCGATGCTACTAAAACTCCCCCACTTGGCCCTAGAATGTATGGAGAAGAAACACCCCAAATTTATGACTCTGTGCAATCCTCTTCAGTCTTCCAAAAACATTGAGCTGACCCTCATTTACATATAAATGGTCATAATTTTTTAATCATAGATAAATGCCATTCTGTTTGCTTGTTCTTGTGCCTCCCTTGATGGAGAAACAAGAGTGACTTATGGTTCATGTGTAATAGCAATGAAAACACATGCGCATGAACTTCCTTGCTTGGTGCATCTCCAACCCTCTCAAGTTCTTATTCCATCTGTCCTTCTCCTGCCCCTGAGTGGTGAGTGGCAGAGAGAATGCTATCTTGGCTGAGAGGTCAAGGACACTGGATTTAAAGGTTTGCTTTCAAATTCTAGGTCCTTCATTACTTTCTGTGCAGCTTTGGACAA
Organism: Proteles cristata cristata; assembly: GCA_017311185.1. NCBI lineage: Eukaryota > Metazoa > Chordata > Mammalia > Carnivora > Hyaenidae > Proteles > Proteles cristata. The sequence continues at coordinate 150,538 of JAESUZ010000053.1, read as the reverse complement.
ATCACTTCACCTCTCTGTACTAGCTTGGTCATTTGTCATAAGGGCAAAATACAAAATCACGTAGGTGTGCCGCAAGGATTTAAAGAGGTGATATACCTAAAATACTAACCTAAAGCAAGCCCTCAAGATGGGAATTATCATTACTGTTTCATTAAGATTATAACCATATTGGATGCAGATATCCAATTCAATTAAAACCAGCAAGAGAAATCAAAGGTCTTACTCTCTTACCAGAGAAGAGTGAGATACGTGAAACTGCCACATTGGTACGTTGATACAGATTGGATCTTGTTGATGCTCTTATAGAGGAAGTGCATATTTCACCCTTGCAGGAATCTTAATTTGGAAAATAGCCTGGCTGCAACACAAGAGGACATGGTCCCTGAATCTCATCAATCTCTTGTTTCCAATAAGAACCAGACCAGCCCTAGAGAAATCAGCCGTGAATGGACACAGATCTATTTGATGCTTGTTCTAAAGACAGTTGTGTTGGTTTCTGTTTTAGCCCTTTATTCTTGTTTTGAGATCATCTGTGGGAACAAGGGGTGGGGTGTGGGTGGAGGTGGAATGAATACTTATTGGGTTCCTCCTGCAGATGCGGTTTTTGCTTTATCTCACCTCATTCTCACGCAACCTCGTGAGGCAAGAGTTATTACTGTAATTTGCAGATGAGGAATTTGAGGTTTAACAAAGTTAAGTAATTTGCTTACAACTGATGAGGAAGAACCTAGATCTGGAGTCAGGCTGCCAGAATAGGTTCATTGGTAGCCTGCTTCCTATTTTCCATGGAGATCGAAGGGGTGGGATTATTTGTTAGACCCTGTTTATGGACATCTTTTTCCTAAGAATTATCTCCTGAGAATCTTGAAGCATTTGTCTGACTGTATACCAGCCTTGCGCTGATGTGAGGCCCAGTAGCATCAAGAAGCAATATGTCCAGTGGTGCCTGGGTGACTCGGTTGATTGAACGTTGGACTTTGGTTCAGGTCATGATCTCACAGGTCATGGGTTCAAGCCCCATGTAGGGTGCTGTGCTGACAGCTCAGAGCCTGGAACCTGCTTCAGATCCTATGTCTCCCTCTCTCTCTGCCCTTCTCCCACTCGTGCTCTGTCTCTCTCTCCTTCAAAGATAAATAAACATTAAAAAAAAAAGAAGTCAACAAGTCTAAAATGAAGCCTAGTATCCCCTTTCCTCCATTCTGACCCTTGACCCTCCTACCTTGACCCACTTTTTTGTTTTTAACATTTATTATAAGTTATCTCTCACTGCAAGTTGCCTTGGAATCTTCCCTTCACTCACCTCTCAACATTTCATTCATCAGCAAGTCTTGTCCACTCTTCCTTTGAAGGTACGTCACATTTGCACCTGCTCCGGGTCCACCAACAAGCCTATTGTCTCTCACCTGAAGCAGGTGGTTATAGCTACCTCCCTGTTGTATGTGCTCAGGGTATTTGCCTTTCTAGTCCATCTGTTTTGTTTTGTCAAGGTTATTGTCATAAAAACAAATGTAATCATGGCTCCCCCTGCTCAAGAACTTGCGATGGCTCCCCACTGTCTACATGTTAAGGATCAAACACCTTATCAAGGCATCTACAATATAACTTGACATTATACTTTCATCTCCTCTCACCTCCCATCTACCACCACAGAAATTTCTAACGATTTCTCTAAAATGCAATGCCTTTTCCCATTTAAGAAAACTCCTTCTCCAATATCTTGCTTTTTGACTCCTAGTTAACCTCCAAGCCCACATAAATGTCATGCCTGTCTCACCCAACTTCACCAGACAAATTCAGACCCCCACTCAGCATTTCACACACTTTACTCATTGCTCTCACTCCATGCGTGGCAACTCTTACACACCTCCCTCCCTGAGTATAACATGAGCCGTGAGCTTCTTAGAGATAAACATCTTTTCTTATCTGTCTTTGTCTCTTTAGCACCTAGCTTGAGAATTTTTAGACAGAGAGAATCATAATGCAGGCACCACTTTGCATGTTCACATTAAACATATCATAAACATATTTCCACCAAGCTATGCAGTCTCCCTAATTATCTTTTTAATTGCTGTATATTTCCTCCCGTTGATGTGCCATAATTACTTAAACATTCAATTCAAGTCATTAAATTTAACAAACATTTGCCAAGCACCCAACATGTGTCAGGTACCATGCTAGATGCTGGAGACCCCGAGAGGAAAAAAATATGGCCAGTGGCCCCAAAGATGCCACATTCTAACACAGACAACATCAAATGATTGAGGCTCTAAGAAAGGCAGAGAGGCATGTCCCTGGTGGGTTGGAAGCACCAGGTAAAGGAGGACTTTTGGGAAAAAGAAGCTAGGAAAAGTAAAAGACATTAATGATATTTTGTCTGAGTTTTAAGACTTGAATGGGAGCCTAAAAAAAAAGAAAACCAAAAAGAAAAGACAGACAGACACACACACACACAGAAAGAGAAGATAAATTAAGTCCTCATAGCTTGTAAAGGGCAGAGCTAGGAGGTCTGGTTAACCATTGGTCAACACCAATGGTCTGGTTCTAGGAGCCTATTGTCATCTTTTTCTACTGGTGAACTCCTACTCATACCACAATGCTTGGCTTTGGCCAGCTCTTTACTCTTTGCTAATCTCAGTTCTTTTTTTATGAACCAGTTATCCATTTCCTGAAGCCGGGAGGTGCTAGCAGATTTCCTCCAAACCATGTTTGCCTTAAACCTGATAACTGGGGTTTTATAAAGTATGACTTTTTTTAAAGTTTTACAAAATGAGTTCACTAACATGCATCTCATCTTTTGTTTCTATCTCCTATAAGAATTGCAATGTTATGGGGCACCTGGGTGGCTCAGTCAGTTGAGTGTCTGACTCTTGATTTCAGTTCAGGTCATGATCCCAGGGTCTTGGGATCAAGCCTAGCAATGGGCTCTGCACTGATCATGGACCCTGCTTACGATTCTCTCTCTCTCTCCCTCTACCCTCCAGCTCTTGTGCATGTGCACTCTCTCTAAAATAAAAAAAAAAATAAAAGAATTGCTATCAAAAACCGGCTCTAGAGAAAATTCCTGGTAAGTATTAGGTTTTCTAATGACATTGAGTAAAAAAATGATCAACCAAAGGCTAAACCATTGAGCTGGCTAGCAGTGTGAAAAGTCGAGAAAAATTGAAAGAAAGTGAAAGACAGTAGAAGGTCACATGATCACATTTGCAGAAATTAACACACACACACACACACACACACACACACACACACACAGTACCCAGATGAGTATCTTCATACCATGCCAGTAGTATTGCTGCTTATGCAGTTAGCAGAACAAAGTTTATCGAGAGTCGTGAAATCAACCCTACCCTCTGACTCACCCTTTAATCTAAGAAACTCATTCAAAAAGAAGAAAACAACAGATATTGTATGCACCATTTTCTATATTAGTAAAAGTCTGGAAACAATAAAAAAAATGTCCAACAAGAGGGAGTGGTTAAATAAATCAGAATATGTGAACTGGAAGGAGTATTATGAAGACATTAAAATGGTAATTAGAAAGATTATGTAGCCACATAGAAAAACATTTACTATATAATATTAAGTGGGAAAAAAAGCAGAATACCAAATTGAATCTAGGCCATCGCTGCAATTATGCAAAACTGTGTGCTCATGAATCAAGACACCAGGGGAAAAGGCGTGCATGTGACCAGCTGCTTTAACTGGTGTGTTTTTCTTTTACAGATGTCCTTCAATTTGATAGAATGTCTATTGGTTGGCCCAGTCTATGCTCTCCAGCCTCTAGGGGGAGCTGGAGTCTTCCCCTCCCCGGCCTCCTCTATCCACCCTGGGAAGATAGAGAAGGTCTGCCACTGGAGCCAGAGGCACAATGAGGTGTGAAGGGTGGGGCTTCTGGTGCCTGACTTAATGGGATTATGAACAGAACTGAATTGGAGCAAACTTCCCCCAGGCCTTTTCTCTCTCTCTCTCTCTCTCTTTCTCTCTCTTTTTTCTCTTCAAACCACAGCTCTTGATTCCCCTTGTGGAATCATTTGCTCTCTTGGTTTTTTTCTCTTCTGGGTACCTATATCTTTCCTGGCTACTCTGCTTTGGCACAGCATTAGGAAGGATCTAGAATGTCTGTCACCCGGGAAGTAAGTGCCATCCATAGGCCCCTAAATAAAAAGAGCAGAAATTATCCTGTAGCTATATTGCACAAGCAAGAAAGATGTGCATTTGTGGTCCCATAGTTTCTTTTTTTTTTTATGTTTATTTTTGAGAAAGAGAGCGCACACACATGTGAGTAGGGAAGGGTTGGAGAGAGACGAAGACACAGAATCCGAAGCAAGATCCAGGCTCTGAGCTGTCAGTACAGAGCCTGACAAAGGGCTTGAACTCACTTAACCGTGAGATCATGACCTGAGCCGAAGTCGGACACTCAACCATTGGAGCCACTGAGGCTATCCCATGTGGTCCCATAATTTCTAATTAAAAGGAAAAAAAAAAATCTAAGTTTCCATCAATAGAATACTAATTTAAATAATTTAGGCTACTTCTTTACAGTAAATGCTAAGAGGTTATTTTAAAAACAAAACATGCCTATGGGCTGATAAAATTCTCCAAAATATAATATTCAATGGGTGGGGGAGCAAGACACAGGACACTGTGTGTACGTATAAATTATCTATTTATCAATTATGATAAATTGATCATAAGAAATATCTGTCTATGTGCTGGGATGAATGAGCACTGACTATGTAAGAAACTGATCATAATAGTTACCTAGGGGAAATAGAAATGGAAGGAAGGGCAGAAATTTTTACGTTTTGCTCCGTATTTTGTGGTATTTATTTGCCATGGGCACATACTAGTTTTTGATCTATATTTTTAGAAGTGGGATTAGAGCTGGATCTAAGGATAAGGAGGTTGGGATAGGGGATTTCAAATCAACAGATTGTATAACTATGCTATGAATCTATCCTTAAGGACCTCTCACATCTCCCGAATATATTCTCACCCAGCTCACTGCAGTAAGAAGCAAGGTAGAGATTTGAGTCCACGGTTGGAACTCACAAACCTACCACAACCACTACTAGTGTTATTACTACTACCACTGCTGCTATTATTAATAATGATAATCATAAGTGCAATAGCAGTAAATAAATGTAAGACCGTAAAAAGATTTAATAATAATAAAAATAAAATAATACAATAATAAATGAATATAAAGCAAAAGAACTAAAATAAAAGTCAGTATTTCAAGTTCAATACTTAAAGAAAACTGCATACAATACTTAACTGTTTAACAATTAGGATAGGAGAGGGGCGCCTGGGTGGCTTAGTCGGTTAAGTGTCCGACTTTCGCTTAGGTCATGATCTCGCGGTTCGTGGGTTCGAGCCCCGCGTCGGGCTCTGTGCTGACTGCCAGCTCAGAGCCTGGAGCCTGCTTCAGATTCTGTGTCTCCCTCTCTCTCTGACCCTCCCCTGCTCACGCTGTCTCTCTCTCCCCTAAAAATAAATAAAACATTAAAAAAATTAAAAAAAAAACAATTAGGATGGGAGAAATTTCACAAACAATTCTATTTTAACCATGTCACATTTTGAGCAAGACAAAGGAAATGGAAAGTCTATTTAAAACAGGACAGGGTTAGTCCCCGCTTGTGGTTTCAGATCGGCTTCCTAATAAACTGTGGCAAAGTGAGCATTAGCTGGCTTTGAGCTTCAAAATTTACTTTTCTCGAACATCCCTTTCTCCTTAGATTGTGAGCCCTGTTTTGCTTCCGCTCTCTGGATTTCAAAGCCCATCGATTTTGCTGTTTTAAATTATTGCTTCTGTATGGGGAGGATGGGGAGAGAGGATGGACTGTGGAGGGCAGAGGCAGAGGGGCAAGTGCAGATTCATTTATAGTCAAAGCCAGAGTCCTGACGTGGCCCCGCCATAGAGCAGTGCCTGCCTAATCTTTTTTCTGTGTGTGGCCTTCTGGAACAACGGTGGCTTCTCAGGCTTTCTAAGGGAGTAGGCATTCCACTGAGGACCCCAATCCTATTCCTCCGGCAGAACTCAATTATTAGAGGAGAATGGGAATGAGAAAAGCACCTAGGATACCAGCCAGGGATGCTTTATGAAGACAGGGAGGGCAACAAGAACCCCATCTTCATCTAAGTTCCTTTCCTGGCACATGGCACCCAGCAGTTGCTCCCCAAAGCCACCTCCCCCAACTTCCACCTCAAGAAGAATGTGATGTGTCAACGAAGCTAATGTAGGCTTTTATTCCCTGGTTGCCTACAGATACATTCCTTCCCTACCCAACCTTGGGACAGAATCTGAAGGGATGGAATTCAGATTAGATCAACTGGTTCCCTTTCCGGTATGTAAATCCACACACCATCACTACTCATTGGTCACCATGGATTCAATGATAAATGGTTCAGTGTAGAGTGACTGATACCTGATCTTCCTCACCATAGTCTTGGTTGCTGGATCAAATTGGTCACCCCCCCCCCCGCCCCGAAAGAAAGGTTGGTTCTAGCTAGTACACAAGATGCCTTCATCTGTCAACATCTCTTGTTTGGAATTCAGAGCATCTCTCCCCATGCAAACACCATCACAAAGTGATGGTTAGAACCACGTCATAGCCCAGAAAAGCATTTTGAGTTCCCCTATTATATAAATGCACAGCTATGTGTAAACTGCAAACTTGTCACTAAATAGTCAAGCTTCAAGGATCTAATAACCAGCATTACCTGGAACAAAATATTGAATGTTAATGTCCTTTCCTGCAAAAATGCGGTTGGTAGCATTGACCCTCTGAGGTCACTGAAGAAACCAAGTAAGCTGATGTGCATGAAAGTGCCTGGGGCAGTGCTAAGTGGAAATTCAGGGTGTGCTTTTCCCCTCTGCTACAGCATCCAAGAATCCCTGAGGTACTGGAATGTCAGAAATAATCCTAACTTCAGCTATTTGAGAGCTTCTAAAATCACCAGTAAAAAGTTAGCGTTAAGAAACATTTTTTGTGTCTTTGAACTAATTTACTATAAGTAAGGTCTTGCAAGCAACCAGTAACAACTGACTTGCTCATCTCACCCCAGAGAGTTTGCAAATCTCCATTTATACAGTGAATAACTTGCAGTCAACTATTTGGAAATGAATCCCATTTGCTTCAAAGAAGTATATTGTGAGTAACTATTATATTTCCGTTTCCATCATTCTGTAATTCTATAGCCAAAAGATAGCATGCTGAGCTGTTACCTACCTATTCTCTGTGTGGGAGAGAACCAGATAGAATACTACCTCTGTGATCTCAGATAGCTCCTCTAATATCTCTGAGCCTCAGTTTACATGTCTGGGGAATAAGCGTAAGTGTATTTTCTACAAGGTTTTGTTGAGAGACAAAAGTATATGCTACATATTCATGCTTGGCTCAGATGGTAATTGCTATTATTGTTGCTGTTGTTTAAGGTTTAAAAAAACTCACTTTATGAGACTTTGCTTTGTGTATTTTCAGTGTCATGAAGGATGCGACTCTTACCTCTGTCTGATCATTCTTTTTTTGCCATCTATACCAAAATTAATAGACTAATAAAATTAGAAACATTTAAGGTAGACCTTTGAAACCAATGCAATAGCCAGCATAGATCAGCGAACGTAGTAAATTTAATGAACATTTGCTGACATGTTGAATAAACGACTATGTCAATCACACAGTCAGTGTTTTGAATGTTTTCTAGAAGATCCTTGGCAAGTGGTCATCTGATCTATGTTTGGACACCCCCAGTCTCCAGAAACTTGAGACTACTTTAATTACATCTATAGTAGGGTTCGCTGATAGGTGGTTTCTGAAGCCACTTTCTAATCCTACATCCATGCCAGGTTGTGGGCTGCGCACATCGACCAGGGCACCGAGATGGGCCCCAGAATCCTTAACTTCAGCCAGATTACAAGCAAATCAAAATTCTCTCCTAAATTCCAAATGTTGGAGAAGTCTGTTTTTCACTGAGCTGTCATGCAGCCCTCCCCTCTCTGCTCCAGTTTTGGGGCCCTAAGAGCCAGACATAAAAAGTCTGATTGTTTTCCTGCATGAGGTTGCTTCAGAGATTGTGGGCAACTCTCAGTTTTTCAAATCCACCCTTGATAGGAAACACTCCTATGTAACCACCACACACAGATTCCAGAGACGTGAGTAAGAAATAAGGGAGTTCCTCATGATCTGTTCATGAAGAGGGAAGAGGAGGGGCCTCTTGGTCTCTGAGCTATTATTAAAATAAATGTCATTGACTAAAAGGCCAGAAAAGTTTGGGGACCACCCAGGCAAACGACACTTTCTCAGCTCCACCATATCATCGCTAATTGGATATTCTAACACTTTCTGTAGCATTTCCTAAAAATGTTTCAAGACCAAGTGCTACAGTGTCCAAACAAGAATATCACAGATGTTCACTCTGGCTGGTTCTGGGGAAACACCTTTAACAGAACAGCAAAGTTGGTGGGTTTTTTTCCCCCTCTCGAGTCCCAGATTGGCCTCTCTCTCTCTCTCTCTCTCTCTCTCTCTCCCTCCCCCTCTCCCTGAGGTTTTGCTAGACCTCAGAATCTTGAAACCACCACTTGAAATAGCCATGGTTCAGGGTTTAAAGGTCAAATCTAAAGAGGTTCACTTGAATTTGTTTGGATTGAACACCTCCCCTGAGGGGCATATAATTTCAGGGTCATTTTGTGTGGCTTTCCCTCAGGTTAAGTCAGGATTTGTTGTCAAAGGTGACACAAAATTGTGATCTTAATCTTTTCCAGGAACTTGGGGCAGAAGGTGTCTCAAGACTTTTGGAAGATGGGCGCTTTTGCTGTCTGTAAGATCATAAACCCAGAAAGAAGTTCTATTTGCTTGATTCCTTGAAAACACAAAAGGCCTTTTTTAAGGAAGTTAGTGAAGAAAAAAAATTAAAGGCCCTTAAGTGTTTGGTCTACATCAGCCTGTTTCTTCTGTTTGGGAGGTTTCAGCCTTCTCTGCTATCAAAGAGAAAGAATTCATTACAGTCATGGTGACAACAGTCTCTCCTAAGCTCTTGGAAGAGATAGACAGTCAATGGTTAGAAGCACTTTGCCCAGTGACTCAAAGCACTTCCCACCCAGCACCTGGGACAGGGCTCCCGAGAGGTGCTGTATGTGTTTCTTATTCATGCTGTACCAAATGAATGCAAACTTGGTGACCTAAAGCAATGTAGATGTATTATCTTACGGTTCTGGAGGTCACAAGTCTTAAATGGGTCTCGCAGGGCCAAAGTCAATATGTTGGCAGTGCTGCATTCTTTCTGGAGGCTGGAGGGGAGGATCCATTTCCTTGCTTTTTCAGCTTCTAGAGGCCACACACATTCCTTGGTCTGTGACCCCTTCTTTCCTCTTCATTGCCAGGAACACAGCATCTTCAGATCTCTCTGTGCAACCTGCTTCTCTTCCACTTATAAGGATTAGGATTGGGGCGCCTGGGTGGCTTAGTCGGTTGAGCGTCCGACTTTCGCTTAGGTCATGATCTCGCAGTTCCGTGGGTTCGAGCCCCGCGTCGGGCTCTGCGCTGACTGCCAGCTCAGAGCCTGGAGCCTGTTTCAGTCTGTGATTCCCTCTCTCTCTGACCCTCCCCTGTTCGCGCTGTCTCTCTCTCTCTCCTAGAAATAAAGAAAAAAAGAAAAAAAAAGGATTAGGATTACATTGGGCCCAACCCCAATAACCCAGATCTTCTATCTAAAGACCCTTAGCTTCATCGCATTTACAAAGGATGTCTTGCCATGTCAGGGGGTATGTTCACAGTCTTCAAGGATGAAGAGAGCATGGAGGGACCATTATTCTTCCACCAGAGATGCTAAGCCAAAATTAGGAGCTGGATCTAGACCTAGGGAATGAGGAAGCTGAGGGAGGAGGCCCTCGCCATTGGTAGAGAACCTATTACTTTGTCATCAAGGAACCCAAGGGAAAAGAGGGAGCGGTGTCCCATTTGCAAGTTATAGAGACTTAGACTCAGAGTTTTTATGGTGTTTCCAAGATACACAGGTATCCCAAAGAAATAAAAATCCAAGCTCCTTCTGCAGCACTCTGCCACTGGGTTTACCGCGAGTATCAGAGGGCAGATGTGTTTAACTAGGTTTTGCGATTCAGAGCTGGGGCAGTGCACACATCTGAACTTGCCGTTGGTGACTTCTCAAAGCTCAGGGTTGACATTTTTGATGTTATTCCTCAAAGGTGAGACATACTTCATGAAATCATTTTTCTCTTTAGTGGGAAGTAAGTGAAAACATTCCTGTATTTTTGGCTGAGCCAAAAGAAATGCTGTTTTCAAAGAGTAAGTAGTTTTCACCTGTGAATACCAGATTATATTTCAGCACTGTAGAGGAGGTTTTAAAGAATATCCAACAAAAATCAAAAGGTAAAACATTTCTATATGGAAAATTATTTTTAAATCTTCTAAATAGAAGGTTAGTCAGGGGTGTGAGGAGCTGTATAGAATTAAAAAAACTGGTGTCCTATTTCCCCTGCCTTGTGTTTCTGAACCAATTTGTATTGAATTTTGAAGAAAGAGACTTGGCATTTCTACAAAATTTGGAAAAGAGGAAAAAACATCTCACAGAAATGCTACAAGAATAAATCATGTTTCGGGTCTCCTGGCTAGAGAGAGCACCTTCTTCATCCACCTCACATTAGCCTAAGAGATTTTCTTTGAAATAGAGTGGACCTTTTGAAATTCTCAATTATTAGAGTAACTCAAATTACATCTTTAGAATTCTGAGAAAGTCCAACAATAGTTTCAGTCTTCCCCCATGCACACTATTTTTCTATCATACAATGTGGTCTCCCACATGCTTCTGGGAAGAGGCATGATGGACAACATTTTATGAAAACTCATTTTGCTTTAAAAGCTTCCCATCTTGTTTCAATGCCAAATTTATATTTTAGCATATGAGAAAGGCATCTCCCTTTGGAACGTTATCACCGATTTCACAAATAAGTCAGTAATTCACTGATTTCAATAATAAGGCTGAAAGCTTAATCACCACCCAGCCCATTTGCTGTGTTAACCAGAACATTCAGCTTCTCCAAGGCCCAATTACAAATCTCAGAAATAAAGGAGGATACATTTTTTTAGGTGAGCTAAAAATAATTTAGAATAAACATAAGACTTAGGCATCAGGAAGATTAACCCCAAGAGGGGTGATGATCTCAACTTGTAACGGGAAGGATCTCCTGATTGCCCTCATCTCTTGTGGGATCCTCACAGTCATGCTTTGAAATAGGGATAGTAACCTTTTTAACAAATAAAGAAACTGAGGTTCAGAAAGCTTATGTGACTTTTCAAAGACACCTATTAGAAAGGAATCAGCTAGGTCTGTAAGATATCAGTTTTTATTGCCTCCAATAAGAATATATTTACCTTATTCTGCTAAGAGATGAGAGGTTAAGATCCACATATGAGGAGATTTTCACAGGCTTCTTCACTTATTACACTGAAATATTCCCTTTGGATCAGAAGCATTTCCAGGGCGGGCATGAAGACAGTGACCCTGAAATCCGCTGAACCACAGGGCACATTTACAAGGATTTGGTGTGCAACTGATAGCTGAATTGCACTCTCAGATCCCATGTGCCTTTTGCACACACAGTCATGGCTTCTCCAGTACCCCCAGATGTTCCATCTCCAACATTTGAACTAATATGTTCTGACTAGTTAAACATATGCAATGTTCAAATTAGTTGACATGGAGAACAAGTAAGAGATTATTTCAGTCTGGAGCTGGGGCTCCTTCTCTGTGCATGCTGATAAAAACATGAAGGTCCCTCTGTAGAGGGAAATGTAGAGCCCAGAATCAGACACCAGGAATACATACATATATATATATATATATTATGTATGTATTTGCTATTATATATATATTACATATATTATATGTAATACATATATTATATGTAATACATATATTATATGTAATATATATAATAGCAAATACATATATTTATGTAATATATATATAATAGCAAATACATATATAATCTACATAACAAATATATGTAACCAACCAATATGTAACCAACCATGACCTTTGGCTCAGGTCATGATCTCACGGTTCGTGGGTTTGAGCCCCGCGTTGGGCTCTGTGCTGACAGCTCAGAGCCTGGAGCCTGTTTCAGATTCTGTGTCTCCCTCTCTCTCTGCTCCTCCCCCACTCGTGCTCTGTCACTCTCTGTCTCAAAAATAAATAAACTATAATTTAAAAAAAATTTTTAATGTGAGATGTGACCAATAACAACTGTTTCATTGAACTGCTATGAAGATGAATAGCGCTCTGTATTTCAATTAAGTTTTGCTTGCTGACCCCTCACTACTCTTGATTCTGACCAAGTATCACTTCTTTTAGCAGCTTCTGTGGTTCCTGCCCACTCCCTGGTTTCGTCAAACTGGGCTAGACACCCTTTTGGGTGGACTTCCTGCCTCACTGCACATGCTACATCATGCTTTAATTATCTCATCAGACTGAGCTTTTCGAAAGCAGGAATAATGTGCCATTAATCTCCAGAACTTCAGCAGCCATCCTAGTCCTTAGCACATAGTCTCTGTTGAGTGAATAAATGCAAAATGCCTCTCACGGAACCTAGAACATAATATTAATGCTATCTTATTTTATGTTCAAAAAGCTCTAAAAATGCAGTGCACGTTAACTACTAAAAAAGAAATGTTTTAGTTACTTCAAGTTATGGAAGGTTTTAAAATGATTAAAACAGTGGGTGTGAAGAATCTCATGTTTCACTTTTATAATGACTTGTTATTTTTGAAGTTCACAGCTTGGATAGTAAAAGAAATGAAAGAGTCTGAGTTCCATTGCTTTCCATGCTCTGCCACAACATCATCAAATGCAGAATTCATTTGCAGACAACTCTCCTTTTCCAGTCTTCATGACCTAAAAAAGAAAAACGTAAAGATGATTTTTTCCAGTTTTACTGTTTACTGGTTTTGGGGAAACATTCAACATTATTTTTGGAAATTCAAATGGGAAGTTTTAACTCATGAAGTCAATGTCCACTGTGCAGTAGGATTGACTCCAGGTAAAGCCCTGGAATATTATCAGCAAAGGGCAGATCTGGGCACACCCTCATAACAAAGCTGTCTTTTCTTTGAAAAATCACTGTCACCTGTCAGGATATGTCTATTGGCTTTTTCCTTCCCCCAAAAGAGGTCCAAGTCTTCCAAAGGAGTCTGATGGTCCCAAAGAATATATTCCCACCTGACTTTCCAGAAAATTCCATAGACTCACTCTTAATAGATATGCCCTAGGCAGATCAGGGAACCGACAGGCACAGACTATAGTTAAATTAGCATTTTTTTTTTATTTCCAAGGGTCCCCTATTCATGGAAAATTTTCTGTCATTTGACAATGAGTAAACACACTTTTTAGGTTCACCATGGAAGTTACAGCCTGAAAGGCTTGAAGGCAGTGGTTCTCAAGGCTGGCTTGACATCAATATTGATGTCATCTAGGGAGATCTGTAAGCTACTGATGCCACCCCGGAGATTCTTGTGTAATTGATCCAGCAAGTTGGGCATCTGTGCTCTGTCCATGCTACCATATTAGGGCAAGGATTATTAGAAACTACTCAAGAAGGAGTCTTGGAGAATCTCCATTACAATGCAAGTTTGATTCATTGGAAAGAGGAAGGAGATAGCATTCTGGACTTTTAAAAGCTCTCCAGGTGTTTCTAATCTGCAGTTGCCTTGAGGCCTAGCTGTGGCTCTCATCCCTGGATGCACACTGGAATCTGGGAAACTTTGAAAACACCCCAGTTCTGTCCCCCTTCCTCCTGAATCAGTGGTCCTTGAACTTTAGCACATATCAGAATCATCTAGAGGATGATTCTTCAAGCACAGTTTACTGGCCCCACCCCCAGGTTTGCTAATCCGTAAGTCGAGGGTAGGGCCTGTGAGTTTTCATTTCTACCAAGTTCCCCTGTGGTGCTATTGCCACTAGCCTTGGGACCCACTTTGAGAACCACTGCCACAGGTATTATCATTTATGTAGTTCAGGGAACTTTGTATATCTCAACTGAGAAATATCTGAAATCCACACCTAAATGCTATCTCCTTCTCATTTCGAATGAATCAAACTTGCATTTTAATGGAGATTCCCCAAGACTCCATATTGAGTAGTTTCTTTCTTTCTTTCTTTTTTTTTTAAATATTTTTATTTATTTCTAGGAGAGAGACAGCGTGAGCAGGAGGGTCAGAGAGAGAGGGAGTCACAGACTGAAACAGGCTCCAGGCTCTGAGCTGGCAGTCAGCAGAGAGCCTGACACGGGGCTCGAACCCACAAACCGCGAGATCATGACCTAAGCGAAAGTCGGATGCTTAACCGACTAAGCCACCCAGGCGCCCCCATTTTGAGTAGTTTCTAATCATCCTTCCCCTAAAGCTTTCCAGGGAAATATGGTAGGACAGAGCACAAGACAAACCGGCTTTCAACTCCTGGCTATGCCATTTAGCAGCAGTTGACCACAAGCACACTACTAGCCTTAGTGTGATCAACTCCTCCCTGTTTTCCTAGGACTTTACCAGTTTTTTTTTTTTTTAATTTTTATAGTTTATTTATTTTTGAGACAGAGAGAGACAGAACATGAGTCGGGGAGGGGCAGAGAGAGAGGGAGACACAGAATCCGAAACAGGCTGCAGGCTCTGAGCTAGCTGTCAGCACAGACCCCGACATGGGGGTCGAACCCATGAACCCCAAGATCATGACCTGAGCCAAAGTCGGACGCTTAACCAACTGAGCCACCCAGGTGCCCTAGACTTCAACAGTTTTAGCACTGAAATCCCAAACCCCAGGGTATCCTTTAGTCCAGGGAAAACCAAGATGATTGCACCGCAACCCCCACTCCCAACCAATATAGCTTCCATTTTTTAACCAGTGGTAAGGAAAACCAAGTTGACCTTGGAGAGTTTCTTCATGGATTTGAGGTAGTATATTTCTCTGCCTTGCAGAGAGCAATTGCTTCATAAAAAGTGATCATGATTATATCCAGGAAATCTTTTAAGATGGATTGTGTCAAGGAGGGAAGGACCACCCTTAATTACCAGTAAACATTTATAATAAAGATAATGTGTGACCACTGATTTCGCCAATCTTTTTAGATCAATGGATCTCAACTTTAGGTAGACATTGAAATCATCTGGGGGAAGAGCTCCTAGGTGGGTCAGTCAGTTAAGGGTCCAACTTCAGTTCTGGTTATGATCTTGGCAGTTTGTGGGTTTGAGCCCCATGTTGGACTCTGTGCTGAGAACTCAGAGCCTGGAGCCTGCTTCAGATTCTGTGTCTCCCTCCTTCCCCTGCTTGTACTCTGTCTCTCTCTCAAAAACAGACCTCAAAAAAAAATATATTTTTTAAATCATCTGGTGAGATTTTACCACCTCTTCCCCCAATACCCAAATTATCCTCCATTCCATTAAATCGTAGTCTCTGCTGGTGGAACTCAGACATTAGTATTTTTGAAAGCTCCCCATATGATTTCAATAGGCAGGCAGGGTTGGGTATTGATATTCCATGCAGTGAGGCTCAACGAGTGTTCCTCTGACTGGCAGCACCATTATGACCCAGGAACTTGCTGGACACGCAAATTCTCAGCAGCCTCTCCCTCCCAACTAGTAGAATAGAACCCCCCCGGGGTTGAGACCCAGAAATCACTATTCTGTCAAGCTCTCCCATGCATGCTAAGGATCACACTTGGACCTACACCAACATGGAATTTCCCTGTGGCTCTACTGATGTGGTGATGTTGTATCTTTCTGGCAGCCCTAAATAAGCCATGATTTTATGGGATGTGTTTGTTCTAACATACTATAAACGATTCTATTCGCAAGGATTCTAGTTAGGATTTTTGCATCAATATTTAAAAATAAACTCCCTCTCTAGTTTTTATTTTGCACAAATTTTCCCAGGTCTTAATGTCAGTGATATATCCTAACATGGTAAAATTCATTGAGAAACTTTTTGTATTGTATGTTTTAGACCAGTTTATATAATACTGAAATTACCACTTCCTGGGAAATTTTAAATTTACTGGTGAAAACACACATGGCTCTGTCAACCATTCTTGGGAGTAAATCTATTACACCTTTTTAAAAAAAAATAGATTTTGGCTCATAAAATTTATAACACTTCTGTTATTTTTGACCACATATTTCATCTAGAAAATCATCCACTTTGAAATATTGTTTTCAGAAATATTGGCCTAGATAAAAATATAGTGTTTTTAATTCTTTCAACACTGTGTCTATATTTTTTCTAAACCCTAGAACTGAATGTTCAGTACAGGAACACATGTCCTTTAGTATTTAATATTAAATATTTGATTGTATGAATTTTCCTCTGAGAATAGCTGTGGCTGATATTCAAAATTTTCCATAAGTTCCGTTATTATGAATTTCTGCTTATGGAAGGTGCTGTGGTAGATAATTTTAAAAGTCCTTTGAGCAACGAAAAATAAGATCTTTGTTTTCACAACACAAGATATTTATACATAATATATATGTGTAACCCATATCAACTTATAAATGAATATATGTATATCAATCTCTAAGTAATATTCTGGTTGTCTAATATGCTACTAGTTGTGACTTTTTTAGTGAAGAGAGTTTTGCAAATTTCTTAAACTACAAGAATTACCCTCTTTTTTTTTACATAAAAATAACATTGGTTGTTTCTGTTGTGGCAACATTTGCTTTTTTTTAGTTTGAATTTGCATTTGCTTGACATGTTGAAATCAAACATTTTATTTTTTATTCTTTTAAAAATAATCATTTGGGGAGGATCAAAGAGTACACATCATGATGAAAAAATAATTATTTTTATTTCAAAATTTATGTATGCTAAATGTAAAAAAAAAAAAAAGAAATGCAAAAAGAAAACAGAGACAAGAAATTTTAAAACATGATCCCAACCCACTGATACAGTTAATAATAAACTCTGTATAATAAAATTTTAGAATATCGTGATTCCAACCCGTTGATACACTTACTTCTTGGATCAACTCTATATCATAACCTGATTCCCTTCTTTTCTTTTTTTCTTTTTTTAATTTTTTTAATGTTTTATTTATTTCTAGGAGAGAGAGAGAGAGAGACAGCGTGAGCAGGGGAGGGTCAGAGAGAGAGGGAGTCACAGACTCTGAAACAGGCTCCAGGCTCTGAGCTGGCAGTCAGCAGAGAGCCCGACGCGGGGCTCGAACCCACGAACCGCAAGATCATGACCTAAGCGAAAGTTGGACGCTTAACCAACTAAGCCACCCAGGCGCCCCTGATTCCCTTCTTTTCACTTACCAGTATATCATGAAGAAATTAGTATGCTATATGAAATGAATTTCCTGAAGTTTTTAATATTATAATATTAGGATATTAAATAAATTTCTTATCACAACTCTAGTGACTTCAGTTCACACTACAGATGTTTACCTTTAAATTTCACATATATCCTAGTATGGTTTTAACTTATTTTAAGTAATGCTACAATGAATATTCTTAGATACTCATGTCTGTGTATATACATTATTGCTCTCTTGGAAGAAATGTCTAAAGTGGAAGATTATTGAGTTAATGGATAAGAAACACATTGATAAATACTCTGCTGAAATATCTTTATTTTAGCTATTTTTCAAACAGCAAACAACTGCAGTTTTATATTGACCCAAGTTGGAAATATTTTTTTAAAAGGGGTAATTTGCTTTGTACATATTCTTCTAACCAGATTTTTCACTTTTGTTGTTAGTGTTTTCTGGTTCAGTGCAGTTTCCTTTTGGTCTATTCTGCATTTTCTTTTCTTTCCTTTGTGGTTCTCTGTCATTTACTAATTAAACACCAAACCCTTTTATCTGCTAGTAATTCAGAAGACACATTATTTCAAGTATTTACACACTCAACTAATCTTTAGTTTTCTGATTTCTAGGTATAATAAACTAATAAGTAACAGTCAAGGTACTCCCTGTAAGATAGAAAAAAGACTCTACTATCATTGTTACCTCCTTTTTATCCAGCTAATTTCCAGGA
Source organism: Proteles cristata cristata (assembly GCA_017311185.1). NCBI lineage: Eukaryota > Metazoa > Chordata > Mammalia > Carnivora > Hyaenidae > Proteles > Proteles cristata. The sequence continues at coordinate 132,497 of JAESUZ010000053.1, read as the reverse complement.
TGTTCCCAGAAATCATGGAATTTTAGACCAGGTAATTATGCCAAGTTTTTTGTTTTTATTATTTACTTATCTTTTTGTTTATCTATTATTGTGTTAATGAAAAGTCCTTCATTTAACGGTCTTTCTGATTGCCAGGGTAGTGTTTAAAGGAAAGTTATAGGAATAGTATATAATTTTCAAAAAATAAACTAAAGTTTGTCTTTCTGCCATTGTGAAAGTGAACAGCTGCTCAAAGGAACATCTGATCTTATCCTTTCTCCTCAAAACTTTAGACACTTCTTTTGTGTTTCTCACGGGTAATACTTTGGAGAACTTTGAATTCTGTAAAATGCTGTATAGGTCACTTTTTTTTTTCTGTAATAAATTATGCAGAAATAGTTTTTACCCCTCCAAATAATAGGGTCAGTTTGTTGGAATCAGGCTTTATTTAGGTAATGGACTTTACTTAGTAACACTTCCTAGCATTTTTAGCCCACAGACTCTGCTATTTCATTATCTGTCTTTAGAAATACTACAAATCTGGGAGTGCCTGGGGGGCTCAGTCCGTTAAGCGTCCGACTTCAGCTCAGGTCATGATCTCGCAGTTCATGAGTTTGAGCCCCGCTTTGGGTTCTGTGCTGACAGCTCAGAGCCTGGAGCCTGCTTCAGATTCTGTGTTTCCTTCTTTCTCTGACCCTTCTCCGCTCAAGATCTGTCTTTCTTTTTCTCTCTCAAAAGTAAGTAAACATTAAAAAAAATTACCCCCCCCAAAAAAAAAGAAAAAGAGAAGAAATACTCCAGTCATTGTACTTCCTTACAGGTATCACCTTCTGTTTACAGCAGTAGATTATAAAGAAGTCCAGCTTCTCAGCTGGACTAGAGGTGGTGAAGAACCAGGGACCATATCCCATTTTTAAAGGTTGGTAATAGGGAAGGATAATCAGAAACTTCAGAGAGAGTCTCTTCGGGAGTGTAGTAGCAAGAGCACATGGCACTGGAGAGAACATGGTAAGGTTGGGACAGCCTCCATCCTTAAGAAAATCCTCCAGCACACTTATCTTTTCCCTTTGTCCAACCAGGATGGTGGTAAACTTCCGCAGGAAGTGCCAGAGGGCTGTTGCCCCTGTGCCCAAAGTGCAGCCACTTCGGGGTGATTATTAAAAAATGCAGCTTCCTAAGTCCAATCATCAAACCAGAGGAATCAGCATCATCCCAGGGCATAGTCTAAGAATCTGCAGTTTTATATGCAGCCCAAATAAATCTTAGACACAGGGAGGTTTGAAATTCCTGATTTAGATTTTTTTTTTCCTCCTGGAAGGATATATGAAGATTACATGGAGGAGTTAAAGATAAATCCCCTCTAATAGTGTAAGCAGCATAGGCAGTGGTTATATTGTGCTCCGATTACTTATCTGAATAAAATTAGACAGATATTTGGGGGATGGCTAAATGGAAACTATGAGCACTCTGTTTCCTTAGTGGCTTTTAAAGATATTCTGTGTCTTCTTAATGAACCTCTATGAATGACCTCAGTCCTAAGGAAAATTGGGCTGCTTCAAACCCACCACTTTCCTTACTTATCCTGAAGACTAAGTAACTATTAGAGCAGACATTAAACCCTAACCACCACCAGCTATACAAGATGACTCAACTCAGGTTATAATTAGGGAAAGAAAGAGCCAGAGGGAGACCGGAGGGGGTTAGGGCAGGGCAGCTAGCTGGAGGGAGAAATGTCCCAGGTCTTCCACAGAGGGACAGTGGCTCTCCTTGGGGACCAGCCCTGATCAGTCACCACAGCTACTCCCTGAGATGCCTGTTAAGCCAACTGGACCCTTATGTATCCAGAAATGCCTGAGATTTAGAAGGGCAAAAAGAAATAGACTCAGATATCGTGATATCGTCTGTGGTTGGATTCTCAAGACTGTCCTGTGGATAACATCACAAGCAGAAGTGATAGAATCAGGGTTCCTAGTGTTTGAGGAGATTTGGAAGGCATAAATTGTTTTTCAGCCAGGAGTCGTGCTAGGGTACAAAGTCTCATATATAACAGAAAGATTTATGGAGCGAGGGAATGGGCAGAGTCTAGTTGTCTGCTACAGCCGTCTTCCTTAAAGGGCCTGACCACACCGTGCTCCCTCCAACACAGAGCTCCCTGCACCTGCTGTTCCCTTATCCAGAGTTGCTTCGCCCCCTATCCACTTCCCAGTGAACATGGGGTTCAGACACCGCTTTCCTAGGGAACCGGAGCCTGAAGCAAAGCCCGGTCAAGTCCTTCTGTTGCATGACTTCCATTGTACCGCCTACAGTTTTCCTCTTTGGCACTAAGCGTAGACCTGACTTGGCTTTGAGCGGGGAGGGGTGTTGGGGGGGTGGGAAGGTAGAACTGGAGCCTCAGGTCTCCGCCTCTGCTTAGAGTGACTCTTTCATGCAATGTGCGAATGGATTCTGCCACCCTGTTGGTGAATGCCAGACTCACAGACATAAAGGGACACAAAATCTCATTAAAAAATATATTCATTTTCCTGTCTGTTTGTGAGGCCCAACAAAGAGTTTGGCTTGTATTAGGGAACAAAATTCAGTTCTTAGGTTTCCTTATCTTCAGATACGACTCAGGTTTTGAATAACCTAAATTACCTTTGCAAAGGGCCTATGCCTTATAAAAGCAACCGGCTCAGGAAGGAGCCTGGGGCGCAATGGACGATGGTGACAACACAGAGCCCTCTGCCTGTAGCTGAAGCCAAAGCACAGGGCATTCCTTTGTACACTTGTCTCTATGGACTTGTGTCAGGGGCTCCCCGACCCAGAATCACCCAGTTAAACAAACCAGGGATTACCTTCCTAAACCCACACAAAACCAAACCTGCCAGGCTCTTCATAATCCTTGAGACAGTCTTTACCTATTTACATGCATTCGGGCTCTGATAAGACAGCAGTGAAAGCCTCCTTTTTCACGATTCTCAGGATACAGAGATTAGCTCAGTTTTCCCTTCAAAATGACATTTTCCAAACCATATGAGCAAAGTTTCCTTTGCAGTGGCCCATTGAATTGCAAAGGAAACCAATCAGTGGTCCATGTCACTCATAAGCTATTCTAACCTCAAATAGTTGCCCTAGAAATCATGGCTGGACAAATTTGAAATACCCAAACCTGGATTAAGCCTGTAAGCTTCAATTGACTTCAATTCAAGCCCTGCTCCCTAGTTTTATCATGTATGACATTACATCACTGCATTGCAATGAAACGTATAATCAAAAAGCCAGACTCCACTTTCCTCTGGGATTTTGGAAGAGCAGTTCCTTTTTAGGGGGAAAAATACGAGCCGTGACCTTGTTCTTTATGTTGTTGGTCAAGCATCAACCCAAACATTCATCCTTTTAAAGAGGGGATACCACGCGATCAAGCCAATGCCTGGCCTGATGATTTAGCCCCCACCGCCCAAATAACTCCTTGCGCTGGGTCACTTTGCAGGAAACGTCTCAGGGAACCAACTCCACTCCTTTCTCATTTGACCCTATCAGAAAGTTCAGGCAGGAAGAGACAGGCTTTGAGGTGTCACATTTCAGGGACTCTGAAGCTAGATGAAGAGTCAGAGGCTAGGAATAGAAGAACCCAGTTTGCACAGGCAAGGGACTAGGGGTGTGGGAAATGATCCCTGGAGTATGTAACTTAGGAACCCAGTGTGGAGTTCAGATTCAAAGATGGACATAAAGGGACCTAGGCATCTAATACAGAACTGCTATTGGAGGAGACAGAGCAAGGCTGTAAATGGGTCAGAGCCCTCCGGTCCCAGGAGAGAAGTGAACCCCAGCAGACCCAAGGAGAGCCACAGCTCCTGTGATTGTGAATGAACCAGCACCTTCCAGACATCCAGCTCGGGGCCAGAGCTGGGATGTGTGCCTGGGCAGGTCTGAGGCCACAGGTCTGAGCACGTACACCCATGTGCGAGGAAGAGAGGACTCCGGGGCAGAGAGCCAGGCTCCCAGCGCAAGCTCCGACAACAACCGCTTTCCTTCCTTCCAAACGTGCATCATAGAGCCATCCCAGTAATCCTTCATGATTCGCAAGGAGAAAAGGTGTTTTGAAGATCAAATAGGAAGGGAAGGTTTTAAAATATGCAAATCACTCCACTCGCAAACAGTTAATAATTTATAATAACCCTTATTTGCTAATAATTTGAATACTATGAACTGCGGTGTGCTCGGAAACATACTGATCCCCCGCTCTGAAAGCCGCACATGTATTCGTTTTGTAGTTTTATCTTATTTTACTCCTCAGAAAGGGAGCAAGCCATTGAAGCCTGAGAGAGCAGGTTGCTCGGCTCACACTTTTCATGTCAGCAGTTGTGAGCCTGGTGTAGTTTGGGTGGGTATTAGAAACATGTCTAGGGGCGCCTGGGTGGCTTAGTCGGTTAAGCGTCCGACTTTCGCTTAGGTCATGATCTCGCGGTTCGTGGGTTCGAGCCCCGCGTCGGGCTCTGTGCTGACTGCCAGCTCAGAGCCTGGAGCCTGTTTCAGTCTGTGACTCCCTCTCTCTCTGACCCTCCCCGGCTCACGCTGTCTCTCTCTCTCTCTAGAAATAAATAAAAACCTTAAAAAAAAAAAAAGAAACATGTCTAATTTCTGCCCAATTCTCTGGGGCTGCTGGGATCACTGAGATGACCCTGACCCGGGTTCAGTGGCTCGGGCGGCCCCAGCGCACTGGCTCAGGTGAGTGAATCATCGCTGGGTACCTGTCACCTGCCTCAGAGACAAGAAGCACCTTTTCTTACCTCGAGACACAGACACAACAAGAAAGGAACAGAGCTAATGTGACGGAGTATCCACCACAGGCCAGGGTCTGGGTTAAGTCTCTTACATCTATTGCCTCCGTTATATCTCACCTTTGCCAAGCACGTATTTGAATGATCTGCATTGAACACAGGTGAAGAGGAAGGCCCGGAGAAGCGAAATGGCTTTTTCCACGGACACTGGGGGTGGGAGCATCAAGTTTCTGTCGCTATTGTAACAAATTAGCACAAACTTAAAACAGCACAGATTCATTGCCTTACAGTTCTGTAGGTCAGGACCTGACACAGGTCTCCAGGGGCTCAAATCAAGGTGTCAGAGGGGAAGTGTTCCTATATGGAGACGCAAGGGGAAAATCCAGTTGCCTTCCTTTTCTGGCTTCTCTCCTCCATCTCTAAAACCAGCAGTGAAGCATCTCTGAGCCTGTTCCCACTGTCACATGTGGCTCTCCGACTTTGACCTCTGCTTCTTTCTTCCACTTTAAGAACCCTTATGACTACATTGGACCCTCTTGGATAATCCAGGGCCTCTCAGGATCAGCTGTTTCTTGCAACCTAATTTCATCTGAGAACTTTATTCCCCTTTGCCATGATACTTCAGATATTCATAGGTTCCAAAAGTTAGAATGTGGCATCTTGGCAGGGCCATTATACTTCCCAACACAGTGGGATAGATAGGATAGGAACCCAGTCAATCTGGCTCCCAAACTCATGCTTTTAATCAGAAGACGTATCAGTGGAATGCGTGTTTTACCTGTCATCAATATTCATCCGTGCAATTTGTGTGAGGTACATCTGAGTGAAGTTTGTCTCTCAAGGCGCTTGGGTGGCTCAGTCAATTAAGCCTCTGACTTTGGCTCAAGTCATGATCTCAGGGTTCATAGTTTGTGGGTTCGAGCCCCATGTCGGGCTCTGTGCTGACAGCTCAGAGCCTAGAGCCTGTTTCGGATTCTGCACCTCCTTCTCTCTCTGCCTCCCCACCCCCCACTCACACTCTGTCAGCTTCTCTCTAAAAAATAAACGAACATTAAATTTAAAAAAAGAAAAGTTAGTCTCTCAACAAAGGTATGCATCTTACTTGCTTTCCTCAGTGGATTTATTACAGTTTGACAGAGTTGACTGTGCAAACTAACCAAGGCTACTGAGACTAAGCACTATTTTAAACTTGGATGCTCCCTCTCTATTCCTACCCTAATGACTCTGAGTCACTCTCTCATTCTCTTTCTCTCTTTTTCACACACACACACACACACACACACACCCACACACACACACACACACACACCATCTGATAGCAAGAGGTATGTGTGAAGAAACACCTTAGTTTAATTGCGCTTGTGAAGAAAATATTGTTTCATTATACAATTATATATACATGTCATTATCCATATGAATGTTCTTTTTTAATGTGTATTTATTTTTGAGAGACAGAGAGTGTGAGCGGTAAAGGGGCAGAGAGAGAGGGAGACATAGAATCTGAAGCAGGCTCCAGGCTCTGAGCTGTCAGCACAGAGCTACTGAGCCACCCAGGTGCCTATAGATGAATGTTCCTTTAATGTCATTTCCCCTCCATTAGACTGAAAAGGCTTTGAGCGTAAGGGCTATGCCTGTTTTTCCCTCATGACTGTATTCTAAACACCTAGTACCTGACACACAGGTGCTCAATGAGTATATATTCAATAAATGCTTTAGAGGGGCGCCTGGGTGGCTCAGTCAGTTAAGCGTCCGACTTCGGCTCAGGTCATGATCTCACAGTTCGTGGGTTTGAGCCCTGCATCCAGCTCTGTGCTGACAGCTCAGAGCCTGGAGCCTGTGTTGGATTCTGTATTTCCCTCTCTCTCTGAACCTCCCCTGCTCACGCTGTCTCTTTCTCTCAAAAATAGAATATTAAAAATAAATAAATAAATAAATAAATGCTTTAGAGACAGTACTCTGTCATCACATTGCCATCTCCCCTCCTTCTGTACATCATTACTCTGTGGCACCTAGATGGCTCAGTGCGGTAAGTGTCCCACTCTTGATTTCAGCTCATGATCTCATGGTTCATGGGACTGAACCCCACATTGAGCCCCATGTCGACAGCACTCAGAACCTGCTTAGGATTCTCTCTGTTCCTCTCTCTCGGCCCCTGCCCTGCTCATGCTTGTACACATACACTCTCTTTCTTTCAAAATAAATAAACTTTAAGAAAAAAATCTCATTTCAGTCTCCCACCTAGCACTGCAATGTTTAAATGTTATCTCTATTCAGAAATTCAAGTTTAGGAAGGTTGAAAATCTCAACCAAAATTTTTCATATATTGGGCCATGGGATGGGAGTCTAAGTTTGCAAGGATCTTGACACCACGTACAGAGGGCAACATATTTGGTGACCTGGAGGGGGACACGATGGTGGGGCAGTCAGTGCTCCCTCTGGGTCAAAAGCAGGCTGACTTCTGGTAGCTTCTATCTGTTGGACACCATTACAAGGACTTTATATACTTTAGGAGAAACTAGGAGTTTTATCTTCCCTATATGTATATCAGAGACCAAATGGACCCATCTTTCCTTTTTTTTTTTTTTTTGATTCTGTAAAAACCTTTCATTCCACCTGTTTACAATACTTTCTAAAACATTGGGATGTATAGAAGATGTGCCCGCTCCTGAGCCACAATCAGTGGAAGATGATGCATGTCTATAGCAGTGTATCATAGGAAGGCATAATTAGTACACACAGCATTCCAAAATTAATAGTTTAATGTATGCAGATCAATCAGAGAAATGCAAATGGCACTTGGACTTATCTCCAGGCTGTGATTAGGAATGCAAAATTTGGGGCTAACCTTTGTTGAGATACAATGAGGAGGTTATACAGCATATGATTGGAGGAGTGTTTTATCGAATGTGGGAATTATATTTTACTCTGGATCTCAAAACACACCTAAATACACATAGGCCTTTCTGGAACAAGGTAGAACCCACCACCTCTCTGTATTCTTCCTCTTGGCAAGTGTCAAGAGGTGAGTTTAAGTAATATGAGTGGCCTGTAGTCTAGTTTCCTGGAGGTAAAACCTGATATGAGACCTTTTTATGTATACTCAGGGAATCTCTTACTCAAGCAATTTAATCAAATGTCTCAACTTCTGCAGAAATCCATATTTATGATCCTTACACATAGATGAAAGAGTAATTCATCACTGTGTTTGGCTGGATTAACTTCAATTATAATATAATTTACCTATTATTTAAAAATTTTTAATGTTTTATTTATTTCTGAGAGAGAGAGAGAGAGAAAGAGAGCATTAGCAGGGGAGGGTCAGAGAGAGAGGGAGATGCAGAATTCGAAACAGGCTCCAGGCTCTGAGCTGGCTGTCAGCACAGAGCCTGACGCAGGACTCGAACCCAAGAACTGTGAGATCATGACCCGAGCCGAAGCCGGGTCTCTCTCTCTCTCTCAGTGCCTAGGATAAACTCTGACTTATATTAGATGCTTAACATTTGTAAAAAGAACAAATGAATTTTCATCTGGAAATCCACGGAGACTTCAGATAGAACATATAAGGAAGCTAAAGCATTTGAAGTGTCTAGAATAGAGCCAATATGTGACAGTTGCTAAAATAATAAGTAAATAGGGCGCCTAGTGGCTCCGTCGGTTGGATAAAGAGAGATGAAAAAGCTATGGTCCCTGTACTATCACAGTGTGTGGTCCGGTAGGAGAAAGAGGCACAAAAAGAACTATAATAACATAAAAATAATTATAGTAACGTGCGGTAGGTGGAAATACAGTAATAACAATGACAATGGCAATCATATTAATAATTGCTGTAAGTTATTTAGCATTTACTCTAAGACATTTTATAAAAATGAACCCATTAAATACTGTTAACAACCCTGCAAGGTACAGAATCATATCCCCAACTTACAGATAGAGAAACTGAGGCTTAAATCAAATAAACAACTTGACAAAGACCTCGTAACTAGCCCACAACAGAACGTGGGCCCACCGGATACCAAAATTCATGCTCCTCATTGCCATCCTGTATTGCCCACTTTCCATACCCACTATTAAAGTTTCCGAGCTATGGATGCAGTGCATTGAGAACACACATGATGTGGAAGCTAGAAGGGGAAGAATGGAAAGGCATCAGAGGAGGGTGAGATCTGGAGTCAGGCCTGAAAACTTGTGTCTCCATTTGCTAAAGGGTGAAACGTGGGTGTTGAGAGGCAGTGGGGTCAGTATGGTGAAGGTTTGAGGTCTGGAAACGTTCTGTCCTTTTAAGGGAATGGAGAGATATTAGTACCACTGGAAGGTAAGGTACATTGAAAGAAATGGGGAGAGTTGTGACCAGAAGATACACTGGCAACAGGCCAATCATGGTTCCCGGGGACCAGCCATGTTAAAGCATTGTGACTATTTCCTAGGGGAGATCCATCAACCCTCTCTAAGCAGTAGAATAACAGTGGTCAATAGCACTTAGAATGTGGGGTCATATCCCCACTATGCCTATTTCCCTAGCATTTGCTTCAACGTCTGGTACAGGGTAGGTACTCACTAATTGTTGCATAAACTAACAAACATACATTCTTAAAATATCCCCTTGGACAACAGTAGGGAAGATACACTGGGGTAAGAAAAGACTAGCTGGTGAAATATCAGCCAGGATCTACTTGGAAAAATCTCAAAGAAAGATCAGTAATAGTAAAGAAGTTGATGTGAGAGAGACATTTGAAGTAGAATTGACAGACTTTAGAAACAGAAGGGCCATATGGGCTCAGACAGAGAACGAAGATGAGAATAATTTCTAGATTTCCTGTATGTGTCTAGACCTCAATGAGGAATACAGAAGGAGGAGTAGAGTTGCGAATTTTGAGTCTGAGGTGCCTTAGGAACGTTCCTGCACAAACTGGGGCCCTGATAGGGAGTGACAGAGAAGACACATTCAAAATGGCAGCCAACAAGTCACTCTTCTCATGGAGGCCTCAGAGAGTCCCGGAGGCCATGACGGCCTCCCTTGATCAAAGGGGGTCTTCTGGCTCAGGGTCACATGGTATGAACAGCTGTGATGTGAAGACAGAAGGAAAACCCATACCAGGGAGTCTGAAGAAGAGAGGACCTAAAATCAGCGACCTGACGGCTTACAAGCACATAGTTACACTCAGTAGGAACTTCAGGCAAAGCCAGTGCAGATTTCGTTGACGCTTCCTGTGGAAAATTTATGAAGTCCGGATTGGAGAAAATGTTCTGATAGTTTTAAGGCTGGCATTTGAAGCTGGAATGCTGTCTTGAAGCAGCACATAACGGCACAATTCAATAACTCTGACCATTGTGGAAAAATGCCATGTGCCAACAGCGATTTTCCATAATTTTGTTCAGAAAATCTGAAAGAAATGCAGAAAATGGATTTGCAGCCCTGGCAGCAGGCAGAGAAACAGTAGCAGAAGGCTGCAGGCCAGTAATTGATGTTTCAAATATCACTGAGTGCCTTGCCTGTAATTTTAGGGGAGAATGATAATAATTAAAAGCACAAACTTACAAGTCATTTCTGAGGAGGGAAAATGCTGAATGCACTTAAAGAAAAGGGGGTTTGTTGAAGTGTTTAACTTTTTCCAGAGAGCTTTCAGATATGCAGGGATCAGTGTTATGGTCACAGAGCGACTTTCAGCCCCAGTGTTCAAAGTGCCACAAATGGAAGATGATTAACCCATGGGATTCTCTGGGAGCCAAAGACAAAGCTAAGCCCATGTGACATTCCCAACGTTCAGACATTACCTGGCCTTTGTCACAAATGGCACATTCTTCAAAAGAATGAAACTAAGCTTTTCCCCATCCCCTGATTGCGGAATTCATTGTTATGATTCATGGTAAATTCGTTTCGGGACTTTGCCACAAGACAGGTCAGAGTCTGAATCCACATTCACCCTTGTTAGCTCTCTAACCTCAGGCGTGGCACTTGTCTTCTCCGAGCCTCGGTTTCTTCATCTGGAAAATGGGTATAACAACATCCTTCTATCTCATAGGGGTGGTACTGTGGGTTACCCAAGACAGTAAAACAGCACTGTTCCCCGATTGTGATCAGTGCTCGATAAATATTAGACATTACTAATATTACTGTTGCTGCTAAAATGACAGACACACTATTTTTCTAGATCTACTTAATTTTGCTGACAGAATACAATTGCCTCAACTGCAATTTGCCTGAATCTGTTGGACATCGCAAAAACAACAAAGACTAAAGTGAGCCTCAAACCTCCTTTCCCGAAGGGAATCCCCTTTAGTTACCTCACGCAGGGACGCTATTTTCCGAATCTCTAACGCTTTACCTACCACAGCTCCCAGCACATGACGAGTACTCTGTAAAAGCGTGTGGAGAATGCGTTATGTCCAGATGGGCAAATAGTCCGAGTCCTCCATTGCGATAATGAGCTGGGCTCTCGTACCTCATCAGCTTCTGATGGCGAACCTGGGCTTCCACCATACCACATCCGGGCTTTTCTCGGGTGCACGTTCTCCCTTCCTTCCAGCGCTGACTGGGGGTGACCGTCTGCAGCCTGGGGTGAAGATGTGGTAACAGGGTCGATCGGGATGCCGTGACTGACAGGTGAGCTCTGAGCCGCCGCTCTGACTGTGGCGGGCCCGTCCCCCTCCACTAACACTGCGGTGAATACAGTCCCATTGTACTCTTCTTCGGCACCACCAACCCCTTTGCGGCCCATCAGAGTGGATTTGTTCTCCAGATCATGTTTGCTTCCCTCTTGAGGTTTTCACAGACGTCACCCCACCTGGTGGCTCATTATTCTGAGGCTGGACTAGCAACCAGCAGGAGATGACAGGAAGGGCTTTTGTTTCTTCTTTTCTCCCAACCCCAAACAGGAACTTTTGTTCCCCAGGAAATAACTGACAGCAGGTGGACACCCTGCATAGAGGTGGGTGAATATACGACAGGCTGGTGGCTTCCAGCAGCACGAAAGGGACTCTGTCTTGACCAGCATGGCTTGGAGACAGAACAGGAAGTCGTCATGAAAACATCATACTATCCCAGCTCCTCCCTAAATACTATGTTAGCAATCTCGTCCAGCTGTATTTTTGTGCAAGGAATACTTCTATCCAAATGCAAAACTAAACTTTCAGAAAATGCCTACAGCAATTTGCTAACCCCAAACTTCAAGGCACTGAGTTGGGAAGGGAAGAGCTATATTTTCTCCCTGGAGACCATGCAGCATGAATAACTGAGGTTTGCTGGGATAAATATCCAATTCAAAGATTTTAAAGACCTGCCGAGCAGCAGTGAGACAAGATAAGAGACACCAGACCCTCTTGTTGATTTCAACTTGCTGCGAGAAATAGCAAATAGAATTATGCATTTCTAATTGAACTTTCCAAGTTAAATTCCATTGAATTATAATCATAATTTTGTGTCAAGATGAAGGTGACTGAGTACCTATAAGGAATTAAGAATGGTATAAGGAATTTTTTTAGAAAGAGAGGATATAGGGCAGAGCTGTACGGGAACTCTCAGCAGGGGAGGATTCCCTAGTCAGTCCATCCTGGTGACTTAGGAGGCCCTCGGGAATACCTGACAGACAAGTATCTGAGCCTGGAGGGCTGGCGTTTCCCTTTAAGACTCAGAATTATTAAGTTCCTGCCTGTGTCCCTCCTTTAAACGGATACACAAGGAGAGAGATTCATCCCAATTCCCGTGGACCCAGGTTGAAGGGTTTAAACAACTCCAGACTCTAAAAGCTATACACAGAGGGAGTGAAAGGAATACAGTTGGTTTTGGCATACTGTTCGAGTTTCCTACAACCTTGCTAAGCTCGCTTATTGCTTGTAGCAGCTTTTTATAGATTCATTGGATTTTTGACCTAGACAGTCATGTTGGTTGTAAATAAAAACAATTTTGCTTTTGCCTTTCAAATGTTTTCCATTTGGAGTTTTTGTATTGATGTTCATGAGAGAAATAAGTCTGTAGTTTTCATTTATCATAATGTAATGTTCTCCTATCAGGGTAATACTGGCTCACGGGATAAGCTTAGAAGTATTCCCTCCTTTAAAAAATGTTTTTAAATAAATCAATAAATCAATTTTATAGAAGGGTTTGCATAGTATTGGTATTATTTCTTTCTCAAATATTTGAAAACACTCCACCAGCAAAACTATCATGGCCTGGAGTTTCCTTGTGGGAAGGCTTTTATCTACAGATTCACTAAATTTGCTAGATATAGGGATATTTGGAGTATCTATTTCTTCAAGAATGAGCTTTGTTAAGATGTGTCTTCCAAAGAATTTGTATATTTCACCTGAACCATCAAATTTACTCACACAGAGGGCTTTTATAAGTATATATTTAAAATGTTTATTTATTTTTGAAAGAGAGACAGACAGAATGTGAGTGGGGAAGGAGCAGAGAGCGAGAGAGACACAGAATCCAAAGCAGGCTCCAGGTTCCACCCTGTCAGCATACAGCCCGGCACAGGGCTCGAACCCATGAACCGTGAGATCATGACCTGAGCCGAAGTCGGATGCTTAACCGACTGAGCTACCCAGGTGCCCCAGATTGTTGATATTTTTTATCATCCTTTTAATATGAGTGGACTCCTCAGCAGTATCATCTCTGTAAGTTTCTTTTAATATTGTTAATAGGAGTCATTGACTTTTTTTCTGATTACTCTAGCCAGAGATTTATCAATTTTATTGATCTTGTCCAAAAACTGAAGTTTGGTTTTAATGATTTCTCTTTATTGTTTTCCTATGTTCCCATTTTGTTTATTTCTGCTATAAACTTTATTTCTTTTTTCCTATTTACTGCAAGTTCAATTTGCTCTTCTCTTTCCATTTTCTTAAGTTGAACATTGAGGTATTGATAGGAGATCTTTCTTATTTTCTAATAAAGACATTTAATCCTATAAATTCCCCCCTCAAAACTGCCTCAGTTAGTGGTATTCCAAAAACTTGTTATGTTGTGTTTTCATTATCATTGCTTGAAATACTATCTAATTTATTTTTTGATTTTGTCATTCATCCATGGTATTTTTTAGAAGTAACTTGTTTAGTATACAAATATTTGGGGATTCTAAAAAGAATTTATATCATCATATTTTAACTTAATTACATTTTGGTCTACTTTGTATGACCTAAATATTTTTAAACCATTAAGATATGTTTTCCTTCTTTATGCATCCTCACCAACGTCTGTTGTTTCCTGAATTGTTAATTTTAGCCATTCTGACAGGTGTGAGGTGATATCTCATTGTGGTTTCGATTTGTATTTCCCTGATGATAAATGATGTTGAGCATCTTTTCATATGTCTGTTAGCCATCTCAATGTCTTCTTTGGAAAAGTTTTATTCATGTCTTCTGCCCATTTCTTCACTGGATTATTTATTTTGGGTATTGAGTTTAATAAGTCCTTTATAGATTTTGGATACTAACTCTTTATCTGGTATGTCATTTGCAACGATCCTCTCCCATTCTGTCTGTTCCTTTTCAGTTTTGTTGATTATTTCCTTCATGATACAGAAGCTTTTTATCATGATGAGGTCCCAATAATTCATTTTTGCTTTTGTTTCCCTTGCCTCCTGATATGTGTATAGTGAGAAGTTGTTGTAGCCAAGATCAAAGGGGTTGCTGCCTTTTTCTTCCTCTAGGATTTTGATGGTTTCCTGTCTTACGTTTTGGTCTTTCATCCATTTTGAATTTATTTTTGTGTATGGTGTAAGAAAGTAGTCCAGGTTCATTCTTCTGCATGTAGCTGGCCAGTTTTCCCAACACTATTTGCTGTAGAGACTGTTTTTTTTCTTCCATTGGATATTTTTTCCTGATTTGTCCAAGATTAGTTGACCATACATTTGTGGGTCCATGTCTGGGTCCTCTCTTCTGTTCCATTGATCTATGTGTCTGTTATGCCAGTACCATACTGTCTTAATGATCACAACTATGTAACTGTGCTACCAATTTCTAAGAGAGAAGTATTGACATCCTCAACTATAAATGTGGATTTATCTATTTCTCCCTGGTGTCCTTGGCTACTTTTTGCTCCATGTATTTTGAAGCTGTAGTCAGTACATAAACATTTACAACTTGTTTTGATGAATCAGCCCACTCTACCATTATAAAATGAAAACTTGTTGGGACGCCTGGATGGCTCAGTTGGTTAAGTGGACAACTTCAGCTCAGGTCATGATCTCGCGTCCTGTGAGTTTGAGCCCTGCTTCAGGCTCTGTGCTGACAGCCCAGAGCCTGGAGCCTGCTTTGGATTCTGTGTCTCCCTCGCTCTCAGCCCCTCCCCCACTCACACTCTGTTTCTCACTCAAAAATAAATAAACATTAAAATTATTAAAAATAATAAAATGAAAACTTGTGCTGTATTAGTATTAACTTTGAAATGTTTTTGTCTGATACTAAGCCACTCCAGATTTCTTTTGGTTAATGTAGACACATCACATTTTTTTCTACCCTTTTCTCATTAACTTCTTTGTGTCTTTCCATTTGAAGTGTGTTTCGCTATAGTCAGGATAGAGTGAGATCTTCTTTTTTAATCCAATCCGACAATCTCTGCCTTTTAATAGAAGTATTTAAACCATTGACATTTAATTATATGATTGATAAAATTAAATTTTCTTCCCTGTCTTCTTTTTCTGCTTTCTTTAAATTAATTGAATATATTTTTTAATGATTCTATTTTCTCTCCTTCTTTGTATTACTACTAACTATAGCTCTTTGTTTTGTTATTTGTGGTTACTTTAGGGTTTATGGTATACACATTTAGCTTGTCACAGTTTAAGTGGTGTCTTACTACTGCATGTATAGTTTAAGAGCCTTAGAAGAGTATGTACTTAAATTTCTCCCCTCTCATTCTTTGGAATATTATTATCATATTTAATATTATATTTGTAATAAATAAAACATTATATTGGTATTATTTTTTATTTGAGGAATCAGTGATCTTTTTTGTGATTTAAGTTATAAGAAAAATCCTTACATATTTACCCATGTGTTTACACTTTCCAATGCCATTCACTCTGTGTAGATCCTCTGAAATTATTTTCCTTTGGCCTGAAGGACTTCCTTTAAACTTTACTGCAGTGAAGATCTGCTGGTGATGAATTGTTTTTGCTTTTGTTCACCTGAAAAAGACTATTTTGTTATCATTTTAAAAATATTATTGTCACTGAGTATAAAATTTTAGGTTGACATTTTTTTCTTCCAGTTTCTAAAGATACTATACAGCAGGTACTGCTGTTGACTTCATTTGAAGACAGGTGAATTAAAGTGTACAAAGATAAATTAAAGTGTTCAGGTTCAGAGAACTAATAAGTGGTAGAGGCAGGATTCAAATCCAGGCTGTCCGAATTCGGATTCCCCAAAAGTGGAAACATAAGGGAAACCTTAGCTAATGTGTAAGTGTCATGTTATAGATACACTAGGCTAGTTGTGTGTACAGGGTACTGTGCTTCTGTGATTTACTTACTTTTTCATAATATCCACTTTATGACTTGCTTTTTTTTATCCTAAGTTACTTCTATCACTAGCTTTGCCATTCATTCGCTAAATAGGGTTTGTATGAAGCTCAAATGAAATCAACCATGCAAAGTCCTTGGCACAATGGCAAATATAATGTTTCCATATATGAGTTACCCTAAATGTTATGTCTACCATGTGTTCATAAAAATTTTTGCTCTAAACCCAATCCAAATGAGGTTCTTTCACTTTGTCCTTTTTGACTTAAGAAGTTGGCTTTTTCCTCTCTAGACTCCTGAGACCTCACACTGGAAATGAGAATGAGGCAGCTTTTCCAGAAGCTAACTAGCCTATCTGGTCTCCATTTAAAATGTAAGAGATAGCCAACAATGGTGAGGATATAGAGGAAAAACAGTTCTTGTGTACTGTTGGGGAGCAATGAAATTGGTATAGCCACTATGGAAAACATATGGAGGTTACTCAAAAAATAAAAACAGAGCTACCATATGACCTAGCAATCTCACTTCTGGGAATATATCCAAAAGAAATGGAAATACTATATTGAAAAGATATCTGTACCCCATGTTTGTAGCAGCATTACTTTCAATAGCCAAGACATGGAAACAACCTACAATGAACAGAAGTTGTGAGATACACACACACACACACCAGAATAATATTTGGCCATAAAAAAGGAAATCCTCTCATTTGTGAAAACATAGATGGACCTAGATGGCCTTATGCTAAGTCATACAAGTCAGAGGAAGATAGTACTCTATGATCTAACTTATATGTGTAACCTAAAAAACAAACCCAAACTCATAGAAAAAGAGATCAGATTTGTAGTTACCAGAGGTGAAACTGGATGCAGATGGTCAAAAGGTACAAACTTTCAGTTTTAATATAAGTAAGTACAAGGGATGGAATATATAATGATGACTATAGTCAGCACCACTGTATATTAAGTTGTTAAGAGGAAGTGCTAAGAGTTCTTTTTTGTACATGCACGAAATCCTGGATGTTAACTTATCATGGTAATTATTTCACATGTATAAAAGCTGTTATTATGCTATACATCCTAAATGTATACAGTGTTGTGTATCAATTATGTCTCAAAATTTTTTGAAAAATTAAAAAATATTAACTTTTGGAAAAATGAAAAAATAAGTAAAAAGTCGATGTGGACTGCTTCTCCTTCGCTGGTCAAGTTTCAAGAATTATCTCTCTTAAAATCTTCCTTTCTTGGACACTTCCTAAAGTGTCCCCCCGATAGATTTCTCTAAATGATGCCCCTGTATTTGTATCATGTCTGTCTATCTTTACTGGACAACTGTATAGTTCTTCAATCCATTTTTGTTTTACTTACCCATCCACCTGAAACCACACATGTGCAGACTCATTTGAGTCTCCTCTCAGTTGCTCACTCCCAATGTTAACATATGAAAACCAGAGTTGCATTATCATTTTCCCCACTCCAGCCACACCAACGAAAATCACATTCACATATGACTTTGTTTGCCTTTTCACTGCATCAGGCCCATAGCATCAACCTTAGAAGAAAGAATTATTTAAAAAAAATTTTTTTAGTGTTTATTTATTATTGAGACAAAGAAACACAGCATGAGTGGGGGAGGGGCAGAGAGAGAGGGAGACACAGAATCTGAAGCAGGCTCCAGGCTCTGAGCTGTCAGCACAGAGTCTGATGCGGGGCTTGAACCCACTAACTGTGAGACCGTGACTTGAGCTGAAGTTGGATGTTCAACTGACTGAGCCACCCAGGAGCCCCCAAAAAGAATATTCTTGTTACTCCACATATATTTGGCACATACTGTGGTTTCCTTAAAAGCCTGTAGGAGAGTGAATGGTAGAGATGAACTAGAGGACATCTCTCCATCCATCTGAGACATTTTCTTTGGACAAGAGCATTTAATGGCAGAGAAAAAAAAGATCCATGAATTAGGGGTTAAAGATTTCCACAGTGCACAAGGCACCTTTGGTAAATGATCTCATGGAGCAGCCATCACTGGAAAATCACACCCTGATTTCACACATCTCTCTCACCATTCACTGGGACCTTGGGTTGTGTATTGACTACATCCCCAGAGAGCAAAGGCTTGCATGCAAAACTGCAAACAACTCAGCAGAGTTGCTAAAAATAATTATATTTCAGTAGAGGATTCTAAGGAAAAAGAGAGAAGAATGTATTGAACAAAACCAGAATATCCAACAGACAGTGGAGTGGAACTGAACAAAATTGTATACAAAGATAGCATTTGGATCCCATCTGAATTTAGCGATAAGGAATGTAACAACACAGTATGAATGTACCTTGTGTAGCATTTATCATTTAACCTTGGGTTCCCAGACACTTTATGACATTAGATAATGCAGTTACAGAGAGATCTAATAGACAGAGAGACAGGAAATTAAAAGACTTAAAGTCAGGTAGGCACAACAGTATGTCTGATGAGATTTATATAAAAATCAGCAGACTGACAATGCCCACCTGATTCCAAAGGCCAGGTTTCAAAATAGAATACTTTAGAATGACAGACTAGGTCCAAAGAGCATCAGGAAGGAACAAGAAGAAAGCTACAATACCACACCTATGTGTGAGGCACTTACCATATGTCCACCATGGCTCCGATCACTTCCACACCATCTACTGCATTTGATCTTCACAGATCTCTCTGATAGCAACATCATCCTCTACTCTTACATGGGAAAAAAACGATGCCCAGAAAATGAAAAGAAATATCTCAAAGGCAGAGATCAAGTACCAGAGGCAGGATCCAAGTCAAATTCTCTGACCTGTGGGTCTTAAACTTTAATGCCTATGTGAGTATGAAAACACACACACACTCACACACACAAACACACACACACCATCGTCATCATCATCATCATCATCACCTGGGGAAGCTTATGAAAACTACGTTTCCAGCCATTACCTCCCATATATTTCTGGGGTAGGAATATATAGGGCCCTGAGGGGTTTGGAGCTGATAAAGGGAAAAGTTACAACCAAGAGAGTCAGGAACACACATGCTTTATCGGGCGGCACTTACAGAGGGTTGTATGTGATGGAACATCCCTCATAGCAGGAGACCATCCAGAAGCTTCACAGGGCCATCGTCTAGAAGAGGAGGAGGCCAAAGGAACTGTTAGGGAAAGAGGGAACTGAGATGGGGTTTGAGTGTCTGGGTGGTGTCTGTCTCAGCAGCAAGGCAGAGAGACCCTGGGTCAGAACTTTCCAGAGTGCAGCAGTGACTCTGGGCCTGATAACGATAAGGTTCTATCTTATCAATCAATAACGGATGTCAGGTGAAGTGTCCAGGGGAATGAATGCAAAGCTGGCAGATTCAAATGGCTAAAAATCTGCTTGTTTGTGCTGTTTTGCAAATGACTTGGTGTCTAAAACTCTGGATTTGGTCCAGCTAGTGAGTCTGAAACTGATGGCCAATAAACAGATGCCATCTTTGGTTCATTTATTTAAGAGAGTGGGACCCTCCCCCATTTGAGATAAGGCTGTTGCAGTACACTATAGACCATATTTTGAGAAAAGAAAATGCTTCAAACTTCATGTCTTTGGGCTCTCTTCACTGCACCACAGAAAGCTGAAACAATGGATGCGCATGTCTATCAATGGTCTCTCAGAAGAAGATAGCTTCCTGGGGAGCCCAGCAGAAGATGGTCAAATGCTGAGTGAGCGTCAGGTTGGACAGATGCTGGTTGGGCCTCAGGATCTGGCTTGGAATGGGCAACATGGCCCCATGGTCTTAATGAGGACCCATTCTCTCCACGTAAGCTCAATTTCTATAATCCTTCCTCATGACCAAAGTAAGAACAGGGTGTTTGGACAGTGAACTCCCCAGCCCAGTAAGGAGCAAATTAAAGTACAGGCCGTATTTGAATCGTTTCATGATTCAGCCCACCACTCACCATGTATATATATGAAACTCTAATTCTAATCTCTTTGATGTCAGGACTCGAATTAGTTCGAAGCACAATCCAATAATCGGCATTTAAATCATAATTGTACGTCCAGAGAAGGGAGTTAGTAAAGAGCATTGACTAATGAAGAATGTAGGACTCCATCAGTGGGAATTAGGATTCTGTCCTCACCACGGAGCTGAGTCACAAATAGAGGCTGTCACCGGGATGTGGCACTTAAGGTTGTGCTCACCAAACTTATAAAAGGGTTTTTTTCAGGGTAGTGGGGAGGTTGGAGGGAGGGGTAGAGAAAGAGAAACACTGATTGGGAAAAAAAAACAAAGCTTGAGGGGCCGAGTCCTCCCTTCCCCTACAGGTAGGGTGAAGAAGGAGATCCCCTTCTCCCCACTGCTAGGGGTTCAGTACCGCTATAATTTGTGTAACACGTACAAGGTGATTTTCAGACGCTGTGTATGCCTGCAGTTCCTTCTGATACCCGTGGTGTTTCTTATAGGCATCATCACAAAAGTCCTATCCTCTACCAGGAAACCCCTTTTGCCCTGGATAATTCCTGGTCGCCCTTTAGACCTCACCTCCAAGACCTTTGCTTTTCAGCCGCACCCGGGTGCTTGTTGGAAACATGAAACGTCAGGCCTCACCCAACCTCGTGGATCAGGGTCTACATATGAAATAAGTCCCTGGATGCCTCACGTTAAGAGTCGAGAAGTGTGTGCTAGAGGGCATTTCTTGGCAGCTGCGGCCAGCCCATCCTGGCTTCCATTCCCTTGAACATGGTTCTGATTCTATTGTAGTAACTTTAGGAAACTCTCCCAGTCTTTTTCAAATTGCCTGCATGAAATTAGTTGCACTAATTGCAACTCATAACTGGATAGTGGAATCGATGTAGTGGGCCTTAAAAATTTTTTTTAAATGTTTTATTTATTTCTGAGAGAGAGAGAGAGACAGCGTGAGCAGGGGAGGGGCAGAGAAAGAGGGAGACACAGAATCCGAAACAGGCTCCAGGCTCTGAGCTGTCAGCACAGAGCCTGATGGGGGACTCGAACCCACGAACTGCAAAATCATGACCTAAGCCGAAGTCAGATGCTTAACTGATTGAGCCACCCAGGTGCCCCTAGGTTTTTGAATGAAATAAAATAGAGTAATCCACTCTAGAAAGGAATGGAAAATATCACTCAGGTAAGTGATCGTTCATAAAACTTTGCTTATGCATACAGATAACAGCTAATGAGAGGGTGATGAGGGGGTAGTGCAGAGAAGAGGAAAGTCGTGGCAGGAAGTTGCCAACAGATCTGAGTTCCTTTTTGAGACGGGCTTGTGTGTAATTCATGTACTTGGATGTAATTCATGCTAACCAAACCATGTGACTTTAAAAAAAAAAAAATAGTGTTTATTTATTTTCGAGAGAGCGAGACAGAACATGAGCACATGAGAACATGAGAGAGAGGGAGACGCAGAATCCAAAGCAGGCTCCAGGCTCTGAGCTGTCAGCGCAGAGCCCGACACGGGGCCCGTACTCACGAACTGTGAGATTGTGACCTGAGCTGAAGTTGGACGCTTAACCGACTGAGCCACCCAGGCGCCCCAAACCATGTGACTTTTAAGGGAGCCCAGACTTGATCTGACAAAGAATAGCCATTGGCTTGAGCCATACTAACTAGAAGTAGAGATGCAATAGAAGAACAGATGAAACACCATGTGAGGAAGATTCAGGTTTGAATCTTACCTTGGAAGCTGGAAAAACAGGGATCAGTCGGGGGCTTTTAGAAAGTCAGAATCAGATATCTATCCATTCATTCCATAGCTAATGATATAGCACCTACTGTGTGCAGACATTTCCCTGGGAACTGAAGAGGCAGATGTGAGCAAAATAGTCAAAATGGCACCCTTCTCACAGAGCTGCCATTCTAGCGAGGGAAGGGAAAGATAAAGAAGCTTCATGTTTTTATTTATTTTTATATTGTGTTTATATTTTACTGTCCCAAATTCGGCATTTTCTTTATACTATGTATTCTAGAATAATGACTGTGGGTGAAATTGTCACCGCCGGTGGGAAATGGGACAGTGGCCCACCCACTGTCTTAGTCCCCTCACCTATGAGGCAGGAAAGATCAAGATGAAGGAAGAGCTACCGCAAGAGTATAAGATCCAAGGTTAACTCATGTTTTTTATTTTAAATTTTTATGTAAAACCAAGGTAGTTAACATAGAGTGTAATAATAACTTCAGGAATAGAATTTAGTGATTCATCACTTACATGTAACACTCCGTGCTCGTCCCAAAAAGTGCCCTCCTCAATGCCATTTAGCCCATCCCCCCACCCAACACCCTACCAGCAACCTTCAGTTTGTTCTCTGTATTTAAGCGTCTCTTATGGCTTATCTTCCTCTCTGTTTTTCATATTATTTTTGCTGCCCTTCCCCTATGTTCATCTGTTTTGTTTCTTAAATTCCACATATGAGTGAAATCATACGAGATTTGTCTTTCTCTGACTTATTTTGCTTAGCATAATACACTCTAGTTCCATCCATGTGGTTGCAAATGGCAGGATTTCATTCCTTTTGATCACTGAGTAATATTCCATTGTGTTTATAGACCACATCTTCTTCATCCATTCACCCGTCGTTGGACATTCGGGCTCTTTCCATACTTGGGCTATCGTCGATAATGCTGCTATCCACACTGGAGTGCATGTGCCCCTTCGAATCAGCATTGTTGTATCCTTTGGATAAATACCAGTTGACTCAGATTTTTTAATGTGATTTCATTTACTAAAAAGGTTTGCTTCTTTTTGCTCTAAATCTGGTAATGATATCAAAGAGGGCAACATGATCAAGAGCTTGAGAAGAGCTGAATGTCTGGTTCAACCAGGACTTTGCCACTTAATGGTTGCTGTGTTGGTGGGGGCACTGTGGAAAACTGTGCCCCTGGATAACATGGACAAAGCTCTCCAGCACCTTCAGCTTTCAGACAGAGAGATGGGATTTATCAGGGCTAGCTGACCTGATCACGATCACATATTGAAGAAAAGCTGAGCCTATTATTACGCATCATGCTTGGTTTTCCCCATGTTGGTCAATCATAGAACAACATACTTCCTACAGTATCTCACTGCAGATAGACATTTTCTACATGGTGCTTCCCTTAGTAGGCAGAAGAGCATGCCCCCAGCCAAGAAGCACCTGTCTGTTTTGGCATTAGAATTCCTTATCAGGTGACGAGGGGACACTTTTCATAAGAGACAACCAATAGAGACGTAACTCTTTGGAAATGTCGTTTACATGTATCCTACCTTGGCACACACCCTCTGCTCTCAACTCTGATGTATTAAAATCATGGTGTGTATTCTCGTTCTGTTTGTTTGCTCTCTCAAAGCGTTGTCAAACCCTTGAAAGCCAAGTGTCCATTCACGTTTACTGCTGTGACCTCCTTCTTCACCCTGGTTCCATCCACCGAGATGACTTTTATTCTCTTTTTACTCTGCCAGCTCCAGGGAGGACTTTCCCTTCTTTGTATTCAAAGTTATCCAGATGCCAGTACTTTCCTGAACGAGCTTTTCTTTGGCACAATCTTATTTCTCCTAAACTGAGAGTCATGTACTCACTTCAGTACACCAGTCCCCAGAGGTCTCACCCCGTCAGGGCAAGGTCATTGTGGTGAACGTCTGTTGACTTTCCCCATGTCACTTTCCCGTCTCTTCTAGAACGCCACCTAATTTACATTGCTGTTTGTTCCCTGACTTAATGTTTGCTACCAACTTGAATTGAGACCATCAGCTTCCTACAGGGCCTGATTCTTGGGTTTGCATTTACTTCCCCCCTCCCTAAGCATTTTAAATGCATATGAACAGATGGAACTGTTTTTAAACACAGTTGTTGAGTTTTTCCTCACAGACGCATATCCACACATTCTGGTAAACTAGTGGGTGACCGGGGTGATTCGTCAAAAGGTTTTCTGACAGCCATTTTCCAATCCATCCAGAGCTAAGATGATTACAGTATGGTCTGTCTCAGGGGCACATAGTTTTCTTTCTTCCTCTAATGGAGCATCGGAGCTGAAGCCATTCCGCTGGCTCCCCTCATGCCAGACCACAGAAAGTTTCTTCCAACCGCTATCCATAAAGTCTATGCGACCACACGAGGATGACAGCTGACCATTTCATGGCCACTCATGCTAAACCCTCTCTTCAACTCTTGTCTCCAAATATCGTCCTCAGTCTTACTGGGGTTGGAACCAGAAACGTCACACATCCCCAAGGTGGCACCCAGATCCGTGTTTACTTTAAGATACATTTTGATAAGCACCCAAGTGCTTTAACTGTGATGGAAGGGTATTTGTGTGAGGTAGCAGATTGTGGACAAGTTTTATGTTTCAGCATGCTCTGGGGAAAAGAAAGGAAAATCACTTTCTTTCCTGGAAGAAAAGGATGTGGAGAAAAAAGGGAGAGAGAGGGGAGAAAATTAATACCAGGATTAAATGTGTGTCACAGAAACACAAGCTGAGGGAATCCCGATAGCATGGACTTCTCTGGGGAAAAAAATGGCATTTCTCCTATCTGCCCTCCTTTTCCCCTCCCCCAAAGTCCCCCCCAATACTCCAAGAAAACTTCTGGTGGTGGCATTGGAAACAGTGCCTGTTTTGTGATTGGGGATGAACTGAGGTGTTTTTTGCACCCCAGCAGCCTAACTGTTGAAAATGTCTACTTTTCTGAGTGGAGTGAGCACCCCAAAACTCGTCTGAAGGGATAAGTACAGCTGAAAATTCCAGCCCACGGCTTCAAGTTTTCCGAAGCCTGTTTGCTTTGGCCCGCCTCTGTCATTCCTTTCTCTTTTTTCAGAAGTGTGAAATGGGTCGGTTGCTGGTATTTCTTCTGTGGTTTCTGCTAACTCTTCCATCTGTATAAACTCAGCCCTGCCAGCCAAGCATTTCTGCGGCACTTTCCCTTCGGCTGGCTCGAAGGGACACGAAGGTCCTATTAAGTGGTATTTTGAAGGCTTGCAAATGTGTGATTCTGGCTGTGTGACTAAGGGTGTGAGGCTTAGCTGGGCTGCCCTCCTAGGGGCCGGCCCTTCCTCCAGCGTCTCAACAGGAGGAAGACAACGTGAACCCGAGGCTGGACTTGACCGTGCCTCCCTGGGAACCGGGACGTGGCGGAGGTGCCGATAAGGTGCTCACACACCTAGGCAAATGAAGAAGGGCTATTGCACCTTGTGGGTTCTTCCTCTTATGAAAATATTTCTCCGGGGATGAAAAGAGCCTATGCATGAACAGAGAACCTATATTTCCAGTTTTTCCCACATTCCTTCTATATTTATCTCTACCTGGGTTGCCTTGATGCTGTCATTCCAGAAGCAACAGGTTAGCAGCATGCCAATATTTTCATTTCTGTTCTTAATATAACAGCTTAGCCTATTTAATTAACTGTTTTTCACAAGTTGCGATTACCCAGCAAAAAAATAGTGTCAAATATGACAGTTTGCCTTGGGGTCAGAGAATAGAGCGGATGGCTTTTGCCAAGGGCAACAAGGATCACTGGGAAGTGTAAGCGGCTATTAATGTAAAAAGTAGCCACAGTTAAGTAAACCAGGAGGTGGAGAACACAGGTGTCAAGTAAAGAGCCATTGGGTGGCATGTCTCTCCTAGCTGTGTGAGGCCGAACCCAGCCCTGTGGGGTCTTCAGTGGAGGGGAAGATGACATTGAAAAGACGGATGAGTGAATAACCACGCCAAGACATGGTTTGAACTAGTGGCCCATTCTCCAGCATGACCTTCAAAATGATCTCAAGTACATCACCATCAAATCCCATGAACTCTTTGGATTCCCCAAGCAAGACATGGAAAGCTCGACCTCAGGGCTTCTTGGGGGGACTGGTTTTCGGTGGCTAGGTGTTCACATGACCTTTGATTCACTACTCTACTTCAGTGTAGATGCTAACATGTCAAGACTCCACCTCCATTTTGTTTCCCTGACCTAGAAGATTTATGAATCTACTTATAATAGGGCCACCCGAGGCTCTATAAAATGTATTCTATAGCTTTTTTTACGTTGTACAATGGAG
Source organism: Proteles cristata cristata (assembly GCA_017311185.1). NCBI lineage: Eukaryota > Metazoa > Chordata > Mammalia > Carnivora > Hyaenidae > Proteles > Proteles cristata. Next base: position 106,289 of record JAESUZ010000053.1, on the reverse strand, counting down.
CACATAACACATATTTCCCAGTATCTTGTTAAATAAAATTACCTTTATAGAGTGTGCAATGAGTTATTAAGAACAAAGTGAGTCCTCAAAAACTTTTCTGTGAGTGCTAAAATTAAAACAAAAAAAAATGATGTGAGTCCACCATGGGTCCAGGGAAAACTTGTGAGAAAGAAAAATTATGTTTGTATTTCCAAAGCTATCCTTACACTGTTGCCAGTAATTCCACAAAGCACAAAGATTAAGCAACTCTAAGCACAAGATTAGCATCCTTTTCATGGGAAAGCTCTCCCCACCCTTGGGCAATTGCACCTGGGAGTATTTAGAATTGGGGGCTTATATTTTGCAAATTGACCATGGTGGAGTCAGGACAATGGGAATCATCAGGAAGTATGTGAGGCCCAGAGATGCTTTTCACATTTGTACCAAAGCAGGCACACTTTTTCAAGGCAGAGCCATCAGCATGAGGTAAGGTCCATCAAAAAGTAAATTGGCTTATCTGCTCTTGATTCTCTCTGGACAATTGAACCTGGAGCTCCTAGAGGGAAGAGATTCTACACCTCCAGTGTCCAGAGTAATTAAATAGTGCACAGTGAGTGCTTAGTAAGTCAGGGCAATGAGTTGGGTTCAAATCCTGGGTGTGGTACATTAGCCTCTCTGATCTTTAATTTTTCCTCTTCCATTAAATAGAGATCTACCTTGTGGTATGGTAATTTAATGGCTGTGCCTGTTGAGCTTATAGAAATGGCTGGCACATAGTTTACTATGATCCGTGAATGATATCTGATGATGATGATGATGATGATGACAACATAATCTATTGGTTGCTTATCATTAACCATTCACTCCTCTCTCTTGCTAAAAGAATCATTGTTTCAACACCGAACATGGAAATCCTATTTCCTTTTGCCTGAGATTGGCCTGCCACGTGGCCCAGTTCTGGACAATGACATACAAGGAGTTGCTGTTACAGGTACCTTAATCTAGTTCACGGCATTGAGAGCATTTAAAAGATAAGACTTCAGGGGCGCCTGGGTGGTTCAGTCAGTTAAGCGTCTGACTTTGGCTCAGGTCTTGATCTCACAGTTTGTGAGATCGAGCCCCGCATCAGGCTCTATGCTGAACGTTTGCTCAGAGCCTGGAGTCTGCTTCTGATTCTGTGTCTCCTTCTCTCTCTTCCTCTCCTCCACTCATGCTCTGTCTCACTCTGTCTCTCAAAAATAAATTAACGTTAAAAAAAATAAATAAAAGGTAGACTTTAACCTGTGCAAGGAGTGAATCTTATTTTCCTGGTTTACCCTTACTCCTGGAGTGCTGCGCCTCCACATGCCAAAGCAGACCATAGTGAGGTGTCCTTAAGAGCTCCCATTCTTGACGAGTCCTGGAATCCAGACTGTGTTCCTACAGTACCATGAGGTTATAAGAAGCCCGGGTCTTCCTTTCAGCCACCTGGCTACCTATTCGGATCGCTAGTACCCTTCTCTGAGTTTATTTCCTCTCTGGGATGTTAGCACTTGCTGTGATTCTTCGACTTAAAAAAAAAAAAAAAAAAAAGCTTCTGTTTAGCTGTTCTAGTTGTTTTCCTGCATGCTGTAGTCTAGCAGAAACAGAAGGCAACTTTCAGTATTCTTGGAGACTCTGAAAAGTCATGCTCATAAGAGAGTTTTTAGATGCAAAGATGTCTGATAAGTGGGATCATATTAAACAGGAAGGTGAATAGTAGTTTCTGGATAGGAAGAGGCAAGAAAAGATGGAAGCAAAGGGGAAAGAAAAGCAAAGAAAAGGAAGGAAGGAAAAAAGTCAAAGACCTCTTGGTGTCAGCATTTTTATCACTGTTTTAGAGTGAGGACTAACATTAAAAGTAACTTGCTCAAAAAAATGTATGCAGATGGGGGCACCTGGCTGGCTCAGTCGGTTAAGTGTCCGACTTCGGTTCAGGTCATGATCTCACTGTTCGTGGGTTCGAGCCCTGTATCGGACTCTGTGCTGACTGCCAGCTCAGAGCCTGGAGACTGCTTCAGATTCTGTATCTCCCCCTCTCTCTGACCCTCCCCTGCTCATGCTCTCTCTCTCTCTCTCAGAAATAAACTTTAAAAAAAGTTTAAAAATGTATGCAGATGTTAAATATTGGAGTCAGTTTTGAACTTGGGACTTTCTGGTTCCGGCCTATAATAGGTTCTCTCCTGAGTATGCCCATCTGGCTTAATACTTTTGACCCCTCACAATCTTCTAATCCTTGAGCCCTAGATACCAATCTGAGCTCTTTGATTCAACCGAAAACCTTGACTATTGAACGTGACCTTTTAATCTCTCTACCCTGCTTTGACAATAAGGACTTCCTTGTTCCACCAATAACGATCAGTCCGTGCTAACTAATCTCTGATTCTTCTGATTGTTCTCTCTCGCAATGGGAATGAATATGAAGAATCCCTTGGATGATAAAATTCATCCCTCAAGATCATAAAGTGAGCAGAGGGGCTCTCTCTCTCTTTCCCTGTCACTCTATTATTTTCATTGTTTTTTTTTTTCTTTCCTTAACAAATATTGGCTTAAAAATGTGTGCTAAAGGCATTGCTAAAAACTGGGTATACAGTGGTGGACAAAATGGTACAATTCTTGTCCATTGGGACCATGCAGGTGAGTGGTCACAGGTGGATGGTGTGTTTTCAAGTTTATTGCTTTATGCCAAAGGAGCAGATCTGCAGAAGACTAATGAAGAACAAAAGGGGCCTAAACCATGAATGATTAGCACATTCTATTAGTGCTAAACCAGCCTACGATTCTCAGATTTTTTTAGAGAGGTATCCCCACCCTATCGCAAAAGGGGAGTTTCGGCAATGACTGTGTGACTCCTCATTCCCTTTGAGTAACAATGTCCCTTTGGGCTGAATTGACCTAGTTTCTGAGACCCCATTACACCAGAATCTTCCAGCTCTCCACTCCCTTGGCCACCACCCCGGCTACATAGAGACAGGACAGCTGAGTGGAAGTCCTGCCAATTAAAGGAATCTGCCCTTCAGCATGCCTGGTGGTGCAGAGCCAGAACATTTGACCCAAGAAAGAGATCGGTCCAAGTCTTTTCAAATGTATGTAATTTCTATTTATTTATTTTTTTACTTCTGACAACAGGTTAGAGCCAAACTGATCAGATGACTAAGCCTGGATTGCATGTCTTTAGATTTCTGGATGGAATCAATTGAAACACTATCTGCCCCCGGCCTCCCATCCCCCTTAAACCTCCCCATTGGCCATGTCCCATCTCTGAGGGTACCTTTGAAGGCAAGTTATTTGTGGTTATATATAATTAGTCTGGTTGACTCTTAACACCAAGGTGTTTCCATTTGTTTTAAACAAGAAGCTTTGTCCTTTGGTCATTTGGCTTTCATTAATTCAAAGGGAAGGCCAGGTGCAGCGGAATTACATCCCCCAAGTAAGCATTCCAATGTGAAAGTTACTTCATCACACTTGATACTTTCTTTGGTGCAAAACCATCCATCTTTTAAACCGAAACACGTATTTATCCCTTTAATTTGCCCCAACAAAACCTCCATTGCTTAAAAGGAAACTGCAGGGGAAGGAGCATATGAATTTGTGGGAGAGTTCTTTCCTGGAATAAGCACCTGATTCTGGGAATAAATCTGAGTGGGAAGGAATGGGATGTATGTGGGGAGTGTGAAGTGGGGGGTGAGGGGGCTGGCTTCCTCCAGCTCCTGAAATTCACTCAGATGCAACGTGGATTGATTGTAGCCGTTCCCTCTGGAATGATGCCAAACAACTTTCTCTCCCCATAACAACCTTTCAATTAACTGAATACAGAGATCATGGCCTCTTATTCTTGTCTTGTGTTTTCTGTTCCCCAGGTTGAGCACCTTCCATCCTTTCAACTATTTCTGATACGGCATTTTGGCAGGAGGAAGCAGAGGTGGAAAAAACTGTGTGAATAAGTACTCGGTGTCCGCTTCGGTAAATGGCAAATCTCTCTCTGACCTCTAAGCCAACATTCTGACACCAGATCAGAGTCCACACTCGGATTGACATGTCAGCCGGCAGTATTCCCAGCCTCCTGCCATGGCCAGAGGAAGCCAGCGAACCCAGCCAAAATAGTTTCGCCCGTGTTAATTAAGAAATGTTTTCCCTTCATTGATTCTCATATGGAACTGCCATTTCTTTTCTTTTCTTTTTTTTTTTTTTGGTCACTTGTTGGAATTACTAAAAGTTTTATATTTTAAGCTCCTAATGAACTTTTCCTTAAGAGGCATTTGGAATTATTTTAGTACCTAAGACATAGCTCTGCAAATGTGCTTTAAAGCCTCATGGTCTTTTTATTTATTTTTATTTCCTGAAATAAAAATAAACAATCACTCTTAACAAATGTCTCTATTTTCTGAAACTGTGGAAACCAGGGAAAAAACAGACATCAAAATGGGCTCTGAATCAGGCACCAGTTAATGTTTTTTATTGAATCTGTGGAATAAAACTCAGAGTGTGAGCCCTGACATTTTTCAGCCTCTAATAGCTGTAATTATAATGGCACACCTCCACCTGACTTCTCTGACCTGTTTAGCCTGAGACAAACCAGACCAGGATGACAAATAGACCGATTACACTTGCCCACTATTAGCTGGGTTCTGGGATTTAACTTGTAATTAATCTTGTAATGCTAGAACTGACTCCTGTGTTCGTGAAAGGTAGGATTAATACATCTGCTAATATTACTACTAATTATATCAACAGCAGGAATAGCTATAATTCTCCTTGTTGTTTGGAAGGGATTTTGATATTGCACTATTAACTATGATGCTTGTTCCTATTTTAAGACAGATTTCTTAAAGAATGTTGAAAATGACCCTCTAAGTTTTCTAAGAAAGGTGAGGACATTTTAAAATGTCTTTTCAAATCTTATTGGTGTTTTAAAATATTATTATTTAAACATTATTTTTATTAGAATTATTTAATTAATTACTTACATATTAATTATTTTTATTGGGATCACAGTAATTAATTACTTATATATTAATTACATATAAAGCATATATTTATAATATAAAAATATGTTATATAAACCATGTATACTTATTATTACATAAATAATATATATTATAAATTATATACATAAATTATATAAATTTTTTTATTTTTATTTATAGCTTTTTTTTAATTTATAGCTTTATTTTATTTATAGCTATTTTTATATTTATTAATAGCTTTATTACATAAATCATATACTTATATAAGTTATATATTTCTAATTTATACATTTATTACATGAATTATATACTTATAATATAAATAAGTTATATATTTCTAATTTACACATTTAATATGTAATTTCTATTTATAATTTATATGTTAAGTATACATAAATAATATATAATATATAATGCACATTATGAATTGCATATATTTCTAGATGCATAATTTATATATATAAATTATATGTCATATAAAATTATGTGTTTTCTAGGGGCACCTAAGTGGCTCAGTCAGTTAAGCATCCAGCTTTGGCTCAGGTCATGATTTCACAGTCCGTGGGTTCCAGCCCCACGTTGGGCTCTGTGCTGACAGCTCAGAGCCTGGAGCCTGCTTCAGATTCTGTGTCTCCCTCTCTCTCTGACCCTCTCCTGATCAATCTCTGTCTCTGTCTCCCAAAATAAAATAAAGACAAAAAATGAAATAAGATAAGATAATGTGTAATCTATAATTTGTAATGTACATAAAATATATCTAATTAATACATATAAATTCTATATTAAATTAAATTTAAATAAAATTTATAAATATTTTATATTTATTAATACAAATAAATTGTATATTAATTATATATGTAAATAAAATAATTAATTAGTTATATATTAACTAACATTTAATTATTAATTATTAACTAATGTCCTAGTGGAGTCTGGAAAATTGGTGGTGACAGAGGCATAATATATATTTTTTAATGTTTATTATTTATTTCGAGAGCGAGAGAGAGTACAAGCCAGGGAGGGGCAGAGAGAGAGAGAGGGAGACAGAGGATCTGAAGCAGGCTCCATGCTGACAGCAGAAAGCCCAACTTGGGACTCAAACTCACGAGCCGTGAGATCATGACCTGAGCTCAAGTCAGATGTTCAAATGACTGAACCATCCAGGTTCCCTCATAATATTTTAAATCTACCTGAATCCCATATAAAGACAGTGAAGCTATATAACAAAATCAGAAGCCTCTGATACATAACCTAATCAAGTGGCCAGGTATCCCCATGAAACACAAAATAAAAATCGATGGCACAACACAGGTAGATACAACTGTCGAGTGGTATCACCATCAGTGTGGGAAGAAAAAGAGAAAAGAAATAGAGAAGATTTGACAAAACCATAGAAGAGGAGAACCCAAAAAGGACCGCCAGGGAGTCGCTGAAAAGTACAGTGAGTTGTGGGTGTTGCTGAACCCAACGGTGCGTGAGCATAAGAAGCAGGAGGGCAATGTCTGCAGGTAAGGTCTGAAGAATCCTGGACATTAGCAGCCCTCAACACTAGCCAATCTAGAACAACGTGTGGCATGCAATCCTCACCAAGCAGATCAGAGACAATTAGGATAAAGAAAATGCAAGTTTCAGATAAAAGTAGAGAAGATGAACAGGGCCAAGGGATAGATATTAGTGATCAAGTTGACGTATGTTGTAACAACAGAAATGGAGCTTGGAAATTAGAAAAACTATTATGAACCATGACTCCCTCTAGAAGTTCATGAAAACTAGGTTCACCTAAAAATGGGCAAGGATTAAAAGAGCATAAGAAACTAACTTCCTAAAGACAGCAAATGTCAACAGAAGACCCAAAAACGTCATGATCACAGCAAAGACAAAGTATTCCTCAATGGGCTCAAAGATACTTAAAAATAACCTCTTTTTTTTTTTAACATGTGTTTACTTTTGAGAGACAGAGAGAGAGAGACATAGCACAACTGGTGGGGTGGGGGCAGAGACAGAGAGAGAATGAGACGCAGAATCCGAAGTAACCTCCAGGCTCTGAGCTGTCAGCATAGAGCCCAACGCGGGGCTTGAGCTCACAAACTGTGAGATCATGACCTGAGCAGAAGTTGAATACTTAACTGACTGAGCCACCCATGTGCCCCAAAGATACTTTTTAAAAAATGTTAAGTTTATTTATTTGTTTTGAGTGAGACAGAGACAGTGTGAGTTGGGGAGGGGGAGGGGGAGAGAGAGAGAGAGAGAGAGAGAGAGAGAAGCTCAAGCAGGCTCTGCACTATCAGTGCAGAGACTGACTCAGGGATTGAACTCATGAAACCATGAGATCATGACCTGAGCCAAAATCAAGAGTCAGACATTTAATGGAGCGAGCCACCCAGGTGCCCCTGAGCTAGAAGACATTTGAAAGTAAATGAAAGACCAACAATATATCACAATTAGGAAAAAAATGTCAGAAATGAAATGGGAAGGAACTCAGAAAATAATTGTAAATAAATGACAAATCATTTCCAAATCGAAGCCTAAAACAGAAAGCACACAATTGCAAATAGTAGATAAAGGTTTACAGAGATACAAAGTGAGAAAACAGATTTTCTTCATGAAAAAAATCAAGAGGACATAAAATGATCAAAGCAAAAGCAACAAATACTTAATACAGGCAAAGAAGACTCAACAATTGTATAATAGTAATCCCCGAAAAAGAAAAATGAAACAAAAGAATGGAAGAAAAATAAAGACAATAATTGAGAAAAACTTTCCTATAAATTAAAATACACAAGATATTTCACAATAAAATATACACTGTAAATCAAAACTACATACTAAAAAGGCACAGCACATACCTGAGAATATTGACTCAGAAAATTCAGCACAGAAACATATTCTAGTAAAATTGCTGGACCTAAAAGAAAAATAAGCAATCTTTTTGACATCTAGGCAAAAATATAGAATTCTTATAACAAAAAGAATATTAAGCTTTTTCACAATGCTTTATGTCAGAAACAAAGGCATGGACTAACATGTATGTATTTGAGATACTCAAGGGAAAAAGTAAGCTAAGGATTTTGTATCTGTACAGACTACACATAAAAGCTAGATGCAAGCTACTATTGCATTTAAGAACTCAGGTAATGCTCTTCCCAAGCACTGTTTCCAAGAAATCTACTCAAAAGCAAACTTCAGACAAATGAAATTATCATAAAGATATTGACATAAAGATTGATGGTGAGCAATGAAATTACATTTACAACTAAAATTTTAGAAGAGTTCGAGGGGCGCCTGGGTGGCTTAGTCGGTTAAGCATCTGACTTTTGCTTAGGTCATGATCTCGCGGTTTGTGGGTTTGAGCCCCGCGTCTGGCTCTGTGCTGACTGTCAGCTCAGAGCGTGGAGCCTGTTTCAGAGTCTGTGACTCCCTCTCTCTCTGACCCTCCCCTGCTCACGCTGTCTCTCTCTCTCTCTCCTAGAAATAAATAAAACATTAAAAAAAATTTAAAAAAAAAAGAAGAGTTTGAAGAGGGAACAATATATAATGGTTATAAACACTGGCCATGTAGACAAAATACCACTATTTTCAAAAAAGAATAATGTAGGAAGGCTAACATTTTTAGTGTTTTGCAGTAATCACACAGGTAAAGTATTGGTATGAGTATTCCGAGACTGTCCTAGGTACCACATGGGATAAAGTAAATGAGTAATTGTTGGATATTCAAATTCTAGCATCCATCTCTCCTTGAGCACTGGAATCACTGGTGTCGAATAAATGAGATATGGAAGTAACCTAGAGGAATCAAACGAACCATGTAACCCTGCATATAAATTGTGATTAACAATATGAATCCTTGAGGGAGCCTACGGGGCTCAGTTCGTTAAGTGGCTGACTCTTGATTTCAGCTCCGGTTATAATTCACCATTTGTGAGATCGAGCCCCACATCAGGCTCTGCACGGACAGCTCAGAACCTGCATGAGATTTTCTCTCTCTCTGTCTTTCCCTCTCTCAAAAGAAATAAACTTTAAAAATGAAAATATTCCCTCTCTCCCTCTGCCCTTCCCTTGCTTGCACACACATGCTGTCTCTCCCTCTCTCTCTCTCTCAAAAAAAAAAAAAAAAAAGAGAGCTTGTGAAGCATTTTAACTTAAAAGAGTATAAGATAAAATGTTAATTTTATAAAATACATATAAAATGTTAGTGCATCATAGTTCTGTCCACTGAAGAGCCCTAGAAATGAACCAGACTAGTAGTCCACAGATATCCACATTGCCTACAAATAATGACAGTTTTAATTCATCTTCCCATCCTTATCTCATGTTGGCACCCTGGACAGGAGCTACATCACTGATGTGAAATAAAAGTATGAAAGTAGTCATCATTATCATTATCTCAATCATAGGTGGAGAACTTTTAATATGTTACCATTATAAGTTTTTTGGTGAGGTGGTTATTTTTATTATATTTTTAATGTTTATTTATTTTTGAGAGAGGGAGAGAGAGAAACAGAATGTGAGCAGGAAAGGGGCAGGGAGAGAGGGAGGCACAGAATCCGAAGCAGGCTCCAGGCTCTAAGCTGTCAGCACAGAGCATGATGCAGGGCTGGACCCCACAAATCGTGAGATCACAGCCTGAGCTGAAGTTGGACGCTTAACTGACTGAGCCACCCAGACACTCCTGGGGTGGTTATTTTTAAATGATATTCTCATTGAATGATATTAAATTCCTTTTTGCTTTAAAAGATAAGTAAATTCAAAAATGAGAAAATACTTCTGCCATCTCATTTACCCAACCTCCTATTTCTGTTATATTTATCATTCTTTAAATGATGCCAATGTTTGTAACATTAAATTCTATGCTGTAAACTAATTATTAAAATTGTTTTTCTTTATTTCTAAGCTTGAATTTATTTTATACTCATCAACCTTTATTTCCTTTCTAGTTCTCAATATTCTGTTTCTAATTCATATTTCATTTCATTTTGTTTTCAATTCAATTCACATTCCCATCATTGCCTTGATTTTATCATTGACTTTATTTTCCAAAATATACTGATGGGTGCCCTATTCCCTGAACTATTTCTTATTTGAGAATGTATATATGTTGCTTTTATACATTAGTTGCTACAATATTTTTGGGTCTAGTAATTTCTCAGTAAATGTTTAAGTGGCTCTGCAGAGAAACAGAAAGACCTGATCTTAACATTTGCTGATGTTCCTGGGGTGAATAATTCCACACCGAGCTACCAACATGATGTCACTGAAGGCAGATTTGGGAGGAGGTGCTCAGAGGCATATCATTATATTACATTATATAATATCTGCACTTCATAGAAAAAATAGATGTAAATAGCCTCATGATCACAGATAATAGTAAAATCTACTAAAATACTTAAGAAGTAGTGTCTTGAGTAATAATTCTATTTTTAAAAAAATATTTAATTACAACATTTCATAATTTAATTTAAAATAATGTCTGTTTAACAACTTGCCGGTAATATCTGAAAATTTTGAAAATCCACTCTTGGAAAGCCAATGCAAGCTGGGTCCAATGCATTGCTCATGCTTCAGTTATTTTAGAACTTTGGTGACAATGTCTTTTTGTTTTCCTGCATTAAATATTTCTGTGGAAATATCTGAAGCTGACTTTTTGCAACATGACAACTAAACTGATGTACTTTGTCCCATTTCATACTTTAAGCCCATCAAAATTCTGGATAAAGTGGTAAAAATTAAACCAAAATAAAACAAGAGAGATCTCCATGTGCAAGAAAGGAAAAAAGAAATCAATGCCAAACACTAATCCAAAGGGTGATTCAGTGACAACCGTCAGGTATTAGAAGAGGAATACATCCTAGGATCTGGATGCTGAGAATCTAATGCCTGTCCAAAGACAATACAAAGGGGGGCAGCTGGAATTCAAATCCTGCCTTGTACTCATGGATTATGAAAGCGCTGTCCATCAGCCCAGAACAAAATTAGCCTTATGTCTTGGGCTTTCATTCAAGAGAAAGAAAAGTTGTTGGCAAATAAAGAAAAGCTCCAGGCTCATACCAGGAATAAATACGTGGTCCAACTTTAAAGTGGTTGAAAGGTACAGGAACAGCAAACCCAGAAATTAGCCTGAAAACTGGCTCCTGGTCACTAAAACCCCTGTGGTTTCTACTGGCCACCCTCATCGTAAACAATCTCAAAATTACATGTTAGCAGTAATTTCATAAGGCAGGACATGCAGAAGTTCTGCTGGATAATTAATCCATTCTGAAGATGAACTCAATGTCAGAAAGAAAAAAAACAATAAGAAAAATATGAGATCCAAAATCTTGATTATCAAAAAAACAAACAAAACAGCTTAGCAACCCAACAACTAGATATAATAGAATAATGTGGAAATATTTATTTTTAGTGGAAATATTTAAATATTTAAAATGAATAAATATTGAAAATGAATAACCACAGATAGTTTTAAAATAACAGAACTCTATTAAAAACAGATGAATTCAAAATAGAATGAACTAGAATTGCTAGAAATAATAATAAGTAGCTCATTAGAAGTTCAAAAAATGAATAAATGAATTCAAGAGGAGGTTAGATGCAGCTGAAGAGAGAACTGAGAAGGTGGAAGATGGAGAATAGAAATCATTTTCTTTTCTTCTTATTAATTTTTTAAGCTTTTATTTATTTTTGAGAAATAGACAGAGCATGAGCATGGGAGGGTAGAGAGAGAAGGAGATGCAGAATCCAAAACAGGCTCTAGGCTCTGAGCTGTCAGCCCAGAACCTGACACAGGGCTCAAACTCACAAACTGTGAGATCATGACCTGAGCTGAAGTTGGCCACTTACCCAACTGAACCACCCAGGTGCCCCTAGAAATCATTTTCAAAAACACAAAGGACACTTCCACCACCCAAAAAAATTTACAATAAACACCAAAGTCATCAATATACCATAAATTCACTTTATCCGTTAACAATATAATTAAAAGACAAATAAGTGATCAAATAACAAGTAAAGCAATCTACATGTCTGACATTTTTCAAAAGATCTAAATAAAAGAGTCAAAGAATAGATAAAAATGGAAATGGTGAAATAGTTGAATTGAATGAAAATGAAGGAGCACAAAAGAAATCTGTGAGAAGTAGCTGGAGTAGGTGTTAAAGGGAAATGGGGAGCTTCAAACACAAAAAGTAAAAAGAAAGGAAGGTGGGAAATTAGTGGACTAAATGTTCAGTGCAATATATTAGAAAGGAGTATATTAAAATTAAAGAAAATAGGAAGTGGGAATTAATAAAGATCAGAGGAGGAGATAATGAAATAGAAAACAGAACAAGATCAATGGAACAGAAGGCTAATTTTCTGAATGATCAATAAAGTAAGCACAGATCAGTCAAGACTAACGAAGCACAAAAAACATGAAGGCACAAAGGAATATGTTAAAAACAAAAAGAGACATAAATACATGCAAGGCAGGAATTTCAAAAGAACATTATGAACAATTTTACTCCAATAATCCTGAAAAGTTATACAAAATGGACTTCATTTTAAATATAGTTAAGGAATGCCTGCTCAGTTGAGTGTGTGACTCTTGATTTTGGCTTAGATCATCATTTAATGGTTCATGAGTTCGAGCCCAACATCGGGCTCTTTGCTGACAGAACAGAGCCTGGTTGGGATTCTCTCTCTCTCTCTGCCCCTCTCTTGGTTTCTCTCTCTCTATGAAAATAAATAAATATATACTGGAAATCAATCAGTCAATAAATAAATACAGTTAAAAGAAATATGAATGTCAGTTGGTCTTAGAGATGACTATCCTTTAGAAAATAGATAATCCAAACAAACAAAGATAAAAACCAAAACTCAGACTCTTAACTGGAGAGAACAAACTATATTTACCAGAGGGGAGGTGGGTGGGAGGAATGGGTGAAATGGGAGAAGGGGATTAAAAGCATACATACCATGATGAACACTGAGTAATACATGCACTAGTTGAATCACTATATTGTTCACCTGAAACCAGTATAACACTGTACATTAACTATGCTAGAATTAAAAATTTTTAAAAAGAAATAAAAAGAAATTAAAAAAAAATAGCTAACCCATATATTATATAACTGACTCAGTCACAGTTTTTTCCCAAAAACTGAGGGTACAACTTTCTAAAATCCTTTTATAAGATGGATAGCTCCAAAATCAAAAAGAGAAAAGAGAAACATAAGAGTCATAATAAAAATATTAACGACAATCAGAACTTACAGTTATTTCTCAGCCTTTTAAAAGCAATTTACATGTATAAATTCTCCTCTTAACAAATCCATGACATCAGGAATATCATCGCCCCCGTGTCACAGATGAGGAAACTTCAGCAGAGAAATGGTGACCAGCCTCCAAGTTCCTATAGACAGAATGTACACAGTCCCCAGGGCGATCCCAGACAGTCTAGTTTCAGATCCTCTGCTCTTAACCACATATTCCAAATTTTAAAATAAAATATTAGCAAAACAGATGCAGCAAGTATTTTTGGTACAGAATGATGCTGTGGGCTTGGGAAAGACGTTCAGGGCTCTCTTTCTTAGCTACCAATTCACATCCCTGTCATATGCAACTTCCAGTCTACTGTCCACGTCTCCAAAAGATTTCAGCAACTGTCAAATCCATTCTCTTTCTCCAGCATCTGTTCAGTTGCTGACTGTTAGATTTGATCTCTATCCATTGCTTTATAGAGTGACGTCATCCCTTCCCATCCACCCACCGCACACAAAACCATTCAATGGTTTCCCATTGTTTTTAGCATAATGAGCAAATTTCTCATGATGGCCTGCAAGGTCTGTCCACGGCTACCTCTTCAGCAGCACTGAAGCTCATCCCGTTTTCCTCTAGCCACGCTGGCCTTCCTTCTGGTCTAGAACTTGACCATGGGTGTTTACTCATGCTGTTCCCTTACCTGGAAGCCCCCACCCTGAGCTTTACCTAATTGTCTCCTGGTCTTCCAGGTTTCCCCTCAATCATGATTTCCTGAGAGAAATCCTCCCCTGAGCTCCCCACCTCTAGAGAAGGTCAAGAACAAGACTAGGTCAGGTTCCCTCATTCAGCCCCTCCTAGTCTCTACCTCATCTCAGCAGCACTAGGAACATCTTCAAAACCACATTATTTGTTTCATTAATCTTTTTCTTCCCCACTAGAATGTAAACCACAAGAGGGCAAGAAGCATGCATTTTCTTTCCTAGCATTGATTCCTTAGTGTCTAACTCATTAACAATTATTTTAATAATCATTTCAATAATTATTTATTATAAGAAAAATCATAATAAACACTTTTATAATAAATACTAATAATTAATTTAATGATTGATTGTTATTAAGAGAACAGAAGAGAGAAAAGGGTGGGGATGGTAGATTATTTGACAGAAACATGGCTGCAATTACTCTTCTCCCTGTGTCCATGCCCCTTGCAGTGTGATTTTGCCACTCCTAGTTGGTCTGAGGGTTGTGGGTTATCGTTAAGCTGATTTTGCCACTCCTCTCGTAAAGAGGCCAAGTACTGTCCCAAAACCCTTGAATCCAGGTGGGCTTTGGGGTTACCTTTGCTCGGTAGAATGAGACAGATGAAATGATATGCTTCTTCTGATCTATGCTTCCAAAAGTCCTGTGGACTACTGCTTTCTCTTTTAGACCTCTGGGGGTGCCGTGTGGGCAAGTCAAGGTTAGCCTAAAGGGGGACGAGACACAAAGAAAGACCCAAGTCATCCTATCCATCCCAGGTAAGGTCATTGTGAGCAGCCAGCCCCTTGCCAACCTGTCAGCTAACTTCTGCCACAAGAGCAAGGCCCAAATACTATCACCCACAGAACAAGAATGTCCAGCTAATCCGTGGACTCAATATCAATAAGAAACAGTGTCAAGTTAAGCACCAAGGTTTGCAGAAGAGGGAGGAAGGAGAAAACTTAAGGGGAATAAAAGGGAAAGAAAAAGATAGGAAGATCTGTTACATGTGAGTGGACAAAGATTCAATGTTTAGCACCAGCAAAAAGAAAGAAAATAGCAAATAGGTTATATGAAAAGAGGGCTAGGTTTTACTAAGGCTAGACTTGCTAAAAATTGAGTTTTCCAAAAGAATGAATGAAGCCCCTGATGTGGGTCAAGTGATGGTCTGGGGTGAGGTGGGGGGAGACACAGGAGTTTGGAGTTAATTTCAAAGCCTCACTTTTCTTACCAGGTCTGTGTCCATAGATGATTTTTCTCTCTAAGCATGCACAGTGGAGCTGACAGTTACTACATCTACTCCGGGAAGACCAGATGGTGCGGACGAGATTCCGTTCCATGAATATGAGCGAGTCAATTCTCTACTTGCTGTTGAGCCTGAGATGCAGTTACCACTTGGACCCAGGCTGACATGTCTCCAGTTGACACTTGAGCCTTGCCGTGAGCTCCTTGTCTCTAGCTGGGACTTTGCCTGCTAACCTGCTTCCCACATACAGTCTCCAAGAGGACTCAAGCCGGCCTTCGTTCCACATCCAGCCGCTGTCTTTAGTCTCACTTTGATCAAGATACTCTCTGCTGGCCCTTATACCAGCGCCACCTGGCTATGATCCCGACTCTGCTCAGATAAGCCACTCGCGATTCAGTGCAGCTCTCTAAGCACCGAAGCTACAGCTGATGGGTATTCGCTACCCTGCAGGGGCAACAATGATTTGGATTATTCCCTGTCATGCACTGGAGTCCAGCCCTATACCCAGGCTCTTCACGTGACTCCGTTGGTGACGCCACCTCTGTCAGTTACCACAGAACAGTGAGTCTTTCCCCATGGCCAGGGAGGTCCTAATCTATCTCCTGAGGAGATACCCAAGAGCAGGACAGGGACATTGTTTTTTAAAAAAACCCAACCATGTATAAACTATAAAGTACTCTGCAAGGTCTCAGTATTATCCTCACCTTATCTCATGATTATCCAGCCTCTCCTGCTGTTGCCTCAAGGGGAATCTTGGTGAGACTGGATGTTAGAGTCTTCCAGGTCCAATAACTCAGGATTTTGTGGATATACTGAATTCCATCAAAAAATAAACAGACATAGGGGCGCCTGGGTGGCTTAGTCGGTTAAGCGTCCGACTTTCGCTTAGGTCATGATCTCGCGGTTCGTGGGTTCGGGCCCCGCGTCGGGCTCTGTGCTGACTGCCAGCTCAGAGCCTGGAGCCTGTTTCAGTCTGTGACTCCCTCTCTCTCTGACCCTCCCCTGCTCACGCTGTCTCTCTCTCCTGGAAATAAATAAAACATTAAAAAAAAAAATTAAAAAAAAATAAAAATAAACAGACATATATGCAAATTAGGTAAATTTCTGTTTTCCACGTTCATTTCAACATTATTTGATTTAAACTTTTCTTGAGTGGCTATTGTAACCTAGGTGGCAATCAATAGAAAGACGAAGGGGGGCACCTGGGTGGTTCAGTCAGCTAAGCATCTGACTCTTGATCTCTGCTCAGGTCACAATCTCACAGTTCATGAATTCTAACCCTGCACTGGTCTCTGCGCTGATGGACGACACACAGCCTGCCTGGGATTCTGTCTCTCATTCTCTCTGCCCCTCCCCTGCACAGGCACCCCCCTCCCAAATAAATAAATAAACTTAAAAAATATTTTAAATACAATTTTTAAAAATAAATAAAAAGATGAAGAAGCCAACATTTTGTCAGCTATGGTGGTGCAGGGGTATCTAGACTTTTATGAGACTTATGAAGTGAGTGTTGTGATTATCCCCGTTCCACAGATGTGGAAGCCAAGGCATAGAGAGGTCGGGTAGCTCATCAAATGGGAAGCAGGATGCAGACCCCCATAATCTGGTCCAGCACCTAGTCCTATGCTCCTAATGCACCTGCCCTCAAATTCCCCGGGCCCCTGCCTGGTTTTGCAGAGATGAAACCAGCTGGGTTGCCAGACAGACTCCTGAAAGTTAGAAACCCCACGTCTGGTGCGCACATGAACCTGAATTTTCCAATTGCGCTTGGCTCCGGCTCCCCAGAGAGAAGGCAGCAGACCGGGAGAGCCCGAGCTGTCTCCTGCCCGCTCCCGCTAATTAAACTCCTCCAACTGACACTATTTGGCTGGTTCCAAGAAGATATTATTTTTAGCTTGTGAGGGTTAAAGGGGAAGGGAAGCATGCCAAATTCAGGTTGTTAGAGAGGGCGAGGGAGAAAGGAGCTCAGAAGGAGACCCTATGATCACAACTCGATTTAATAAGAAGATGGGGGAAATTGGGAGCTCCTGGTCCTGCCTCCAAGGCTGCAGGGAGGCTCCTGAGCTCCATCAGCCTCCTTAACAACTATCACATCTGAATGGGTGGGGCATGTCTCCACTTACACAGTCCTGGCGTGACAGAAGCTGCAGATCCAGAAGTTTCTTTATTTTTTTCTTATTCTTTTTTTAAAAAAAAATTTAATGTTTTATTTATTTCTGAGAGAGAGAGAGACAGCATGAGCAGGGAAAGGTCAGAGAAAGAGGGAGATACAGAATCTGAAGCAGGCTCCAGGCTCTTAGCTGTCAGCACAGAGCCCGACAAGGGACTCAAACCCACAAACCATGAGATCATGACCTGAGCCAAAGTCGGACTCTTAACTGACTGAGCCACCCAGGTGCCCCATAGGTTTTTCTTATTTTTATTCACTGGAATGAAGGAAGAGGGATGCTTTGCAGGCTAGGATAGAAGCGACTTCCGGCCTCCTCCACCCAGTTCCCTGTCATCGTGCTCTGACCATGCGCCCTGCCTGTCCTCAGAGGTCATTAAGTGATGCTCCAACACAACCCCGATTGGGAAGTGGGGAGGGTAACATGCAGAGCTCCCTCTGAGAAAGACAAGCCAGACTCCACATCATGCCCCTCACCCAGGTTACTAGACCCTGAGCCTGAAGCCCACTTAAGGGGTACAGTCTGCAGTTCTGCCTCCCAGGACTCCATCCCCCTGAGACCAGTTCACTCTCCCAGCCTCTGTTCCTTTCTTCCCTCTGCCCCTGGCCCTCTGCCTCAGTTTCAGTGATGAAGGATGCAAGATCCCCAGGCCACTAACCCACCCTGCCTCAAATGGTCCAAACCCCGGCAGCTCAGCTCTGTTAAGCTGAGGGGTAAATACAAACCATGAAACCCTTAAGACTCAGTTCACAGGAAAGAACTTTTTTCTTTTCTTTTCTTTTCTTTTTTTTTTCTTTTTGATCCTGCTTTTCATGTGATTAATAGATGTCGTTGTTTGGTCTGACAGCAAAGGCTCCATTGTACAACCCGCTAACAGTTTCACTCCTGGAAGGATCCAAGAGAAAATACTCCTGACACTCAGAAGATCATTCTTTTCAGGACTCGATGTATTACCATTTGGTAAGACCACACTGGTGGAATTTTCAGCACATGTGATAAACAGATACAGTAGAATGCAGTTAATCGACTCGCAGGGAAAGGCAGCTAATGTGTGTTGCAAAGGTGGCTGTGAAATGTACTAATTAAGAGTGGGTAAGAGTCAGACTTGGATTTGAATCTCTGCTCACCCTCTTAACTGCCTAAATGACCTTAGGCAAGTCATGTCACCTTTTGAGACACGCATCCATCCTTGTAAAGTAGGGTTAATAGCAGTTACCTCATAGGGCTGTGTGGAGGGTGCCATGAGATAGTGCTATGAAAGCTCTCAGCATGGTGCCTGACAGAGAATGAGCTGTGCCTAATCAGCTGCTGTTCATTAGGTCATCCATGAACATGACGGGCAGAGACCAGACCCACAACATCATCTTTGGCATGAGGTAGGCTCTCTTTTTCAAATCTCTATAGAGTAGCTTCTAATTACTGTTGGGTACATAACACACACACACACTCAAATGATGATCAGTCGAAAGCAATTGTTCATTGTTGATGCTGTTAAAAAACAAAAATCATGTGAGTAAATTTGGGGCACCTGGGTGGCTCATTCAGTTAAACATCCAACTTCGGCTCAGGTCACGATCTCACGGTTCATGGGTTCAAGCCCCTTGTCAGGTTCTGTGCTGACAGCTCAGAGCCTGGATCCTGCTTTGGATTCTGTGTCTCCCTCTCTTTCTACCCCTCCTCTGTTCACTCTCTGTCTCTCAAAAATGAATAAAAACGTTAAAAAGATAAAAAAAATTCATATGAGTAAATTTAAAGCTCACATTGGCTTTATTCAACAATTCATGAATCAGGCAGCATCCCTTCTGGCAAATAGAAAAGAGCTGCAGAAAAAGAAAGTTTTGTAAAGGCAAAGAGAGAGTAGAAAAAAGGAAATTGGTACCAAAGAATGTGTTGTTTTAGGGAAGGTAGCCCTCCTAAGTAGAATGGGTAAAGGTCTATCAGTGGATCACCTCCTAGTATTGACCACTAGGAAACTTCAGGTTGGCTGGTTAAAGGTCACATTTTGGGGTGGGGGGTCGATAACTGTGGTTACATGATGTATTAAGTCTTGGTGTGCTGATATAGGGACTTAGCATAACTGACTCCATTTTGGACTGTGGCTTTCTTTTTAATAATGCCTGATTGTTCCTTCGATTAGCAACTGCTTCTCTGAAATGTGCTCTCCCAATACTAAATAATGAATTTTTTAAGGATATATATTTGTAAAGACTACAATAAATTAGATTTTAATAGTGGGTAGTGTGTTAAACATGTTACAGGTTTTCAGTAAATGGAATAATGGTTTTATTTCATGTGTCTCAAAGGAATGAACAAAAATGTTGTGACTTGAACATTTTGAATGATCTAAATCAAATGTTCAGTGCTTCTTGATCTGGGGTGATTTTAACTCCCCACAGGACAATTGGCAATGTCTGAAGATTTTTTTAGTTGTCACAGATAGGGCGAGGGGAGATTCCTCTGGCATCTAAGGGATAGAGTCCAGGGATGTTGTTAAATATCCTATGATTGGGGCGCCTGGGTGGCTCAGTCAGTTGAGCATCCAAATTCGGCTCAGGTCATGATCTCACAAGTTGTGGGTTCGGGCCCCGCACCAGGCTCTGCGCTGATAGCTCAGAGCCTGAAGCCTGTTTCGGAATTCTGTGTCTCCGTCTCTCTCTCTGACCCTCCCCTGCTCATGCGCTCACTCTCTCTCTTTCTCTCTCTCTCTCAGAAATTAAAAAAAAAAAAACATTAAAAACATATCCTATGATTCCCAGGATGACTCCTCACAACAAATTACCTGACCCCAAATGTCACCGATGCTGAGAGGTCGACAAACCCTGGTTGACCTAACCTGTGGGGTTATGGGGGAGAGGATGTCATCAATGGCTTTTACTGTGTGAGGAAATTCAGCTAGATTTTAAATGATTGGCACTGAATGGAACCAAACTTTACCTGATAGATAATCAAAGAATTATTTGTAAACATTGCATGTAGTTCTTGGTTAATTTCATTTTTCACATTAAAAATATATTTTTTCCCAGGGATGCCTGAGTGGCTCAGTCGGTTGAGCGTCCAGCTCTTGGTTTCAGCTCAGGTCATGATCTCATGGTTTGTGAGTTCGAGATCCCCAAAGGGCTCTGTGCCAACAATGCAGAGCCTGCTTGAGATTCTGTGCCTCCCTCTCTCTCTGCCCCTCCCTGCACATGTGCAAGCTCTCTTTCTTTCTGTGTCAAAGATAAATAAACTAGTGTGTGTGTGTGTGTGTGTGTGTGTGTGTGTGTGTGTGTGTGTGTGTATTTCCCCCCAAATACAAAATGCAGAGGTCTTCAGGATTGTCATCATTTCCAAGGTTACTTGAGTTGGTTTTTGTTTCATCTCCCAAGGAAGGAGGGGAAGTCAGGGGTTGAGCTAACACTGCCTCCTTCATTCAAGAGGGAGCTTGTCCCCACAAGCTCCTTCCCCGGTGAGAAAAGCAACAAAACGTATTGCTAAGATTTTACTTGCCCTAACTTCAGTTGAAAGATTTTCCTCCTTCAGCTTCATGTACATGGTCTCTCATCCAAGGATAGGATTTCCCCAATGGCTGCCAAGATGGAAATCATAACATTCGAAAGTACAAGGAACAAGGTAAAGGTTCCATTCGCTGTCCCATTTTCCTTACCTTTCATGCCCACAGAATATGGCTTTGCCCATCTGAGAAAGTCATTAGTGAGGGAAGGGACTATATAAGCACTTCCTTGAAATTGGGGCAGGTTTGCTGTTTTTGGAAAATTTCAGGCTGGAAGGCATCACATTCAGTAGAGGGGAAAGCTACTAAAGTAAAGTTACGTGATTCTCTGATTGCAGAGGCTCTTGGTTAGAATCTGGCCCTGCCCCCACCCCCCACTTGCCACGGGTCAACCAAAGCCACAACATTGTCCTGAGAGGCCCAGAGAGGGCCCGGGTTCCACAGGGCATGGGTAGATCAGCATCACGATCTTCATCCAGGATACAAGGGGGAAAGCTGGTGTTTATGAAGTGTGGATGGTGGGCCAGGGACTGTGCAAGGTGCCCTAAACATGTGAGATCCTCCAGACAAGTTGCAGCAAACCACAGCAGGTTAGCCTCGAAAAAGAAAACTATTTGTGTAGATTCTTGTTTAAACTAACATAAATCTGAATTCGGGTCAATGAGCATACCTTAAAGAGAAATGTCAGTGCGGTTAGGAAATCGCCGTCTTATTTACGCATTATCCCTGGCCTGTTCCCTCTTTCTCAAAGCTGTGATTCCCCTTGAACCAAGACTTCTTAAAGGCCGGTAATTTATCTGCATCTCCTTGTCCTCATACCGAGAAGAGGGTCTGACTTATAGCAGGTCTCCACAGACTCATGCTGAATTATTATACTTTAGTCCCAACGTGGGAGCAGGTTTCACGTGATGCCTGGTACATAGCGTGAACTCCAATACATAATCTATTTAAATTTAATTTATCTGCAATATGATAAGATTAGCAGCAGCTGTACCACAAGATGGGTGCCAAAATACAAATGGACAAACATCAGAGACAGGGCCTAGCATGGAAACGGTGAATCGCGGAGACTCACTAAATGTTTGCTAGTGCGGCATTAGTACAGGGGAGGGTCTGTGAGAAGGCGAAGCTATGCATTTGCACAGGGATCCAGCCAGGAGTCACTGGCACTGCATCTGCTCCCAGAAGCTCTCCAAGATGCAGCCTGATATCCGCCAGGGAGCCCCGCATGTCACCTGAGCTATGCATGGCTTTTAAACATGACAGGTGCTTCTACTGATGTGAGACTTTCAAGATGTGGGCAGTTGAGGCTTTTTAAGTAGTGGGTGCAAAGTAAACAGTAATAACTGATTTCTAGGAAGCGCAAAGCCATATCACACAAATTCTGAAAAAAAAAAAATAACCTGCTTAAAAATAAGGGGAAAGGGGCACCTAGGTGGTTCAGGTGGCTGAGCATCCAACTTTGGTTCAGGTCATGATCTCATGATTCATGAATTTGGGCCCCAGGTCAGGCTCTGTGCTGACGGCTCAGAGCCTGGAGCCTGCTTCCGATTCTGTGTCTCCCTCTCTTTCTGCCCCTCCCCTGCTCATGCTCTGTTTCTCTCTTTCTCTCTCTCTCTCTCTTTCTCTCAAAAATGAATAAAAACATTTAAAAATATTTTTAAAATTTTTAGAAAAAAATAAAAATAAGGAAAAAGCTTATGCATGACTTCTCCCTCCTCTCTGGGTAGATTCTGACATCTGGATGTTGCTTCAATGGAGTCCCCAAACTGCACACTTTGGCCTTCATTTCCTGCCTTCTGGTCTTCTCTTCACCTCTACTGAGCATGTCTCATGTTACTGAGTCGCTCCGTGGGGGCAATCTGCTACCTCTACCTGGAGGAACAGGCTGTGGAAGATGTCACTTGCCAGCATGTGTGAAAATGGCAATAGCAGTTGCAGCACAGCCAGCGTTAATGGAGTCCCTGCTGTGTGCCAGGCACTGTGATAGGGATTTAGAAGGGTTTGGAATATCCCTTTGCAGTTGGGATCCTGGGATCAAGGTTGGATCCTGAGTCGATTAGTATTCTTTCCAAGGTCAGAAGTTACCTGTCTGTAATGCCCATGAGGGACATGGAAGACAGACTAAGCACTAAAGCTGTGGTAAGTATTTTGCTAAGCGCTTTTCCTAATGCAACTTGCTTCAAATAAGCTCCTTGAATCATAAAGACTTGGTAGGACAGCAAGAACAAGTCCATCCAAACCTCATAAGAACAACCAATGTAGACATTGATCATGGAAATCCACTCATTCAGTCCATATTTATTGAGCATGTACTGTGTACCAGACACTGTTTTAGGCCCCATGAGACATAAGAAGGTCCTTTCTTCAGGGAGTTGATATTCCAGCTATCAACTGGTAATCAACGGTAAAAGATATGAAAGCTGGAGAGAGAGAGAGAGAGAGAGAGAGAGAGAGAGAATATGTGAACAAGATTATTTCTGTTAAAATAAATTCTGGAGGGGCACCTGGATGGCGCAGTAGGTTAAGCCTCTGACTCGTGATTTCGGCTCAGGTTATGATCACACAGTTTGTGAGTTTGAGCCCCGCATCGGGCTCTGTGCCGATAGCAATACATAAATATAAACAATAAATAATAAATTCTGGAAAGGCAATAAAACAGGGCCATATGCTAGAAAGCGCTTAGGGTGGAAGAGGGTGGGGCAGAGCCAACCGAGGAGGTGATATTTCAGCTGGAGGAGCAGCCGTGATGAGACGGGATGGGGGACCAAGTAAATGGAGGAGGCCAGAGGCAGGAATGAGGTTGTGCTTGAGAAATGGGAAGAAGACCAGTGTGGCTAAAGCCTAGTGAGTAAGGGGATTGGGGGGGGGGGGGTCGAGGGGGCAGCAGGACCCAGTCACACAAGAGGAGTCCCATGCTGAGGAGCTTGCAAGGATCATCACAAGGTCTGACTTAGAGTGTCACATGACTCTATTTACATTTCAAAGAGATTACCCAGGATGCCATGCGACTGCTATCCCAGAAGCTCCCCTAAAAGTTACGATTTGTAATTCTCAGGACCATCCGTGTCTCATGTACTTCAGAAACAGGAATTCTGCATTTTTTGTGGGCCAGACACCTGGCCAGATGGAGGCTGCAAGGGTGAATAAAAGAAACAAAGTCCTTGTCCCCATGTGGCTTCCCACCTCGTGGGGGTTGCAGTTCCGCCAGTGGGAGATTCATTGAAGGACATTGGCTGCCTCCGTTGAGGAGATCCAAGTGCTGCTGGAGACATAGACAGAACCAGGCTCTCTGGAAGTATTGACCTCCCAGCTGAGACACTGGTTATTGGGAGTCACCCACAGCAGCAGAGGGATTCAGGGCAGAAAGCGCTTGTGTCAAGGAAATGTCATTTCCAAAATCCAGAGGGGAAATGGAAGGTATCTCTCTGGGACAAGGGACAACAGTCTGGTAGAACAGGCGCAGAGCTTAGGGGTGGCCAGGGACAGGCTGGCAAAGGAAGCTGGCCCACAGCCCACGGGCGTGAGGAGCCAGGAGGTGGGTTTATGCTGAATGCAGAGCTCTGTAAAGAAGGCAGCGCGGAGAAGAAAACGCAAGTGCAGGAGATGCTCACATCAAGAGTTCCTCTGGCTGTATGCTTACTTTAGCCTTCAAGGTGCCCCTTTCCCAAGCACAGCCTCCTCCTACCTTCCAGCCCTTTCCTCCAGGCAGGCTGGCTCCCTGGCCTGTGGGGAGAGGTATCCCTCCCCAGCCAGTGTGGAGAAGCCACTGGTGCCCCCCCGGGGAACCTGTGGGAGTCACAGCAGACTAAGTGCACCTGGGTGGTTCAGTCAGTTGAGCCAAAATAGTATCCAGTATGAGGCAGCCATAAGGGCTCAGGAAATCAGCAAACACTAGTCTCCAAGACCAGCACATGGCATCTGGTAAGAGTTCATTTCATTTGCACGATCCTTATTCCCGTCTCTGCGCCAGGCTCCATGGATTGCAAAATGGATACACTCAGCCATTTAGAACTGCACAGCCCCAGGGGAGAGAAAGAGATGCCATTTTTGGATCACCTACTATGTATTACCTGTTTTGCATGTGTTAGCTGTAACATGACGGAAAACACACTTGTTTATTTTTGTCTGATACCAGAGTGGGGAGTGTTTCTACTAAAAGTAATAGAGGGAGACAAATTCTCAACTAGAGAGAGAGAAATAATGATTTCTGCATAAAGATGATTGGGGAGAAAAAGTGAGGTGTGAAAGGGCACTGAGATCGTGGTGACAAGATTGCTTCTGGGACCCCTGTGTGACTCAGTCAGTTGAGCGTCTGACTTCAGCTCAGGTCATGATCTCACGGTTCGTGGGTTCTAGCCCCACATCAGGCTCTGTGCTGATAGCTCAGAGCCTTGAGCTTGCTTTGGATTCTGTGTCTCTGTCTCTCTCTGTCCCTCCCCTACTCTCCTCTCTCTCTCTCTCTTTCAAAAATACTACACTTGATCTTAGCCAAAAGGCCGAGAAGCGATCTTTCAAAAATAAATACACATTAAAAAAAAAAGAAATTTGTTTCTAATTCTGTACTATTCATTTTTAGTTATGCTTTAATAGTTGCTCTTAGCTTGCCTCTCTTCCTGTTCCTGGCATTGTTCCAGGCTAGCTTCTACATTCAGATTTCATCCAGGGGGTTACGTTACCGAAGCCAAGTGGAAAGTGCGCAGGATGGAGCCCTGAAGCAGACAGAGCACGGGTGTGAATTCCAGCCTGCCTCTTCCAGGCATGTGGCGTTAGGCACCTCACCCGACCCCTCCAGCTCGTTCCTCTCTCGACTCATGGGGCACAGCGTGGCCCTATCTGCCCCACACGACTGCTAGGACAATGAATGGGCATGACAGGAGGAGGCCATATAGCACGCCCCAGTGTGCCTTCCTCACTGACGTGTGCCTTAGTCATGCCCACGATGCTGCCAGACTCTCAGCTTGTGCTAAGCACACTGGCCAGCCCGTGTACCATCTCCGAGGAGCTGTGTCACGTGACTCTGTCCCATCCTGCCCCCAGGGGCTGAGCAAAGTGCACCTATCCCGAGGGCAGCCAGCCCCGGCTCTGATGGGAAGGGACAGGCCCATAGGGTTCATCCTGTTATGAAACTGAGTTGGAAAATGGATGACCAACAGGCGATCAGGAGCCCAGGAGCCGAAGCAAAAATGAAAGAATGTGTAATTCAAAGCCAAGAGTTTGGGAAATGATGAAAAGGGAGCAAGGTGGCCAACAGGGAGAGGGGAGAGAATACATAAGACTGAGTCTGCAGTGAGCGGACTTCAGAGAAAGTGCTGGAGGCCCCAGGGATCCTGCCCTTCCTGAGGCCGCGGCCATTCCCTGTCCCGGAGCCCGTGAGGCCCAGCCCCAGGCCCAGATGCCTGGTTCGGTCATCCCTGTTTGCAGCCTGAGCAGCACTGTCCTCCAGCAGGAGAGTGCTCCCAAGAGCCTGGGGGCAGTATCCAGACAGAGTCAGCACAACCAGCGGGGAGGGGGCGGGTGGGGGGGGCGGGGAAGAGAGCTCCCATCATCTAGTGAGGAGAGGCCGGGGTGCCACCAGCGCCCTGTGACACCCTGCAGCAAAGAACACGCAGCCCCCATGTCAGCAATGCTGGCACCTGAGAAACCTGACCTCAGAGTCAGCTGCCCTTTACGCGTAGGGACTGCAGCAATTCTGCCTCTTGAAACCTAAAGAATCCATGAAACGCAGTGCTTTCCCACTCCTGCCGTATTATGAGTACTTGAGGGCACTTTGGGGAATGATAGATTTGTATCCTCCACAGTTCATTGCTTGGGGCTCGGTGCAGAGCAGCCGTTTAATACAGTGGATTTGCCTTGTAATTGAAGTTGGGTTCTCACCCATGGTTTAAATCTCACAGACAAAGGCACTCTTGGAAATCACTCAAATCACGCATGACATGTTGTACATGCAATGCCCATGGCTTGGGGTAGAGACAAAGGGCTTGGCTTGTGATGATGTTCATAGTTAAAGCTTTGGGCTTTAAGATGCTAAGGCGCAGCTGAACCTAAGGAGAAGACGTCCCATGGCGAGCTGCCCCAGGAAGTCCCAGGGAACTTGGGACTTTCTGATATACCAGCCACTGAATAGAAGGGCCAGGGAAACTCTGTGCAAACGAACTGTCATTTCTCCTGCCTCCCATAGGTAAGACAGGGCAGGGACAGTACCCGTGGCTCTGGGAGCCATCAGGATTAAGTGGCCTGGGCTGCAAGTGGATGCTTTGTATTCTGCAAGCTGGTATTTCTGTTCCTGTCTATTGATAGGAATAATAATACCTTCCAAGTCCAAACGGGGGTCCCTCAGACCCAATTGGATCTTCTGCAGAGAAGTTTCCCCCAAAGCACAGAGTTAGGACTCTAGCACACATATTCCAGGGCATCCTCATGGCTCTTTAGAAAGACTCGGGGAAGATTAGCTGGCACTAAATCTCTCACAGCCAGAAGGAAAGGACTCTTTGATTAAGAAAAAAAGACAATGCTTTGTGAGACTTGGGTGTCTGGAGCATACTCTGAAAAGAAATGAGGCAGATGAGGCTCAGATTCAGAGACAGAAACGCAGGGGAAAGCACTCCATGAGAATCCTTTTAGTGTGGGACCATGGGTGACGAATCCAGAGGAGTTTCCTACCCTGACATTGGAGGATCAGGGAAGAGGCAGGTGCAAAAGTTTTAACAGAATAGTCTCAATGAAAACTATGATAATATTGTCTTTAGCTGTCATTTCTTCAGTACTATTAGGTTTGAGGGACCAGATTCAGTGGTTCACATTTATTATCTCATTTAATGCAAATAACGCCAGGAGCGAAGTTTTCTGATACAAGGGGTCCCCAATCAGCTAGTTGTAGCACTAGGGCATAGAGCCGAACACATCCACTCCAAAATCCAAGATAGGATCTTCACCCTAAACCCAAGCCTTCCTCTTGCCCACAGCCCAGAAAACTCCATGTGAAATCCATTATCTCAGTGTGGCTGCTAGGCTGTGTCTGCCGAGGAGGAAAAGCAGGCTCCTTCCTGTGTGATAGTGATAGCTAAATGATAGGAAGAAGGGAAGAGCATTCTGTGATATTCTGAGCACTCTTGGCTATAGAAAGCTTGCTGCCGTATATCTGTTTGGCTGTGTTCTTCTGTAGCAGCTGATCAGCTGGGAAATACTCACAGCCAAGCTTTTGTCATCGTGATGTCAGCCTTGGGAATGACATGTGGACCAAATCAAAGTACAGATAGCTGGACGTGGAGAAAACGAAAGGAAATACAGACCACCACCACCACCAACAAAAATAGTATTTAACCCAAACGAGTTCTAAAAGACTCTCTTTTATAAAAAGCTTCAGAGGGCACCTGGGTGGCTCAGTTGGCTAAGTGTCCAACTGCAGCTTGGGTCTTGATCTCGCAGTTCATGGGCTCGAATCTCACATCAGGCTCTGCTGACAGCTCAGAGACTGGAGACTGCTTTTGATTCTGTGTCTCCATCTCTCTCTGTTCCTCTGCTGCTCACACTGTATCTCACTCTGTCTCAAAAAAAAAAACATTTAAAAATAAAATAAAATAAAATAAAAAGCTTCTTGTATCTTGTGAGATATCTTCATGAATTACTCTCTGCCTGTAGGAGGAAGGCACATCATTAGAAAGGTAATTTGTCCTTTAATTGTAATAAAGTCTTAAATGTTACCTGTGCCTTTCCAGATATGACCTCTGACCTTGGGTTGTCAAGCTGACTGCTCCTAGCTTCCTTCAAGTTGATGGTCATGCCATGTGCTTCCGCATTAAGAAAAGCAAGCCTTAGGTCAAATACCATACGCTGTGCAAATGTATAGAAAATTACCTTTCTAAATAACCAGGAATTAATGTGTTAACTCTTAAACGACAGATACTTCCTATCAGATGTAGAACAGAAATGAGTGCTTTCAGTTATTGCCTACATCTTAGATAGTCAGTAGTCAGGTGTAATCTTTCTTACTATATTGTGTTATTAAAGTATATTATGGAATATGTAATCTGCAATATGTTAAAATATATAAGTTATTGGGGCGCCTGGGTGGCTTAGTCGGTTAAGCGTCCGACTTTCTCTTGAGTCATGATCTCGCGGTTCGTGGGTTCGAGCCCCGCGTCGGGCTCTGTGCTGACTGCCAGCTCAGAGCCTGGAGCCTGTTTCAGTCTGTGACTCCCTCTTTCGCTGACCCTCCCCTGCTCACGCTGTCTCTCTCTCTCTCCTGGAAATAAATAAAACATTTAAAAATATATATATATAAGTTATAATATATTGTATTATTAAAATTATGTTATTAACATGATTTTTTAAAGATTGCTAGGGTTTAAGAAAAGGATTGGTAAACTGTGTTCTGCAGGCCAGAGCCAGCCCACCACTTGTTTTTATAAATAAAGTTTTATTGGGACATAGCCTCTCTCATTATATACTGTCAGTGTCTGACTTTTCAGTACAACAGAGCTAAGCAGTTGCAGCAGAGACAGCATGGTTCACAAAGCCTGAAATATTTATGCTCTAGCTTTTTAAGAAAAGATTGCTACTGATTGCCTTAAAATCACACAGGAGAGAGGTGCCTGGGTGGCTTAGTCGGTTAAGCATCTGGCTCAGGTCATGATCTCATGGTTCATGAATTCAAGCCCTACATCAAGCTCTGTGCTGACAGCTCAGAGCCTAGAATCTCCTTCAGATTCTGTGTCTCCTTCTCTCTCTGTCCCTCCCCACTTGCACTCTCTCTATATCTCTGTCACTCTTTCTCTCTTTCAAAAGTAAATCAACTTTAAAAAAATTTTTAAATAACACAGGAGTTATCACATTGAAACTCAGTTTCCTCCTCATTAAATGAGTAGCTTTGGCAGGGTGATAGCTAAACTTCAGATCACTTCTTGCATTCTGATTGTTTGATCAAGTATAAATTTATAAAAGGGACACTTGGGTGGCTCAGTCGGTTAAGTGCCTGGCTTTGGCTCAAGTCACGATCTCATGGCTTATGGGTTCAAGCCCCGTGTTGGGCTCTGTGCTGACAGCTCAAAGCCTAAAGCCTGCTTCAGATTCTGTGTCCTCCTCTCTCTCTGACCCTCCTCTGCTCGTGCTCTATCTCTCTTTCTCAAAAATAAACAAAAAACATCAAAAATATTTTTTAAAGTACAAATTTAGAATTGATCTTGCATCTGTAGTCCAGTAAAACGTTAGGGTTGTGTCCTCAAATATCCTAATATCTCTAGCAATGCTTTATGGATCCATTGTAGATGGATCTACACCTCTTAAGTCATGATCATTCTATGTTGCTTGGCACATACATTCCTCACATCATGAAACTCTAGGCTTAAAACTTTTATCCCCCTCCAAATGCCCTCACCCATCTCGTGCCTACCTCTTCCTACCTCTTGTAACACCAGAGCCATAAATCCTACCACCCTGAGATGGATCAGAAGTTTCTTGGGGTGCCTGGGTGGCTCGGTCAGTTAAGTGTCCAGCTCTTGGTTTTCAGTCAGGTCTAATCTCATGATTCGTAGGATAGAGCCCCATGTCAGCCTCTGGGCTGTCAGTGAGGAGCCTGCTTGGAATTCTCTCTCTCTCTGTCTCTCTGCCCCTGCCCAGCTCTTGCTCTCTCTCTCTCTCTCTCTCTTCCTCAAAATAAATAAATAAACTAAAAAAAAAAGTTTCTATTTGCCAACATGTTAGTACCATCAATAATCCAGGCTTGGTGTGCTGGTGCACAAGATAGGAACACACCCAGTATTGGCAGCGTGAATGGGTGGGTCCACTCCATGCCTACACCTTGTCGCTTCCAAGGTTCCCCTATGGGCTAAGCTGCCAGCCTTTCCCCTCTTCTCTGTCTTGATGGCCTGTGCCTCTGGTCTTCCCTAGCCCTTACTCCCACGTGTAGCTCTATCCTTGACATTTGGTATTTGGACTGACTCCATGCCCTCTGGTTTGACCTTGACGATCTTACCTCTGGGACTATCCCTATGGAAGACCTCCAGCATGGCTTCATCTGTCTCCATCATGGGTTCTGGCTGCGGTGAATGGATGGTGAGCCATGCAGAGCCACTGAGAGACCAAAGGGAGTTGAGGGCAGCTCAGCAGAGGCGGGGCTCCACACAGATTGGGAAGTAGCTGCATGAACAGGACAGAGGTTTGACTTGGAAATATGGAGCATGCAATTGTTTGGCGAATGAAGCAAATCTGTTAGCTAACTGCCTCCCTGCTGACCTGAGAAAGGTTAGAGCATATATGTTTGAATGACATGATCAGGGAAGGTGATTATGAGGAGTCTCAGCAAAGATAAAATGGACAAAAGAGATGGAGATGGAATTGCTATGAGCCTAAAATTCCAGACCAAAGCATTCCTGAAATTTCTGGCTGGCTTACATGATACCATTTCATCTTTATACTTACAGGTAAAAAGAAAAAAGGAAGAAGCCCACCCCCTTACTTTAATACTTTAATGCAGGGGGATAGCCTGGTGGTTAGGAAGATGACCTTTGAGCCAGACTGCCTAATTCCAAATCCAGGCTCCGTTTCTCATGATGTATAACCTCAGACAGGCTGGCTTGACTTCCTTGCACCTTAGTTTCCTCTTTTGTAAAGCAGAAATAATAGAAGTGCCCCATCAGATGATTGTGCCAATCTCTGGCTCGATTGTGCTGGCTCCTTGAAGCTCTGCTACACTCACCACAGCTCAAGTTCAGTTTCATTCCTTCTTCGCCATGACCTTGTGAGTTAGGTGTTTAAATTTTCTACTTTCCAGTGGGGAAAGATTGAGGCCATGAATTGTCAATGACTTGTCAAAGGGCACAAAAATGGACAACGCCCTTCGGGCCACCATGGATAGACGGATTTTTATATTTGACTTTCTTTCCACTATTTCACACTTGGTTCAACGAAGTTGGAGCAAGGCGTCATGCACATGGATGCAGGAAAACAGATGAGAGGAAGCCTGGTCGTCTCCATCAGGACAGCAGAGAGGGGCATGAGGCAGGGACGTCAAGACTCTAACATAAGACAGTGTTCATTTAGGGAAGAAAGCGCAGCTAGGTTTCCTCTGAGCTATATCAGCAGGAAGACATCATTATCATTAGAAAAGGCAGGCTCACAGTCTTATGGATGCTTTATCTTTACAATATAAACCTCCATGCTACGTCAGTCCTCAAAGAGTCACTGTGAGTATTGAAGAAGACACTAGCTTTATCATTTGCTTTTTAATCACTGAATGGCTCCAGAATTATATTTCAACAGGGAGACAACAAGAGGCTTTGGGCGAGGGGCATCCCAGGCATAATGTTTCCGTGTCTTCATCAATTTCTCCCTAGCAAATGTGCAGAAAGGAGTGAGCAGTCCATGACCCTGTAGGTTTCTGGGTTTTGTCTTCACTCTCTAAACAAGAAAGAAAAAACAAAAAACAAGACTTGAGGCATCCAGGAAGTGATTCTGGGTGATAATAAGAGAGGGTAGCAAAGAAGGGGGACAAGGGGGAAATTACTGGCTTGGTCAAAGCTTGCAAAACGACACCAGTGATTAAAACATCTTATGCTGTCCTCGGGCTGCAGAAGCTATCACTGACAAAAGATCTCATACACACACACACAAAAGGAAAGAAATTAGCCATTAAGAAATATTTCAGCATAATGCAATTATTACAGCTGTATAATTGAATGGGGAAACCATTGATCTGTAGTAGAAAGGAAATTGCTCTTCTCATTGTGTTCCTATGAATATGTGAACATTAATCTCCATCTATAATCAACGTTCATTTCAAATCTGATTGCGTGCTACTAAACACCCGTAGCTATGCTAACATTATGTTAATATGGTTCAACATCATAGCTCCCAGCTTCACAGCACAAATATTTTTCTTTGGCAATCAATAGTAATTTCAGCTGAGTGGATGGAAGTCACGTTTTAATGGTAATCTTTCCTCCAAGCCTCCGAGTGCAAACTCAGTTGGTATCTTAACATGGCTGCAGTGCGTTGCATATAATCAGATAAATTAACCTGAAAAGAAATGGAGAGAGAGGAAGGAAGGGAGGGAATGTGGGTTAGAAATACGAAGCGAGCTGGGCAAGACTCTAAATCTACCTAATAATGAAAATGCTCATTAGGGAGGAAAAAGTGGGGACGGATGGGTAGATGGGACTGTATGGAGGGGTGTGAGCTGGAGGAGAGGGATACGGGGAGGGGGGCTGTAATCGTTAAGAAATGAACTATTCCTTCTGGCTGTGAACCAACAGGGTGGGGCAGCCACGTACCTGTGCAGTGTGGATTTTGCCAAAGCGAGGAAGAGGCGCCAGGAAGGAACGGGAAGCCTGGCAAACCTGGGTAGGTGGTACATGCTTGTTCCTGAAGACAACCACTCAGATGCCTCTCATTCATTCATCCATGTACTTACGGGGGTGGGGAAAAAGAACACTTTAAAATTTTTTCTATATTTATAGGATAGAAAAAATTTTAAGTGACTCTACATGTCTAAGCACCACTACTGCTGGGCACCAGGAGTAAATATAAAAGACAAGAAAAAGCCCACCTCTGTCTACAGAGAGCTGATGACCAGGAGGGGAGTCAGACACATAAACAATTCACTCTATCAACCTGTATCGCTTTGGAGCTCTCCAGCCCCTCCCTGTTCCCCTGGCGATTATGATTCTCTCCTTCCTTGAGGAAGAAACAGAGGCAGAGAGTCAGAGAGACGGAGGGAGGGAGGAAGTTTGGACAGAGAGAGAGAGAGAATGAGAGAAGAGGAGTTTTGGTTATATTCATTTGGCAAACATTATTTTCAACCCCCAAAGACCCAGCTGATGAAATTCTTAGGTGAACTCACTTTGCTTTCCCCTATATCCAAGGCTACTGTCCCCCACTGACCCTCCTTTATGCTCACTCCTCATTCTCCCGCGGCTACTTAAATCACAGTCTTCTTTAAGAAAGATCAAGGTTGTGACCTCCAAGGATGTGTGCTATTTAGTACAATGCAAAGGAAAATGAAAATCATACAAGAGGGTCCCCAGGCCCTCCCCTTACCCTGCTCCGAAGGAGAGCACTTGCGTTGTCTTTTCCCTTCACTGCTCCCCAAGCCTCTGCCCCGCGCTGCCTGGTCCCTCTTTGAAGAGCAGAAGACGAGAACATTCTCTGAAGGATGGCAGGGTATCCACTGGAGTGAGAAAGGGAGATCCAGGGAAGAGATGACGGGTGGGCATGAGGAAAAGGGATGAGGAGGACACTTCTGGGTAAGGGGCCGTCCATGTTCCATGCTTGCTTTTTTGAGGAGATCAGTAAAAGGCGAAAGATTTATAGGATCTGAAGAGAAACCAGAGTTTTTTTTTTTTTGAGGAGTTCAGAAAGGGAAAGTGCTATGGATGCAAGAACCCCTGAAAGTGTTAGATAAAGGCGAACAGCGTTTTAAAACCTTTCCTAGGATACTTTGCACCTTGCTCTGCTTGGTCATGCTTTGCAGTGACCTCAGTAAGGAAATTATTACCTTTTACCTCTTTGTTTCCTTCTTTATAATCCTAAAGTGAGTGAATATCTGAATTATGTTGACCTGTTTCTTGTAGTCTCAAGATGCCTTTTCCAGGATGATAGTAATTATTATTGTGATCACATACATTTTACATAACAATATCTAGAACTGTCGGAGATTTTATCCTGGAAACTGCCACCCAATTTTAATTTTCTCAGCTCTGCTTGGAGCATTGTAATGGCCCCTCCCCCACCCCCCCAACCTTGGGTTCTTTCCCTTTTAATCTATCACCTACAAGCTAGCCAATAAAGCTGGCACCATTCGGCACAATTTTCAAGACATTTGGAAACTAAGCATCCAGAACATGGAAACAAGACTCTATATTTTCAGCCATGTTTAAAGTCATGCACTACCCCAATGAAGTACTTGACAATATTTCACTAAACTTCTCGTGGAATGTTTAGAAGCCTATTTTGAGTTTTGCTGCTTATTAGCAAAGCTCCCCCAAATAAAGTCATTGGGGAAAATACTCAATCTTCCTAAAACAAGGAAAACAGCTGAAATACTATGCAGAGAACAATATGGCAACAAATAAAAATGTATTCCTTTGTCAGCAGATTCTGCT
The DNA here is from genome assembly GCA_017311185.1 of Proteles cristata cristata. NCBI lineage: Eukaryota > Metazoa > Chordata > Mammalia > Carnivora > Hyaenidae > Proteles > Proteles cristata. The sequence continues at coordinate 71,352 of JAESUZ010000053.1, read as the reverse complement.
AGAGGATACAGAGAAAACCTGGCTGAAGATTTGAAAAGTCAAGTGTTAAAAGAAATTAGTTGGTGTGTGAGGTTTGCTATCAAGTTGGGTAAAAGTACAGATGCTTCTAACATTTTTTTCCTTATGAAATTTGCCACACGAAATACAGAATGAACTTCTTTTTAAACACTCAAGAATGTATGTAATGGAGAAAAAAATATTTCAGCTATAGATGACTTTGTTGTGAAACAAATCTTTTATGGAATAACTGTAAGTTACTACTAAAGTGACTGATTGATTGGAATTTATTTTTTAAAAATTCCAAGTGAACTTACAAAGAAAGATGTGGACGTGAAATTCTTAGAGTAGATTGTTTTGATGCTAGCAAAGCAAATAGACAAAACTTGAAGCCAGAGGTGTGCAAAAATGTGTATAGTTTGTCATCAGCGTGCCTAATTTAAGAGATCTTTTTTTTTAATGTTTTTATTTATTTTTGGGAAACAGAGAGGTGGGGGGGTGGAGAGAGAGAGCAGGGATCGAATGGGACAGAAGATCTGAAGCAGGCTCTAACAACAGAAAACCTATCATGAACTCACGAACAGTGAGATTATGACCTGAGCTGAAGTCAGACACTTAACTTACTGAACTACCCAGGTGCCCCTAAAAGATCTGTAAAATACAAAATAATACTTACCTTTATAATGAGATAGAGAGTGTCAATTAAAAATAATTTTTATACTATAGCAAAGGACTTACAGGAGCTGCTAGAGTTAAGATTATTATTTACCTTTCTTTTTAAAATGACAGGTGCTCTGAGTTTACTGAACATTTTTTTCCCTACCAGAGCAAAACCTCTCAGTATAATGTCACCTATCAGATAATTAAATAATAATAACAACAATCCTAGTAGTGCTAATATATATAATCTCTCACTTCAAGATTAAGGATACATTTTTTAAATGGGGGACAAAGTATCTATTTGGTGAATGAAACAGGCTACAGGATGTTTGAAAGCATCTCCTTTGTTATATGATTTCGTTGCTAAAATAATACAAATGAATTATAAGAACCCTCACAGCTACATCCTTTGGTATACATAACAGTTATTTAACCTGTATATAGTTTTTCTTTCTTTCTTTCTTTTTTTTTTTTTTACAAATAGTTTATTGTCAAATTAGTTTCCATTTAACCTGTACATAGTTTTTCTAAACAAAATTCTTCTGAAGTAGCATTTGAAAGTGTTTGCATTAACAAACGGGAACAACACATTTTGATTATTTTGTAAAGCTACTGGTTGGCATAAGGGAAGACAGATATTCTGTAGTTTGGATCAAAACCCACTGCATCGTTGGTGAATAAACTGAGCTTGAAAAACAGAATAGTAGGATGAGGAAAGCGGAGCCCTGGAGAGCCCCTTCTTTGGCATGTTTATCTGTGTGTCTGTTAAGATGTTCTACTGTTCTGTAACAAACCACTCCTAAACTTTGTTGTTATCTTAAACTTTGTTACTATCTTGCACGGTTTGGTGTTTGAATTCAGCTGTGCAGTTTTCACTTAGAAATTCTGGAGCAGGTGCAATCAAAGGCAGCTGGGGCTGGAGAGATGTGAGTTCCTCAATTCCAGGGTGTGATTCTTGGTCTGGGATCAGTGGGGCGGCTGAAAGGATGGGGGACTCGTCAAGAATCTCTGTCCGCAACTCCCCAATATGATTAATCTGGCTTCCCTATAGCGTGGGGGCCCAGAATACTCGGACTTCTCACTTGATGGCTGCCTTCCCCCCGTGAGAGCGTTCTCGAGGACTCACAGTGGATGTTCTAAGGTTTCTCATAACTTGGTCACTGAAGTCCCAGAAAGCTGCTCCCACTGCGTTCCATTGGCCACAAAGATCGCTAGGGCCAGTCTAGCCAGATACAAGGGAGTGAGAAATAGACTCAGCCTCTCAGTGCAAGTAGGGAGAGAAGAACAGAAGGCAGTCGTCAACTTCTGTATGAATTAAGCGACCCGAGGCACCTAACAGCACCTGTACTATTGCTGGCGTGTCAGTCAGCGCTTAGATAATGTAAAGATGATGCAAATGCTTCTCTTTTTTTTAGTAAAATGCATTGTTTATTAACTTTCATCTAACTGATGGTTCTGCGTCTTTAAATGTACTTTGTTTATCGTTCTGTCTTTAGAATTTTCTTTTGTCTTATGGGGAAACTTTATTTTTTTCTTTTTTTAATATTTATTTATTTTTGAGAGGGAAAGCGAGAGCGCGGGCGCACGCACACACACACAGGAGAGAAAGAGAGAGAGGAGAGTGGGGGGAGGGGCAGAGAGAAAGGGCGAGAGAGAATCCTAAGCAGACTTCATGCTGTCAGCACAGAGCCCGATGTGGGGTTCAAACTCACGAGCCACGAGATCGCCACTTGAGTCAATCAAGAGTCAGATGCTTAACTGACTGAGCCACCCAGAGAACCCTATTTATGTATATTTTTCTAATCAAAGTATAGTTGACATATGAGGCAAGAATATGTTTGACAAAGGTCAAAACACCGTCTCTTCAATAAATGGTGTGGGGAAAACTGGAGGGTCATATCAAGTACTTGTTCAAAATCCAGTTTAGTCTCTGATTATGATGAAGGACTCCTATTTTCCTTAACATACATGGCCTGACAAAGAATTTTTTTTTCTGCTTGGGGATTATAATACGAACAGCTAATGTTTATTGAACATTTCTGATATGATGAGCTTTTTTTCACAAATGATCTAATTTGGTCATCTCCACAAACCTTCTAGGTAGGTGCTCCGTGTCTCTGGATTCCCCCCAGAGAGGAATAAAGCTTAGAGAACGTTGTGACTTATCCTGGGTCACAAGGGATGTAAGCAGCAAATGTATGGGTGGCAATCCAATCTCGCGAACAGCAGTAACTATGCTTCTAATTGCCACGTAGTTGAAAAATCTGTAAACATAAACATGTTAAATTGCATTTTATTGTACATTGTATAAATTGGTTTCATTCTAGCTTATTAAAATAGATCACAAAAAATTATGGGTATCTTTTCTATGGAATACTATGTAACTATCATAAAAAATGAGGTAGGTGTTTATGTGGATTTTTGAAAACAAAGTTATAGGAATATATACATAGAGAGAGATTATATATATAGTATATGTACTATAAAAATATTACACACACACACGTGTGTGCATACACACACAGAAGGAGAGAGAACATTTCCACAAAAAAGATACATTAGAAACATTTACATGTAGTTCATACCGGGAAATGGGAATTGGATCTCTTTGAAAAGAAGAAAGAAAAGATGGTTTTTCCTTGTCTTACTTTATTATTTATTGTCACAGCAGATGCTTCTCCTGGCCTGCCCATACCCCTCAGCTCACCCCTAAGACTTCCTGCAGCTCTGTCTACAGTTCCCGGACACGTGAGTATGGCTTCTGACCCCCACCTCCCCCAGCCTCACCTCTGCCATGTCCATCTGTCTGTCTGTCTGTCTCTCTCTCTCCCAGGATTATTGTGGTGCTGCTGGCGTGGGGCAGGTCAGAAGCAGCTGGAGCAAACCTCAGCCAAGGAGGGGCCGTTGTTATGGAAGAATCTTCTGACCTCCCTGAAGTCTTCATAGCATCTTCAGGGTCCCGTGGGGTGACCGTTGCCCACAGCAGTGCCCTCCCCACTTCCCAACTCTCTTCCTGGCACTTTCCCCTCCCTGTCCCACTTCCCACTTCCTCACTGTGCTGCCAGTGATCACCTCCCAAATAAACTGCCTGCATCCGAGCCCTGTCTCAGCACCTGCTTTGGGATGAACACACACACACACACACACACACACACATCACACACATCACAACAAATACTTTTTAAGCTGTTTGTTTATTTGTTTGTTTGGAGAAAGAGAAAGAGTGTGAGTGGGAAAGGGGCAGAGAGACAAGGGAGAGAGAGAATCCCAAGCAGGCTCCATGCCCGTCAGCACAGAGCCGGACAGGAGGCTTGAACTCCTGAACCTGGAGGTCATGGCCTGAGACAAAATCAAGAGCCAGATGCTTAAGGGACTGAGCTACCCAGACGCCCCAAGACAAATACTATTTAAATATTTGCTTTGTGCTCCTGTAATTTTCACTCCGTTAGTGTCTGACTTCACCTCAGGTCATGATCTCACATCACAGTTGGTGGGTTCGAGCCCCGCATTGGGCTCTGTGCCCTGCCAAAACGTGTCATTTCTTGCCTCTCTGGTCCCGTCCCCGCCCCCTCTCATATCCGCCTCTGATTGAACCCTGCTGTGTGCTGCGCACTGTGCCCTCGCGGAAGGATGCTCACTTCCCCCAGCGCACACACGGCCCGGATTCATTGTCTGGCTGTGACACAGCGCCCTGGGCCCTGGCCCTGGGGAGCCGAACAAAGTCGTCTCAAGATTACAAGCCATTTCAGCCCGATCAGGGGTTACGGCCCCTACTTTTTAACATGCTGCTTTTATTTGCAGGCTATGAAGTGTAATAGTTCACCATTTTGGTTTAAGTATCACCATAAAAGTCAGTGAGATGGAACAGGCAATAAGTGGTTCTTTTACATAGTGTGGCTGGGGCTGGGAGCTTACGTCTTCATTAACCCGCAGAAATGGCTGGGAAATAAAAAGCCGGGGTGGGCACTTCTTAGCGCCGGGATCAACCAGAACCGCGCTGCCTTAGCCACCGCCTCTGACCCCCAGTGCCTCTCTTTGTCCTTCCTGGTGCAGATGCTGAGCAAGTTGAGAAAACAAGAGGAAGAAGGGCTGATGGACTTCTTAAGAGTGATTCTCAGCATGTGAAGAAAACACACCGCTTTGGGACAGAACGTGGAAAACTCTCTTGGAGTCGAGGTGTTTGCCCAGCAAGATACGTCACCTCACCATCCTCTGGGCATCAAGTCCTCTTCCCCAGAATAGCAAGTAGGCCTTTGCACTTAAAAAAAGGGAGGGGGGTTTAATGGAAAAAGTAATCTTTCATATCTTCCAACCAGAATCTGTCCCAGGAGGATAAAATTAGTAGGCAGATGCTATGGTCCAAATGTTTGTGTCTCCCCCAAATTCATGTATCAAAATCCTAATGCCCAGGCTGAGTGTATTAGGAGATGGGGCCTTTGGGAAGACCCCGCAAAGCTCCCTCACCCCTTCTGCTGGGTCAGGACACAGCCAGAAGTCAGCACCCCTGAGGGGGCCTCGCCAGAACCCCACCAACCTGTCACCCTAATCTCTGACTGGTGGCCTCCAGAGCTGTGGGAAATATACAAGACAAGTCACCCTACTTCCAGTCTTTCCCAACATATTTAATTTTCTTAAAATGAAGAGATCTACCCTTCTTTTATAAAAAGAGACCATTTGCCTCATGGGAGAGATCATGGCCAGAGGGGGGCAGATCCTCAGTATGTGTTAATGTCTTTTTTCCCTTCCCTTCCTTCCCTTCCCTCCCCTCCCCTCCCCTCCCATCCCATCCCATCCCTTCCTTCCCCTCCTTCCTTCCTTCCTTCCTCCCTCCTTCCTTCCCTCTCTTCTCCTTCCCTCCCTTCCTTTTCTCTTTCTCTCTCTCTCTCTTTCTTTTCTTTTCTTTTTATGAAACCATTTCTTAAGGGCTGAAGCTCCAGATTCAAAGGACACAAGCCATGTAGTAAAACATTAACAAGCTTCTCATTCCCTTATTCTCACATCCGTGCCAGGCGGTGCTGGTCAGCATAGCCTAGTCTATCTCCTTAGTCTGCCAAATAACAATGATGGACCCGTTAGACTTGCCCTGAGAGATCAAACCTCTTACCCTCCCTGTCTTCCTTTCACAGAAGGTCCATGTTCTTATGATGTCTTTCGCGTTATCCTTCTGTATCTCGTAAAGGCGAAGTCACTGGTGTGTGGTTATTTCTTAACAAATATGCTTTGTTTAAGCCAGAGAAGCTTCTCTTCTGCCCTTTGTGACGTCTTCACTTTGCAGAAATGCTTGCTTTGTATAGTGTCCTTCAAGTTGTTGAACATGTTCCCTTCTGGCCCATAATTACCATTCATCTGTCTCATTTGCGTCTCATGAAACAGTGGGGTAAGGAGGGCCATCTTTCACCAGTTCCAGAGTTTGAGCCAAGCGATAATGGAGAAACCTCTGGTCTAAGTCTGTGGCTGTGAGAAGATCATTTCTTCATAGTCCCACAATGCAATAGGATCCTGCAGAAACATCTCTTTGGATGCCCAGGAAATAATGCATGCCTCTCATCTGTAAGGGACCACATGGCAGCCAGAATGGGTCAAGTTCAATCTCTCATATTACTAATTGCAAAACTAGAATCAGTGTATCAGTGAAGGCAGTGAGCTTTCTCCATACCCCCAGACCATGTATTTGATAAGGGTGTAACTTAAATTTGCCCGTCAGCAGACTACTGGCCACCTGCAGTTAAGGAAGGGAGCTGGGATGGTGACCTCTATCTGCACATGGAGAATTCAGAACCTTGACCTGTTTGTGCTAACACAACACTAAATCACACTGGGATGGAAGATTCTGCGGCACTAGTGAGCACCCCAATATCCCAGGCTTCTGTAACATGCTAAGGGTCCCATCCCTCTGTGACTCCACATCTCTAAATGACAGGGTGACAATTGCAAGCAGGCCCAGATCCTCCCCTACCACAAAAGCAGACCTTATCATTTGTTCCCCAGGATGTATTTTTTTTTAATTTATTTATTTACTTTTGAGACAAAGACAGACAGAGCAAGCGGGGGAGCGGCAGAGAGAGAGGGAGGCAGAGAATCCCAAGCAGGCATCGCACTGTTAGTGCAAAGCCCGATGTGGGGCTTGAACTCATGAACTGTGACATCATGAGCTGAACCAAATCCAAGAGTCAGATGCTTAACCGAATGAGCCACCCAGTCGCCTCTGGCCAGGATGTATTTCTGATCAACTGTCCTCTAGGTATTTGTTCCTTTCGAATTCATCTCCCTTCAATGTTTCAACTGTGATTTTGCATCGTCTCCTAATTTTGCCCTTCCCCTGTTAAAGTTGCCTATTATCTTCTCCCATATACTCTTGACTTAACCCCCACAGTTGCTTCGAGAATTCTCTTTAGTTCTGGTGCTTCCACCAGGCATAGGCCAGGGCCCCACTGGGCTTCCTCTGGCCTGTGTGCGGGGACCAGGGGCTGCTTCATTGCCAACCATCTACACACACATCTGAAGACGCTGCTATAGTGTTTTATTCTTACCGCCACCTTTTGTCAAGAATAATATTTCTAACAAATTAAAAGCAGATTCTCTCCAACAAAAATTATGGAGCTCTCATCAACAAACCATGTCATTGTCCTTTTGCGCAAAGGTTTGCCTTTGTGGGCAATTCGTTAACTATTTTCCCTTGTGCTTGAGAAAACTTGACTTTCTCATCTCTCATTGTTTTCCTCTGGAACAGTCAGACATGCACAGGCCTCATATGTGCAGCATTAGAATGGTGTGTTTTCCCCACAGGATTAAAGATTCAACTTGCCACTACCCATCCCTAGATGACTCAGGCAGTTTGTGTCCCTTTAGTGTAAGATGACCCAAAGCATGTCGAAGTCCTCTGAGACGTGAGTAAGATCTAGCTTATTCTCAACCCTCCTACCTCACACAGCAACAGAGACCTCCTTGAACTGGTGGCTTTAAACCTGTAAGCCATTGCCTTGGGCCTGAAACATAAAATAGAACAGTGTTAAAACCAATAGGGCAGAGGGGCGCCTGGGTGGCTCAGAAGGTTAAGCATCCGACTTCTGCTCAGATCATGGTCTCATGGTTCATGGGTTCGAGCCCCGCACCAGGCTTTGTGCTGACAGCTCAGAGCCTGAACCTGCTGTAGATTCTGTGTCTCCCTGTCTCTCTCTCTCTCTCTGCTCCTCCCCAACAAAATAAACAAACATTAAGACAAAATTAAAAAAAAAAAAAGAGCAACAGGGCATAGAAAAGGGCAGTGGGTGTCCAGAGCCTGAAGCAGCCACCACCGTGCTCCTCAAGTAAACTTTTGGGAACTCCCCAAAGAGATGAGTTTCATTCCTGGGACACAGTTGTCCCCTATAGTCCTCTCTAATGGGCCCCCATTGTCTTCACTGCCTTCTCCATGCAGACACGCTGCCTCACTAGAGCGAACGTCCCTGCTGCCGACGTGTGGACACCTGGTCACTGATGTGTTTCCATCTGTATCCATCGATCTGTTTCCCAGATTATCTACCTGTGCGCTCCTCCAGATGTTTGGGAGAGCTGAAAGTCTGAACTCTGATTTACAGATGGGATATTATTTCATTCAACATGATTTAAAGTGTCACACAATCTGTCTATATTTGGGAATATCTACTCTCCTGACGCCACACAGAACCAGCCTAAGGCCTTATGTCTCCTGTTTAACTTAACAACCTGCATAAATGTCTCCTCTACATATTATCGACGTATCCTTAATAGTCTTGCAAAGTCGTGTAACAATCCCAGTCTGATCCGAATAAGCAAAATCTTGCCGCCTGTGGTAAGGGAGGACCCAACTGGTTCACACACCCAAGTACAATCTCAAAACACTCCTACTAGCCTAGCACAGTATCTGCTCTGCCTTTTAAAGAATGTCCATTCCTAACTGTTGTGTTTCACGTATATTTAAGGATCATGCTCTCATAAGGGATCTTCTCATTTTGCTTTTATTTTTATTTTGACACAGGATGGGGTAAGGAGTGTGGTTTATTGAGACAATTCAGTGAAATATCACAACAATAGTGCATTTTCTGTTTGGGACTATGTCATATCATTCTCCACCCTCTATCAGGAAACTATCTGCTACAAAAAGTTTTTACAGCCCTCCTTGAAGATGCCCAGCAAGGACACAGATGTCTCGATGCGCATTAGCTGTGGAAAGAATAACTGTGTTAGAGAAGGCATTTTCCAGGGGCGCCTGGGGGGCTCAGTCAGTTAGGCGTCCGACTCTTGATTTTGGCTCAGGTCATGATCTCATGGTTGTGAGATCAAGCCCCAAATTGGGCTCCGTGCTGAGCATGGAGGCTGCTTGAGATTCTCTCTCTCCTTGTCCCTCTGCCTCTCCCTTGTTTGTTCTCACTCTCTCTCTCTCTCTGTCTGTCTCTCAAAATAATAATAATAAAATTAAAAAGTAAAGAAAAAATAAAGAAGGCATTTTCCAGTTAGAGGAAGTAGCAGAACCAGTCTCTTAGGGTGAAAGTAGTAAACTGTGAGTCCCATTAGGATGACCTTGGTAGGTGCTCTAAACTAGAAATGCAGACACCCATCTGTATCATATCTGCCAAGTGGATGGGGTAGCAAGGAGAAGGATTGTGAAATAGAGCTTAGGAAAAAATGGAACTTAAAAGCAACGTGGCCAGAATTGTTGCTCAGACTGGATAAAATTATTCCTTAAGATCATCTACCCCCAAGTTCACTGAACAACTTTTTATTGCCTAACTCCACTTTCACTGAATGTTGACGCCAGGAAAGCCATAGAGGAAGAGATTCTTGATAATAGAAATCGTCTGTTCACTTGGAAGATAGAGATGACTGTGTAAGTTGAGTCAATGTTATCTGGTTTGTACATCTATGGTTTATGAGTTTGACTGCTATGAGTTGATTCCAAGAGGTTGATCACCAGGAGAGCAACAGCCAGTCAAATCATGTTTCAGGACACACAAAGTTGAGGGGGCTCTCCCTTCTTTATGCTAACCCATTGGACTCCCTCTGTGAGGGAATTTGAATCTGGAGCCATGCATAAAAGGTTATAAATCATTGCTACTGATTATTTCCAGAAGCACTTTTTTGAGACTTTCCCTGAGTTCCTGCTGTTGAGATTCATCAGACAGCCTTGCTCTCTTTCCTTCTCAAAACCTAGCAGTTCAGCTATTTCCTTACTTCACTGAACTATCTACTTCATACTTAAAAGAAAAAATGTTTTTGCTTCCATTAGCCTGATATGGATTCTATTTCTTGCAACCTCAGGATCATAAGTCATTCAGGAGCCATGAGGCCTTTTCCATCCGTGTACAAATCGAGGTACATGGAGGCCACAATTTCTTTAACTGGATTTCAGGACCCAAGGGCAGGATAATGAACCTTTTATTAGGGAAGCTGTGAACCCTGCCTCCTCTTCCCCAGGCAGAGACAAGCAGCTCTCCAGCCGGGCCTGCCTGAGCGATGCGATTGTTGGAGCCCACGTGTGCTCGCACAGGAAGAAGCTGCTGGACCTGGCCCAGGAGGCCCTGGCCAACCCCAAGCACTATGGAGCCTGGAGGAAGAAGCCTGCCTCACCCTGGGCGGTCGGGTGGAAAGAAGCCGCGGCTGCCGCCTGGTTCTGGCAACAAAAAGCAGCACCAGCACCAGAGAAGGTTCGGACTCCAGACCCCCCAAAACCAGGAAATTCCATTCTGGAGCTAAAATTGGAGCTGGCTTCCCTGGTCGTGCTCCAGGCTCCCAGGCTCTGCAGGCCCAGCCCAATGTGTATTCACACACCGCGTTCCCCACGTAGGTTGAATTTGGAGGCACAGAACTCACTCTCTGAACCTCAGAGCAAGAGGAATCCCTTCACTCTCCGTGTCCTTGAACGCTGGGCCCAAGCAGGCTGTTCATTGTAACCGTGGCATCAGAAACAGAAAACTGATGTTCGGTTCAGGAACTGAACCAGAGATTGAACTGAAGTTACCTAACTATGGGGCACCTGGGTGGATAAGTCGGTTCAGTGTCCGACGTGGGCTCAGGTCATGATCTCACGGTTCATGGGTTCGAGCTTTGCGTCAGGCTCTGTGCTGACAGCCTGGAGCCTGTTTCATATTCTGTGTCTCCTTCTCTCTCTCTGACCCTCCCCTGCTTATGCTGTCTCTCTCAGAAATAAATAGAACATTAAAAAAAGTTAAAGTTACCTATCTACTCTTTGCAACATTTTGGCTCAGTGAATATTATCCCCATGTAATGGAGGTTTCACTATCTGTTTTTGTGACAGGTTTGGGGTCTGTTCCCAGGTCTCCTCATGTCTGAAGCCTAGGTAACTATTTGATGTGTTCTATCTGATGGACCTGAGGAGTTTAAATGGACACCTTGCTCACGGGTCTTCTTAAAATAATAAAACCAGACCTTAGCACTAGACATTTCTTCTGAAACAGCCAGGAAATACTATCCGCTAGGCCAGAGGATTTTCCTCCGCCTGTCCCGTCAGGTCACTGTCATGAGGAGACATGGTCAGTTCGCAGAGGACAGGACTTGGATTGGAGAGTCCTGGATTAAGAATTAGGAAAGCGAGCCCCAAGCTCTGTCCGCATGGTATTGGTTCCAATGGTTGCGTTCTTTGTGTCTTCAACCCACTGAGGTATAAGACAGAGCTTGACAGTATCTACTTACAATAGCAGTGTACTATAGAATACGGTAATGACCTACCAAAAGGTAGAGGGAGGGGTCAATCTGCCTGAGAGAGGCACATTTTTATTACCAACATTGTTTAGACTTGAAAAAGAGGGTGGGGTTTTAAGTTAATTTTCTGATTTTTTAAAATTATCTTTTATTGTTTTTATTATTTTAAAGAGAGAGGGCATGAGTGGAGGAGAAGGGCAGAGGGGAAAAAAGAGAGAGAGAGGGAGGGAGGGAGGAAGGGAGGGAGGGACGAAAGGAAGGAGGGAATATAAAGCAGGCTCCATGCTGAGCGTGGAGCCCGATATGGGATTTGATCCCCCAACCCTGGGATTGTGACCAGAGCTAAAATCGAATGTCAGATGGTCAACCGACTGAGCCACCAAGATGCCACTTTCCGATTATTTTTTAACTGTCTACAGACAATTCAACCCTTATAACCTGCTAGAGAGATTGAGAGGCTTTTCCAGCTCCTAATTCTGGATGCCCCTAGATCAAGGAATTTCCCAGGGGAGGGGGGAAAAACACATAAGGCAGCAGCTGCTGGAAAAGAACGTATAGACCATGAATATCAATCCTTCACTTTCAAGTTCAGAAATTGATACGTCTAAAAGAAAAGTCACTTGCCCAAGATCACACAGCAAATTGGTTGCATAGACAAGGCTAATGCCAATTATCTCAATATAAAAAGGACTCTCAGTACAAATGTGAAGTGGTACGAGACCGGTATCCTATGGCCAGAAAAGGACCCCCAATATTTCCAAAGAATCCAGTTGCTTCAGATTTTGGCCCTCGGAGGGATCACTAGGTTTGGGGCCCAAAGCCTTTGCTCAAGACTTTGGGTGCTAACAACCTCATTGGAGAGGGAAGGCAAGACATGTTATGGGATAGAAATGTCTGCCCCAAACACCAATACAAACAATGCCACAAAGCAACCATGATGAAGTGTCAAATTAGGGGAACAAGACCATAATGCTCTGAGAAAGCAGAGGAGAGCAACATTTTAGCACCTCCACGGACCCTTCCCAGCTCACCCCACATCCCCTCTGGTTCTCTAAGCTCTTAATCAGTAACTTAAACAGGAGATTTGCTTGGTAATTACATGTTTATGAAGCACGATGATTTAGGGGAAACAAGAGATGTGGAGTCAATAGACCTGTGTTTATAGCTTGTCTCTGCCGTGTGCTAATTGAGTGATCTCAGACAACTCTCTTCACCTTTGGGACTTGCTGTCTTCTGCAGGGAGGGAATAATAATCCATCCTCCTCACAACTGGTTGAAACTTGAATGAGAAACGAGTTAGAAGCAGCTACATAACATCGTTATGTTTGGCTCATGGTGACTGCAGAGTAACTTCCTTTTCTCCCTTGTCCTGCTAATTCCTTGAGGGTTAAGTTTAGACCTTCTATGATTTAGCATCTCTCATGGCTCCTTCACTGTGGGATCACAGACATTATTGATTTAAATGGACTTAAGAGAAATCAGGAAACAGTAGAGAAACATCCACTGGTGTTAACAACAGAAAAAAGTTGGCTGTACACTGTCTTTCGTTGAACATCACTCAGAACCTGAGTTGAATTTTGTGACAACTCTTCACGACTTTGGGTCCATGGTGAGGCTCTGTCATCAGCTTGACATAGAATCTTGCCCATAACCAAAGAAAAATTACTTCTTCAAACTTCTAAGAACCCAGAGGATTTTACCGGTGATGTCTTTAAAACTTCCGTATGATCATCTTCACTGCATACTTATTTTCCCAGGAAAAATGGCAAATTCAATAAAATGAAGTAAATCCTCACGGGAAAACCTGGCAAATTGGTCCTCCCACAAGAAAACTATCACTTATCATTATGGTCACAGGAGTGTAATACCAAAATTAATTAAAAGTACTGAATGGTTTATGAAAAAGGATTACTTTTACTACTTTTAATCTTTTTATTGTTACCATAAAAAGAATGCTTGACTCACACAATGAAACCTAGTGCTATATTAAAGGACACACACACTTACACGTCTGTGTGTATATTTAACATATGTGTTACATTTCTGTTATTCTGTGTTATTTGTATTTGTATTTTTGGTACGTTTGTATTATTATGTTTGTATTATTTGTATGTTATTTATATGATCTATGTTTACATATAAATCATATTGGTCATCTTCCTAGAGGGCAAATAAGTGTTAATTTATTTTATGGTTATTATAAGAATTGTGGAAAATGTGGAAAATACAATATACCAGTCAGTCAGCATCTAAACGGGAGACAGAAACCATATAGTAATTTGAACAAGAGTTTCATACAAAGAATTATTAGCCATAACATGGAATTACCTACTAGGGGGTAAAGAGAATTCCAAGGGATGCAGGAATGAGAGGGTAGGAAGCAGCCCCTAACTGTCGGGCTGAGGCCGAGACCCCAAGGAGGGAACAAATTTGGAAGATGCTTCGACTTCCCAAGGAGGAGATCCAGATTTGGCCCAATGGATGGTGGGGAAGTTCCCTGAAGTGTGTGCTTTTGGGTTGGTGAAATAAAATGTCAATCCCCAGCGGGAGTGCGGCTGAAACTCCCTAGGTGTGAAGGTCACTGGATGGCTCATTAGCCGCTTCTAGCTGTACAAACGAGACTCAATACCAGGACCAGGATGAACAGCTTCTTTCTAGCCCAGGGTCTCTCCAGTGCCCTCTATTAGTGCATTTTACCATCATGTCAGCGGGCAAAGGAATAGTATATTCCAGTGTGGTAAGCAGGACAATGATGCATGTATATGTACTTGAGAGATATAAATCGATAACCAACACATACAGCAAAATATAAGAAAATAAATTAAGATGATTAATAGGCCAACCAAATGAAAAAAAATCTTCTGTTGATATGTCAATAAGCATTCTTCCAGAACTTTTATTTATTGTTGGTGTGGGTGGCTTGTTTTTTCCATGTGTTTTTTTTTTTTTTACTTTTTCCAAAACCAAAATTATATATATATATATATATATTTTTTTCTTTTTTAAAGTAGGCTTAACATCCAGGGAAGAACCCAACTCAGGGTTTGAACTTAACCCTGAGATTCAAGACCAGAGCTGAGATCAAGTGTCAGAGACTTCAATGACTGAGCCACCCACGTGCCCCAAGATTATATTTTATGTACGATGTATCTATATTGTTTTTTAACTCACCATAACACAAGTAATGTTTTATGTCATTACATTTCCATTGAACATCATTTTCTTGGGTGCATAATATTTCCCAATGGAATGTGTACTTAAGTGGCTTTCGAAATCAGTAAAACTAACACAGCACCCTAATTGATAAATGGGTGAAGGACATGAACAAATGGACTGTTTACTGACAACGAATCACAGCCACAAAACAAGGATGAGGAATATTAAATCTCATCAACAACCATGTTGTCCCTGCCATGAAAACTAGGCAAACTTGGGCGTCCACTTGAGGTCATGCTGGGTTGTCTTGTTAGAACATTTGAGTTACTACTCCAATCAATTTCAGGCAATGACAAATCCTTCGACTCCAAGACTTGTTTTTCCTCAAGGGAGAATGTCTGTAAATCATGTTTTCACATGCATGTATGTTGTGTGAGTGTAACATCACTAATTTTAAGGAGGCGCCCAGACAGATGGGAACCAGAACATGACCTTCGTCCCTCCCAGGACCACCTCCAGAATCATGACTGGGGTTTGTTTTGAAATGTCTTCCTTGGAGAAGAAGTCCCCAGGGGTATCTTACAGACCAAGTCTTTGGCTCCCCTTGGCTCAATGCCTGCAGTGGTCAGGCTCTGGGAAATGTTCAGGATCCCTGCGGAGTGCGAGGATGAGGCTGGAGGGAGGGGCCCTCGGGGAAGGAGGGGTCTGAGGGGAGGGAGGGATGGGCCCGGAGGCAGGGAGGACGAGAGGGAGGGCGGAACCGCAGGGAGGGAGGCGCCGCCTCCAGACTCACTGTTCCTGATTTGTTTCTGCTCCAGCCTCGGTGCTGAGCAAGACCAGTGTCACCACTTCTGCTGTGGACTCTGAAGAAGCAGTGACATTCTCTTTGGGAACTGCCACTCCCCTGCCTTCAACACCTGCCTGCCCTTTGGAACAATGGAAAGAAAGTTGGGTTTGGAGAACGCAGGCTCCTTCACCAAATCACTATATGATCATGGATAAGTTACTGAAGCCCGTGAGTGTTGACCTTCTCTCTCAGAGAATGAGGCCCATGCTTGCTATGCCCGTTGTTTGACCGTTGGGAGAAACATGACTAATTTAGAGGCAAAGTGCAGTATGGCCTAGACCCGGAGACAAACCAGACATTTCGGATTCAAATACTGTTTCTGCAACTGGGTATCTTACAGAAAGTTTACTTAACTTCTCTGTACTTAGTTTCTCGAACCGGAAACTGGAGCTTTCTTGCAGAATTATTACGGGAACTAAGTTACAAAATACAGGTCAGCAGCACAAGGAGACCTAGAACCAGTCTTGCCATGTCCAGTAATCCCCGTTCCGGAAGTCCTGCGATTCAAACGTTCTTTCCAACGTTCTCTTCTTAATCCGGCCATGTCTTCCACACTCTTTCTTGGTTCAACCAAGCAGTATTTTGAAATTTGTACTTTTAATATTTTGCTACCATCTGACACAGTGAATGACATTTTCCTAGCCTGCATCTGTCTAGCTAAAGTGTAGGGTGACATTCCCAACCCTTTCACTTATGCACTTATTTATTCAACAGATATTTACTGAGAACTTACTAGATCCCAGGACTTGTGCTAGGCCCTTGAGGTATATTTATGACTTAAACTCAGTCTTGGGTATTTAAATCCTGATGCTCCATTCCAACATGGAAGGCAGGTGAACATACAGATGATTTCAGTGTCAAGTGATAAGTAGGTAATGGAGTCAAGCATGAGGTCTTGTGGGAGACTGGCTCTTCCTCCTGGGATTAGGAATGCCCTCACTGGGTCATTCGAGCAGAGCCCTGAATGTCCTCGGCAGGTAGAGAGGAAAAAAGGTACTCTAGACCAAGAGAACAGAACATTCAAGGGCATGGAGGCGTGAGAACACACGATGTGTCCAAGAGAGGCTGGAAGGTTGACTCTGGCAGAAATAAAGGGTATGTGAGGAAGCAGGGCTGCAACAGTTCACATGGGGGAAAAGACAGGAACCAGAAAGGCTGAAACACGAGTGAAGAGTTTGAACATTTTTCTAGAAATTAGGAGTTATAAATACATGGCCACCAGGGAGGCCTGATCCAATGAGGTCAGTGTCTTTAAAGCCTGCATTGAATATGGAGCATGTACTACCTGTTTAGCCACAGAGCTTACTGTACCATATTGCCATACACTGACTGCTCCCCATATATCCCTGATAGATTTGAGTTTGTAACCCTGCTTTGGCTTAATTATTTGCTAAGGAGCTTACACCAGGTACTGACTTCATCAAACCCCTCTGGAGGCTGGCAGGAGGAGGTGTTGCACATAACAGGGTGTGAGATTGCATGTGGAAGGAACAGCTAAAGAGCTGTGGCAATAAAATGAAAAAGATAGAAAGTGTTTGCAAGAATGTGGAGTCACCAAAAGTCTCATGAGCTACACTTACTGGAAGTCTCCGTTGGTACAACCACTTTGCAAAGCTTCTCAGCAATATCCAAGTTTAATCCTGAACATCTGCAGGCCCCATGACGCAGCAATTCCATTTCCAGATACGTGTCCTGCAGCTCTGTGCACACGTGTGCACTCAGAGTCGAGTGCAAGACTGTTTACAGCAGTGGTATCCACAATAGCCCCAAAATGGAGATTACCCCAATGGGTAGTATGTTGTAGATAAATAAATGGCCCCGTGTTCATTCCAGAGGCTACTATGCAGCTGAATGCTCTCTGTCTACACACAGCAGTATAGATGAATCTCATAACCATACTGAATGAAAAAAAGACAAACTCAAATGGGCGTATGTTGAATGAGTCTGTATATAAAAGGTACAAAACCAGACAAAACTAAAATGTATTATTAGATAATGATTACCCCTAACGGGGAAACCATGCAGGGCAACAAGGGGGCCTCCATGGGGGCTGTCAGTGTTCCATTTCTCCATCTGGGAAGTGATTTCATAGATGTGTTCCGTTTGCAAAAACTCATTGCGCTGGAAAAAGTACACTTATGATATTGTGCTTCTCTGCATATACTTCAGTAAAAAGGCTTTTACAAATTTAAAAATAAGTTAGAGGTCACCACACGGAATGCTATTGTGGTAGACCAGATGAAATTTCATAGGACCTTAATGAGGGAGATAATGGCATTAATTACCCATCCATTCATCTTTTCATTTATTCCATTTCTGTTAAGGGTCTACTGTACATCAAATGCTCTAGCAAGTGCCAAGGACACCAAGCTACAGAATATGGAGAGATTAAACAATTAACCACTCAAGTGGATACTTTCAGTTGGGAAAAGGCAAGGTGATGAGATACAGCATAAGTGGGTGCCTGTGAAGGATTTGGGGGGAAGAGCTACGGTAGATGGCATAGTCACCGTCTCCCTTCTTCTCAGGCTGCTCAGGTTATGTACTTCTGCACCATAATATTAACCCATGGTATTAAGACTCATAGGATGCCAGGGGCTCCAAAACCAGCAGATCTAGCTCTGTGTTGAGAGGGAGGCAGGATTTTGACAATGCTCTGCTGGAGGGGCCGTCACAAGCAAGAAGATGGCAAAATCACCAAGTCCCAGCAGGCAGCACTGTGTGAGCCCAGGCTGAGGAGTCAGGATTCAGCATGTCATCACTCGGCACTGGGAAGTGGCATCATTTTGCTGTGACCATGCACGGTTCTCAGTAGACAATTCTCCACCAGTATTTGGACTGTTTTTCAGGACCCTCTGCTGTTTGCCTCCAAAGCACATCCCGACGATATCCTGATGGCATATTTAACATACTTTTCATCTCAACTTTTTTTCCTCCAAAATGTTTGTTCTCTCCAACTCTCTGGCAGCTCTGAACATCACTGGCAATCCTTTATGACCAGGGCTTTTTCAACACACTTTACTTTTGAGAGATTGCTCAAAGCTTCCTTTTTGCATTTTTTAAATATCTGAATACTTTTAGGCTCTGTAGCTAGTCCCAGCATCTCACTAACTCTTACAAGAGTTAGAGAGCTCTTTGGAAGAAAAGGTATACACGTTTTTTTGTTTTTGTTTTTTTTAAAGGCAGACCAACATGAACATGGAAGGTTTTAGTTTTCAATAATATCACTGGAGACTCTAAACATAAATGTGCTGTATACATGTAAAATTCCAATCACAATTTTCATGGCAGAACACACAGCAGAGACAACTTGAAGATAGCTCAGCTTTTCAGAAGGAGTTATTGCAGGATTGGATTCTGTTTCAACAACATTGGCTCTCCGGTCTGTCCCCACATCTCCAAGGCCTGTATATTTTGAGGGTCCAGCTTAGATATTAATATTCCTACAAAGTCTTTTTTTTTTTAGTTTTTAAAAATTTATTTCTGAGAGAGAGAGACAGCATGAGCAGGGGAGGGTCAGAGAGAGAGGGAGATACAGAATCCAAAACAGGCTCCAGGCTCTGAGCTAGTTGTTAGCACAGAGCCCAAAGGGGGACTCGAACCCATGAACCATGAGATCATGACCTGAGCCGAAGTTGGACGCTTAACCGACTGAGCCACCCAGGTGCTCCAATACAAAGTCTTTTCTGACAACCGTAGCCAGGAATGCCTTCCGCAGCCCAACTGTCACACCTGTCCTTTACACCTTCCTGACACGTGACTTTACAAGGGCATGTCTATTTCTCCAGCTGGCCCGCAGTGTCTAGAAAGGGGACTGTGTCTGAATTACCTTTGTATCTTCTACCACACAGCGCCATCACCACCGCCATCATCACAACGTAGTCACCATTATGGGCCATCCCCACTGAGCACTCGCCCCTCACTGCCTGAATAGGCTTATCTCATTAATTCTCTCAACAACCCCAGCCAAAGGTGTGGTCGCTACTCACTCTTGATACACATGAGAACACGGGAGTGCTGAGGAATGATGTCACTTCCTTCACGTCCCACGTGCTAGAACTGAAACCCCAGGGAGCCTGGCTCGGGTCTTCAGTGCCACTTTGCCCCTTCCCTGGCACAGAACTAAGCACGATGGAAGGTCATAATGACGTATTGAGTGCATTGGTCCCTGAGCTCAGCAACGGCTTGGAATTGGTTCGGACAGAATAAAAGTAGGAAGAGAATTCCAGTCTCACAAGAGTTCCGTGGTGGATTTAAGGAAAAGACTGAGGGTGTTAGTTTCAAGACTGCCGGTGACCTCCTGGCTGAGCTGAGATTTCTGTGATATGTCCTCTGAGCTCCCCGGCGTCACAAACAGCCATAGCACCATTGTCTCCTGTACTGTCCACCCAGCTGCCCAGACGACTCCCCAGGAGGCATGCCGTGAGGACAGGTGGGGCTCTCGGAATGGAACGGATACATACTTAAGCAGTTGGCAGCGATGTGCTTTTTCCATTCCTTTTATTAAGTCCCATTGACTTCCATTATAAAAATGAAGATGCATTCCCATGGGATAAAACATTTGGCCCCACTATCAGACACGAGTGACCTGTAGGAAGAAAACAAATCCTTTCCAATCGGCTGTTTAAAGGAAGAATGATAATGGATGAGAAGGCCTGAAGGAGTAATGATAATCATCTTCGGAAAGCAATGTTGAAACGGCATAAAACATTAAGCAGGAGGAAAAATGCCTTTTAGCTAAATAAATAAATAAATAAATAAATACAGTGGGGAAAGTAGGTCCGCCAAAGGAGTTGAAGCCAATGTGGAGATTCATTCTTTTATTTTTTTTCACCCATCTGTTCATTTGGTCAACGGATAACTGCTGATTAGTACTCTGTGTACCCTGCCTGACACAGGAGAGAGAAGGAGAAACTAGGAGGTATTCTAGAAACAGCACTGGGGACTTGTGCTTGGTGGGCACCCAGGCATTATCCCCACAGTTTTGCAGCGGCCTTTGGCCCTGGAATTGCAGCAAAGCTCAGACACCAGAACTGGACTCTGTGGGTGCGACTCCTATTCTACGGAGTGCCAGCTGCTACCCTGAGCAAGACACTGAACCTCATCGACCTCAGTTTCCCCCATCTATAAAGTAGGGATGGTGGTCCCTGACACAAAACAGTTGTTAAAAGGACTAAATGAATAACATTTGTGAATCCTTTAGAAATGGAATATATATGGGATTCTAACATCTGTTATCAGTAAGAGTTTGGGGAAATTGGTTTGTCTGTAAAATGGGTAAATTACACAGGTAAGGACTATATATATATGGAAGTCATTCAAATATACATATATTATATCTACATCACACATACATACACATACTACATATATGCCTACATATATGTGTATGTTTTATTTATGTTTTATATATATATATATAATACACGTAGAAAATGCTTGATAGTGCCTAACACTCTCAAAACACTGAAGTAGCTATGTGTTAAGCACTATTCCAAACCCCATCTATCTATACCTACTTAGGTCATATAATTTTCTTATATTATTATTACTTAAAAATTTTTTTAAGTTTATTTACTTATTTATTTTGAAAGACACAAAGACAGCCTGAGTGGGGGAGGATCAGAGAGAGAGGGAGAGAGAGAATTCCCAAGCAGGCTCCATGTTGTCAACACAGAGCCCCACATGGCACTCAAACTCACGGAACCGAAAGTTCATGATCTGAGCTGAAACTAAGAGGGAGATGCTGAACCAACTGAGCCAGCCAGGTGCTGCTATTTAATAGGAATGAAGCAGAAGGAGATACTGAATCTTTTATATATTTAAAAAAAAATAAAAAGATTTGCTGAGCCTTGTCATATGCAAGGCACTAAGATTCCACAGTAAAGGGAAACAGAGGTGGGTGCTCTGCTTACAGTGAGCCTGTTATCCTGGCTTGAGCAGATGGGTAGGTGTGTCTACTCTGGTGTCCACTCAGATACAGAAAATTAAGGGGAAGAATGATTTGGGAGCGAAGTTGATGAGGTCAGCTAGGGACAGACGAGGGTAACAGGAAGAATGGACAGGAAGACACACAGGTTTGGAATTGGGGCGCAGAATGGGATGTCATGGTTTGGGGTTCTTGGGAAGTGGTTTGGGAGAGTCAGATCACTGGACTGAACAAATGAAGTGAGAGCCAATAGTAGGTTAAGAAGAGAACTTTTGAAAACTCCATTTTTTAAGATGCAAGTAGAAAGAAGTTTGCAGCGATGGAGGCTGAGAAACAGTCAGAAAAGTAAGAGATTCAGGATTCTGCAGTGAATGCAGAGAATGCATAAATAGGATTGTGTCCTCACAGTCTAGAAAAGCGAAGGCATTTACACAGTTGTCAGAAAGCTACCCGGGCTTTGTTTCGCGTGCGGGGACAGCAGTTTACAGAGCTGAACTTTGAGATACTGCATGTCACGAGGCTCTTGCCATTCAGCAGCTTCTCAGTTCCTCAAATTTGGTCACATTCTGCTCTTAACCAGCCCTTACTCTATAGTTTCCTGAGAGCCCTCTCCCCTCTCGTAGGGGCCTCAATGCCATGAGCAGGCAAGGCTGCCCTCACCCTCTCCATTCACGGACAAGGAGGGAGGGAGTTCAGAGGGGGGCTAAATAGTGTCAGAGGGCTTGTAGATTTATTGGCATCCAACATGCTTGCTGTTCTCTACCTGACCCTGGCCTTGGAGAACTGTGCCTTCTGGGATATATTTTCAGGAATTATGCTCTACAGGGTCTTCGAGGGGCACATTGGATCCACATGACCCATGACATATGGACAGTTAACTTGTTTAAATCCTTTGAAAATTGGATAAAGAAATACATAGGGGGCTAAACCCGGTATTGAAGCATTTTCACAACGAAGGAGAAAAAAAGGCAGAGAAGCCCATCATTGTGTGTCATTATATCCCATCCTGCCCCCACCCTGCCCCCAACTATCAGAGCAACCAGGCTAAGTCCCCAGGAATGGCTAGGCTATGCACGCTCCCCTCCCAGACAGGGCTGCACTTCCTGCGGCCAGTGGCTTGGTACACGGGCCATCTCGTATGTGTTCATGCATTGCTACTGCTGACTTGGGACCTCAGCTCCTGCTCTGCTTCCCTTCCTCCCGTAGTGCAGTCAGCCATTCTTATTTCCAAAGTTGACAGCTTCCCTAAGCACAGAGACATAAGCTGTCATAACTCAGCCACCAAACAGCGGGATCCACCAGGGAGGGGAGGAAGGGATTAGACGGCGCTGTGCGGCAGAGTTGAAAGATGCATGTGTGTAAGCTGGAGGGCAACATTGAGACAGTCGAACACAATCGCCATTGCACTGGGGATTCAACTGACTCCTTACGTTTAAAGTCCATGGCATATGCCAGAGAGGTGGGATTTGGAATCAGGGCCACCAGATAGACAGAGCTGGATCCAGCCCCTTACTGGACAGACATGGTCAAAGGGCGGGCAGGCGGGGGCTCCCACATGAGCTTTGAACGCTGCTCAGTAAACCAGGTTGAAGGGAGCCCAATGCAAAGATAGGAGGAGGTGGGATTTGCCAGGTTGCATGCCTACATCCCTGGGCAAACAATGCCAAGCATCCGGCACCAGACTCCTTTCACAATCCACAACCTGGTGGGCCTGTGAGGTTGCCCAGGTGAGGATTAGTGAATCTGACCTTGGAGCTTATAACAGCCAAAACTCAGCCTGGGGGAACCAGCACCTAGGAGGCGGCACCCCGGGGAGGGGGGCGGGGAGCGGGAGTCACTCAAGGTACCAGAAAGTGTAGCCTGCTACCAGACACCCTGGAAGGGAATGAGTGGCTCTGGCAGCAATTCTCGATTCAGTGTATTCACATAGGCTGAGAATTCCCATTTCACAGAACCTTTAAATTAACACAGCAGACATCTGGCTGACGGTGACTTTGAGCATTTAAATTATGTCAGGAAAATTATACTCTTTTTCCTCATAAAAGTTCGAGATTTAGATAGCTTGCTTCATTTGAAAAAATGTTTTTAATACACATGGAGAAATATATACACATGAAGCATATGTGTCTGTATAGACATATAATAAACATATAGAAAAGCATAATATACATACATAAGTGTATATGGCTCACTGCATATCACAACTGAAAGCACTCATACAAGCAGCTTCTGAGTCCAGAAATGCAGCACACCAGCACCCCAAAAGTCCCTCTAATGCTTAACTCTTAACTTTAAAAAATTCTATCTCAGCAACAGTGCCAATCCCAAGAATATCTTTCTAAATTTGGTTAAGAACGAATAAGGAAATACTATACATCAGGCGGGCTCCCTTTCTGCATACTTTCTGCACAGATCTCATCCTACAGGAGGACTTACACCTTGTCTCCAGCTCGCCCGGCAAAGCCAGTGGAGATTCGCTTCGGCTACGCAGAATGGACACACTGCGCCTTTGTGGTGGCTGTTCACTCGGAGGTTGGCCCCATGCCCAGATGAAAGCCCCGATTCCTCTTGATTGACTGGTGCTCTGCATGTCGTCCTTCTAAACTCTGAGGTAGCAGCCAACGCGGAACAGGTGATTTCCACAAGCAGCACTTATTTCTTTCCATGCAGGTTTCAATAGGACACTTGGCACCGTTTCCTCTACAGGGAACACACACCTTGGAATTGCTCATGAGTCTGCTTCCAGGATATTTTGAGCCTAGAGTCTGTGCTTAGGATTGGGATGCAGGACGAGTGCAAATATTGCTCCTAAACTATAGGCAAGGTGTTCAGCATTTTCCTGGGAAGATGCTCAAAATTACACAATATTTCCACACTCTGCCCTTTCCCCTAAAAGGTTAAGAACCTCTCTCTCTGTGAGTTAATTGAGGGCAGGCACCTTGATCTTTCACATGCATCCATCAGAAGACGTTTGCCTACATTCCCAGCCACCAGCCCATGTGATAAAAAAAAAACCTGGGAAATTGTAGTCAAACACACTACCCTCTCACTGTGTGACTCTGGATAACTTTTTCAAGCTCTCTGAGCCTGAGTTTTCTCAGTGGTGGAATAGGTAGAATAATGCCCACTGCACTATTTACATAGGTATGTATATGTCAGCCAGGACATTTGACTCATTGGAGGATTTTGAGAAGTCCAGCTGCCTCTACCTCTCTCCCTGATACATTCCAGGGCAAGCTGGGATGAGAGGGAAGGTTGGGCTCAAGGTAATTTGGATGTTTCAGATTGACAGCTAGTATGAATTTGCAGCTGGTGGTGAGATGGTAATGCCACCCAGGATGGCCATGGAACTGCAGAGAGGATGAAGCATCCTTGCATGTCTTGGGTAATTAATAAATCTCACTGCCTCCGGCCAAGAACCATTTCTCTCCTGTGGATGGCCCATAACCCTTTAAAGCATCCCTCCTGTCTGGCCCTGATCCATTCTGGCTATGGTCTACAGTCTGTCAAGTTAATGAGTGACTGCCTCAAATCAATGCAGATGGGCTTTATTTGCACCCACCACTGGAACTGTCACAATGCTAGGCACTCAGTAAATGCCAAATACATTTAAAATTTGAAGTCTGTGACTGAGTTTAGCCTGCAATTCTAAGTAAAACAGTGTATGTAAAAGCCTACATAGCTCTTGTGACCCCTCCCCCAGGAGAAGAGAAGATAGATAGATTTCATCAGATTCCAAATTGTGAGCATGTAAATGGTGACCTTTGAACAAAGATCCACCCCTTAGTCATCTCCAGACACCCTCAGCCAAACCAAATACTCAATAGATACATGTTTCAGGAGAATCATCAGACCATCCTGATCACCTTTCTGATCGATTGACTTACAGGCTAAATGGGCTGTTCTCAGTCACTGGCTTCCTGTCCCATTTAACACCCATTATCCACGGTCCAGCCTCTGAGAGAGGTGATGTTTTCCTGTGGCTCTCTCCTACAGAAGGGGAAGAAAGTATATCTGCTAATAACATCTAGAATTTGAGTTGGATTTACAAATCTATAATCATCAAGATGGCAGCTCCAACTGGTAGAGAGGGCAAAAATAATAGTCCATTAAGAAAGTGATAATAATCATAATAGTATTATCAGTAAATCTACCACTTACGAGTACATTGAAAGAACCAAGTGTTGGGCAGATTGCTAATTTTGAAAAATCTCATAATATTGTCTGAAGAAAGAAGTAAAATAAGCATTACTTTTATTTCTACTTTTCAAACAGGGAAACGTGGTTGAAAGAGGTCAAGGCCTTGACCAAGGACATAGCCACAGAGCCAAAATCAAGCCTAGGTCTGCCTGATTCCACAGTCTGTGTTGGAAACTGAAGAGTACACCTACCTCAGTCAGCTCTCTGGTCCATAACTCAGCGTCACTGATGGTGCCAGTAGACTCCATTATTCTTGACTCCTAAACTCTCTTTCTTCATATTGAGATGGCCTCTAGATTTCCTTCCAGAGTCATATAGGTAATCCGATTCTGGTTTTTAAATCATATCCCACAATGACTAGGCAGGCTTCCCCAAACCCTGGCAAAGCTTCCATTCATTGCCCATAAGACAGCATTGAGAGGTGAACCCCAAAACTCCAGGCTTGGATGTCCTACATGCATGGATCTCCCATAGCATAAATGCATTGTCATTCTCCAGCAGGACCTGGTAACAGTTCTGGACCAAAGAAGGAGAAGGGACCTAGTTAAATATATTGGTTTTCTGTCATGTGCCAAGTTACACATTAAGTGCTTTGCATGACAGCCAAGTCTCAGAAACCCCCGGGTAACTCCTGGCCTGGTGCTACAGGTACCTGGTAATTGTGTGCTAAACTAAATGGAACGGTTTTACCGAAACCTACTTAGAAGCCCCAGTCATGTCTTCCTTACTTGAGGTTTCATTCTAGGAAAATGGTGAAATTGCTATAGCGACCTGAGAATCTGAGGAGGAAGGAGAAGCATCTGCAAGAAAGACATCTGGACCGTGAGATTCCTGATCTATAATTCTTGGTCCACTGCTAGGAACCCCTAAACAAACATAGTGAGTTTCAATGTTCCCATTCTTTTTTAAAAAACATTTTTTATTTTTATTTTTTATTTTCTTCATGTTTATTTATTTTTGAGAGAGAAAGAGAGAGAGAGAGACAGAGACGGAGACAGAGAGTGAGCAGGGGAGGGACAGAGAGAAAGAGGGAGACACAGAATCTGAAGCGGGCTCCAGGCTCTGAGCTGTCATCACAGAACCCAATGTGGGGCTCACAAACCATGAGATCATGACCTGAGCCAAAGTTGGATGTTTAACTGACCGAACCACCCAGATGCCCCTCAGTGCCCTCATTCTGAAAATAATGGTGTTTACCCCGAATGGTTATATTAACGAAATAATTTTTAAAAATGCTAGAGAATGCCAATTATTATGCAGAAAAAAGTCACTATGCAGCATAAAAAATGCTATATATGCGAAGGGAGCATTTATTCCCTTTTAGTAGGTAACAGCAAATATGGTCATACATTGAGATTCTAGAGTCACATCTGGGCCTGAATCTCAGCTCTAGCATTTATAAGCAATGTGACGTTAGATAAATCATGTAACTCCAGAAGCCAGAGTCTCTACATCTGTAAAATAAGGGGTAGTAATACATACAAACCTCTCGAAATTGTGAGAACTAAGGTAAATATAAAGTATTTAGCATAATGCCTAACACGTGGTTAGTACTCAAAATGGCACTACTAGAAATATTATGTCTACAACTTTTGTTTCATGTCTGTTGTGAACAATGGTTTGCCAGTCACGGTTCCTATGGTGTCTCATGAGTCAATTGGTTGCAACTCTTTCCCACCGTGGGTTCAGTGATAATTCCATTGGTTGCTTGAAATTGGCTGCAGTGGGAGTGATTTACATCATGAAAATTGGCAAATGGTACAAATCAGAGTTGTTTCTTTGTTTTTCCAGAGTGCTTACCAGTATCCCACTGGTTGTGAATATTGAATGTGTTTTAGTTTTAGGTGCACTAGAAGCGGCTCCTGACATACAGATTCATATGCAAATGAGTTATTAAGGGGCGTGCTCTCAAGTAAAAACTGTAGGGGGTTGAGGGAAGCAACAATCGGCCAGACAGGAAGCCAAGCAAACAGGTGAGTTCCCCCGAAGGCTTGTCTCAGCCTGGACAGCAACACAAATCGTTCCCACTTTGAGGCAAGGAACCCAGGCTTTTCTACCATCATATTAATTGGCCATTGGCTACTGACCACCTTCTGGGGGGAATATAGCTTCCTAGGCTTTTCTGGGGGAGATAGCTCCTGATCTCCAAGTAATTTTCTAGAAGAGTAACAGTCCAGTGATGCTGAGAGATAGGTGCACCAGCTCGGCAAGGCACCAGCAACATCTACTTCAGTATGGAAACAGATCACTGTCCTAGAGATTTGAAGTAGAATAGGTTTGGGAAGCCACTTCTCCATGTGTGGTCCAATACAGCAGAGGTGTCTCTTCAATCAACAAATATAATTTAATGTGAACTATGTTTGTGGTAATGAGATCAGTGCTGTGGATTTAAAGGTGAATGCAGTCAGTGTGGCATCCCTGCACCGAAGGGGTTCATGTTCCAGCTCTGGATGTGGGCATTAGCCAAATGCTCCCACAAGTAAACAGGCATTTACAGCCATGATGTAACACCATACTCTTGGGTATAAAGAGAAGGGTTTGATCGACAGGGAGGCCCCAGAGGGCTTTCCTTAAGAAGAGACAATTGAGCAAAAGTTTGAAGCTTTGAGTTGGGGCTTTCTGTACGTGGGAGTGGGGTAGATCTAGAAGTGGGAGGGGCTGACATCAGGCAAGGAAGCAAGTCTTCCTTTGGGTCCAGCTCCAGGGTGCACTTGTGTATGGAAATGAGTCCCCAAAGCCCAGGAGTGGGATGGCCTTTGGAGGCCTCAGGGAGTGGGGAAATGAGGAAGCAAAGAGTTATCTTTGCTCTTTTGAGAACAGTGTTTAGAAGGCAGGCCAGTTTTTCTCTATTTCTACTGAGATTCTAGAAACCTCTATTTTGAAAACAAGGCTATTTTTATATTTTCTAAGATTGGTTACTTTCTGTTTTTCTTTGATGTTTACAAAAGTGCCTTTTGAAAATCTCTGCCTGATTTAGCTGTGCCAAGGAGTGGGGGTTGGGGGTGGGGAGGTATTTCCTTACTGAGTCCTGGCCCTAAAAGGAGGGGGTAAGGATAGATTTTTCTCTCTCTCTTTCTCTCTCTCTATATATATACATACACGCATGGGTGTGTACAACGAGTATAAATGTGTGATGCTGTGAGCATGTATGTGTGTGTGTGTGTGTGTGTGTGTGTGTGTGTGTGTGTGTGTCTGTCTGTCTGTCTGTCTGTCTGCCTTGGTGACCAGCACTGGGAGGTGGAGAGTGGAGGCAGGGGAGAAGAGTGGACAGAGCAAGCCTTGGAGGGAGGAGGAGGGGAAGGGCTCATTGCTGCTGCTCAGCCCATTATTAAAGAGAAACAACATTCCCAGCAGGAGGCAGAAGGGTAATAAAACCAGTGACTCCACAATTTATGATGCTAACTGAGATTCCATGGTTTGAAGCTAGACTATCCCCCAGCATCAAGGTCAACAAGCCGGCAATGCTTAGGCTCCCAAAGAGCTCCCCCGTGCCCACCTATTAATCAGCTCATTGCTGAAAATGCACCAATGGGCTGTGCTCTGGAAACATCATTAATAAGCAAGGACAGGCCAAATTGCTAAGAATTCCAGGATAAGGGCAGGAAGGCAAGGAAAAAAAATATTTATATACACATATGTGCGTGTTTGTGTATGGGGTGTAGCCTATTATGTACACTGAGCCATCTATTACAGAGGTCACATGTAAGTGTGTCTATTCATTTTCCATAGACTTTATATTATATGAGAAATTTTCAAGCTTTAGAACCTTGCCAGATGGAATTAGAGCAATTGTTCTTCTGCTGAGACTTTGGGAAATTAATGAGGTCCGCACACAGAGCCTGAGAAAATAGAAATTTTTTTTAAAGTGCCCAGTTTCCAAAAATATAGCGGCCACAATCCCAGAGAGAGTGATCAGTTTAGTGGCTAATCTCGAGGCCCATCAGTGGCCCCCGAGTATCTTCTGGGTTATTGCAATTCTGAATGGAGCTTTAATCAGCTTAGCCCAGCCTGGGCGCCAAGGGCCTGCAGGCAAAGGGCAGTTTCCAACGAATCCTCTGGAAAGCATCTCCTGTGCACTGAATAAATGGATCATTCTCTCTCTCTCTGACTCCATCCTGGAGTGCAGAGCTTAACTTTCTTTTGTGTTCGGGGGGAAAAGGCAGCCACAGGGAGGACATCTAGGCAATCTGGACCCCAAAGGGCATTTTCTTGACACCAAAGCTTCAGTATTGCCTGGGAATTCAGACCCCAAGTTGGAAATCTCAGCCCCAAAAATGTGTTTCTGTTTTAATGTTCGATCGTCAGAACTTTGCCTGGATTCTCTGTTCCCGTCAGAGACCACCCTGAAAAAGAGCTCTGTGCCACTTTTGTCAGTCTCCAGGCCCCACGGGAGGAGTCTTTGGCCAATATGGTGACCTCCCATTCTGAAGGCTTCTCTCCTAGAATGCGAGGGGGTGGGGGAAGGAAGGCGCAGTACTGGGTCCCCGCCTCAGTAGGATGAGCCAGCTGGTCCCAAACAAAACCACCACTGGCTTGTTTCCTCCCTCTGCTCCAGTCTTTGCCTCCAGTTTGGAACAGGAAGGACTTTTTGTCAGCAATCACTCCCGAAGGGTGTTTTCCTATTGCTTAACAGACCTCAGGATTAGAAATGTTGTCTGTTTTCCCACTTCCTCGGCTCCCTGTAGCCCTGTCTGCTGTTTAGGGCTGCCTTGGAGGAAATCCAGGGAATTTAGAATATGCCGTGTTTGGTCTGAATAACAGAAAATGGCTCTGGGGTATACTTTTAAGGGGTTCTTCTTGCTAGCAGTGTAGGGAGGGTATATATATTCTTTCACATCTGTGTGTGTTGAAATGATATATGGAGGATTTTTTAAACTGCCATTTATTGAGCATGTATTATACATCAGCACTACCTATTAAGTATTTACACCCTTCATACAATGTTCTTTGGTAAAATGGAAACCCAAAGGGTAATTTCCTGAAATCCCAGGACTAGTGACTACAGGAGCTGGAATTTTAACCCAGGTGTTTTCATTCCAGAACAGGTTCTGTGTTCCCATGAGTCCCATTCCACAGTCATTAACTTACAGAATTTCCAGTAGACAGAGTTAAGCTCACCAAACTTTGACATTCTGAGGATGGACCATTGAGCCAGTTAACT
This sequence comes from Proteles cristata cristata, assembly GCA_017311185.1. NCBI lineage: Eukaryota > Metazoa > Chordata > Mammalia > Carnivora > Hyaenidae > Proteles > Proteles cristata. The sequence continues at coordinate 40,725 of JAESUZ010000053.1, read as the reverse complement.
GGTAATCAGCAGAAAGGAGACGAGAACAAGTCAGTCGGGGCTCTTTGTTCTGTGTCTCTGTGTGATGAAAAAAAAATGAGAGAGGGGCTTCCTCCCTCTGCCCCTGTCTTCGCAGAAGGTCCTCTACCTTCCTCACTGAGCCGACCCAGAGGGCACCTACCGATCTATTAGGAGTGGAGTGCATTTGTCCATTACCCCAGATGCATCTTGGGCAGCAGTGAGGCAAGGCAAATGGAGTACCAAAGGCAGCTTCCGCCCATGAGCCACACTCAGAACAGCCTAACACCAGTGCTTTTCCCTGAGGGCCAGGTCCTCCATACAACACAGGCAAGCAGAGGGCAGTTTCCGGGGCTGGGGTTCCTGGAAATAGATCCTGACTCACGGACGTCCCAGAGAGAAAGAGACACATACTGTAGTGCCAAGGGAGCTGGGGAGGACAGTGGCTACTGTTGTGGTTTCTTTCTTGACCTTATTAAAGCTGGTGGGAGGACCCACTGTGCTCCTGATGACCATTGAGTTATGACGTATGTTCACAGAATGGAAGCATTTTGGTTTTAATTAAAAACACAGACTCTCTAACCTTAACATGATAAGCTACAGAATAAGGAACCCACTGCCAACTTTCCAAGCGGCTTTTGGGAAACTGAATATGAGTCCTTCACCTAGCAGTTTCACGACTTTGGGCAAGCTATGCTATTATGCTGCACTTTGGTTTCACCTTTAACGTGGCTGAAACTTAATACTTCTTCTTTATCTAAATTGTGACAAATATGGGATTTTTCCAACCCCTCCCTAAGCATAAGCTTTGGCTGCTACCGTGTATCCTCATTATTCATGTTTTTTCACAAGATGAAGGGCAAGGGAAGGAATATTTGTTGAGAATTTATTCCGTAGCATGTACCCTATCCGATACTTTACAGGCATTAATCCATTTTCATCCTACATATTTTTCACTCCATATATAGATGAGTTTCAGAGGGGTTTTGGCTGTTATCTTATCTCAGACAGCACTGAAATAGAGCTCCGGTTCAGACCCAGGTCTATCTGATGCTTGTCTGCACCCCAGCTCTCCCTGACCCTTGGCATTACACTTATACATTTTTACACTCACACTAAAAACAAAGGATGGGTCTCTGTGCTCCATAGTAGTTTTTCTCCCTCTACATTACTTCTGTTTCCAGATGGACCCTGCTCACTCAACTGGGTCTGTTATTTGCAAATTAACATCTTCGTGTCCAATTCTTTACCCATCTCTACTCATCTAAGTCTAAAGGACGGCCTTGGACCCTTCAGCTAACTCAACACTTGTAGCTAAATGCTCCCAATCCAACTTGTCCTTGGACCTCTAGCTAAGCCCCTGGAATAGAGGAGGTGCTGAATGATATTGACTGGGTCCAGAGAATGAACATGCCTCATCCCACGCTCCTAGTCAACTTCCCCTCCTGACTTCCTGTTTTAGAGTTGACAGGATGATGTTCTAACATCAGCCAAAAGTTGCTGGGCCAGAGCTACATAAATGCTCCCTTAGCCAAGGCCTGGACCTCAGGAGCTGCCTGGATGACCCTAGGGTCACCAGTCGGGATAGCTGAGTAGGAATGACAATTCAGAGGCACAGCAATTTCAGGAAGGGAAAATTAACTCAGTGATTATGTATCAAAAGTCAGCGGTCAATTAAAAAAGAAAGTCAGTTACTCAACCTCTCAAGATAAACAGACTTCAGATACCTGTGGGAGAGACGATAAGAAAAAATAACCTCTTATACAAATCGGGGACTTCATCGTTCAGCTTCATGGTCCCTGTAGATTTCTCACCAGCGTCCCCATTATTTGTACTGTCTCAACTCAAACTTCTTTTCATGTGATGGAGCATCCCAGCTTCAAGGTTTTGGGGCCCCGGGTCCATTCCTTTACTGTTTAACTGAGAGACAACATGGATCAAGGAACTCTTGAATTTTTAGAATTTGATTTCTCTTTTTCTTCCAGAACCACAGGTTGCTCCTGCCTCTGTTTGGCTCTATCCGGTTCTGTCTGGCCATGCTCTGTCCTCTGAAATAACTTCCCCCCTCCAGTTCTCCTTCTCCTTTCTGAACTAGTCCCTTCCTGCTTCTCTGCTGGCATTTCTACTGGAGCCTCAAGATGTCTGTGCTAGCTGTTTATAATCACCTCCCTTGGGCATCTTGGGGGGATGGTGACTCAGCGCTCAGCCTTGTTTTCTGTTTCCTGGGTTGTTAGATTTTTGTTGGGTTTTGTTTTGTTTTGTTTTAAAAAAACCAGCTATCTGTTCAACATAGTCCCTGTGGTGGCTTGGCCACTGATGCTCCTTACAGCTTCCTTTCCATCAGGAGCACCCACACCTCTCAAGTCGCTTTGTGTGAACAAGTTAGACTTACGAATTAGAAGTAGCTGGACTTGTGTTCTGCCTCTAACTGTATGTGCTGGTCACCTGGCCTCCCTGAGTCTCAGTTTTCCCATCTTTAAATAGGGGTCACAACATGTATTTCACAGGGTTGTTAGGTTGGTAAAATGAGAAAATGCATTGCTTGCCCATTGGATTATTTGTACTCCAAACATATTCTTTCTTTCTTCTTGTATGTCTCAGATATCCCATCAGCAATGAAATCAGATAATTTTTCCTTCCAAATGTCTCAAATATGCTCCTGAGTCTCCTCCATTTCTATTGCTTCATTTGTATCAAGGCCATGGCACTTCATTCTGAATTGTTATGACAGGTGACTTTTCAACTTTTCACATTTGCCTTTTTTTCTTTTTTTTTTTACATCAGATTAACTCCCCTAAATTGGACATCTTATCTCCACTTGAGTATCGGCACCTGAGACTTCAAAATCACTCTCAGCTGCAGGTCTGAGGTTCACCCCTGTGGGTTCAGCTCCAAGCACCCAGTCCTCTGAGCCAGCTTCTACCAAAACAGGGGATGCGGTATCGCCTTGTAGATAACCACGTCTAAGTCACACTGGCAGTCACTCTCCATCCCCGCAAAGCCTTCACTCCAGTCCCTACTTTCTGGATTCTTGCCCCTTGACTTCCAGTGTCACTACCTCCTGTTTCTCTAGTCTGGCCTTTGCTGTCTGGAGTATCTTCCACCTTGAGACCCTAAAATGTTACCAGAATAAGTATTTGACCCATAGAGACTAGGGTTTGAAGCTCACTTCTAAGGAGTAACTTCTGTAAAGTCGCTTGACCTCACCATCGTCTGTACTTCTGGGCAAAAAAGGATGCAGCTAATACCCATCTCAGACCATCCTATGGGGGCTGAATAAGAAAGCAGGGCCAAAGTACCCAGTGACCAACAGAAAATACTCAACAAACACACATCTCTCTTTCTTTCCACCACCATGTTATATTTTGTCCAACATAGACAGGATAGCGTCCTCATTGTCTCTATATTTTGTCATCTCTCTGTTTCAAACAAGGTCTCCTTGTTTGTCATCTTCTTTTTTTTGTCCCCACTAACTGTATGTATTGAACCAACATACTCTGTAATGACGATGGGCCCAAACAGGATTCAGAGCAAACACTCATATGTTTGGACACCAAGTAGCATAGCCCCAAAATGTACAGTGAGGCAACTGTAGAAATGATAAGGAGGCATCATGACAGTGCATCCATAAAAACTTGATCTCACTTTCTTTCATCCAAATGCCTTTGTAGGAAGTATACAAAGGTATAAAAGATAATGGTTTTATAAAATGTTCACATAACCTCTACAAATACCATCCATATATTTATTAGCTAACACAGAAAATCTCACTAAGTTCTAAACTCAAAACTCAACTAAACAGGGGCACCTTGGTAGCTCGGTCAGTTGAGTGTCCGACTCTTGATTTTGGCTTAGGTCATAATCTCACGGTTTGTGAGATCAAATTATGCATCAGACTCTGTGTTGACAGCGTGGAGCCTGCTTGGGATTCTCTCTCTCCCTCTATCTCTCTCTGCTCTCTCTCTCTCACTCTCTCTCTCTTTCAAAAATAAATTTTAAAACCTTTTTAAAAAAATAAATGAAACAACAAAAAATTGTTTGCACTATTCAGAGCCCAATTCAAATTCTTCCACTTTCAAAGACACTTCCCCAAGAGCTCTTTGCAATATGGACAGAATTACTTCTCTGAAATCCAGCTGCCTTTGTCTCTCATTTAGACAGTTTCCATGATCCTTAAATGCACCCCTCCCTTGCACCCTATGTTTAAAAATTGCAGAAAGTTTGCTTTATCCATTCATTAATCCATTTGTTCATTTGGCCATTCTTTCATCCATATACTCATGCATCCACTTAAGACATTCATCTATTTAAGAAAAGTAATCACCCAGAGGCAACCCTGATGTAAATGCTTACTCCAGGAATTGCTCTGGATCCACCCACAGCTAGTTCACAATTTATCAACTCTGTGTGAGCCACGTGTATTGGACGGGGTGTTCTATGGGTTTTAGAGTATTACGCAAAGCCAATTAGGGCATGTGATTTGTGATGGAGGTGAGAATGGGGTTAGCATCCTATCTCCTACTTGTTTTGAAGAGCACCTTGACTTTGGAGCCACAGGAACCCACATCCCTCATGTCGCCTCTCATGGCTCAGTGAGTGAACAAGAGCAGCCCAGCAGCTGTGGGTCCTCGCCTGGTCCGTCCGCGATCCCATTTCACTCCACCTGCTGCCTCCTCTCCTTTTTCTGTTCCACTACTCCAGCCAGCACGAGTTTTGTCTGGAAGGACCCCCATCCCCTGGGACTCTGAGAGGTCTCCCAGAGTCTGCTGTGTCTGATCTTCTTGGTCCTTCCCACATAGTGTCTCTGACACTCACCACCTGCAAATACAGCTTCGCCTTTTTGTGTGTCAGTCTCAAATGAGGCAGGCTCAGCCTCATGGGGCAGTGGGCTCTCAAGTGAGTTTTGCACCTGTAGAATGGTTTTTGCCACCTTGGGATGCCTTCATCCATTTGTCAGATAATCAGCCTTCACTTACGAAGCCCTAGTTGATTTCAGAGATGACTAAGACACAACACATGCTCTTTAAAGAAAGTTTAGATTACTGAGGAAAACAAACTCTCTTGCGAATAATTATAATAAACACAATCCAACTTGATGAGAGCTCAAATGATGAGATATACAAGCTCTTGGACTTCTGCCAATTGGGAGCCATGTCTGCTCCGAATTCTCACTCATTCTTTCACTTAACAAATATTTACTGAGCACCTAATATATTCTAGGTACTGGGGATGCAATTGAAAGCATAGATTTGGTTTTATTTCTCACAGAACTTACAGGCTAGTCAGAGAGATGGGTCATAAATGATTAAGCACAGAGTTACAAACTGTGATAAATTAATTTGTTATTTCAGCTGATATTTATTGTGTGCCTGCAAGGTCCCAGGCACTGTTCTAAACATTGTGTGCAGAGTCACAAGACTGCACACACTTCCTAACATCCTGGACCTTCTAGAAAACGGTCAAGAAACATGGTAAAAAGGTAACCCAGATCGTAGGTTGGTGGTAAATGCTAAGGAGGAAAAATGTAACACAGAAAAAAGGGTTCATAAAATATCAGGCGAAGAAGATGCTTTGATGTGCTGAACCGGTCAGGGAAGGGCTCCCTGAGAAAGTGACTTTGGAAAAAGGACCTTGAAACAGCGAGACGGCAAGGAGCAAGCTGTGAGCATGTCAGAGAGGAGAGCATTCCTGGAAGAGGGAAAGGAAGACACAGAATTCTGGAAATGGGAATGCGTCTGAGTAAAGAAAGAGACAACATGGACGTGAGGAAGAGCAGCAAAGGCCTCTGGGAGGAGGTGATCTACAAGTTGAAGCAGGAGGCTCAGGCAGTGTTTCTACCTGGATTATCTGACCGTGTTCTATTTAGAATTTCTGCTTCCTGTGCTTGGAATTCATTCCTGAGAAGCATCCTGCCACCGTGGTGGCCCACCCCTCCATCTCCCTCCTCCCCAGAGACTCCAGTAGGATTCTGCTCCCCACCAGGACGGCGCTCCAGGTAATCATGGCTTGGAGATCTCTGACCCCTCTTCCCACAACCCCACCCCACCCCCACAGTACCCGCTGTGGAGATGAGACTAACTGGAACCTGTCAGAATTTCCCACATCCCTCTGGACAAATGGGATCTCTCTTCTCACCTAAGGCCAGCTTTCCAGCTGGGCGAGTTCCCTCCAGTTTAACATCAGCCAGCTCTTCCTCTTCCAGAGGCCTGTTGCCTCTGATGCCCCAACATGCCTTACAGCCAGTCCTAGCCAAGTTAGGACACAGTCACAGTTCCCTGAAAAAGAGAAAGGCAACAATGTAGCTTCTGGAGACTTGATACTTTGTGGGGCTTCAGTCTCCAACCAGTTACATTTAGTTCTCTTTTGTCTTCACTAGCTGCCGGTCTCTAGGAAAGTGGACTTCACAGAGCCTCAGTGTTCTCGTTCATAAACTGGCAATTCCCCTCCTACTTCACAGCTCTAGAAGGACTCAATAAAGCAACTGTAGTACCTGACACGTAATAAGTGTCCCTGCGAATGTTTGTTGAATATGAAACGTCAGTCTCCTCTTGAGTTTATGACAAGGGTCAGCAATTTACAGCCTCAGGGTCAAATCTGGGCCTGTGGCTTGTTTTTATAAATAAAACTTTATTGGAACATAGCCACACTGTTAATTTACATAGTGTCTATGAATGCTTTTGCATCATAGAAGCAGAACGGAATAGTTGCCATGAAGGCCACATGGTCCCCAAAGACTAAAGCATTTATTATCGGGTCTTTTGTCCAACAAATATGTAAACCCCTGGTTTATACTATCATGGTACATAATATTATGGTGAATCACAGGCTCTGGAGTCAAGCTACCTGGGTTTAAATGCTGGTTTTATCATTTAACTACCTTTGGAACTCTGAGCAGGTTATGTAACTTATCTATACCTTACTTTCCCCATCTGTAAAATGGGAATACTAGTTTATCATACTGGGTTTAATGAAAGGATTAAATGAGCCACCTGGTAAAGTATGCAACACATTGCCAGGCAAGTGGGTAGTGTTGATCAGCATGACGCTTATTACTGTGAATGTCATCTATTATTATATATACTGTTCGCAGAGCTTCTCCATCCACTGAGGCTCAGGATAGTTTTCAGAATCAACCTGAAGCCCAAGGATCCTACCTCAAATGCTGTTTGGCCTATATATGTCCCTCGAAGTGGCCTATGAATGTCCCAGGGCCCCAGGATCTGGCCCCACCCTGTCTACTTCTCTCCATAACTGCTTTCTGCTCCTCCAGAGAACATGGCTGGGAATCAGACCTGAAGATTCAGTCGTCCGGATGAAGCTTTCTTTACCAAGCCTTGGCAGGTGTGGGCCTGAGTCACCGCTAAGCCAGGGCCTTATACTGGTACTGGTGCACTGTCTTTCAGTCTGGCTTGGTAAGAGCACCCGGGACAGTCATTCGCCTTGAAATTGATCAGAGCAGGGGAGGAGGGGCATCCTCTAGTGGCCCCTGTGTGCCTTCAAAGGCTTGTTGAGCAGAATTTACAGCTGAAGGTGGAGGGCTAATGTGACAGCTCAGGGGGAAACCAGAACAGGTGCCTGGTGACCTGGGTGAGACCACCTCCTGGAGACTGGAGACTGGACCCCCGGTGTTAGGTACACGAAAGCTCTTGTGAAACGAAAAGGGCCAGCCAGATGAATATTGTTAGCTCAGGAAGTATCAGGAGGCAGACAATTAGTTATAGACCCAGAACTACTTCTCAGGAGGGGTGCCTGGGTGGCTCAGTTGGTTGAGCGTCCGACTTCAGCTCAGGTCATGATCTCATGGTTTGTGGGTTCGAGCCCCGCATCGGGCTCTTTGCTGACAGCTCAGAGCTTGGTGCCTGCTTTGGATTCTGTGTCTCCCTCTCTCTCTGACCCTCCCCTTCTCCCACTGTCTCTCTCTCTCTCTTTCAAAAGTAAATAAAACATAAAAAATTTTAAAGAAATAAAAGAACTTCTCAGGAGAAAATAGACGGCTGTCCAAAGAGGATGGCCTGGATAAAGCGGAAATGTATGCAAGGGTGTCTGTGTGTGAGTGTGTGTGTGTGTTTGCACGTTCACGCACAAACATCCATACTCTGTGGCCATTCAGGGATAGCATGGTGCAAGGCAGTATGGGTACATCTGATTCAGCCACAAGGCAAGATTTCTAATACTTCTGAAATGATTGGTTCCAATTATCTTCCCTTATAAGATTAAGGACCCTATTCCTGAATCAGCATAATCTAACAAAACAGTCCATCTTTTCCTCTATGAAATAGCATCTGTATAAAAGCATCTTACTAAGGTATAAACTCAATCACACAGATAGGCCTACCAGATTTATTGACAAGATCACAGCCTCATGTTAGCATTTCGCCTTAGATTTTCTGAGCCTCAGGCTGCCCACTGAGGCAGGACATATACTTCGGAGCAGCAGTAAGAAATTCCTGAAGAACACTTCCCATGTGAATCTAAAGGGAGTTTGATTAAGAGCCAAGCCACCTGTGGGGAGTGTAGCAGAAGCCGCCGCCACCCCACCCTAAATGGATAAAGATATTCATGCTGTACACTGAGGGCCCCAGCACACACCCCAGGTGTGGCAATATTAGGAAGCAAGAGTCTGTCAAGGAACGCAGGTGACTGTTGAGTTGGTTTGTTTGAGCCAAGAAATTATCTTCAGCAAATGAGGACACCTCCTTGAAAAATGAAAACCTCAGCCACTAATGCCAAGAACGATCTTGCCCCGAAGTAAGATGACTTTCTATCTTAGATAGCTGGCCTGGCCCTGGTGAACTTTTCAAACAGGTAATTACGGCATCACTAAGAGAGGGGGAAAATCAATTTCTTCTTCTGACATATTCTTTCTCTGGATTTATAATTTTTTTAATTAATTAATTAACTTATTTATTTATTGTCATTCCAGACACAGAATTTAGGGTGGGACAACTGAGTCCCAGTGAAAGGCTTCCCGATCCCAGAACAGGATGATAGGATGTGGCGTATAATAGGCTCTCAATAAATCTGTGTTGGTTTTCTTTCTTTTTTTTTTTTTTTAAAGTTTTTTCAATGTTCATTTATTTTTGAGAGAGAAAGAGAGAGAGCGAGCATGAGCGGGAAGAGAGAGGGGAAGGCACAGAGTCTGACCCAGGCTCCAGCCTCTGAGCTGTCAGCACAGAACCTGACGAGGGGCTAAAACTCATAACCTGTGAGACCATGACCTGAGCCGAAGTCAGACACTCAACCAACTGAGCCATAGGCACCCCTGTGTCCTCTTTCTGAACAGATTCCATTATTTTTTAAGTTTTAAAAAATGTTTATTTATTTTGAGAGAGCATGCAAACATGCAAGTTGGGGAGGGCAGAGAGAGAGAAAGACAAAGAGAGTGAATCCCCAGCAGGCTCTGCACTGTCAGCATGGAGTGCAATGCGGGGCTCAAACTCACAAACCGTGAGATCATCACCTGAGCTGAAATCAAGAGTCAGATGCTCAGCCTACTGAGTCACCCAGGCGCCCTAATGAGATTCCATTTTGAGCAAAGAAACCCAGGTCATTTGTCCATTACCTGATCCCCCTGCTGTAGAGTGTTGTTTCTAAGCCTGCTCCTAAACAGTCTCTTTGCTAATAGGACTTAAATACATAAATATAATACTCTGGCAGATGGTGTTTTTGTGGTTGTTGCTTTGTTTTAGAGAAAGTGAGTGTGTGAGCAGGGGAAGGGCAGAGGGAAAGAGAGAGAGAATCCTAGGTAGGCACCAGGCTGAACGTGGAGCCCGAGGCAGGGCTCCATCTCACAACCCTGGGATCATGACCTGAGCCCAAATCAAGAGTCAGACATTCAACTGACTGAGCCACCCAGATGCCCTTGGATGCTTCTTTTCCTGTTATCTAAACCGAGTATCCATCCCTTCTTACAGATCAGTGAGACCTTTGCATTAGTGCAGCCTGTTGTTCTAATAGACCAGAAACACATCTGCATCATACCAGCCAAACCCTTTGCAACCCTAGCCGTACCCAGAGGTAGGGTTCACAGTCAGGAACATGAGCTGGGGGGATCTGGGAGAGCATGACATGAGAGTAATATGTTCTGTCCACATTCAGCCAACTTTTCGAAAAGACATCAGATTTCCCACCAGCCTGGGGTTGATCGATCAGCTGGAAATGGATTGTTCAATGTCTCCTTGAATAGGAACACACGACCATGATCCTGCTGGCTACAGGAGTGAGGCAAGGGCAGGAAAGCGTCCATCTGAGGACCACCACTTGAGGCCAGTCCTTGCCTCCCCTCATCCCTTCAGGCTCCACAAACATGGAAAAAAGAGGGAAGGATCTACAGCCTGGGAGCCAGGCCTTTCTCGCTCCTTCTTGAGGGCATTTCAAAGACATTCCACGTCAAGGCTAAAGCCAAGGTTGAAGATGATTTTGCTGCTGAACGGGATGATGAGAACCCTCCTCCCCAGGCTGAAAGGTGGTCAGAGACAGCATTCGGGGTTCAGAAGTAGGTGCTTCGGGGACCTTCCCTTCTAAGTCTGCACGGTGAGTCTGGCCCAGGTAAAAACATTTCCAGAGTGCCTGTTGTGAGCTCAGAGCAGTGCGGGTGATTTCAGAAGGAGCCACCTGCTATTTCAAGGTCTTTATCTCATTCGACCTTCCTGGCAAACTCTCACGCATGTATTGCGCCAGAGTTTCTTGTTAGGTTCAGAGCTAGGTGCCGGGTATGTGGCCATGAGCAAAACCCAAGGAAGGGAACTTTGAATCCAACACTGGCATGGGTCACATTGACAACGTGCTATTCCCAAATGCCGTAAGGGCTCGGAGGCAGGGGAGGGGGTCCCAGGCAGGTTCCGGGAAGCCTGGCATAGTGGTTAAGATGAGAGATGTTGGAGCCAGTGGGCTCAGGGTCAGATCCCAGCTCTGCCAGCTTTGTTATGCGTTCCTGTTCTCAGCCAAGTCATTTGGTCTTTCTGTGCCTCATCTGTAAAACCAGGATAATAATAGCACCTCCATCATGCGGTCATTATAGGATTAAGTGAGATCATATTTGTGAAATACCCTGGAATGTAAGTGTAAGTATGTAGCTGAGGAACATTTGCTAAGGAGCCCCGGGGGGAGGCAGCTCCTTGCTCCCATCGAGCCGATGAGGACAGTGGACCTCAGGGAGATGATCCAACTCCCCCAAGGTCACACATGGAGTCGGGGGCAGGGAGGGTGCAGCTCCATCTGCTCCCCTGCCAATCTGGCCACCCTGTCTTGGCAAAGGGGAGGGCCAGGGAGTCCCAGCCTGGGGCAGGGCTTTCTGTCATCTCCACAGAAGCAGCCAGGGTATGGTAACACATCGCTGTTTAAGAAACATAAACCACCCTTTGGCAGCTTCTCAAGTGAATGTCAGAGCCAACGAAAGGCTCCTGCCCCACACCCCCTCTGCTACCAGGACTGCAAGGCCCAAGCTTGTGGGGAGACACATGGGAGCTTACCCAACAGGTTCTCCTAATAGCCACGCCGGGGCGGGCAGGCCCCAAGGAGCCCAGGCTGGGAGGGCTCACCCTCCAGGCCGTCAGTGGCCCCTTTGACCCGGGCACGGGCGGCCTCCTCTGGTCTTGTCAGAACCTGCTGCCTGGGAGGGGCTGATGTCACTAATCCTGCCATGTAGCCAGAGGCCACCTCGGGCTCCCAGCAGAGATTACCCAGCCCGGCTCCGCACAGGCCCTGCCGCCCCCAGCCTTGGCAGAGAGCCCAGCCTGGTGAAGGAATGGCCTGGCCCAGCGGCGAGTGTCCTGGCTGGGCAACCTGGGCCTGGGGAAGGTCAAGTCTGGCAGCGAGAGCCATGCCAAAGAGCCAAGTTCCAGACCTGGGTCTTCAAAGGACAGAAGGGACTCTGTAAACCAGATGACAACAGAGAACAGGCCACAGATCTCTAAGGAGTTATTCTAAGAAGTAATCACACCCAGTCCCCGAACTCTGGGTGTACACGGCTCCTTGGAAAACCATTACCTGGGCCTGCGCTTCCATTTCTGACCAGCAGCCTCCGTGCACCCCTGAACTATATCGGGGACAGATCAGGTTCACACTCTCCTCAGCTGGAAGCTAAGGCCTTATTGAGAATCGCCCCAGGGCTCCTGAGGACAGCCTAGGTGGTGAGAAGGCAGGCCCTTGGCTCAGAATTGGCAAAACAAGCCAGTCTTCCAGGGGCGATCCGATTTAGTGCAAGAAAAAGAAAGAGAGAGAGAGAGAGAGAGAAAAAGAGAGAGAGGAAGGAAGGAAGGAAGGAAGGAAGGAAGGAAGGAAGGAAAGAAAAAGGAAGGAAGGAAGGAAGGAAGGAAGAAGAAGGAAGGAAGGAAGGAAGGAAAGAAAAAAGGAAGGAAAGGAAGGAAGGAAGGAAGGAAGGAAGGAAGGAAGGAAGGAAGGAAGGAAGGAAGGAAGAAAATGAAAGCAATCACAAGAGCTGACATTTATTAAGCTCCCTCTCTTTCTGTCTTAGGAAGGAGGCTCCCCATTTTATACACATGAGCTCACTGAGCCCTCACAGCCTTTTGGGAAGGTTGGTACTGATATGTTCTGCTCAACAGATACGGAATGCTGAGTGTGATAGAGAAGTGACTTGGCTGGGGATATTCGGAGGTGAAGTGGCAGACCTCGTGTAAAGCTGTTATGCCCACGTCTGGGGTAGACGCTCAAATGAGGGGCTCCCTGCTCCTCCTTGTGGGCTGTCGATCATGGTTCTGCGAACAAGAATTGACCTCTCTGCTTTGGCTCATGTTATTCAGACATGGCTTTAGACCCAGTGCCAAATGTGTAAATTCGACCCATCTTCTCTTGGATGGAAAGAAGGAAATGCCAGTGGTTGGCAAGGTCCTAGATAGTGTGGGAGTTTCAGAATCAGACACGGAAATGTTTCTCAGCCACGCAACAAATGGTCTGGGTGGCCTTGGACTGTCGTTATACTTTTCTGAGCTCTAGTCTGCTTATCTATAAACCAGGAGTAATCATCATGATCTTAGTGGGCAGGGTGGGGGAAGGGGGCAAGGCGGAGCATATACCCAAAATGCAGGGCTGAGCCAGGCTGTAAACGCTACGAAGGCTGGAAGCACTTATATCTTGTCCCTGCTCTGTTCATGGCACCTAGTCCTTCACCTGACATTTCTGCTGAGGAATCTATTTGACAAAATTACTTACAAGTGTACACAGATAGACATGGAGAGGGTTACATACATGACCAGCAGGAAACAGTGCCTATGTCCACGGGTGGAGCATGGCTAAACCAATGTTAAGTATTTGCATGGAATGGAATGCTAGGTAGCCACTAAAAAGAATAAGACAGCTATACATGCAGTCATGTCAAGGGTAAATGGTGTATATAAATAGGGTGAGAGTAGGGGACCCTGGGTGGCTCAGCCAGTTAAGAGTCCAACTCTTGGTTTCAGCTTAAGTCATGATCTCACGGTCTGTGAGTTCAAGCCCCGCATTGGGCTCCATGCTGAGGACACAGAGCCTGCTTGGTATTCTCTCTCTCTCTCTCTCTCTCTCTCAAAATACATAGATAAACTTAATTTTAAAAAGAAATAAATAGGGTGTGGGGACTGCAGAACAATTTACATCTATGATACCATGCCTAGGAAGAAAAAAAGTCAAGAGACGAATCCATGCTTGTCTACTAGAGAGTGCTCACTTCCACTTGAGATTAAGATGTAAACAAGGAAGGGGGAGTGGAGGAAGGCGATGTGGTGGCTAGGGTGAGGATGTTTTCACTTTTCACCCTGCGTGCTTCACGTTGCTCAATTTGTTTAGACAAAGGGCCTGAGATACTCTTGTTGTATAAAAATGTAATCAAAATGATTATTATATCTTAAATATGTGAACAGAAGAATAAATAAATATCTCAAGTGCCATACATGAACCGGGCCCCTCAAATGTTCATCCCCTTTCCTCCCTTGCCCCGGAAACATATTTATCACATCTCTGCCTCCCCATAATGGGAATGAGATGTGGAAAGATATGCCAAGTCCTACTCACATCAGTTTGTGTGATGGCCCTACTCACATCATTGTGTGTGGCCCTGCAAATTTGACAGTATCCAGACTTTTCTGGCTTTTTTTTTTTCTGCAAAGGACAGCAATGGGCTGAAAACATAACCAGTGATTTGTCCCAAAGCAGAAACAGAAACATGGAAGCCTTGGCCAAATGTGAAGCAAAAGGTTTGGGTGGGCTCCTGGACTCCTTTGCCTTGGAAATAGCTCTCATCTGAGGTTTTGGTGTGGCCTTGACACAAAGGAATAGGAACTATCTAAAAAGTTTTAACAGAAAGTTCTAACTCTGGTTTGGGAAGCTTAAAGTCAAAGAGAGAAGTAAAAATGGGTAAAGTGGCCGTGTAGGGGAATCATGTTCAGGGTCACTGCCCAGAGGGCTGAGTTCACTGCCACTTGGAAGGGCTGGGTCTCTTTGTAACTCACACATGCTCGGTTGGCTGTGCTCACACATAATTACATATTGTTAACTCTCTAATGGTACAACTCCTTTGGTCTCTGCTGTCTAGGCCCGGCCAGCTCCAGACAGACCCTGAACTTGGTAAAGAGGATCATGCAGACCAGGAACATAAGAGGCAAATATTTAGGAAGCACCTAGTCTGTTTCTAAAACTACTTTCAGTAGGTACCCCACATTGTACAGATGATTCAGAAAGGTTAAGTGGAGGTCCCACAGGATTGAATGGCAACACAAGGAGGGAAATTTGGATTTGCCTTTCTCCCAAAGCCTATGTTCACCCAACACAATGCAATCAACACAATCGGAGGGTGTACACACTCAAACACACTCACACACACCTCTGTCCTCACTGTAACCACTCACCCAACCAGACCAGGTTATAATGCGAGATGTTTTGCCCCCAGTGTTTCATACCCTTGGAGAAGGGTACAAAGCACAACGGAAAGGGGAAGAATGTCACACCGTTCCTACCTCCTGCTGCATATGACTTTCTTAGAAAATAGCTCTGATACTGTATTTGGAAGCCCTTAAATGTTCCTTTTCCTAATTTCCTTACACCAATAGTCAGGCATCGTCCAGCACTCAGTAGGGCATGGGCCAGGCATCTACAGAGGGCAAGGCCCCCACGTCTGTCCCCCCCACCAAAGTCACCAGCCTGGTAAGTTTATGTGACGAAAACAGCAGTAACTCTTACTGCTCTTGTTTCTTCTTCGATACAGTTAGAACCTAAAAGTTCCTAAAACAGCGTTCGCCCAAACACCTCCAATTATAGATTATGAAACTACAGACAGAAAAAAGCAAGCCCTTTCTTTTTTTTTTTAATTTCTTTTTAATGTTTTATTTATCTTTTTGAGACAGAGTATGAGCGGGGGAGGGAGACACAAAATGGCTTTTATGGTACAGGTTATTATTAAACAATCAGTGGTTGGGCTTCTTTAGCATAGTTTTCTGGAAAGGCAAGGGAGCCATAATGCCATGGCTCCTCAGGCCAGTGCATTCCCAGGGTCAGGAGTGGCACTATTTATGTGGCCAAGGATTGGCAAACTCTGCCGCATTATGGCCCCAAGTGGCTGATGAGTTAGCATTCCTGGTGATCTTATCAACAGTCAAGTTTTTTTCTGTTTTTTTTTTGTTTTGTTTTTTGGTTTTTTTTCAAGCAAAAGTAGGGAGGTTTGTTCGTGTTCCTCTTGGGAATGAAAGAGTACACTCAGATGCTTCAAAACTCAGTCGGCTTGGTGGTGTCTTTGTGTTGTTGGCTCTGAGGAAAGGGATGGATGGGGGTCAGAATGAGCCTGGTGGAAGAATAAGGAAATTGTGGTTTGTGTGGACACTCCCCAAGCAAAGAATCTGGTGTTACTTTAGGGGAACGCAAAGAAAACATTGTTGATGTCAGGGAGAAATGGGTAGAAAAAGCAAAGTATTATAGAAGGACAGAAGGCAGAAGTTGATCAATAAAGAGTCAAATGAATTATAAATGTTAAGCTCAACCCACAACCATCTTCTCTTGTTCCACACGGTCTAAAAAAAATGAATTGGTCACAATACTTAAAAATCAAAGGCTTTATATAAATTTCTGAGTTTCCTGTCAGTTTGGAAAAAAGAAACAGAAAAAATGTCTGGCCGACTTCTGCTACAGTGGAATAGTGACTCCTCCGTGTAGATGGGATGTGTGTCCTCCAGTTTGCCACAATCCCCATCACAGCCCATTGCTTATTTTCTGCCATATTACAGGTTTGTGTGGCCCCCTGCATCTGCAAAACTTGAAGTGACTGTGTCCACATTGGCCCAACCATCCCAGGCATCCTGCTGGGCCGCCATGTTATCTTTCAGAGAGGAGAGGTAAACACATGTAGGTTAAGTGACTTGCCCTAGATCACCATCAGTAGGGGTCCAAGCGATGTCTCATCTTAACATATCCAGGTTCTCATGCCTTGACAGAGAAAAGAATGGAGCAACACTGAAGGGAAAAAACTGAGGCAGAGGAGGGCAGAGAGTTTTCAAAGAACAATTTATTAGTTCATTGAAAATGAAGCTATAGCATGAACTCTGCCCATAAGGGGCCAAACATGAACCTGGCTGAAAATACATGTTCTTTGTCCCTGTCTCTAGAAACAAATCCATGCCTCCCAGAGAGGAAAAAAATTTTTTTTCTTAACTCATAAAGACAGCTCTGAAAACAAATTTCGGAGTTGGCTTAGGAGAAAAATAACTTGTTCAGATTAATGAACGTTTTCCAAATATTTCTTAGAGAGTCTTCTACTTACCATTCCTAAACCTCATGGAGTTAGCATGGTGGCCAGGTGGCCCCAGAAATACAACATAGGCCAAAGGTACTAGCTGGTGATATAGCCCATCTCTAAATCCTTTCTGGAACAGGCCCAGCGCTATCAGCTGTCAGGGTTTAGTGGGGCAGGCATAAAACCCTGCTGCCCACCTTTATGGCCCCTGCCAGAGAACCTGAGGTCTCCCCTGAGGGTCATCATGTGTACAGAAATGGAGGAGAACAGAGAAAACAAGCCTTTCTTTTTGCAACTTCAAGATCTATTTCTGGGGTTGAACAGAAGCCATTAAAACATTCCCATGACTCTGTGCCAAGCCCCCAAATTACTAATGACAGACATACTGGCTCAAAGGGAGTCATTGCTGGCAAATATCCCTTTGGTATCTTGTTAACAGTAATAACCCCGAGCCTTTCATTGAAAGATCTCAAAGCGCACGGCAAGACTTAATTGACTCCCCCCACAACTCTGTCCCCGAAAAAGGTAATTATCATTATATCTCTCAGACAGTTTACACAGGGGTTAAATGGGTGATGGAGGTTGAATGGTTTATCCTTGTTTCATATTCTAAATTGAAACAAAAAGTCTAAATAATGGCATAATGTAGGGTCACCTCAGCTGTACGACTTGCTGGAAGCAGCGGGGGAGTCAAAGCAGATAGACCAGGGGCCCGATGAGGCTGACATGGTTAGAAACGCCACTGCCCCGTCGCCACAGGCCCAACACCATGCACAGAGGTGCTGACCTGAACTTAGTTTAGCACAAGGACTTTATCCATAACCTCCAGTCCAGGTTACAGGGAGAAGAGAATCAGATCCAGAGTCCTGGAAGTGGAAGACAGCCAATGTCGTGTATGTAGAGTCCAAAGTAAGAGTCCACAGTCTGCATCTTGAAGAAAAATAAGGGTCTGGTGCATTGGCAGATATGGCTAAAAGTATATCCGGTCTTCAAAAGATGAGGGACTCATCCTGGAGAACTTGAATAGGCATGGCATCTGGAACAGTCACCGAGATGTAGAACCGAAGCCACTATGAAGCTGAGCATCACTGACCCCAGAAACCTGTTCCTCCTCCTGTAAATCCTCATCTTGATAAACGGGACTTCTCACTCATGTGCCATAGCCAAGGGGCAGGATTTACCTCCTCCACCACCTTGTATATGAGATCCCCAAAGGCTGATGACACAGTGTGCCTTCCAGACCAGTCTTCCATCACCACCACCACCACTGCCTTTGACTCATTTGAGATGCCATCAAATCTCTTACCCATTCTTGCTGCTTTTGGACTTTTCTCAACTCAAGCAATTCTCCATAATACTGTTTACAAGATACTCCTGAAAGGAAGATATAATCATGGTATTCATGAACTCACCTGATTAAACTCTTCAAATTCCCTCCCACAGGGCAAGGGGCCAAGGAAAACCACTCCCCTTGAATTCCCTATCTCAATAATACTATATTTCAAAAATAAAGAGGAAATAATATTTGAGAGGCATAAATGCTGAAATAATTTAACACCAGCAGATCTGTGGTACCAGAAATATTGAAGGAGGTTCTTTAGATAGAAGGGAAAGGATATCAGATGAAAACCTGGATCTATGCAACAGGAATGAAAAGCATCAGAAATGGTATATGTGAGCTGTGAAATACCTGGGATGCTGCAGTGTAAGTGTGCCTGCGTATTTGCTTTTTCTTTTCTATATGTTTGAAATCTCCATTATTTAGTAATGAATAAAGAGAAGAAGATGTGGGGGAGAAGGTAAAGAGCAGGGTAAGTGAAGATAAAGGAGGACAAGGATGGAGGTGTCTGGGTGGCTCAGTGGATTCAGCATCTGACTCTTGATTTAGGCTTAGGTCATGATCTAATGACCGTGGGATTGAGCTCTGCATCTGTCTTCATGTTGAGCATGGAGTCTGCTTGGTAGTCTCTCTCTTCCACCTTCTCTGTCCCTCCCCTGCTGATATATACATGCTCTGTCTCTCTCAAAGAGAGGGGAGGGAGAGAGAGAGAGAGAGAGGATGAAGGAAAGAATGAATAAGAAGGAGGAAGAAGTGGGAGAAGAACGAAACTCCCCAATTTTAGTGAGAAACAGAAATTTCAAAATTCCATTGGGTCTCTGTTAAAAACTTGGTAGCCTATCCCTGACTCAGCTAGAGATAATAAATGGTTAAGAATGACTCCTAACTGTAAAAACTTTTAAAAAGGTGAAATCTGCCCTGCCAATATTAAACATACTGTAAAGCTACAGTAATCCAAATGCAGAGTAAAAATTAGAGTATTGAGGGGTGCCTGGGTGACTCAGTCAGTTCAACATCTGACTATTTTGGCTTGGGTCATGATCTCTCAGTTTGTGGGTTCAGTCCCTGTGTCAGGCTCTGTGCTGGAAGTGAGGATCCTGCTTGGGATTCTCTCTCTCTCCCTCTCTCTCTGTCCCTCCCCTGCTCTTTCATGCATGCTTGCTCTCTGTCTCTCAAAAATAAATACATACACTTCAAAAAATAAAAGTATTAAGTAATTCAAAGTGTGGGGTAGGATTATTAAGTGAATATGGCATGGGTGATTGGTTCAACTTATAGGGGTTATGCTGGGAAAACATCTCCCCTTCTTTACCTCATATAATTGACCTCATTTAACTGACACCTGATTAAAGATTCAAACAATAAAGATGAAATGTCAAAAGAATTGGCAAAAAAAAAAAAATAGTGATGGCTCATCTCAAAGTGGAGGTGTTCTCACAATAAATGCAGAGAATCTATATAGAAACAGTTTTGAGGTTTCAATTCTTTTTTTTTTAGCTTTATTCTTTTTTTAGAGATTTATGTTTTCTATGCCTACCATGGGTTATTTTAAGTATTTTACTTGGATTGTCATCAATTATTAAATTGTGATCTATTCATTGTAAGATCAAGAAATCTGTGAAGGAATATTAAACAAATTAAATGCTCTCATTGTCCCACCCTATTCTCCAGGAGAACATCATAGTTTGAGTGTGCTTTCAGAGACGAATCCGTGGAGCTACACGGATATCATGTATATGTAGAAACATCATATATATGTGTGTGTGTTTATGTATATATGTGCATATCTATGTTATTTTAACTTCATATGTAATTAGGGTGCAAATGTGTGTGTGTATACAAATATATTTTTCACCATTGTATCTAAGACTTTTAGGGAAGATGGCTAGATACACTGTAGTCCAAATTACCACCTGTATGAGTTATCTGCAGCCAAAATAATGCCATGTCACTGGTACATCTGTGCCAGTACACCAGTACAGTGCCTTGGTGACATCCAGTATAAGGATGTCTTGCTTATGTTTCTGGGTAAGTTTGGAGGTAACCTAGAGGTCTTCCTGCTCTTTGGCTGGGCATGCTCATATGTCTCGGGGTGGATGGGCTTCTCAGTGCTGGTCTCAGTTACATTGGACAGAGTGGCTTTGCTCTGCTCCATGTATCTCTGACCCCCCAGCAGCAGGCCCAGTCGTGTTCTTATGATCACAAAGAACCGCAAGAGAGCACCTGAAAATGATTCCTGTCGGTCCTGAACTCAGAACTGTCTCACTTTCATTCCACCTCATTCTATTGGTCAAAGCCAATGTCATGGCCAAACCCAGAGTCAGAGCTGGATGGGTAGGCACTCCAAAATTAAAAGCCCAAGAGTGTAGATACAGGTGAAGGTGAAGAATTGGGGCCAGCACTGCAATCTACCATACTCCTGTGAGCTTATTGTGTGCCAGAACAGTTTCAGGTTTGGAGAATACAGTGGCTCATACAGGATGATCCCAGCCAGAGGTTACTGTAGATGTAAACACAGATAATTCTGTGAGGAGCTAAAATATCGATAGGAAGGTGTGGGCAGAGAGTTCTGAGCTGGGTGTGATCCTTTCTAACAATGAAGTGCGTGGTTGGAGGTACAAGATAGGAGGTTGGAGGGGGTGGGAGGAGGTTGGAGGGTAAAGGGTGGAGGTTGGAAAGTGGAAGTTATGGGGTGGAGGTTGGAGGGCGGAGATTAGAGGTTAGAGGTATAAGGCTTCCTGGAGGAGCCAGCCCTTGACTTGGAAACTGAAAAGGAGGATGGACTTCCCAGCGAGAATTCATCATGGTTGGAGATAGGAAAGGATATTTTTGGCCAAGGGAGACTGGGAAGTTGAGAAGACGATCAGGCTGGTTGGGGCTGGAGGTTATGGAACTCTGAGTGAAAGCTAAGGCACGAGAGGTACTTCCAGGACTGGTCTTCGGGGCTTTGGCAGTGATGCAGGTGCTGGATGTTGATCTGCAGGGGACTGGAGCCCTTTGGTGATTCTCAACAGGAAGATTCTGCTGCTGACAGACCAGGGAGGCAGGGAGGCAAGTCAAGCTGCTGTTGACCAGACAACAAAGGCCAGAGCTCAGCATTTTCACTGGGGCTCGAGAGATGGGAGCTCAGCGTCAGAGGGATTGTGGTATGTGTGGTGCGTGGCCACAGAGCATGGCCAGGAAGGAGGGAAATCATCAGAAAGTGTTTTCACCCCAAGTTACAGATAAGTCATGGATGTGATTAAAAGCTTTTAAAAGAAGGTGCCTTGTAACTTCTTAATTTCCCCTGTCCATCTCTACCCTGGGTCAAAGCCCAGAGGGACGTAGGAAACATTTATAGGAGAAGTTGGAGGATGAGACCGAGGCATCTCTGGTGTGGCACAGAAGCCTCACTGGAAAGATGCAGGGGCGCCTGGGGAAGCAAGTGTGTCCAGTCCCTTGATCCTGCTGCAAAATGGTCTGAGAATGAAATCCAGACTTGGGGTCACTTAAAGGGCCCCTATTTTCTGAGAGCCTTCAGTTTTAATGGGTTTCCATGTGCCCCTTTCCACTCTACATATTTGCCTGGACCCCTCGATGGTGACATAGGTGAAAGAATGAATATTGTCATGTTTTGATCTTTGTAAAAAACAAGGCTCTAAAACCAGCCCACCAACAAGCTTATGTATGTGAGGCCCTTCGAACTGTGTGTACAGAGAAAGCACTTGATATCTGTTAGCTAAGATTATTTTTATTTAGATTTAAATGGAAATACTGTATTCCAGCTCTAAAGGTATCTCTCCAGCTTCTCAACTCTCGAGCCAAGACGGCCCTAGATTTGCCCAGAGAAGGCGCATGGGCCTCAAATGACTCTGGCTGTCTTAAACTCGGGATCCCCTGCATCCAAAGCAGTTCTGTCTGTCATGGCGTGTTGTCTGGGCGAGTGGGCTTTGACTCAGACCTCTTTGTACTTGGGCACCTTGTTTAGAACTGACGCCCTGTCCTGACCTCCAGACCGCTTGGCTTGGGCCCTGACACCTGTTGGGCCTTAACAGCCTCTCCCCACACATTGGTGCCATTCCTCAAACTGGGCAGCCCGCCCAGAGCCTGACCTGGCTTGACTGCCACTCCTAGGAGACTCCCACCATCTTCCTTGGCCCCCAGATCCGACCTCTTTAGACATTCTTTCCGGACTGGCTCAGACCTGGTCACCATGTCTCTTTCCCATTACCCAACACGAGCCCTGTCCCTTCCTGGCTTCATCCTTTTCTGACACGCCGGAGCTTCTGATTCCCTACCTGACCCCATTCAAGGCATGATGCTGCAGAATCCTAGAATTCCAAACACCCTGCTCTGTAGATGAGGACCTGTCCTCCTGGACGAGAAGTCCCTTCCCCCATGTGACACCCTGAGTGTGCGACAGATGCTGGATAAAATCCAAGCTCCGGAGAAACATTTGTCTTGGAATATTGTTACCATTCCAAAGAAGCAGGGCTTGGGTTTCCTCAGCTTGTCCTCACACGACCTGTGAGAGAATCTCTTTCTGAGACTATACTTAGCAGGTAATTCCTTCTCACAAAAGTACTCAAGGTACTCAGATTAAATACCCCTTCTCTCTGGCATTCAGGAGTCATCAGAGTATTACAGTCTGCCAGTAGCCTATGTTGCCTGAAATATGGAAAGGGAACAATCATTGGAATCCTTGAAACAGAAAGAAACATTGGATGCTTCCTCCTGGATTTCTGGTGAGAGCAGGTCTAGGAGCAAGGTATCCCGATAATTGTTTCAATTCCCCACATTGCGTTGGCTCTGTGACAGAGCCTTGTAACTGACACATTGAGGTATTTGACGCGTCCATAGGAGTCCTCATGGTCACTGCCAGAGTAGGGCAGAGATATACTGGGAAGACATACCAAAAGCCCTGATTTCACAGACCCAGTGCACGCTGCTAGATGATGTTCCCAACCCTGGGCATTTCCATACTTGGCCACAGTCTTCATTAGGATGAAACAAAGCACCAGAAGGATGAGTTCTACACCTGCAATAATTTGGAGCCCCATCTTCTCCATCAGTAGGTATGGTTTCCAAATGCATGACCCCACGAACTACAGTGTCCTGCCCGTACAATTCTATTTTATTTATTTTAAAAAAATTTTAATGTTTATTTATTTTTAAGAGAGAGACAGAGATAGAGCCTGAGCAAGGGAGGGGCAGAGAAAGAGGGAGACACAGAATCTGAAGCAGACTCCAGGCTCTGAGCTGTCAGCACAGAGCCTGATGCAGGGCTCGAACCCACAAACTGTGAGATCATGACCTGAGCCAAAGTCAGGTGTTTAACTGGCTGAGACACCCAGGTGCCCCTGCCCATAAAATTTTAAAACATTAAAAAAAATAAACTTTATGCACAGAATCCAACCACCTAGATAGACAAATTAGGTGAAGATGCTTTGCACACTGCAAAAATGAACCAAAAATGTGTAACTTCCTTTTCTAATAACCAGTCCAGAGCTTCCAAAGATGGTAGAAAACAGAGAATGTCAAACAAAGACAGAGAGTCAGAATCCACAAGCTCAAATGTCCAGTTCCTTCATCTGTAAAATGGAAACAAGAGAAATGTCACTTTATATGGATGTTTTAGGATTCCAAAGATAGTGGAATAGAATAGAATATGAATAGAAATCATGTTTTAATAACGTGAACTCTATAACATTCCTTGCTGCTCCAGCTAATCTTGGGGGCCATTTTTTTCTGCCATCCCCTGAAATGATGGGGTGAGCTCATTCCTGGATTCAGCAGTGTTGTCAAGACAATTTTTCTGAAGTTCCAAGAAGGCTTTCTTAAGGTCTTAAGGAAAGGCTTCAACTGAAGTGAATAAACCCGTAAGAAATAACCAGAAATGCCCACTTACAAGACGAAGAGTCTTCCCACCCTCAGCTTATAGCACAGAGCAAACGAGCATTATCCCAGGCGCCACCACATCTCCCCATGAAAGAGGTCATCAAACCCTGGAAATTCCAGGCCCCACACTAAGACATCAAGTCTCCTCAAAGACTGAACCAGAGTGGAAAGACTGGAAGGTCCCTCGCCATGCTTCCTGAGATGGAATTTTCTAGCAAAGCATGGCTTGGTCCCCAGATGATTAACCCTAAGGGTGCCTCCTCCTTTTGGGGGACACTAGGCCCTCCCAAAGGGACATGGATTTACCAAATAGGCCTGAAGGGGTGCCCATCAACTCCCTGCAGCACAGAACATAGACACAAGGTGGGGGAGAGAAAGACAGGCTCTCCAGAGAGGTGTCATTCAGATGCAAAAGGCCAGGATCACTGTTAGGTGTTTGTTATTTCCTCTGCAAAAAATAAAAGTGGCAGCAGGTATCTCCGCAGGGAAAAATCCTAGGTCTCTGTAAAAAAAATACAAATGGGGAAGAAGAAGATTAGGACCAAAAGGCTAGAGAAGAAGATGAGTCCTACCAATTAGAACCGAGCTTTAGGATCAGCCCTCGCCTGAGACAGGAAGTCCATTCGGCCAAGGGAGGAGACTTTGAGAAGACAGGCACTACGGAAGGATTGTTCTAGAATGAGCAAGAAATCTTTGGTCTAACTTCACTCCCCCCACCCCGGGCCCCCGCCCCACCCCATTCCCCAGCCAGGCCCATCCCTGTCTATGCGTATATATGTATATGCAGCTCTGTCTTTACAGCCAAGACAAGATAAAGGGGAGAAAAGCATTCCTGCCACAGGACTTCACCTGCATAACATTCATAATAAAGACCCCGTCACTCATCAAAGAGGGCCTCACAGGGCTCTCTGATCCCGCAGCCAGCTCAGGCTGTAATTGCAAACACCCTGCCCCTGGGATGTGTCAGCTGATGTGAAGACACTCGGGCTCTGCTGCTGTCTGTAAATGCAAGTTCAAGGGGACTTTTTAACATCAGAAGCAAAAATATGAGAGTCAAGAGACAGGTTCCCGGTGCCCTATAGAGGATCACAGTGGAGATAAGAAGAGGGAGGCAGAAGCTCTGAAGGTGGGAAAATAATCTGAAGGCAGCAGAACAGACACAAGGTAATTACCGCTCAGACACAACGCAGTCAAAGAGGCCCTTGGTTTTAGGAAAACAAGAAGTGAGCAGAGCGAGGTGGAAGGAAAGGCCTGGCTCTGCTGCAGGGGGCAGAGTCAGCACTCGCTTCCTGATAGGAAGACAGAGAGAAGTGACCAATGACACCCCCCCCACAAGTGCCCTGTCACCATTAATGATTGCATGAGCTGAGTTAGGTAAGTGTTTTTCTCATTTTCTCCACTTTTCTAGTTTCTTTCAGACAGACGGTGTGTGAGTGTTTTGAGATGATGGAACAGACATGAAGATTTGGGAGAAAGGGAACAAGAAAGAGACATCTATGCAGCTAAACACTGTCTGATCCCAACTACATGAGATTGTAAGAAAGGAAAAGCCACAGAGACAGTGAAAAGATCAACGGCTGCCAGGGGTTGAGGGAGAGGGAGAGAGGGATGAACAGGTGAGGCACCAGGGATTTTAGGGCACAGGACCTCCTCTGTATGAGGCTGCAATGGCAGGCCCCCATGTATGTACAATACCAAGAGTGAACCCTCATGGAAACTGTGAGGTTTAGTCAGTAGTGATGATATATTGGGCACCTGGGTGGCTCAGTTGGTTAAGCACCCCACTCTTGATTTCTGCTCAGGTCACGATATCATGGTTCTTGGGGTTGAGCCCTGCATCAGGCTTTGCACTGACAGCATTAAGCCTGCTTGAGATTCTCTTTCTCCCTCTCTCTCTACCCCCTACTCCCTCTTTCTCTCTCTCCTAATAAAGAAATAAACATTAAAATAGTAGTGATACATTCAGTACTCTTGAGTTGTTAACAGGCGAACCAGACTAGTGTAAGATGTTAATGATAGGGGGTATCTGCATGTCAGGGAAGAGGGAATATATGAAACTCTCTCCTTTCTGCTAGTTTTTCTGTAAAACTGCTCTAAACTGCTCTATAAAATGAAGTTTATTAATTAAAAATATGAAAAAGGCTATGTAGCTAAGAAGGTGGGATTAAACCTTTCAATAGCCTCTTCCCATCCACACAAAAACTTGGAAGTTTGTAACCAGAAGAAAATTGGATATTAAGGTCCAGGAAACACCCTTTACACAAAAGAATGAGAGTCTCTGAAACTCAGCTTGGTTGTAATCTGATTTCATTGAAGTCCAGAAGATAGCTACAATCATCCTGCCCAGCAAAGAAAAAGAAGGGAAATTCACAAAAGGATATGACATCACTGCTTCCTGAACTAACTCTCTCTCTCTCTCTCTTTCTCTCTCCCTCTGGTGAAGGGCTGGTTTCATGTGGTGGTTGTTTATTTCTTCCATTTCAAATCCATCCCCATCTAATACTTTTGTAAAATAAAATAAAAATTAGTTACTAGAAGAAAATGAGAATGTACATGGAGGTCAAATTCTTACTGAAGTTTATGAGTACTTAGTCTCTGTACTCATCTTACAAAGGGCTGGTGACAAAAGTCCACAGACAAACCTCAGTTGCAAAAAAATGCAGTTAAAAAGCACTGCATTCGAGGAGAATAAACCTACTCATGACCCAGGCACTCCACAAATCTCAGCAGTTGGCAAACAGAAAGGAAAGCACCTAGGAAATATGGTTAGCAGTTACCAGCAAGGTCTCTTAAAAGCCAAGGGCACCATCTCTTGTCTGGACCATCACACCATCCTCTATCTCATTCTCTTCCAGTCTTTTCTCTCATTGCCATAAAATAAATCATTCCAAAATTCAGATCTGATGTGGACTTTCTTACCTAACCTCAGCTCATTTTTCTGATTTCCCAAGATGACACAGGCACTATTTAGTGCCTCATTCATAGCAAACTCTCTCCTACTCACCTCTAGACTATATTTCCCAATGAAGGACCCATCTGAGGTGCCCATAGTCAGCAGGAAGCCTGAGTCTGACCCAAGTAGTCACACTGAAAAGTCAGCTCCCCAGTCCACTAACATATATGACTAGATGTGTATAGGTAAGTCTGACTTAGAGGCAGAGTCAAGGTCAGTTTCTTAATTAATTCTGAAGCATAGAGTCAAGGAAGTTTCTTAACTAATTCTGGTGGGAGAGGAAGTAGTAAGAAGGACCTGGGAATGTCCACCAAAAGAATTTCCTTTGAGATAAATGAAGGCATTCCAGGAAGAGAGACCAACCAAGGCATGGAGTCATGGAATAGCATGGGCTATTCAGGAAATCTCAAGAAACTCTATACATTTCACATCAGGGAAGGGCCCCAAATCTTCCTACAGTAAAGAGAATGGCAATAATTACCATAGAAAGCCTCAAGGTTTACTTTCTCTAAACATCTGGAACGAAGATGAGCCCTTCAGTCTCAAATCGGAACAATCAGAAGATATTTAATTCTAAAAATTGCCACAGACTAGGGGAAATCAATAGAGGAAAGTGAAGCCAAAGGTCCTGACCTTCTTGGGTGAGGAGATTTAATCTTCACATCAATCCAATGGTGTGGGCTTTCTCCTCACTTTACAGATGAGTACACTGAGGCTCAGAGAGGACAAGTTGTCTCAGCCAGTCACACAAATAGTATGCAGCATCACTGAGTTTCAAACCAAGATCTACCTTTCACTAAATACTGTGCATTTTGCACATGGTAGCATTGTTTATGCTCCTAGGTGAGTGGAGCAATTGGTTATTAAGAGGAAAGAGGGGGCATCTGGGTGACTCAGGTAAGTGTCCAACTTCGGCTCAGGTCATGATCTTGCAGTTCATGAGTTCGACCCTTGCTTCAGGCTCTGCTCTGAGCCTGGAGCCTGCTTGAAATTCTCTCTCTCTCTCTCTCTGCCCCTCACCCCCTTTCAAAAATAAACATTAAAAAATGTTTTTAAAAAAGAGGAAAGAGAAAGGTATAAAGCAAAAAGTAGAACATTTTGACCCTACATTTGCAAATACATATTAAACTTGAGCTACCTCTTAAGAATTGACCTTGACCAACTGTGCAGCGCATCAGGCACTGTTACAAATGCTTTGTATGTACCATTTGCTAAATTCCTATCATGATTCTGCAAGGCGGCCATGGCAGATTGTACTGGTGTTCTCAACTAGGCACGCTCCCACTGCCACATTACTCATGGTACTTCTTAGTAGACAGAATATACTTCCCTGTCCCAATCGCAGGGTGGTCCACGTGACTCAGGTCAATGAAAGGAGAACAAAACTCCAGTTTGTCATGTTTAAGAAGCTCTAAGAGGCTTGCAGATTTCTGCTTTCTCTCTTGCTTCTGTTCCAAGAAGAGCTGACATGCTCACAGCCTGGGCCGTGGGATGAGAAAGCACCTGGAGCAGAGCCATAGCAGTCTACCTACAGCTGAATGACCAAAAAAAAGTTTCTTGTAAGTCAATGAGATCTTAGAGATGTTTGTTACTCCATCCAAGCTGACAATACAGTGGTGTGTTACAAATGAGGAACTGGAGCTGGGGGACACATCTCTCCCCAACTCATAGGACTCCTAGTGGTGAATCCTAGATTTAAACCCATTTCTATTGGATTTAAAAGTCTTGCACCTGGGTGGCTCAGTCGGTTAAACGTCCGACTCCAGCTCAGGTCTTGATCTCACGGTTCGTGGGTTTGAACCCGGCGTCGGGCTCTGTGCTGGGGCGCCTGGGTGGCTTAGTCGGTTAAGCGTCCGACTTTCGCTTAGGTCATGATCTCGCGGTTTGTGAGTTCGAGCCCCACATCGGGCTCTGTGCTGACTGCCAGCTCAGACCCTGGAGCCTGTTTCAGTCTGTGACTCCCTCTCTCTCTGACCCTCCACTGCTCATGCTGTCTCTCTCTCTCTCTCCTAGAAATAAATAATAAAACTTAAAAAAATAAATAAAAAAATAAAAGTCGTACTCTTAATTTCAAAACCCTCTTGCAAAGCCCAGATAGTTTAAAATAGCTCATATGAAGCCACTACCCATACAGGAAACCAGAGCACCATCTCTAGAGGCTCCACTCTTTCCAAGGTTCCCATGGCTTCTCCATCCTTCAAAACCCTGCCAGGGCGTCTGCACTCTTGGTGCAGTTCATCTGGGTTTCTTCCAGGCCAGTGTCCCTTCTCCCTTCTCACCTCCTTAGCCTTATATTCCATGCCCCTCATTTCAAAGCTGGATCATTAATGCCTGTGTTTAGAAAACAGAACCAAAATGACAGGGTATTATACACCAAAGAAATACATAATAAACAAGCAATTAACTGAGTAGGAGAAAAATGAGTGTTTGAACTTAGGAGCAGATTTCAGTTTGCAACATTCACTTTCCTGGTCCATCCAATGTGAATATAATCTCTGACCCTACCACCTCTTGTGAGCCACCATCATCTCTTCCCTAACATTCAAGAACAACTTAATGAGCAGTCGACCTGCTCCCGCTATTCCCCAACAGATCCCTCCTTCTTCCCCCAGCACTTAGGGAGGACTTCTAAAAATGATCATGACATTTCCTGGCTGAAAACCTTTTCTGGTAGCTGCTCGCAGCTCTCAGAATCAAATCATAAATGAGCTGGCTCCTGCAAACCTCTCCTAATTCATCTCATAGTGTTCTCCCCTTTGCTTGTTAGGTGCCTGACATGATGGCATCCTCTTAGTCATGAAATAGGCCAAGCTGTTTTCCCACACTTACAGCCTTTCCATATGGGATTCCTTCTCTCTTGAAAACTCTTCCATCTCATGTTTATGGTCTCAGCTCACAGGCCGATGGTTTATGTCTACCAAATCTTTTTCCCTATTGCTCTTCTGGATCACCCAGGGAATGGACTTCCCCAGCCGCTTGTCGTTACATGTGGTCATGTGGCTAGCTCTGGGCCAATGAAATGTAAAATGCAGGTGATGTGTTTTAAGCAACCTGAGCTGTACCATCCTCCAGCTTCCTTCAGATCCTGAACACACCATCCATTTACATCTCTACCACGACACTGTCTCTGCTTCATTTATAACATTTGCACCATCTGAAATTATCTTCTTAATTTATGGTTACCAGATCATTTCATCCCTTCGATACCAGACTCCAAAATCTAAGAGGCCAGAGCCTTTGTGTCATTAGTTCATAGTTGCATCCCAGGACTCAGCACAGTGTCAACTTAAAATAGATGCTCAATGACTATTTTTGAAATATACACACATATGAGTGAATAAATGGATAGAGCACTTTTAATATTTTAATGTATTCATTTTTGAGAGAGAGAGATAGAACACAAGCAGGGAGAGGGACAGAGAAAGAGGGAGACAGAATCTGAAGCAGGCTCCAAGCTCTGAGATGTCAGCACAGCCTGATGCGGGGCTCGAACTCATGAACTGGGAGATTATGACCTGAGCTGAAGTTGGACACTTAACTGACTGAACCACCCAGACACCCCTGGATAGAGCTCTTATATAAATAAAATGAGTTAACTGATGAAGCCAGTTAGCAAAATGCCCAATAGGGTATAAGCACTCAACAAATATACCTAATTAGAGCATTAAAAAAATTGAGTCCAAAGGCCTTTCCTTTTGTTCTTGTACTATGGGGGGTGGGGGAGGGGGTGGGGAAAAGAACAGAGACAAAGTTAGGGCTTGAGACCAGTGGTCCATACAAGACAGCCTCAGCCTTGAACATCAGAATCACCCAAGCAGGCAGAATAGAAACAGCCTCTGAGAGCAGTCACTAGGGAAAATGGGCTCTACTCCACAAGTCTGATCTTTTCTTCTTAGCAGCAGCGTGAGTCTAGAATTGTTAGTAAGGGTCTGATGTGCCGGGGCCGGGACATCAGCCAACATCTACATCAGCACCACAAAGCCCTTCCAAAGAGGTGTTCCATACATTTCAAATGCACTTGTTGGGCTGAGACCGTGTGCCAGGTTTTGGCTGGGTGCTGCAATTAAGAAATAAATAAATCACCATCCCTGCTTTCAAGGATCCAGAGGGAGAGACAGACACGCATTCAAATAACTCAGAGGCACCTGGGTAGCTCAGTCGGTCAAGCGTCTGACTTCAGCTCAGGTCATGATCTCAAGGTTTGTGGGTTCGAGCCCTGTGTTGGGCTCTGTGCTGACAGCTCAGAGCCTGGAGCCTGCTTCAGATTCTGTGTCTCCCTCTCTCTCTCTGTTCTTCCTCTGCCTCTCAAAAACAAATAAACTTAAAATCTTAAAAATTCAAATAATTTAAAATAAAATATGATCAGTAGAATGAGAGAGGAATGGACAAGAGGATGATGGAGTAGAGAACACAGAAGAAGGACATATGTCTATGGACTCATGAAGGCTGAGAAGGCAACCTCTCCTTTGGACCTAAGGAAATAGCCCATCTTTCCTAGGACTACAGAATCGACCAGACATTCCAGTCAGAGGGAACAGCATATACAAGGCATGGAAACCAGAAAAACCTTCACAAATCTTGGAAAGAGCAAGAGGTCCTAGTGACTGAAGCATAAGGTGAGTACACCTCATATGTAATAGAATGTTTTGTTTTTTGCATTTAAATGGTATGTGGGAGACAGACACAATAAAAAAATGGACACAGAAAATATTAACATGATGAAAAAAAGATACACTAACTATTTTTTGACCTCTTCCTTTGTTTCTTTGTTTGAGTGGAAAACAGAGCTAATTTCTGAACTCCAGTCTTCTTTGAGGTTCTTTTTAAAATGTATTGCTCATGTAGTGTTATGCCAGCAAAACAGAAAACTCAAAATTAGAGAAGAATGGCCCAGAATACCATCACCCTAATAACCACATGTTCGTATTCCCATGTTCCTTCAAGGCTGCGCTTTGACTGGCCCATCCCCCTCTCAGGGGACTGAACAAACGGAAACAGGATCGGACTGCATTTTAATCATGGCAGAACACCGCAGGGCCCCCTGAAGGAGATGCATGGAATTCCTGTCCCTGGAGAAGTTAGACCAGAGATTGACTAT
This sequence comes from Proteles cristata cristata, assembly GCA_017311185.1. Lineage (NCBI taxonomy): Eukaryota > Metazoa > Chordata > Mammalia > Carnivora > Hyaenidae > Proteles > Proteles cristata. Next base: position 8,747 of record JAESUZ010000053.1, on the reverse strand, counting down.
GTATGAGCCTGCCTGAAAGAGGGCTGGCCATTGTCCACTCTTCAAGTTATAGCTTTCCAAAATATGGAGAGTCAGTGTAAGTCTCTAGTTCATAGATTTTTAGATCTTGGATCCAACACATACGACGTTGTAGTCTATTGCAGTTGGGGGTTGGGATCCATGGAGGGTCTTCAGGAATCCAGAAGTCACCTGAAATTGTACACCAAACATTTTGTAAGTTCACAGGTGCGTTTTCCAGGGAGAGGGTACTCTGTTCATCAGAGAGTTGGAGTGTGATTTCAGCTGGACTTTCCATGTGGTTGTTTTTTGTTTATTCTTCACACCACAGTGGTTCAACATGTTTCTAACTTATTGTTCTGAGCCCTGGGATCTGAACAAAGTTGGCTCTTGGTTCTTAGCAAAGGATTGAGCTCTTTCCTACACAGTCCTTCAGAAAATCCAGGTGTCTCTACTTCCAAAACTCCTCTCAAACTTGACGCATGTCTCCTTCCCCATCACCTACCCCCTGACCAGGCCACCATCACTGTCTCTCACCAGAACAAATGCAACAGACTTCAAGCAAGTCTCTGTGGCTCCAATCTGCTGCAGCCCAATTGATATAGAGGGTCTTGAGCACCTTATTTTTTTAATGAAAAAAAAATTATGTCAGCGTGCCATACTGAAGAATCTGTAGTGGTTTCTTATTTGCCTTCAGTATAATCCAAGCTCCTCATTATGGCCCATGAAAAGCTCCTTTCTACTTCTACAACCCCAACTGGTGACACCTTCCCCCTCACTCACTAGGATTGAATCGGAGGGAACTGAGCTCTACTCCTGAACTTACCCAACTGTTCTCACCTCAGCAGCCACACCCAGAGCACTCTATTGTCTGGATGTTCTTTTCCTCTCTTCACACAGTTAGCCACTGTCCTCATGCAGCTAGGCGTCCCCTTAAAAATATCTCCTCTGTAGATCAATCTTTTCTGACCATCCTTTCTTGGTAGATTACCTTCCTCATCACGTTAACTTTTCTATAATCAAGTTTTGTTCACTTGTCATAATAGTTATTTTTAGAATGTATTTTATGTTTGTTGACTTTTTTGTCTACTTTCCCAACTAGACTCTAAGCTCCATGGGGTCACAGGCATTGATGTTCTTCTTCAAAGACACATGCCCAGTCCCTGACACAATACTTGCCAAATGGTGGGGATAGATGGTTGGATGGATAGAGCATTGGGTGATGAATGAATGAATGCCTTATAAGCATCTTCGTGCTCCAGCCTTATGCATAGAACTAGTCACTGCCTCAGTGTGTTAGGTTCTCACCTGTGGGATGGCCATGGTGGCCAGAAGGGATATGAGTCAGTGAGAGCCGGGAGAAGTGCTAAGGAAAGTAAGAGGCTACCCATTAGAGGCTGTGCCTGTGGTCCAAAGCACTGGATTCCCCAGGGGTTTTGTGTGCCTATGTTTAATTCAAAGCAACTTCTGTTGCTCGGACCACTAGGGGAAGTGAGGCTGAAGTAGAAAGGAGGACTGAATGTAGCACACTAAAAGTTTACAAGGAAAATTCAGGAGGCCTTCAAGGGACTTTCCTTGATAAGCCTCAGAGTAGTTTTAGAAGAGCAAGAGGAGTGGGGGTGGGGGGTGAAATGGTGACCATCCAATACTCACCTAGGGCTCGCCTACAATGGCACAGGCATAGGTGGGACAGAAAATCACCTTTCCTTTTCTTCTCCGCAGCCTGAAGAACCCATATACCTCCCAGTGGGACCCATGAGACTCTCCACCTTTTTCTCCTTACTTCCTCCTGACCCATGCCCATCAGTGTCATATTCAATTCTCCAACTCTGTCTGCCTTCCATTCCTGCCCCAACTTTGAGGAAACTGGAAGACATGTTTGTATGAGATCCTGGGCCCTCTTTCACCCCAGCTTGACATGCTCCCACCTTTAGCTCTCCCTCAAGGTGGGAAGGTTCTAGAACCTAGATTCTGACCCTTGGGTCAAACCGTCTTCATTCTGTGACCTGAAATCAAGTCAGTTCTGATCAGCTCTGAAGTGGGGGATTTGGAGGCCTGCCCATTCTTATTAATTTTTATAACTTTATCCTTTATAAAATTTTTTAAATGTTTATTTATTTTTGAGAGAAAGAGACAGAGAGAGACAGACAGAACATGAACAGAGGAGGGATATAGAGAATCTGAAGCTGGCTCCAGGCTCTGAGCTGTCAGCACAGAGCCCAACGTGGGGCTTGAACTCACAAGCTGTGAGATCACGACCTGAGCTGAAGTTGGACGCTTAACCTACTAAGCCACCCAGGCACCCCCTGTAACTTTATTCTTAAGGAGGCAGTCTAGTTCATTGGTTAAAACCATGGGCTCTTGACTCCTGGTTGACTCATGCTCTTAACTCAAACACCCAGCAACTCCACTGAAGCACAACCAACCAAAGTGATTTCTCTTCTCCAAATCTAGTCTCCTATCTATAAAATGGGTATGAATAGTCCCTTCCTTGTTGGGTTGTTTATAAGGATTAAGTGCGATGATGCCCTCGGCGCTCCACTCAGCCCCTTGGAGCTTTCAGGAGCCCAGATGGATAGATGAATTTCCAGCTCCCCCAACCTGCATCTGCATGCCTGAGGGTCAGTTTGTTTTTAAAATTTGTCCCAAACAGCAGAAAGCTTCATTGCGTGTGTGTGTGTATGTGTGTGTGTGTATACAGGCACACGGATGTCCAGAAATGCTCAGGAATCACACCACCAGGAGCAAACTTCAACCAGTGACCTTGGCACCTGCGATGTGAATACCCCAGCTCCCCAACCCCTCCGGTGGGATGATCCTGGAGCCTGTGTACCACACAGTGTTCCAGAACCTCACGCTGGCAGTTCTAGCCACCCACTCACTTGCTTGGATAGCTGGCACAATTGTTGCCTCCTTTCCCTTCTCTGTGTTCAACTCCCCCCAAATAAACTACTTGGACCAGAGTCTCGCTCTAGGGAGACCTTACCCTTCTGCTTCTGGGAGAACCACACCAAGGCGAAATTCTCCATTCAGTGCCAGGTGCTTTGTAAACCCTCAGTATTAAATGGCTTGGCTATTCTTGCTACGGCAGAAGCTTACACCTCATCTCAGTAGGAGACAGCTTGCTCCGTGCCACCCAAACACCAAAGAAGGGGACAGACAGCTCCTCAGCAGGAATGATCAGCCTGGACCTGCCAGCAAATCGCTCCCACCTTCATGGAGCCCCTCCTCCTGCTGTGAGCTCAGAGGCTGCTCCGGGAGACTGCCATGGGGCTCCTCCCTGGCACAAACCTCCAGCCTCCCGGGAGACTGACTGCAGGCCTGTGAATAAACCTGTCTCTTCAGGTGAGGCGAGAAGCTTCCACGCCCTGCCCTGGCTGGCCAGAACAGGTCTGGCCAGTCTTGCTCCTTTGGTCCAGATGCCAATCAAAGGCAATGGCAGGACACTTTGTCCAACACTTGGATTAAGAGCCTCAGCTGGGCACAGACGACTCCCGGGAATCCGTCTGTACATCTCTCTTCGCCTCTTGTCCCTTTGCATCCTCAGAAGTCACCCCCTGTAACTCTGTTTTCCAGAAAGGGGGTTGTGGGAGAGATCATGACCAGAGACCCTGCAATTTCCCAGGCATGTTGCAAACTCTGCTATGGCTGAACCCAGCCCAGTCCTCCTGGCAGCACACTCTTTACTCCTCCGACAAGCCCTAAGGCTGCTTCTGGCTCAGCACAAGCATGCACAGGCTCTGTGGAATCACATCAGTTCTTGGCAAAACCCATCCTCGAGTCTTAGGGATTCTCCTACTGCTCACGGAAACAGCCACAAACCCATGGAGCGGACTGGCTGCTTCCTGGCCACCATGAGTATTTGCAGCTCTAAGGGCAAGGGCTTTCCCACAGATGAAGGCGAAGACTTAGATAAAGACAAACTTCAGGTCCTCTATGGTCTGTAGGCATCTTGGCTTTAATTCCGACTGTGAAAACATGACTCTAGGTTCGTACCAGTCTTTCATCCATCCTGAAGAATGCTTCTTGTCCGTTTCTTTGTCTGCCCCACCACCCCCCAGACTGATAACATAAACTAAACTGGATCATAGATTATTTGTATAAAGTGAGCCTCTATTGCACATCTGGCAACGCTTGAAGCATGATATGGTTACTAAGAGAAGCTTCCAGAGTCCGATGACCTGGCTTCAAATCCCTGTGCTACCTCTTCTTCATTCTGAAATCCTGGGCAGGTTAGTTAACCTCTCCAGGGCAGTTTTGAAAACACAGTACCCAGTCCTATGACCCTTCTGTCACTGAGAGTTAGAGACTTTGTCCCCTTTCCTCAAGTCTGGGAGGGCTTGGACAGGACTAGGTGACTTTCAAAGACAGATCATAAAAGACTCATGTCATCACTGCCTGGTTCTCTAGGAACACATATGCTTGGGGTCCTGGGCCACCAGGCACGGAGGCTGACTATCCTGAGACCACCATGTAGAGTGGCCAGGTAGATGCTCTTGTCTACACTTCTACCTGAGCCGAGCCTTTGGCTAACCCAGCCCAAGCAGCAGGCACAGGAGTGAGGGAGCCATCTTGGAAGTGGCCCCTCCAGCTCAACTGTACCAAGCCCTAGATGCTGAGGTTACCCCAGACATCTATGATACCCTAGCTATAGCCCCAGACATCATAGAACAAAGGGAAATGCTGTGGCCTTTCTAAATGCCCGATGCACAAAGCCATGAGCTTACTCAGATGTTGCTTTACGCTGTTAAGTTGTGTGAGAGTTTGCCGTGTGGCAGTGCTAATCAGAACATTCCCTAATACTCAGTGCCTTAAAATGTAAAATGGTGCCACTAATGGTGCCCGCCTTAGAAGTGAATGAGTGCCATTCACCTGGCACACTGGCAAGCCCCCAGATGCTATGATGATGATGATGATGATTACTATCACTTTAACCTATGCTGTTTCCCTTAGTTGAAGAACATACTGGTTACACATCTCTGATGAAGATCCCCCAATTATTTTTTGTGCAAACTGTCTCTTCTAATTAGAGGAATACACGATAGTCATTAAAAAGAGGAGCCCAGGGGCGCCTGGGTGGCTTAGTCGGTTAAGCGTCCGACTTTCGCTTAGGTCATGATCTCACGGTTCGTGGGTTCGAGCCCCGCGTCGGGCTCTGTGCTGACTGCCAGCTCAGAGCCTGGAGCCTGTTTCGGAGTCTGTGTCTCCCTCTCTCTGACCCTCCCCTGCTCACGCTGTCTCTCTCTTTCCTAGAAATAAATAAAAATATTAAAAAAAAAAAAAAGAGGAGCCCAACTGTCAACTAAAAATAATTTGTCTGCAAGTTTGCAGAATGTTATTAGTCCCTTCAAAGGTGCAAATACGGAATTGGTGAACGTATTTGCGGTGGGGAGGGTGGAACAGTCCCTGCGTGCATCTGGGACTTCATGTTCACCCCCGGCAGAAGCTGACAAACAGGCGGGCACAAAGGTAAGAGGGGTCATGAGGACGCACACACGCACACACGCACACACGCACAGGAGCCGCTGCAGCCGGCAGAGTGCGCGCAGTGGTAACTGACACTCCCATTAGTGGGCTTCACGATGCCTTCCAAGCCTAAATGCTTCTATTTTCTCGTGCACAGATCAATACGGCTGGCAGGTAAGTGTCTGTCGGCAGGGTCGGAACAGTGAGACCCTAGCGGGTCAGGGGGCCTCCGCCCCTCCTGGGGGCCCTGGGGCCCAGGCCCACCGAGCAGGTGTCTGAGATGCGGGCCAGACCACAGTCGAGCGTCCAGCCGTCAGCGCACAAAATCAGATCTGATCGAGCCCGTGGAAGATAAATGAGCCGGAGTCCCCCAGCCCCAGACTTGGTCATCTCTTTATGAGCTCTGAAGGGCCTATTAGAAGCTCTGATGAGTTCTGGGGGAGATGAAGTGGGGCTCGAACAACGTTAGCTGGCAGAATCAAATCACTCCCGATGCCCCTAGGGAGAAGGACCGGCTGCCTGGCAGACGCCTCTGCCTCGCGTCTCCAGCGCCCAGAAGGTTTATTTGAACACTCAGTGGGGGAATAAACTGTAAGCACTTTTTTCCCCCCCAGCAGAATCACCTAAGAATTTCTTCATATATGTAATAGCGGCTCCTCGGGCAATCTGATGTTCCTGCCCCCACTCTCCAGTCTGGACTCTTTGACTCAGGAGATGCTGTCCCATCCAGAGCCGCCAGCGGAGGCCAGTCCCCCGGGCGCCCTTGTCCGACTTCAGTGAGCCCTGGGGTGCCGGGGCACAGGGCGGCTCTTGGTGCTGGTCGCCGGGATCCATCAACCCTGCAGGTCATAGTTAACGCCTGTGTGAAACAGGGACAGTGGATGCCACTCAATGTGGCTGTCGTGAGGGCTAAAGGGGATCACGGAATCACGTGCTCAGCCGAGGAGACACGGTGGAAGGAGACCCCCTCCCTCTCCTCTTGTCCAGCGCCCAGTCCGGGCCTGAGAAAGGGGTTTCTGGAGAAGGTGTCAGCTACCTGGAGGGTCCCGGCAGCTTATCAAAGAGATGAACAAGTGGTTAAATCTAGATCCTACCTGGGAATCTCTGGAAACCCCTCCCCAAAGAAAGGAAAACTTCATGCTAAGTAATACATGTGGGCGTTCCCCCCACATCTCGGGAGGGTCACATGAAATAGACCAAGGAAGACTGACTTACCAGCTGCGGGACCATGGCCTGCTCACTTAACCTCTCTGATCCTCAGCTTCCATTCTGTAGAATAGAAGCAAGAAAATTGCTTACTATTTATTAGTTAACAGTAATGTTTGCATTGAAAAGCTGTTGTGCAGAAAGTATGCAATATAGCTGACAGGAAGCTGGCCCCTAGTTCGCGCTCCGTAAATAGTAGTTGCCTTCTCCCTTCTCTTATTTCCGTCTGGGCAAGGTGGGCCTGTTTGCCTACCTGCCTTCCTCCACACTCTCGCTTCTCACTGTAAGTCTGTCCCTTTGACACTTTATTTTTCAACCCCTCTGAGGTCACTCACCGTGACTCTGGCAGCCTTCTTGCTCAGTAATCCCACCAGCCCCTTATGCAGACCCACACTTGTCACGTCCTTGGTGTGATTGTGTGTCTGTCTTTGCCCTACTTAACCGTGAGCTCCCTGAGTTTGGAAGGCGTTGCTGATTAAATCACAACTTATTTAAAAATCCTAAATGTCTGCCTTTATTTTGTTTTAAGTTTATTTATTTATTGTGAGAGAGAGCAGGGGAAGAGCAGAGAGAGGGAGAGGGAATCCCAAGCAGATTCCGCACTGTCAGGGCAGAGCTAGATGCATAAACCATGAGATCTCCTGAGCCATGAGAGTGTGACGTAGGCCAAGATGAAGAGTCAGATGCTTAACTGACAGAGCCTCCCAGGCACCCCTTAAATTCTACCTTTAAAATGGAGAGACTATTATGTACCAAGCACCATGCTAAGGAATAAGAGAGGGCAGAGAATGAGGCAGGCAGGGTATCTAACCTCTGAGGACATAAATTCAATGTAGAGAGGGAAACAGAAATCAAAACAAAATACAAGTAAGCAATAAGGTCATGAATATTTCAAGGATGGAAACTAAAGTATTGAGGCAAGAGAAACTGAAAGAAGATGATTTGGGCAGGAAAGACTTTCAAAGGAAACTCCATTCAATGAGGATGTTACATAAGCCACAGAGGATGGCATCGGATGTGTTATATGACAGTAAACATTATAGAACTGTCTCTACCAAATGCCAAGAGTAGAGGTGGAGGAAATAGGATATGCAAAGGTCCTGAGGCAGGAAAGAGGTGGGTGGCTCTTGAAATAATGAAAGTTTTTGTACTGGAGTGGAATGAAAAGTACAGAGAGCTGTGAATGGTAAACACAATGAAGGAAGGTCACAGGGCTCAGTAGGACAAAGTGAGGCATTTCGATTAGAGGCCAGAAAATGTGGCCCAAGGTCCAAGATTGGTCTGCTGTGTGTTTTTATACATAAAGTTTTATTAGAACATACATAACATACATTAGAATATACGTATTGTCCTTGGCTGCTTTGGAGATTCAACAGGAGAGTTGAGCAGCTGGGACAGACACCTCATAGTCCACAAAGCTGAAAATATACATGATCTGGTCCTTTATAGAAAGAGCTGGCAGACCTCTAGACAAAAAGATACTAGTTTGAAGGGTTTGGGGGCAGGGGGTATAGTCTGATCAGACACTCAGAAGAGTGCCTAGAGCACACTAGGTCCTCAACCGTGCTTGTTGAATGAATGAGAGAATACTTAGATAAATAATGCTTCATTATCCCCATCCTTATAATATCATCCCCTCTGGTAGCACAAATAATCGGGAGGTCTACAGGACTGAGTGGGAGCCCCCATCCATCCATCCAGGCAGACTACGTTTTTCACCGCGCTAACAGCTGATGGATACTTAGAAAATTAAATGTTTTATGCAGCTTCAGATTGAAAATAGCAGTGTGGTTTTCACCACAGGGAACCCTCTTAATGTAAATCCAACCCAATTACACACACGCAGGCAGGCGCCGAAATTTGCAGCAAGACTGAGTTTTGCCCAGCAGCAAATGAGGCACAGCTCGGGAGAGGGAAGGCTGGCCTGCTGGGCAGGGTGCACCCCCACCCCGGGGGCCGCTGCGTGTGACTCAGGGGTGGGGGTGCTGGGCGGCTCACAGAGCCCGAAAAGGAAAAGGATAAAGTGACTTATGCAAACGTGCGGCAGACTTCACTGTGCAATTGCAAAATCATGAATA